>JBBDGP010000344.1:3945000-4576707 GCA_037952835.1 Lithobates septentrionalis | reverse complement strand
GAGGGAGGGGGAGAGAGAGAGAGAGAGAGAGAGAGGAGAGAGAGAGAGAGAAGAGACAGGGAGAGAGAGAGGGAGGGAGAGAGAGAGGGAGGGAGAGACAGGGAGAGAGAGAGGGAGGGAGAGAGAGAGAGACAGGGAGAGAGAGAGAGACAGGGAGAGAGAGAGAGGGAGGGAGAGAAAGAGAGAGAGAGAGAGAGAGAGGGAGGGAGGGAGGGAGGGAGGGAGGGAGGGAGGGAGAAAGGGAGGGAGAAAGGGAGAGAGGGAGAAAGGGAGGGAGAGAGAGAGAGGGAGGGAGAGAGAGAGAGGGAGGGAGAGAGAGAGAGGGAGGGAGAGAGAGAGGGAGGGAGGGGAGAGAGGAGAAAGGGAGGGAGGGAGAAAGGGAGGGAGGGAGAAAGGGAGGGAGGGAGAGGGAGGAACAGTGTAAGGGAGGGAGAGAGGTAAAACTGAAGAGCATAGTAAGGAGGAGGGATAGATTACATAAAAAAAACATGATAACATTTATTTTTTACATTAACTTCAATTTTGACATGGTTTTGAAAAATCAAATCCACTTGTCTTTTCAATCTATGGAAAAAAATATAGACACATAAATTAATGACAATAAAAGAAAGAAATTTTACAGATACATGTTGATCAAATAGTAATAAAAATGTATATATATATATTTATATATATATATATATATATATATATATATATATATATTATATATATAAAATTTGTAAATGCTTCAAAATTGAGATATATATAGAGCTACATAGACATATATAGATATATATAAAAATATATAGACAAATTGGAAAAAATTATAAATTTGATACCTGTAATAAACTCAAAGGATCCGCTACCCGAGATGTCCGATACACGATTTTCAATATCTCTTTTTTTCTTAAAAAAAAAATTAACGTTAGTACCTCACTTAATTACTTATTGGTATAAATAAAAATTATATACATTTAATTTAATATAAAAGTAACATTTAATTAAAAAAAAATCATATAATAAATTTTTTTATTTTACATACCTTGAAATGTAATGCAGCTAGCGTTGATGTATATTAAATTTCTTCTTTACGCTTAACGTTCAATCAAAATATACAATCTAAGGAAACAAAATAAAAATTAAATAGATACTATAATGTCAGATTTATCAGAAAATAACAGAATTAAAATCTTATTCTAATAAAATAAAATTCATATACAGCAGTAACATATAAATGATTGAAACTTTTTTTAATTAAACATAAAAATGTAAATATAACAAAAAAATATCCAAGTTAGAAAATTTATATTCTATAAAAAAGTTTGGTGTAAAAAAATAGTCATATATATACATAATTTTTATAATTTAGCGTTTAATAAAAAAAAAATAATAATAATAATTTAAAGAAAAATAATTAGTGAATATTAAAAAATTTAATAATAAAAAAAAAATTCAGACTACACACTAATCGCAGCTTATTACAAATATCCAATTTAAAAAAAAAAAAAAGGAAAATATACTGTTTAAAACTTACATGTGCTGTGATTATTAACATAAACAAAAAACATTACTAACACGTTCAAATGCTGGAATACAAAATAAAATACACTTAGCAGTTTACATTTCATTACTAAAAATACAATTATTCTAACATTTCTGAGACTCACCTTTTTGTGGTAGTATATGAAGGTTTAGCTTCCAATTTCTGCAGCCTGTCCTCCGATTGTCCTTCTCACACGTGTGTTCAGGTAATACTGACCATGTATACTGGGCAGTATTACCTGTTTTCCCTCGATTACAATGGCGGTTTTGGAACCGCCCTACGAACGTGCCTGTCGTAATGACGTCACTCCCACTATGGAAGTCTCTCGAGAACTCTTGCAAAAGGCGGCCGCACTGACTCCTGGGAACAATGACACAAGCTCCCAGGAGCCAGTGCGGCTTACAGGAAGTGACTAATTAGCCGCTCCAGACACGCCCCTAACCGCAGCCTATGCTTCCTGCAGAAAACAAAGACAGCTGGAAGAACAAAGGTAAAGGCTGTAAAAAAAAAAAAAAAGTGCCGTTTTGTCATTAGGACATTGCGGTAATCAGCTGCAGTTAGTGTAGGAAAATCGGGTGGAGCTCCGCTTTAAACCTATATATAAAACTACTAGCAAAAGTAATGGCGTCTTGTCTTAATAATATAATTGGTTCATTAATAAGCAATGATCAAGTAGGTTTCATCCCTTTACGACAAGCAGCAGATAATGTCCGTAGAGCATCATTATTGATTCAAGCAGCTAAAACAAGGCAAATACCTCTGTGTCTCCTGTCATTAGATATCAAAAAAGCATTTGATACAGTGACGTGGCCCTACTTAAATTTCACTCTACAAAAATGGGGCTTTGGACCTCATTTTCTAAGCTGGGTCACTTCACTTTATAATAATCCCAAGGCATATGTTAAATATGCAGGATACAAAATCAGACATGTTTGACATAAATAGAGGAGCACGTCAGGGTTGTCCTCTCTCTCCACTTTTATTTGCCTTACTCATTGAACCTCTTGCCCAGGCTATCCGTACAGACCCCTCAATCAAGGGCATAGATTTAGCAGGCCATCAACATAAATTATGTCTATTTGCTGACGATATATTAATTTTTATGTCTTCCCCTCATATTTCTGCTCCCAATCTTATAAGCAAACTAGATCACTTTGCCCAAATTTCTGACTAATTATAAACTCACAAAAATCAAAAGATTTAAATGTCTCTTTACCCCCGCAAACACTAGAACAAGCTCAAACATCTCTGCCTTTTACATGGTCAACGTCTCACCTCACATATCTAGGTATTACTCTTACCCCCAATCTATCTGATATCTTCTCTGCTAACTATCCTCCACTACTACGAAAAATTACTAATTTTCTTAACCACTTGAGCCCCGGACCATTATGCTGCCTAAGGACCAGAGGTCTTTTTCCAATTTGGCACTGCGTCGCTTTAACTGCTAATTGCGCGGTCATGCAATGCTGTACCCAAACGAAATTTGCGTCCTTTTCTTCCCACAAATAGAGCTTTCTTTTGATGGTATTTGATCACCTCTGCAGTTTTTATTTTTTGCGCTATAAATGGAAAAAGACCGAAAATTTTGAAAAAAATGATATTTTCTACTTTTTGTTATAAAAAAAATCCAATAACTCAATTTTAGTCATACATTTAGGCCAAAATGTATTCGGCCACATGTTTTTGGTAAAAAAAATGTCAATAAGCGTATATTTATTGGTTTGCGCAAAAGTTATAGCGTCTACAAACTAGGGTACATTTTCTGTAATTTACACAGCTTTTAGTTTATGACTGCCTATGTCATTTCTTGAGGTGCTAAAATGGCAGGGCAGTACAACCCCCCCCCAAATGACCCCATTTTGGAAAGTAGACACCCCAAGGAAATTGCTGAGAGGCATGTTGAACCCATTGAATATTTATTTTTTTTGTCCCAAGTGATTGAATAATGGCAAAAAAAAAAAAAATATTTACAAAAAGTTGTCACTAAATGATATATTGCTCACACAGGCCATGGGCCTATGTGGAATTGCACCCCAAAATACATTCTGCTGCTTCTCCTGAATATGGGGATACCACATGTGTGGGGCTTTTTGGGAGCCTAGCCGTGTACGGGACCCCGAAAACCAATCACCGCCTTCAGGATTTCTAAGGGTGAAAATTTTTGATTTCACTCTTCACTGCCTATCACAGTTTCGGAGGCCATGGAATGCCCAGGTGGCACAAAACCCCCCCAAATGACCCCATTTTGGAAAGTAGACACCCCAAGCTATTTGCTGAGAGGCATGGTGAGTATTTTGCAGCTCTCATTTGTTTTTGAAAATGAAGAAAGACAAGAAAAAAACTTTTTTTTTTTTCTTTTTTCAATTTTCAAAACTTTGTGACAAAAAGTGAGGTCTGCAAAATACTCACTATACCTCTCATCAAATAGCTTGGGGTGTCTACTTTCCAAAATGGGGTCATTTGGGGGGGGGTTTGTGCCACCTGGGCATTCCATGGTCTCCGAAACTGTGATAAGCAGTCAAGAGAGAAATCAAAAATTCACGCCCTTAGAAAGCCTGAAGGCGGTGCTTGGTTTTCGGGGTTCCGTACGCGGCTAGGCTCCCAAAAAGTCTCACACATGTGGTATCCCCGTACTCAGGAGAAGCAGCAGAATGTATTTTGGGGTATAATTTCACATATTCCCATAGCATGTTTGAGCAATATATCATTTAGTGACAATTTTGTGCAAAAAAAAAAAAATTGTCTCTTTCCCGCAACTTGTGTCGCAATATAAAATATTCCATGGACTCGACATGCCTCTCAGCAAATAGCTTGGGGTGTCTACTTTCCAAAATGGGGTCATTTGGGGGGTTTTGAACTGTCCTGGCATTTTATGCACAACATTTAGAAGCTTATGTCACACATCACCCACTCTTCTAACCACTTGAAGACAAAGCCCTTTCTGACACTTATTGTTTACATGAAAAAGTTTTTTTTTTTTGCAAGAAAATTACTTTGAACCCCCAAACATTATATATTTTTTTTTAAAGCAAATGCCCTACAGATTAAAATGGTGGGTGTTTCATTTTTTTTTTTCACACAGTATTTGCGCAGCGATTTTTCAAACGCATTTTTTGGGGAAAAAACACACTTTTTTAAATTTTAATGCACTAAAACACACTATATTGCCCAAATGTTTGATGAAATAAAAAAGATGATCTTAGGCCGAGTACATGGATACCAAACATGACATGCTTTACAATTGCGCACAAACGTGCAGTGGCAACAAATTAAATACATTTTTAAAAGCCTTTAAAAGCCTTTACAGGTTACCACTTTAGATTTACAGAGGAGGTCTACTGCAAAAATTACTGCCCTCGATCTAACCTTCGCGGTGATACCTCACATGCATGGTGCAATTGCAGTTTACGTTTGACGACAGACCGCCGCTTGCGTTCGCCTTAGTGCGAGAGCAGGGGGCGACAGGGGTGCTTTTTTTTTTTTTTTTTTTTTTCTTTATTATTTTTTTGCTTTTTTATCTTATTTTTAAACTGTTCCTTTCATTTTATTTTTTTTTAATCATTTTTATTGTTATCTCGGGGAATGTAAATATCCCCTATGATAGCAATAGGTAGTGACAGGTACTCTTTTTTGAAAAAATTGGGGTCTATTAGACCCTAGATCTCTCCTCTGCCCTCAAAGCATCTGACCACACCAAGATCGGTGTGATAAAATGCTTCCCCAATTTCCCAATGGCGCTATTTACATCCAGCGAAATCTAAGTCATAAAATGCTCGTAGCTTCCGGTTTCTTAGGCCATAGAGATGTTTGGAGCCACTCTGGTCTCTGATCAGCTCTATGGTCAGCTGGCTGAATCACCGGCTGCATTTTCAGGTTCCCTGTTGAGACAGGAGAGCCAGAGAAAAACACGGAAGATGGTGGGGGGGGGGGCATTCCCTCCCACGGCTTGTAAAAGCAGTCTAGAGGCTAATTAGCCGCTAGGATTGCTTTTACATGAAAGCCGACCGCTGACTGAAAAGAATGATACCAAGATGATACCTAAACCTGCAGGCATCATTCTGGTATAACCACTCAAAGTTGTGAATGGCGTACCTGAAGACAAAAAAATGGTTAACAATAAAGCACAGTAAACGGTAAAGTATAAAAAATTGCATACCTGAAAAGCAAACATGATAAAACATAATAACAATAAAACATTGCAGAATAGAATACAGTAAAAAAGAGCAGAACAATAGAGAGAATAGAGAGAGAGAGAACAATAAAACGACAACTATTTTTTTTTATTTTATATATATATATATATATTTTTTTTTTTTACACTTTTTTTGTAACTAACTTTTATAACTGTAACCGGTTCCAGGTTCGGGTCTCTCAAAATGCGATGGCATCTTGGGAGACCCTGTGAAAGTGTGCCTAGTCTGTGCAATGCTGTACCCTACGCTAATACTCAACTAGTGCATGGTAGCGTTCAAAACATTCACCAATGCAAAGACCAGGATTGTCAGGACAGGAGGGACAATAATAGCGGGTGTCACGCCTATATCCGCGCTAGCTGCAGACACAATATCTTTTTTGGGGGCGTTCGCTGGGTAGGGGTACTCGGGAGGACATAAAGAAAATGCCTCTCATGCAGCCGACTGCATTTGGTTGGGGATGTGAATGGGGGAAGTACGGGCGCTGCAGAAGCGGTGGGTTCCCAATTAGGATTGGCGAATGCAGTAGGAAGGGCACTATGGGCATGACGGGCCTGTGTTTGTCTTCTTGGTGGCAGCGGGACACTACTTGTGCTTGCCACCTCACCAGCTTGAACTGCACTTATGGGACTCGCCACGTCACCAAGTGTTACTGCAGTGCTGGTTTGACTACGACCGGGGTGTACTAGGTCGCTGGTGCTTGCCAGTTCACCAAAACGCTACCAAAAAATCTGTTGGCGATCGCAGGGATCAGGCCTGACTCTGCGAACGCTGCAGTTATGCGTTTTAGTCTTTTGTAAGTGACAGTGATCGATCGATACTGCACTTGGGTGGGCTGGGCTGGGCCGGGCGGAGGGGCAAAACGCAGGTGCTAGCAGGTATCTGGGCTGATCCCGCTAACACTGCGTTTGTGAGAACCCTAAACTGCTGGGGATGCTAGTATAGATCTGATCGGATCAGATATTGATCCGTTCAGATACTATACCACTAAGGGTGGTGTACAGTGCGTGCGTGGGTGTTAGCGGTACTGGCGCTAACCTGACTCTGCCTGGGGCTGGTGCTTGCCAGTTCACCAAAATACTACCAAAAAAACTGTTAGCGATCGCAGGGATCAGGCCTGACTCTGCGAACGCTGCAGTTATGCATTTAGTGTTTTGTAAGTGTCAGTGATCGATCGATACTGCACTTGGGTGGGCTGGGCCGGGTGGAGGGGCAAAACGCAGGTGCTAGCAGGTATCTGGGCTGATTCCGCTAACACTGCGTTTTTGGGAACCCTAAACTGCTGGGGACACTAGTATAGATCTGATCGGATCAGATATTGATCCGTTCAGATACTATACCACTAAGGGAGGCGTATGCTGCGTGCGTGGGTGTTAGCGGTACTGGCGCTAACCTGACCCTGCCTGGGGCTGGTGCTTGCCAGTTCACCAAAATACTACCAAAAAAACTGTTAGCGATCGCAGGGATCAGGCCTGACTCTGCGAACGCTGCAGTTATGCGTTTAGTCTTTTGTAAGTGACAGTGATCGATCGATACTGCACTTGGGTGGGCTGGGCTGGGCCGGGCGGAGGGGCAAAACGCAGGTGCTAGCAGGTATCCGGGCTGATCCCGCTAACACTGCGTTTTTGGGAACCCTAAACTGCTGGGGACGCTAGTATAGATCTGATCGGATCAGATATTGATCTGTTCAGATACTATACCACTAAGGGAGGTGTATGCTGCGTGCGTGGGTGTTAGCGGTACTGGCGCTAATCTGACGCTGCCTGGGGCGACGCATATCACCGCCGGGCGATCAGGGGGCTAAACCTTTATTCGGTAATAAACGGCGGGTGCCCTGACACTATAAAAAATAAACAAACTAACCAGCGTCAACCGTAACGGTTATACGGTGATCAGTGGTGAAAGGGTTAACTAGGGGGCAATCAAGGGGTTAAAACATTTATTCGGTAGTATATGGGGGTCCCTGACGCTATAAAACGCTGACGGCGAACCTAAATATTTACCTCCCTAACTAGCGTCACCAGCGACACTAATACAGCGATCAGAAAAATGATCGCTTAGTGACACTGGTGACAGGGGGTGATCAAGGGGTTAAAACTTTATTAGGGGGGGTTAGGGGGGTACCCTAGACCTAAAGGGGGGTAACAGTATCCGTCCCAACACTGTAACTGTCACAAACTGACACTATGCAGTAATCAGAAAAAAAAAAAAAAAACTGCTGGTGTCAGTTTGTGACAGGGGGGGGGGGGGTGATTGGGGGGGGATCGGGGGGCGATCGGGGGGGATCGGGGTGTTTTGTGTGCCTGGCATGTTCTACTGTGTGTGTGTGTGTTGGTGCACTCACATTGATGTCTTCTCTCCTCGGGCCGGAACGGAAATTACCGACCCGAGGAGAGATGACATCATTTCCTTTGCTGCTGTTTAGCATACAGCAGCAAAGGAATGATTCGATTGGCCGGCGGCGATCGCGAGGGGGGGGGCCACGAACGGATGGTCTCCCCCTCACCACCAATCGCCGCTGGACAAACGACGACCGCCTCGGGCACCGGGGGGGGTCCGATCGGACCCCCCACCCGCGGAAGGCAAATCACGTACACTGTACATGATTTTGCCTGTCCGTGCCACTTTGCCGACGTACATCGGCGTGAGGCGGTCGTCAAGTGGTTAAACAATGGTCCTCTTTGCCAATATCATGGATTGGTAAAATAAATGTAATAAAAATGACTGTATTACCTAAAATGTTATATCTCTTTCGACTATTACCCATTCCTATCCCGGCATACTTCCTTAGGAACCTACAACGTAAAACACAAGCATTCATATGGAGCTCCTTAAAATCTCGCTTACCTACCCACACTCTTTATCTTTCTAAACTTAAAGGAGGATTAGGTTTCCCTAATTTTACTGATTATTTCCATGCAGCACAAATAGCACATATTCGTAAATATCACACGAAACACGAGATCCCCCTCTGGGTAGCGATTGAATCAATCGACTGTGATCCGATCTCCATACCAAATCTAATATGGTCTACCTCTTCTGACCATAAAATAATAAAAAATAGGATTACTAAACATACAATTGCTATATGGGATAGATTCAAAGTAATCAAAAGACTACAATCTCCACATATACCTCTTGTATCATTTATTAGAAATCCACTTTTCTACCCAGCTCATAGATCTCCTAAAACTTTTAAAAAATGGATTTCTGCTGATTTAACACAACTCTATGACCTGATAATGACCACTTCATGATCTTGGTTTTCACATGGACTCATCCAAATGGGATAAAGTCTGGGCCAATACCAAAATATCTTCTCATAATGTAGTAGCCTTAGAGGCGAACTATAAAGTACTTATGCGTTGGTATCTGGTCCCTGTTAGGATCGCAAAATATGTTCCACAATACTCTACACTTTGCTTTTGCGGCTGTGGTGATCTAGGAACGCATTTTCATATCTTTTGGGATTGCCATATAGCAAAAAATTATTGGAAAGAATTATTCCTAATGCTCTCTAAATTATTCAAGAAAACTATCATCCCAGATCCGACAATTGCGCTTCTAAATTTAAAGCCTACCCAAATCTCCTATACACAATTTAAACTCTTTCTACAAATTACCACAGTCGCAAAGCAGACCATCGCCAAAGCGTGGAAGTCCTCATCACTAATGCTTTCTGAAACTACGAATAGAATACATCAGGCCATGACCCTCTCAAAAACAGATGCCATATCCAACGATAACATACCTAAATTTGAGAAAATTTGGAGTCCTTGGGTGACCCACTTTCTTTCTCCTAATTTTGACACTTCTTTACTAAGACCTTGGTAACTATATAACTTTGTTTTGAATAACTGATAAAAAGATACTATGTATATATTGTTACTAAGAAATCCCCGGAAACCTCTACTAATCCAGACTTCTTCTTTTTTTTTTTTCCTTCTTCTTATCTTTACTTTCCTTTAATTCTTTTCTTTTCTCCTTATTCTATCCTGTCTTCTCCTATTTATTTTTACATAACGAAATGGTAGCGAAACACTCACTTTTATAATGTTCAATTATAATACAATAATAGATAGTAAGCTCTAATGTCCTATTATAAATAACTGAATCTCATAGTAATTAATATTATTTCTTTATTACATATTACTCAAAGTTAAAAGTTTAACAACTTTTTCATTTTTTTGTTGCTCTTGATTATATAATTGTTAAAATTGATTGTAACACCTTAGTCTTTCTAAAACATATAGCCTATTTAAGTCTTTCATTGCTTGTAACTACAAGAAATACTAAGATCTGATATGTAAATTCAACTAATGCTACCATTTAATGTAATCAATATTTTGTAATTGTATCAATGTTTATATTTTAAAATCAATAAACAAATTTGACGAGAAAAAATAATAAACATCAGTCCATGAAAAAAAAAGTCCATAAAAATCCAATTTTAGTTGATCTTCGTGACTGTGCAATCCCATCCACCAGAACAGAACTTGGCTTAACAGAAAACACACACCGCAGTGCCCTTCACCCCACCTATGGGTGTCCTCTCCCCTTAAATAGACCTCACCAGTAAGAAGAGGTCAATAGCGCTTTGCAGTAGTATAGTGGCACTGCTTCCACTGGCTAGATACTCAAAGTCCACAGCTCTAAATGAGATGTCAATCATATAAAACATACGAGGAAAGACCCATAGTGTAGATTGCTCATATAATAGTTTATTCCAAATTAAAATACACTTACATTTCACAGGTCAAAAAACAGCATATCTCAGATAACTTTCAGTGCAATCGCATCACCGCCTACCTCACAAATTGCACCCTATGGGCTTTCTCAAAGGTATAGGCTGGTAGCTACAGGGAGTTATCTGAAATATGCTGTTTTTTGACCTCTGAAATGTGAGTGTATTTTACTTTGGAATAAATTATTATATGAGCGATCTACACTATGGGTCTTTCCTCTTATGTTTTATATGATTAGCATCTAGCTGGGAGCTGTGGACTTTGAGTATCTAGCTATTAAAAGCAGTGCCACTATACTACTGCAAAGCGCTATCGATCTTTTCTTACTGGTGAAATCTATTCAAGCAGGTGAGAGGACACCCATAAGTGTTTTCTGTTAAGCCAAGATCTGTTCTGGTGGATGGAAGGGCACAGTCACGAATAGGGATGAGCCGAACACCCCCCGGTTCGGTTCGCACCAGAACCTGCGAACGGACCGAAAGTTTGCACGAACGTTAGAACCCCATTGACGTCTATGGGACTCGAACGTTCAAAATCAAAAGTGCTCATTTTAAAGGCTAATTTGCATGGTATTGTCCTAAAAAGGGTTTGGGGACCCGGGTCCTACCTGTCACGAAGATCCTGCCAGTAATCGGCGTCTCAGGCGCACGGGAACCCGGCCACGGGTTCAAATTAAAATACACTTACATTTCACAGGTCAAAAAACAGCATATCTCAGATAACTTTCAGTGCAATCGCATCACCGCCTACCTCACAAATTGCACCCTATGGGCTTTCTCAAAGGTATAGGCTGGTAGCTACAGGGAGTTATCTGAAATATGCTGTTTTTTGACCTCTGAAATGTGAGTGTATTTTACTTTGGAATAAATTATTATATGAGCGATCTACACTATGGGTCTTTCCTCTTATGTTTTATATGATTAGCATCTAGCTGGGAGCTGTGGACTTTGAGTATCTAGCTATTAAAAGCAGTGCCACTATACTACTGCAAAGCGCTATCGATCTTTTCTTACTGGTGAAATCTATTCAAGCAGGTGAGAGGACACCCATAAGTGTTTTCTGTTAAGCCAAGATCTGTTCTGGTGGATGGAAGGGCACAGTCACGAATAGGGATGAGCCGAACACCCCCCGGTTCGGTTCGCACCAGAACCTGCGAACGGACCGAAAGTTTGCACGAACGTTAGAACCCCATTGACGTCTATGGGACTCGAACGTTCAAAATCAAAAGTGCTCATTTTAAAGGCTAATTTGCATGGTATTGTCCTAAAAAGGGTTTGGGGACCCGGGTCCTACCTGTCACGAAGATCCTGCCAGTAATCGGCGTCTCAAGCGCACGGGAACCCGGCCACGGGTCCCATTGCGCATGCGCGCGCGTTCACGGGTGCGGTCACGCACGGGCATGCGCGCGCGCACTCCCGCTGGTGTCAGGCGGGCTATTTAAACCTGCCTGGCACACTCCATCCCCGCTGTCTGCTCTACAGCGTTCTGTGAGTGTTACCTGATCTGATCTGTGTTTCCTGTTATCTGACCCGGCTTCCTGTTTGACGATCCTGCTATCTGCCTGCACCAGACCCTCTTGGCTTGCCTGACCATCCCTCTGCATTACCCCTGGTACCTCTGCTGTCTGAACGTTACTGACTACCGGCTTGTTGACCCTCTGCTGTGTTCATCAGCTTCCAGTCTGCTATTACCTGCTGTTGTTCCTGGTTCCAGTCCAGCTTCCAGTCTGCTATTACCTGCTGTTGTTCCTGGTTCCAGTCCAGCATTCCAGGCTACCTTCTGCTGTGTTCCAGCTCAGCGTTCCAGTCTACTACCTGCTGTTGTTCCTGGTTCCAGTCCAGCTTCCAGTCTGCTATTACCTGCTGTTGTTCCTGGTTCCAGCCCAGCGTTCCAGGCTACCTTCTGCTGTGTTCCAGCCCAGCGTTCCAGGCTACCTTCTGCTGTGTTCCAGCCCAGCGTTCCAGGCTACCTTCTGCTGTGTTCCAGCCCAGCATTCCTGGCTACCTTCTGCTGGGTTCCAGTCCTGCATTCCAGTCTCTGTCCCCAGCCTACTCCTCAGGCTACTGACTCCAGAGGGTGCCACCACTACTGGACCTTCAGCAACTGTTGATCCTGCCAGGCACCCATACCACTCTTCACTCCTGGCCCTCTGTCTCCATTCCAGGGGAACGGGAGTGGGAGCTGTAAGGGAGGTCTTTTCCTGCACTTCAGGCTCACAACCTACCAGGTACGTGACACTACCCCAGGGGACATGTATCAATGCAAAAAAAACTTTTAAAAACGGCCGTTTTTTCGGGAGCAGTGATTTTAATGATGCTTAAAGTAAAAAAAAAAAAAGTGAAATATTCCTTTAAATATCGTACCTGGGGGGTGTCTATAGTATGCATGTAAAGTGACGCGTGTTTCCCGTGTTTAGAACAGTCCCTGCACCAAATGTCATTTTTAAAGGAAAAAATCTCATTTAAAACTGCTTGCGGGTTTAATGTAATGTCGGGTCATGGCAATATGGATGAAAATCGGTGAGACAAACGGCATGGGTACCCCCCAGTCCATTACCAGGCCCTTTGGGTCTTGTATGGATATTAAGGGGAACCCTGCACCCAAATTAAAATAAGGAAAGGTGTGGGGCCACCAGGCCCTATATACTCTGAACAGCAGTATACAGGCGGTGCAAACAAGACAGGGACTGTAGGTTTGTTGTTAAGTAGAACCTCTTTGTAATTTTGAACGGGTACATTTTTAACGTGTTTAGCTTCAGCCAAAAAATCTTTTTTAAACTTTTTGGAAAACATGTGACATTTGTTTTGCTGTCTTTCCTCCTCTTCAGAAGATTTCACCTCACTTTTTGTCCCAATGAAAAATGTTTTTTGAAAATTTGGGTTTTTTTGTGGAACAAGGATTGGAAAGCATCAGTGGAAAGGAGAATTTTTTTTCCCCATATTAACTCTTACAGGAGAGAATTTCCCTTCCTAGGGGTAGATTTCATCTCACTTCCTGTTGTCTCCTTCCATTTGCAAGTAGGAGTCGTTTGTAAGTTAGATGTTTGAAAGTAGGGTCCTGCCCTATATACTCAGCAGAAATTTGGGCCTTAGGTGTTGCTGTGGCCACAACACTGTAAGCCCTCACAGGGCCCTGCTGTGAAATATTAGATCAAGAATTGTAATTACATGCCCCTGTTGAACAGGAGCTGAAAAATTAGGCCTTAGGCACTGGTGCTGGTGCCACAACACTGCAACCCCTCACAGACACTCTAGTTGGAACGCAGGAACGAGCCCTGCTGCAAAGTATTGCATCAAAAATTGTAATTACACGCCCCTGTTAGACAGGGGCAGAAAAATTGGGCCTTAGGCACTGGTGCTGGTGCCACAACACTGCAACCCCTCACAGACACTCTAGTTGGAATGCAGGAACGAGCCCTGCTGCAAAGTATTACATCAAAAATTGTAATTACACGCCCCTGTTAAACAGGGGATGAAAATTGTGCCTTAGGCACTGGTGGTGGCGCCCAGAACCAAAAATGTTCTTACAAGCTATCAGCGTGATGATTGAGGAGGAAGAGGATAATTACTCAGGGATAGTCACTCAGCATCAGCATAGGCAGTCTTTGAAGGGATCTGAGATTTCAAAAAAAATTATTCGGTTACATCAGCATCAGGTGCTTGGTAGCTGGTGGTGATCCAAGACTGATTCATTTTTATGAAGGTCAGACGATCGACCAAGTCGGTGGACAGACGCACCCTGTGATCGGTTACCACGCCTCCAGCAGCACTGAATGTGCGTTCCGAAAGAAGGCTGGATGCAGGACAGGCCAGTAGCTCAATTGCATACTGTGCAAGCTCTGGCCAGTGATCCATCCTCAGGACCCAGTAACCCAGAGGATTTTCGGTGGGAAAGGTGTCCAAGTCTGATCTTGCCCCTAGGTATTCCTGCGCCATGTAAAACAGACGCTGGCGATGGTTGCTGGAACCGATCATACCTTGGGGCTGCGGACCAAAAAATTGTCTGAACGCATCGGTCAGACGGCCACCTTCTCCACCGCTCCTTCTTTGACTGACCGAAGCCTCAGCAACAAGTTGTCCAGAAACAGGAGTTTGTAACCTCCCAGTCTCTGGGAACGCGTTGCACAGACCTTTCTGCAAGGCCTCCCGAAGATGTTTCATCCTCTGCTCCCTCTGCGATGGCAAGATAAGGTCCGCAACCTTATCCTTGTAACGTGGATCAAGGAGGGTTGCCAGCCAGTATTGGTCCTTCTCCTTGATACCACGAATACGAGGATCCTTACGCAGGCTTTGCAGGATCAGGGAGGCCATGCAGCGTAGGTTTGCTGAGGCATTCGGTCCGGAGTCCTCTGGGTCACTAAGGACGACAACGTCCGCAGCCACCTCCTCCCAGCCACGTACAAGTCCATGTGTTTCTTGGGACTGATCCCTTAAAGACTGCTGCTGATGCTGAGTGCCAGGCTCCACCTCCATACTGACACAATCTTCCTCCTCCTCCTCGTCCTCTTCCTGTGTGATCGGCGGGCACGCAGGAACACTGTATGGATAAAGGGGGCCTTGAGAGCTAAGGAAGTCCTCCTCTTCCTGCCTCTGTTCTGCCTCAAGTGCCCTGTCCATTATTCCACGCAGCGTGTGCTCCAACAGGTGGACAAGGGGGACAGTGTCACTGATGCATGCACTGTCACTGCTCACCATCCTCGTGGCCTCCTCGAATGGTGACAGGACAGTGCATGCCTCCCTGATCATGGCCCACTGGCGTGGGGAAAAAAAACAAGCTCCCCTGACCCTGTCCTGGTGCCATAGTCGCACAGGTACTCATTGATGGCCCTCTGCTGCGTGTGCAGCCGCTGCAGCATGGCCAACGTTGAGTTCCACCTGGTGGGCATGTCACAGATTAGGCGGTTCTTGGGCAGGTTAAACTCCTTTTGGAGGTCCGTCAGCCGAGCACTGGCATTATATGACCGGCGGAAATGCACACAGACTTTCCTGGCCTGCCTTAGGACATCCTGTAAGCCCGGGTACCTGCCCAAGAACCGCTGCACCACCAAGTTAAGGACGTGAGCCAAACAGGGCACATGGGTCATTTGTCCCTGTCGGAGGGCAGAGAGGAGGTTGGTGCCATTGTCGCAAACCACCATTCCTGCCTTAAGTTGGCATGGCGTCAACCACCTCTGAACCTGCCCCTGTAGAGCTGACAGAACCTCTGCCCCAGTGTGGCTCCTGTCCCCCAAGCACACCAGCTGAAGCACCGCATGGCATCTTTTGGCCTGCGTACTTGCGTAGCCCCTTGAACGACTACGGAGCACCGCTGGTTCCGAGGAAGAGGCCATGGAGGAAGAAGAAGAGGAGGGGGTGGAGGAGAGAGGTGTGTCACAATCATTAGCATTTTGGAGGCGTGGTGGAGGAACAACCTCCAACACTACTGCACCTTGTCCTGCATCCTTCCCAGCTGCCCGCAGAGTCACCCAATGCGCCGTGAAACTTAGGTAACGTCCCTGTCCATGCCTGCTGGACCATGAGTCAGCGGTAATATGCACCTTACCGCTGACCGCCCTGTCCAGCGAGGCATGGACATTGCCTTCCACATGCCGGTAGAGAGCCGTAATCGCCTTCCGTGAGAAGAAGTGGCGTTTGGGTACCTGCCACTGAGGAACCGCACATTCCACAAACTCACGGAAGGGGGCAGAGTCTACCAACTGAAAAGGCAGCAGTTGAAGTGCTAGCTATTTTGCCAAGCTAGCATTCAACCGCTGGGCATGTGGATGGCTGGGAGCAAACTTCTTTCGGCGGTGCAGCAGCTGGGGCAGGGAAATTTGCCTGGTACAATCTGACGTCGGTGTACCAAAAGCAGATTGCCCACAAGTACTTGGCTGTGACACACCTAATTCTACACCTTCATTCCTCTCACTGCAGGTCTCAGAGAGGACTGGAGGTCTAGTGGGGTTGGAAATCTCAGCTGATGAGGAGCAAGGAGAGATCCTCTTTGTTCTTTGGTGTGGGTCTTTTAGATACGCTTGCCAACGAACTGCATGGCAGGTCAACATATGTCTGGTCAAGCATGTGGTACCCAAGCGGGAGATGTTTTGGCCACGTGAGATACGCTTGAGACATATGTTGCAAATAGCAGCGGTGCGATCTGATGCACTCGTCTCAAAAAAGGCCCACACCAAAGAACTTTTTGAATAACGCGCAGAGACTGCAGCGCCCTGCACATGTGGAGCTTTGGGGTGTGATGCAGTCAATGTGCTGCCCTTAGGCTGGCCCCTGGAGGGCATCCTGCCTCGTTGGTGATGTGCCGCCTCCTCCTCCTCCTCCTCTCTCCTATCAGGCACCCACGTTGAGTCAGTGACCTCATCATCCCCTCCCTCCTCATCACTGGAGCAAACCTGGCAGTATGCTGCAGCAGGGGGAGCATGACTGCCAGATTGCTGTCCTTCTTGGGCACCCCCTCTGTCCGTGCTCATGTTACTGCCTTCATCGAGCTCAGTATCATCATCAGAGCCTTCCAAACGCTGGGCATCCTCCTGGAGCATGTACCCAACACTGTGGTCAAACAGTTCGAGGGACTCCTCAGAAGGACATGGTGGAGCTAGGGAAGGAGTCACTGATGACATTGAGCCAAGGGAAGAGGCCGCTGCTTTGCCAGACAAAGCACCCTGGGCATGGGTGAGAGAGGATGAGGAGGATGAGGACGGCTTGGTCATCCACTCGACCAAGTCTTCCGCATGTTGCGGCTCAACACGGCCAGCTGCCGAAAAAAAGGCCAAGCGTGTCCCATGGCCACGTACTGATGAGGATGCACCGTCTCCACGACCAGCACTAGACACAGAGCCTGCTTGCCCTCTCTTATTGGCTTGTGACTTTCTGCCTCTCCTTCTTGGCCTTCCAGACATACTAATGGCCTGTAGCTGCACTAAGCTGGGATATATATATATATATATATATATATATATATATATATATATATATATATATATATATATATATGTACTGATACTGCAGCTAGCAAAATCAACTGCTTGCCTGTAGTATGAGAACACCACCAACCTTCTACAGGTAGCTTTAGCTGAACACTGTGAGGTGGACGCCCCCCACTAACTTGTAGGTTTAGCTGAACGCACTGCACTAAATGTAAATAGTCTAGAAGATAACAGGAACGGATCTAGCTGAACACTGTGAGCAGGACGCACTGTACTAAATGTAAATAGTCTAGCTGCCTGACCGTGGTACTAATAGGATCAAAAGAACACCAGTAATTTTCTTTAGGTAGCTGTTAATACTGTAACAAGACAAGCCTGCCTGTCAGTAGGAAGATAACAGGAACGGATCTAGCTGAACACTGTGAGCAGGACGCACTGCACTAAATGTAAATAGTCTAGAAGAAAACAGGAACGGATCTAGCTAAACTGAATACAGTGTATATATATATATATGCAACACCTGGGATGCATATATATACACAATACACTGTAAGTGCAGCTAACTGACTGACTGTTCTGCCTAATCTATCTAACTCAAATCAAATGACACTGTCTCTCTGTCTATCTCTTTCAACGCCGGAACACACACTACACAGGGCCGCCGTGCAGGCGGCCTTATATAGTGTGGGGTGTGTACTAAATCCCCTGAGCCATAATTGGCCAAAGCCTCCTTGGCTTTGGCCAATTACGGCTCTCTGTTCAGGCGGCGCTGTGATTGGCCAAGCATGCGGGTCATAGTGCATGCTTGGCCAATCATCAGCAAGCAATGCACTGCGATGCCGCAGTGAATTATGGGCTGTGACGCGCCACACAAATTTGGCGCGAACGGCCCATATCGTTCGCAATTCGGCGAACGACCGAACAGCCGATGTTCGAGTCGAACATGGGTTCGACTCGAACACATAGCTCATCCCTAGTCACGAACATCAACTATATTGGATTTTTATGGAATTTTTTTTCATGGATTTTTTATGATTTTATGATTTATTTGCATTTTTTCACACATGCTGTGTGTTTTTTATCTGATGGTTATGCGTATATTGTTTTAAGCACTATAGTCAGATACACTTATATATATATTTAAGTATATATTTTTCCTTATATTATTTTTTCTTTGCATGCGAGAGGTGACTGCTGCTTTGTTTTTTTTATGAAATATACATTGTTTTGCATTTTTTCACAGGTGGTTGAATACATGTGGTGTTAGCTGCCACCTTTTTTATACTATAGGGTATATACCCAGAAGACTTAACAAATTAATTTAATAGGGCCTGAAGGGCCTGGTATGGATTTTGGGGGGACCCCCACGCCATTTAAGAAAAAAAATTGGTGCAAGGTTTCCCTTATCCACTTCAATACACTATATAATATATACTACACTGACTGAATATAGATTCTACACTAAATATCTAATCTACATGAAATGCAAAGTATATACTAGGCTAGGACAAAGGCTTTTCAGTCAAAAGGAGGTGAGTTAACCCTTTTTGTTCCCTGAAAGGGACCACAGTCCAAACAGATGGGGAAATATAGCGTCCTTCCAGGACCCAGCCACCGCGTCCTGTACATACCCCCCATGCCCCAATGCCAAGGAGGTGGAGGCAACAGTGGAGCTAAAGCAATGGACTCGGGAGAGGGCATCCGCATTTTTATGCAGTCTCCCGGGCCTATGCTCCACTACAAATTTAAATTCCCGGAGCGCCAGGAACCACCGAGTAATCCTGACATTAGTCCCTTCACCTTGTCTTATCTATGTTAAAGGGGCATGGTCAGAAATCAGCCTAAACTTCCTCCCCAAGAGGTAATATCTAAGGGATTCCAGAGCCCACTTAATGGCTAGACACTCTCGTTCAATTATAGCGTAGTTTTTCTCTGCTGGTGTCAACTTCCTACTGAGGAAAACTATCGGGCGCTCCTCGCCATGAACAACTTGTGACAACACCGCTCCCAATCCTACATCGGAAGCATCAGTATGGTCAATGAACTCTTTTGAAAAATTGGGTGCTACTAGGACAGGGTGTTGGCACAGTGACGAGCTCCAAAAAAGCCTTCTCAGCATCTGCATTCCACTCCACCTTAACTGATTTCCGTCCCTTAGTCAGATCGAACAATGGAGCCGCCAACGTGGCAAAGTTGGGTACAAACCTCCTGTAGTATCCCACCATGCCCAGGAATGCACGTACCTGCTTTTTTGTGAGGGGGCGGGGCCATTTCTGTGTAGCATCTACCTTGCTGACCTGAGGTTTCACCAGCCCTCTACCCACTATATAGCCCAGGTATTTCACCTCCTCCATTTCCAAAGCACATTTTTCAGGGTTTATTGTAAACCCCTCCTTCCAAAGAGAGTCCAGCACTGCCTGGACTTTGGGCAAGTGTGATTTCCAAAAAACAAAATAAGTGCAGCGCTAAAACTAAATATGAATTATATATCATACTAAAAATAACCATACAAAAGTGATTGATCCACCAAAAATAAAATATAAAAAACACAGAACAGGTCTCCCATAGAGGACAGAGACAGATGTCTCACCATATGTCACATGTGAGAAATTATAAAAAAATATAAAAGTGATATAATAAGTCCCAATTATAAATATTGCAGAAAATCAAAAAAAGTCCATAAATAAAGTGAGTAGATGATCAAAGTGCATATAATCAGGAGAGGTGTGACACAGGTGAATCCAGCACCCAAAGTGACTTGCACCCAAGTGAGGTATGAGGCTCCTTACCAGCTCAGGATGACCACCATGACAGTGGTCTCACCAGGCATTTGGGAAATTATCAGGTCACCCACAAACCTATGCCGATCTTTCCAGTAGTAAATGTGGAACTGGACCAGAGAACACCAAAAGACATTAAACGTGACTTTAATATCCACAGTGAAGCCCTCATTCATGTGATATTTAGAATCTTGTCAGATGTCTGACAAGGCCGGGTTGCTGAGAAGGCGCCCCTTGCGGCTGAGTGCAGCGCGTCCCTGGATTTGGGTACAGGGAATGCGATGCACAGAGGTGCACGGGTTGCCAGGAATACTGTAAGCTGGCTGGTTGGCTGTAAGTAGCTAGAGTGCGTTGTGGCAGCCGTGCAGAGAGAAGTCTTGAACGGCAACAGCAGGGTAAACCAGGAACAGGGTCCGCAGCCAGGCCAGGGGTCAGATACCAAAAGACAGTCCGAGAGAGGTACAGGAACAAGCCGGGTCATACACAGAGGGCAGAAGATCGGAGAGTAGTCAGCCAAGCCGGGGTCAGAGCGAGGAGATAAACAGGAACATAGGTCAAGCCGGGCAGAGGTCAAGCAGGGGTCTTCAGAGTATACAAGGCACAGGAACACAGGAGCTGTTTGATAATCCAGCAAACTGCAAGTGTCAGTGGCAGGTTTAAATAGGCCGGAGGGGTGTGCCCACAAGATCAGGGCGTGCTCACTAGACTCGCCTGCCACCATGACGGTTACTGGCGGAATTGCCCACAACACGGCCATTTCCCTGACACAGGCAATGTCTGAAACCTTTTTCAAATAAAAAAAAACAAATAACTACTAAAATCTTTGGTGACATTTACTGCTTGTGTTTGTTTTAGCTGACCCTGACAGAAATGTGATGAGTCCTGAAAATGGCATGATTGTGTAACCTTACAAAGCACTGTTGGGTGTTATTTACTAAGGGCAAAGACACTTTGCACTACAAGTGCACTTAAAACTGCACTTGTAGTGCAAAGTGGGTTTGCCCTTAGGAAATAACCCCCATTGTCACAAAAAACACCAATTAGAGCACCACAAAAGTGTTGGAGCGTTGAAACAATAATCCACACATTCTTGAATCTTTTTAATACCGGATGTTCACAGGCCGCCCATCCTTCTGGAGTGACAACGACAGAGGGAGGTGACGCGATGACACCGCTCAGCCCTACGCTGCATTTCGCAAAAAATTGCGTCTTCCAGGGGCACGGGGAAGACGCAATTTTTTGCGAAACGCAGCGTAGGGCTGAGCGGTGTCATCGCGTCACCTCCCTCTGTCGTTGTCACTCCAGCAGGACGGGCGGCCTGTGAACATCCGGCCAGTGTCACAGACTGTCTTTCATCAGAGGACGAATTGCTTTTTCTATATGTGAGTGTTTATTATACTTTTAAGTAAATACTATTGGATTTTACACTATGGGAGCCTTCTTCTTTTTCCCCCACATGATGTTACCACTCCATTGAGGGCTGAGCTTTGTCTTTCCCTGTGGATCCATCCACACCACAGCTTCTGAGGTTCCATTCTGGTTTCCATTCTGATTCCCGGGTTGCCCGAAGCAGCAGGACTACAAAGCCCATCTAGACCTTCTGTAACGGGGGGTCATGGGGTTCCGGTAAGCGGCCAGGCACTTCATCTATGGTGGTGGACCCACACATCTGGGATTTCATATATTTGGACATTTTTTTGCACAATTACAGCACTTTTGGGGGCTTCTTGTATATGGACTTCCTTTTTCATACACTTTTTTCCAAATTCAATTTATTTTTTCCACATTATACATTGCAGTCCTTCACGTTCATGTTTAGGTTTATGCACTAACAATTTGATTTACCATTGGATATCTTCATATTTACCTAAGGGGAGGTTGGTTTTATTTATCAACCTGATATTTGGTGTTGTCACATTATATTATATGTCCATATAATGTTTACTTTTGTTCACAATTAGTTTGCGAACTCTTTTCAGTTCTACACGTGTTAGTTTTTTGTTTTCAAGCGCGAGTCAACATTTTTCCTACTCAATTTTTGTGTGTTTGTGTCACATATAGGAATCTGCAGCATAGATGGTCAATATTATTAATTTTTGATGCGCGGTATTTTTTCACTTTTCTCTTAAAACAAACCAACATGTTTGTTGTATAACAATTTTTGGGGTCACATTAGAAAAAGTAGAAATGTCCATTTAAGAAAAAACAGGCATGTTTAAAACCAACAAGAAAGACACAAATCTTGAACTTACAAAGTTCACATTTGGTAGAACTTGAAGGCAATATCAGACATGAGTATTTACAAACTGTGTTTGATATTGCGCTCAGATGGGGTGAAGTCACCCCAGGAAAAGCCAAATTTTGAAGATGCACACAAATTTACGAATGTCAACATGTGCTACCTGCCATCACGGGGGATCAAGGGACGTGTTTTGGGGGTGCAACCCCTTCCTCACAGCTACTTTATTATTGAGGAAGAGGTCGCACCCCCGAAATGCCTACATTGATCTCCCGTGATAGCAGATAGCACATGTTGACACACTGTGTGCATCTTCAAAATTTGGCTTTTCTCAAATTTGTCAAAAAACATCAATAATTTTTAGCACACAAAAAACCAAAGGAATTTGGAGGGGTTTTAAACTCTCCCTAAAACATCAATGATGTTCTTCATTTTTTGTTGAACATCATTGATGTTTTTCTGGATATTTTCCAAGTCCCTATTACACCCCATGATCTCCCCGATCAGGATCTGTGCACTTTCCGAGGTGAAAGGATCTGGATCCACAACATCACGATCACCTAAAAAGATAGAAACCAAGAAACACCATGTATTATAAATATGCCGGCATCCATCTCTTACCTGAGCCTGTGGTCGCAGACACTCACTTGTTGTGGTACCAATTTTCACCACGTCTTCCTCCTCCTGCTCTGCTTGGCTTGGGTGGATTTCCCCTTCTTCCAGAGGTGGGGGGTCTCTGGTCTCCTCGGATGAGGGGTGTCCTCCGAGTCTTTTATCCCCTATGTTAAAAAAAATAGGTATTCTTAGCACACAGATATTTGATGGCAGAACTATGAATATGAAACAGTGCTTTGAAGTGGGGTACAATTGTCTGTTTTGGCAGAGTTCCAAGATGTTGCATTTTTCTTGTCCTTTGTCAAGCTTCAATACTTTACCTGTTTTGTACAAGCTTCACAGATGGAGACACCCCTATAGTATACACTGGAGCACCTGTGTGGGCCCCCTAATAAAAAGGGTGTTCTTGTGTCCCACACTAGTGATCCAGCGTCCAGATGTGTAAACAGCTGCTGAGTGTCCTCTCCCTACACAGAATATAGTTTGCATTTCATTCTAGTAACAAACCCATCTACACAACCAAATTATTTTCAGACAAGTAGGCCCTAAAAAATGTGGGCAAATGCATATGGCCAAAACAATGGTGTTTTCTAGGCCGAACGAAAAATGTTTGATACAAACGAATAATGTGCCCATGAACATGAAAGTTGACATTTTAAACTGGATAACAGTTAAGAAAAGCACATGGAGCAGCACGAACGTAATAAACATAAAAAGAATAGGAACACAGCACAACTACTTACTTTTTTGCAGCACTCTCCGGATCTTTCTGTACTGCCCGTGCTCTCTTAATTTGAGGTCCGACCACCATTTCCTGAGCTGATCTTTCGATCGACGTACCCCGAAATTCCGGTGCAGACTCCTGACCACTTTCGCCATGATCTTAGCCTTTCTGACATTGGGGTTGGGGTAAGGTCCATACTTCCCGTCATAGTCTGCCTTCTTCAGGATGTCGACCATCTCCAACATCTCCCCAAAGGACCTATTTGATGCCTTAAATCGTCTCCTTCTGGATCGGGATGTTTCAGGCTCCGGGCTTTCCTCCTCCTCGTTGGTGTAATTATCTGACACCTGCTGTGTCTCCGCCACGTGCTCTTCCCCACTGCGACGAACGAGAAGGGGTGGGGAATAGACTAGAAAGAACATCAGGGGTGGGCAGAGTTTCACGCATGTGCAGTGTCTATAAAGCATAACACACATGCGTAGTACGTACGATCTGTGAGCGGAGGAAGGAATGTGATTGCAAGACGTGATTGCGAAGGTAAAATTTAACATTGGGCCTATACTGCTTCTAGATTGAGGCCTGAATTTGCACAAGTTTAGAAGACTTTAGGCTGACATTAGGGTTTGTCTTGTGTTGTGTCTTGCAGTGAAAATGGATATCTTGAAAGATAAGGACTTTATGCCAATCTTCATTGATATGTTCAGGGAGCTGCCCTGTCTATGGGAGATAAACCACCCTGAATATAAGAACCAAACAAAGAGGAAGGCAGCGCTGGATAATTTGTTGGAATTTGTGAAGACGGTGATCCCCACGGCAGACATCACCTATTTGAAGATCCTAATTGGTGGCCTGAGGAGCACTCATCTAAGGGAGCACAAGAAGGTCCAGAATTCCCAGAGATCAGGAGCTGCAGATGACATGTATGTCCCCAGGCTGTGGTACTATGACAGACTGCATTTTCTGACAGGTCAGACTGAACCCAGGCCAGGACTCTCCAGTCTTCCTTCCACGCTTCCTTCCCCCCCCAGCTGAGGCTTCTGACGCCCAACCTGGGCCTTCCAGGCAGCAACATGTGGAGGAGCCCAGCTTGAGCCAGGTATAGCATTCCTCTAAATCTTTATGGTTGTCCAATCAATGATGTTAACTAGATGTTAGTTTGGAGTACTAATTTATGATTGTGATTGATGATGCAAAAACTAAAACCATGTCCCTTTTTCATACACAGGGAAGTCTCAGCCAGGAGGTGGCCGGGCCAAGCAGGCTGCCTGATATCCAGGTCCCTCCCCTACACCTTCAAAGACAAAGTGGCAGGAAGAGGAGTAACCTGGAGGAGGCTGCCATAGGGCTATTTTGGAAGGCTACAGAGGCCCTGAGAAGGCTACAGAGGCCCAGTGTGGAGGAGGACTTTGCTGGCATAACTGCCTGCAAAATGATGCAGATGGAGGAGGGCCAACGACTCCTGTGTGAGTCCTTAATTTTGGAAGCTCTCAATAAGGAGTTGAGGAGCCAAATAACATGTGCTACCCACATTTGTGACCTCACACATAGTCCTCCTCCTCCTCCAGGTCCTACTCCTCCTCCTTCTCCTCCTCCTCCAGGTCCTACTCCTCCTCCTGCCACATCTCCAACACCAGAGCCACAGCCGGGAACGAAGCGTGGAAAGAAGACCAGAGAGTGATGGCCCTGGGCTCAGTCTGGTATAGCAAAATATGCAGGCTCTTGTAGCACCACAGCCTGGGGACACAGATGTTATCTGCTGCTTTCATGATCTCTGGGACTTCTGGACCAGACTGCACTCCCTTAGATATGGACTCCTCAGGCCACCAATTTTGCAGGAAAAGAGTGGTTTGTGTGCCCTGGGGGTCAAAGGCTTAGCCAATTTCTGCTGTTTCGCCAGCGTTGCCTCCCTCTTTGGTTCTGAGCCCTTAATTAAGGAATTTTTGTTTCAATTATAGTCGTCTATGTGTGTTTTCCTTCAAAAAGGACAGTTTGTTTGTGAGGAGGCAGGTACATTTCAAAAATACAATGTGAAATTACCAAGGGACACCAACACCAAGCAACCTCCTTGAGATTAAATAATACAAGATATCAATGGTGTTGTGGTAACTTGACACACAAAACACACACAAAAATATTATGGAGTAAAACTCAAAAAAAAAAACAACAGCCTTGAAAAAAATACAAACCCCCCCAAAAAAAAATCAGCCTTGAAAAAAAAAACCAAACAAAAGGAAATTTGGTCAGATGTGACAAATCAAAATATATTGAGGGAATCACGATAAATAATAAAGAAAGAAGTTTGTGAGAAGTCTGTGTGAATATGAGCAGCAAAACTACTTCAATCTTCTCACATTATAAAGAAAAAGAGAGTGCGCTGTATTAAACAATTAAAAAAATTGCAGCATGACGAAAATGCTGTATCCATTCCGAACGCTAATTTTACCAGACTGAGCTGTTCCGTCTCGGAATTTCTTCTGAGCATGCGTGGCACTTTGTGCGTCGGAATTGGCCACACACGGTCAGAATTGACGCAATCGGATTTTGTTGTTTATAGCCTGCTCTCAAACTTTGTGTGTCGGAAAATCCGATGGAAAATGTCCGATGGAGCCCACACACGGTCGGAATTTCCGACAACATGCTCCGTCGGAAAATCCGACCGTGTATACGGGGCATTAGTCAATGGGATTTGCCAATACCGCTTGGTAAGGTCTAATGTAGTGATATACCTGGCTGGGCCTAGTCTCTCATTAAGCTCATCTACCCGGGGCATGGGGTATGCATCAAACCATGAAACTTCATTAAGTTTCCGGAAATTATTGCAGAATCGCAGAGTCCCATTGGGCTTCGGTACCAACACAATCAGGCTTGACCACTCACTCTGTGATTCTTCAATAATCTCCAAGTCTAACATCTTCTTCACTAGGGATGAGCTTCGAGTTCGAGTCGAACTCATGTTCGACTCGAACATCGGCTGTTTGCAAGTTCGCCGAACAGCGAACAATTTGGGGTGTTTGAGGCAAATTCGAAAGCCACGGAACACCCTTTAAAAGTCTATGGGAGAAATCAAAAGTGCTAATTTTAAAGGCTTATATGCATGGTATTGTCATAAAAAGTATTTGGGGACCTGGGTCCTGCCCCAGGGGACATGGATCAATGCAAAAAAAGTTTTAAAAACAGCCATTTTTTCGGGAGCAGTGATTTTAATAATGCTTAAAGTGAAACAATAAAAGTGTAATATTCTTTTAAATTTCGTACCTAGGGGGTGTCTATAGCATGCCTGTAAAGGGGCGCATGTTTCACGTGTTTAGAACAGTCTGACAGCAAAATGACATTTCAAAGGATAAAAAGTCATTTAAAAGTACTCGCGGCTAATTGAATTGTTGGTCTGACAATACACATAAAAGTTCATTGATAAAAACGGCATGGGATTTCCCCACAGGGGAACCCCAAACCAAAATTTTAAAAAAATGGCATGGGGTCCCCCTCAAAATCTATACCAGACCCTTCAGGTCTGGTATGGATTTTAAAGGGAACCTCGCACCAAATTTTTTTTAAAAAATGGCGTGGGGTCCCCCAAAAATCCTTACCAGACCCTTATCCGAGCACGCAACCTGGCAGGCCGCAGGAAAAGAGGGGGGAGTAGAGAGCGCTCCCCACTCCTGAACCGTACCAGGCCACATGCCCTCAACATTGGGAGGGTGCTTTGGGGGTTACCCCCAAAGCACCTTGTCCCCATGTTGATGAGGACAAGAGCCTCATCCCCACAACCCTTGCCCGGTGGTTGTGGGGGTCTGCGAGCGGGGGGCTTATTGGAATCTGGAAACCCCCTTTAACAAGGGGACCCCCAGATCCCGACCCCGTGTGAAATGGTAAGGGGTACCCCTATCATTTCACAAAAAAAAGTGTCAAAAATGTTAAAAATGACAAGAGACAGTTTTTGACAATTCCTTTATTTAAATGCTTCTATATTCTATCTTCTATCTTCTTTCTTCTGTCTTCTATCTTCTATCTTCTTTCTTCTATCTTCTTTCTTCTATCCTCTTCTATCTTCTTTCTTCTTTCTTCTATCTTCTATCTTCTTTCTTCTATCTTCTTTCTTCTTTCTTCTGTCTTCTCTCTTCTCTCTTCTGTCTTCTCTCTTCTCTCTTCTGTCTTCTATCTTCTATCTTCTTTCCTCTCTCTTCTCTCTTCTGTCTTCTATCTTCTATCTTCTTTCCTCTCTCTTCTCTCTTCTGTCTTCTATCTTCTTTCTTCTATCTTCTTTATTCTGTCTTCTGTCTTCTATCTTTTTTCTTCTGTCTTCTATCTTCTTTCTTCTATCTTCTTTCATCTGTCTTCTGTCTTCTGTCTTCTATCTTCTATCTTTTTTCTTCTATCTTCTTCTATCTTCTTTCTTCTTTTTTTTCTTCTCTCTTCTATCTTCTTTCTTCTATCTTCTTTCTTCTCTCTTCTGTCTTCTTTCTTCTCTCTTCTGTCTTCTGTCTTCTTTCTTCTATCTTCTTTCTTCTCTCTTCTCTCTTCTGTCTTCTATCTGCTCTCTTCTCTCTTCTATCTTCTTTCCTCTCTCTTCTCTCTTCTGTCTTCTATCTTCTTTCTTCTATCTTCTATCTTCCTTTTTATATCTTCTTTCTTCTATATTCTTTCTTATATCTTCTATCTTCTCTCTTCTATATTCTCTCTTCTATCTTCTTTCTTCTTTCTTCTATCTTCTTTCTTCTATATTCTATCTTCTCTCTTCTCTCTTCTATCTTCTCTCTTCTCTCTTCTGTCTTCTATCTTCTATCTTCTGTCTTCTGTCTTCTATCTTCCTTCTTCTATCTTCTTCTTTTTCTTCTATCTTTTGTCTTCTGTCTTCTATCTTCTATCTTCTTTCTTCTGTCTTCTATCTACTATCTTCTTTCTTCTGTCTTCTATCTACTATCTTCATTCTTCTATCTTCTGTCTTCTTTCTTCTCTCTTCTGTCTTCTATTTTCTATCTTTTTTCTTCTATCTACTTTCTTCTCTCTTCTGTCTTCTGTCTTCTATCTTTTATCTTCTTTCTTCTATCTCCTTCTATCTTCTTTCTTCTTTTTTTTCTTCTCTCTTCTGTCTTCTTTCTTCTCTCTTCTATCTTCTATCTTTTCTCTTCTCTCTTCTGTCTTCTATCTTCTATCTTCTTTCTTCTATCTTCTATCTTCTCTCTTCTATATTCTCTCTTCTATCTTCTATCTTCTTTCTTCTTTCTTCTCTCTTCTGTCTTCTATCTCCTTTTTTGTATATTCTTTATTCTACCTTCTGTCTTCTTACTTCTATCTTCTTTCTTCTATCTTCTTTCTTCTATCTTCTATCTTCTATCTTCTTTCTTCTATCTTCTTTCTTCTATCTTCTTTCTTCTATCTTCTCTCTTCTATCTTCTCTCTTCTCTCTTCTGTCTTCTCTCTTCTGTCTTCTCTCTTCTGTCTTCTATTTTCTCTCTTCTGTCTTCTATCTTCTATCTTCTTTCCTCTCTCTTCTGTTTTCTATCTTCTATAATCTTTCTTCTGTCATCTGTCTTCTATCTTTCTTCTTCTGTCTTCTAACTTCTTTCTTCTATCTTCTTTCATCTGTCTTCTGTCTTCTATCTTCTTTCTTCTCTCTTCTCTCTTCTGTCTTCTATCTGCTCTCTTCTCTCTTCTATCTTCTTTCCTCTCTCTTCTCTCTTATGTCTTCTATCTTCTTTCTTCTATCTTCCTTTTTATATCTTCTTTCTTCTATATTCTTTCTTATATCTTCTATCTTCTCTCTTCTATATTCTCTCTTCTATCTTCTTTCTTATTTCTTCTATCTTCTTTCTTCTATATTCTATCTTCTATCTTCTCTCTTCTCTCTTCTGTCTTCTATCTTCTATCTTCTGTCTTCTGTCTTCTATCTTCCTTCTTCTATCTTCTTCTTTTTCTTCTATCTTTTGTCTTCTGTCTTCTATCTTCTATCTTCTTTCTTCTGTCTTCTATCTACTATCTTCTTTCTTCTGTCTTCTATCTACTATCTTCTTTCTTCTGTCTTCTATCTACTATCTTCATTCTTCTATCTTCTGTCTTCTTTCTTCTTTCTTCTCTCTTCCGTCTTCTATTTTCTATCTTGTTTCTTCTATCTACTTTCTTCTCTCTTCTGTCTTCTATCTTTTATCTTCTTTCTTCTATCTCATTCTATCTTCTTTCTTCTTTTTTTTTCTTCTCTCTTCTGTCTTCTGTCTTCTTTCTTCTCTCTTCTATCTTTTCTCTTCTCTCTTCTGTCTTCTATCTTCTATCTTCTTTCTTCTATCTTCTATCGTATTTCTTCTATCTTCTATCTTCTCTCTTCTATATTCTCTCTTCTATCTTCTTTCTGCTTTCTTCTATCTTCTTTCTTCTCTCTTCTATCTTCTATCTTCTTTCTTCTTTCTTCTCTCTTCTGTCTTCTATCTTCTATCTCCTTTTTTCTATATTCTTTATTCTACCTTCTGTCTTCTTACTTCTATCTTCTTTCTTCTATCTTCTTTCTTCTATCTTCTATCTTCTTTCTTCTATCTTCTTTCTTCTATCTTCTCTCTTCTATCTTCTCTCTTCTGTCTTCTCTCTTCTGTCTTCTATTTTCTCTCTTCTGTCTTCTATCTTCTATCTTCTTTCCTCTCTCTTCTGTCTTCTATCTTCTATCTTCTTTCTTCTGTCTTCTGTCTTCTATCTTTCTTTTTCTGTCTTCTAACTTCTTTCTTCTATCTTCTTTCATCTGTCTTATGTCTTCTGTCTTCTATCTTTTATCTTCTTTCTTCTATCTTCTTTCTTCTTTTTTTCTTCTCTCTTCTATCTTCTATCTTCTCTCTTCTCTCCTCTGTCTTCTGTCTTCTGTCTTCTATCTTCTTTCTTCTCTCTTCTCTCTTCTCTCTTCTATCTGCTCTCTTCTCTCTTCTATCTTCTATCTTCTTTCCTCTCTCTTCTCTCTTCTGTCTTCTATCTTCTTTCTTCTATCTTCTATCTTCCTTTTTATATCTTCTTTCTTCTATATTCTTTCTTATACCTTCTATCTTCTCTCTTCTATATTCTCTCTTCTATCTTCTTTCTTCTTTCTTCTATCTTCTTTCTTCTATCTTCTCTCTTCTCTCTTCTGTCTTCTGTCTTCTATCTTCCCTCTTCTATCTTCTTCTTTTTCTTCTATCTTTTGTCTTCTGTCTTCTATCTTCTATATTCTTTCTTCTGTCTTCTATCTACTATCTTCTTTCTTCTGTCTTCTATCTACTATCTTCTTTCTTCTATCTTCTATCTACTATCTTCTTTCTTCTATCTTCTATCTTCTTTCTTCTCTCTTCTGTCTTCTTCTTTCTTCTCTCTTCTGTCTTCTATTTTCTATCTTCTTTCTTCTATCTACTTTCTTCTCTCTTCTGTCTTCTGTCTTCTGTCTTCTATCTTTTATCTTCTTTCTTCTATCTCCTTCTATCTTTTTTCTTCTTTTTTTTCTTCTCTCTTCTGTCTTCTGTCTTCTTTCTTCTCTCTTCTCTCTTCTATCTTTTCTCTTCTCTCTTCTGTCTTCTATCTTCTATCTTCTATCTTCTTTCTTCTATCTTCTATCATCTTTCTTCTATCCTCTATCTTCTCTCTTCTATATTCTCTTTTCTATATTCTTTCTGCTTTCTTCTATCTTCTTTCTTCTCTCTTCAAAAATACAATGACTTCCCTGTCCACCCCCTCTGATGTCACAGGGAAAGCCTCGGGAAAGTCCCCGTGCGTCCGAGGGAGTGGGGTCACCGGGTGGCCCCGCCCTCTGTCAGAAGACGAGAAGCGTTATACAACGGGAGCCTCCCATCATGGATGCAGAGCGACTCAAGCACAAAGAAGGGAAGAAGATACCGTGGAATGAAGATGCCGGACAAGAACACCGGAGCAAGAAGCAGAGGATCGGAGGAGGAAGAAGAAGAAGATGGAGGAAGAAACCAAAGGCAGATAGAAGATAGAAGAAAGAAGATAGAAGATAGAAGAAAGAAGCATTTAAATAAAGGAATTGACAAAAACTGTCTCTTGTAATTTTTAACATTATTGACACTTTTTTTGTGAAATGGGAGGGGTACTTTTGTACCCCCTTACCATTTCACACAGGGGGGCAGGGTCTGGGGGTCCCCTTGTTAAAGGGGGCTTCCAGATTCCGATAAGCCCCCCGCCCGCAGACCCCCACAACCACCGGGCAAGGGTTGTGAGGATGAGGCTCTTGTCCTCATCAACATGGGGACAAGGTGCTTTGGGGGTGACCCCCCAAAGCACCCTCCCAATGTTGAGGGCATGTGGCCTGGTACGGTTCAGGAGGGGGGGCGCTCTCTCGCCTCCCTCTTTTCCTGCGGCCTGCCAGGTTGCGTGCTCGGTTAAGGGTCTGGTATGGACTTTTGGGGGGACCCCATGCCATTTTTTTAAAAATTTTGGTGTGGGGTTCCCTTTAAAATCCATACCAGATCTGAAGGGTCTGGTATGGATTTTGATGGGGACCCCCACACTTTTTTTTTTTTTGGCGCGGGGTTCCCCTTAATATCCATACTAAACCTGAAGGGCCTGGTATGGAATTTAGGGGGACCCCCATGCCATTTTTTTTTAAAGTTTGATTCGGGGTTCCCCTGTGGGGAAATCCCATGCCGTTTTTATCAATGAACTTTTATGTGTATTGTCGGACCGACAATTCATATAACCCCGAGTACTTTTAAATGACTTTTTTTCCTTTGAAATGTCATTTTGCTGTCAGACTGTTCTAAACACTTTTCTTGTTTCACTTTAAGCTTTTTTAAAATCACTGCTCCCGAAAAAACGGCCGTTTTTTAAAACTTTTTTTTTCATTGATCCATGTCCCCTGGGGCAGGACCCAGGTCCCCAAACACTTTTTATGACAATAACTTGCATATAAGCCTTTAAAATTATCACTATTGATTATTCATGTTCGAGTCCCATAGACTTTAACGGTGTTCGCGTGTTCGAACACATTTTTTGCCTGTTCGCATGTTCTGGTGTAAACTGAACCGGGGGGTGTTCGGCTCATCCCTGTTTTTCACTTCCTCGGAAACGGCCTTCCCTTGAGCCTCTGGGATGCGGTAGAGACGGACAAAAACTTTGACTCCTGGTTCCGTGACAATATCATGCTCTATGACACTAGTGAGCCCTGGCAAGTCTGAAAATTTTTCTTTATTTCTCTCCAAGAACTCCGTTGCCTGCTGACTTTGGATTTTAGACAGGGTATTTGCTACTTGGACACTCTCCACCCCAACCTGAGGCTCAAGTCTTGCACTAGCCAGGGAGGTCACCGGTTCCCTGTCTGTCCAGGGCTTTAACAAGTTTACATGATATATCTGATATGGTTTCCTCTTGCCTGGCTGGTGGACTCTATAATTTACCTCTCCCACTTTTTCTACAACTTCAATAGGGGGCCTTACCACCTGGCCAAGAATTTACTTTCCACAGTGGGAATCAACACCACTACTCGATCCCCCACTTGGAAGTGCCTTATTTTAGCAGACCTATTATAGACCCATCCTTGAGCCTCCTGGGCTTTTTGCAAATGTTCCTGGACTAGTGGCATCACAGTTTGGATCCTCTTAACACTGTTATGCTGAATAGGTTCACTTTCCCATTCCTCTTTAACAAAGTCCATTAGTCCGCGAGGTCTCCGCCCATATACCAACTCAAAGGGCGAAAACCCAGTGGAGGCCTGGGGCACTTCCCGGATAGCAAACAGGAGAGCTGGTAACAGGCAGTCCCAGTCTTTCCTTTTGTACCACTCTCTTGAGCATAGACTTAAGGGTCTTGTTAAAGCCATCTACCAACCGATCCATTTGGGGATGGTAGACCGATGTGCGCAGCTGTTTAATCCGGAACAGCTTGCATACATCAGCCATAACCCTCAACATAAATGGGGTGTCCTGGTCCATGAGCATTTCCTTGGGAAAACCAGTCAGTGTAAACTGGAATAATTCCCGGGCAATAGCCTTAGAGCAAGTATTCCGCAGGGGTAGCGCCCCAGGATATCCGGTGGCATAGTCGAGGATCACCAGTATGTAGGAGTGACCCCGAGCTGACTTTACCAAGGGAACTATATCCATGGCTATCCTCTCGAATGGGACCTCAATTATGGGCAGGGGGAACAAAGGGCTCCAGAAGTGGGTCACCGAAGTCGTCAACTGACAGGTGGGATAAGAGGTACAGTATCTCCTTACCTCTGCTTTCAGACCTGGCCAGTAAAACCGGTTGGTGATCCGTGCCTCTGTCTTTTCAACTCCCAGGTGTCCCCCTAAAACATTGTCATGGGCCAGGTCCAGGACCTTGCGTTTATACTGTTGGGGTACCAATAATTGTTCTACCACATTTTCTCTCACTTTGGTAACCCAATATAGCAACTCATTACTATTGCGAAGTGTGGCCACCGTTCATTCACACCTGGCTCTTGGGGAACCCCATTTACTACTACAACCTGTTCCCGTGCATGGGCCAAAGTGAGGTTCTGCATCTGGGCAGTACCAAATGCACCCTGGGGAACAACCAAATCTGGCAGGGCAGGGGTAGAGCCAATTCCTCATCCTCTTCCCCCAGCATTACCTGAAGTGGGGAAGGTTCCCCCCCTCAGAGTTCAGGTAGGTCTGTGAACCACACATCTTGACATCCGTAACAGTATTAGCACTACTTTTATCACCATTGACAAAATCATTATCATTTTCATCAACTGGATCCACATTAAGAACATTTGGCATTTCAGGATTATTCCCCTCAACAGCAGGAACAGAGGGACTAGTTTCTCCCCAGTGTCTGGACCCTTCAGGTAGTTCTCCTTGTCCCCACAGTTTTGCAAATAATGGACAGTCTCATCCTATTATAACATCATGTACCAGGTTCTTTACCACCCCCACCTCTTGAGTACCAGTGCCACATGCTGAGGAGATGGACACCAAGATGAGAGGGTACTCTCTAGTGTCCCCGTGAATGCACACAACCCATAAAGTTTTGCTTACTGGACCGATCTTCCCATTTACTCTAGGATGAACCAGGGTTACCATGCTTCCGGAGTCCAGCAAAGCCCGGGCAGGGAGGTGGTTCACTTGGATTTCACACTCAAATTTCCCTTCTCCAAGGTCAAGATGTGTTGTACATGCTTTATGGGCACAAAAAATCCCCCTCCAAAGAACCCTCTATCTATGGGCTCCTCTTGCAGTGGGCCCGGGCATAGCCCCAGGAATGAGATCGCCAACATTGTACATCCCCTCCTCTCCAAACAGGAGCAGATCGCTGAGGAGGTACCGGGAGTGACTCTTGACCTTCTGGGGTGTTGGTTCCAGGGCTCCGGGGGAACTTCCTTACGAAGGGCGGCAGTCATTCAAATAGGCCATGGCAGACTGGGCCCTTGATGCTTGGTAGGGCCTAGCAGATCCTCCACCACTGTATATCGTTCCACCATCTTGACAAGGAGGTTCACTGTTTTGGGGTCTCCATGGCTGACCCACCATTGAAGGTCATCTGGCAGTGACCTTAGGTATCGGTCCAGCACGACCCGCTCCACAATTTGGGGGCCAGACAACACTTTGGGCTGCAGCCATTTTTTTACCAGTTGCATCAGGTCATGCATTTGAGACCGGGGTGGCCGATCTGGACCATACTTCCATTGGTGAACTCATTGGGCCCGAACGGCGGTAGTCACCCCCAAATGAGCCAGTATTTCTGCCTTTAGTTTTTGATAATCTTTAGCGTCATCTGGTGGTAGGTCGAAATAGGCTTTTTGAGGATCTCCGGTGAGGAAAGGAGCAATTAGGCTGGCCCACTGGTCCTGGGGCCACCCTTCTCTCTCTGCCGTCTTCTCAAATGTAGCAAGAAATGCCTCTACATCATCACTCGGGGACAATTTCTGCAGAAAATGGCTTGCCCTCACGGTCACCTGGTTGCCAGGGGCAACAGCCGCTTGTTCACGGCCCTGAGAGCTGCTGCACTGCTTCTTTTAAGGCAGTCACTTAAGCCTGCATAACCCCTTGCTAGGTCGCTTGCTGGGCTGCCAACTGTGGCACCAACAGGCAAGTATTTTCTTGCTGCAGAGCCAGCGCCTATTTGTTGTACCTCCAGCTGGGTTGCTAAGTGCTGATTAGCTTCCTCATGGCTAGTCTGCACTTGCAAATTAGCCAGGGACAGCTGTTTAATTAGCTCCTCCATTGTTTCAGCTTTCAGCATTTGTGCGGCTTTAACCCAGGACATAAATCCACTGTACTGTCCCTTTAAATGTCAGTTTAAGTCCAATGCAAAAACAGCAAGAAAAAATGCCTGTTACTTTGTCCTGCCCCACATCCTGCACCAGTTGTAAAGTTCGGGGAACCAGCTAAATCGCAGGACACAGGCTTTTCAGTCAAAAGGAGGTTTATTAAACTTAAGTAGATTCACAGCAGCAAAACAAAAGAAAAATATTTTAGTCTCACCGACTTGCAGAGTCCAGAACTGCTATCGCAGTTAAACAGTCCTTGGTGTTTGTTGCAGATAACTTCCCTGCCAGGAGGCTTCCAGGCAGGACACTGCCATTCACGTTTGTCGCTGCACACAAAAACCACTATCCACCATCCACAGTCTCCTCTACACTCCTCCACACCCACCTACAACTTCCTGTCTTGTTTTAAACACACTTCCTCTGACAGCAGAGTTAACTCTTTTTGTTCCCTTAAAGGGACCTTCCAGGACCTAGTCACTGCGTCCTGTACAATATATATATATATATATATATATATATATATATATATATATATATATATATATATATATATATATATATATATATATGAAGAAACAATAGAGCCGATGCTTGATGCAAATTTTTCTTTTACTTGAACACTCCAAGAAACATACAAAACTTGAAAGTGCAGACGTGCAAGCAACTGTACAGTATCGAGCATAAATCGCTCTTCATCAGGCTTCTCTGGCTGTGTGTGGGGAATCCGACATCATCTCTTCCTTTTATCCACACCCAACACATTACCACACATGTATACAATCTAATCATTACCGTTAGTGATTAGCAAATCCCAAGGGTTTAACCCTCTACAAATGAAACAAAAATACAAGTGACATTATAAATCCATAAACCAAAATATTTACAAAAAACAGACCCATATGTCATAAAAAGTATCATCTCAATTTCAAGCGTTATCCAGAAATCAACGACATCTACTGCCATCAAAAAATTACACTTATTAATCATTAGTCAATCCGATTCATAACAATATAGTTTCAGATTTCTTAACCCATTTAGACCGGTAATTGATTGGCCAATTTCTCAAATGGGAATTCATTCCATTGGATCTAGAGAAGATATAAAATATATGAATCATATAACAGATCATTGAACTGCCCTGCATCTACAATCTATAGGAATAGATATAGATCATAGTCTCTATTCATACCACCCCGGTGTAGAGACTGTAATCTATTAATCCACCAAACCTCACGCTTCCTCAATTTCAAAATACTGTCTCCCCCTCTTTTATCACGAGATATTTCCTCCAGAACCATAAACCGTAAATCGGTATCCCTGTGTCCCATTTCGGAAAAATGACGTGACACAGGGAGACCTGACTGTGGGTGTTGGATCATACTACGATGTTGCGCTATACGATCCTTAATTTTTTGGGTTGTTTCCCCCACATAGATGAGATTGCAAGGGCACAAAAGGATGTATACCACATAGGATGTCTGACATGTGTAAAAGCCATTAAGCATTATTTTACTTTTGGTTGTAGGATGGATAAAGTGATTACCCCTGAGCATAAGATTGCATTGAATGCAATTAAGACATGGAAAACATCCATTTCTTTTCCTGCCCAGAAATGTGGTTTTCATTTCATGGGTGTTGGATCTGAATTCAGATCACACAAGGGAATCACGCAAAGTTTTATTCCGCCGATATGCTTTCATGGGAATTTGTTGAAATTCCTCTATCTGCGGATATGATCGCCTCAAGATTGGCCAATGTTTCCTCACTAGATTAAAGATCTTATCGCTATAGCTGTGGAATTGGAAAATAAATGGTATCCTAGATTTAGTTGATCTATATTTTTTGTAATTACATGTCTTAGCTGGCTTTAGGATCATGTTTAATTCATGTGTGATCAAACCATCTGGGTAACCCCGCTCTCTAAACTTACAGCACATTTCTTCTAATCTATTGCCCCTGACCATTGCAGTGACAACGATCCGTGTCACCCTAAGGAGCTGACTTCTGATGATAGAACCAAATACATGGGGGGGGTGATAGCTATCAAATCTCAGGAGTTGATTCCTATCCGTGGGTTTAGTGTACAGATCGGTCTCAATCTGTCCCTGTTCGATATAAACTCGTATGTCCAAAAATGGAAACGAATCTCCACCCACCTGCATTTTAAATTGGATATCAGGAGAAAAACCATTAATCATTTCATCAAAGGCTTTCAGAGATTCAATGTTGCCCCGCCATACCACAAAAATATCATCTATATAGCGCCACCAGGTGGCGAAATTCATCTGGAAATTTTCATTGTTAAAAATGTATCTTTAGTCCCTATTGTCGGCCCTATTGTTTCTTCATTTTTGATTTATGGTGGAGGATTGGGAGTCCACCCTGACGGTGCTGTGATCAAACTAAAGGACTAAGAAAAGAAGGTAACCCACCTGAATTTTGAACATTATTACACTCCCAGTGAGTAAGTTATCTTCATATGATGGAAATAAATGGATCTACTTTTTCCTACACCCAGGAAGAGACCACACAGATTATGTCTCAGATTTCAGGATCCAGAAATTTTCTCATGGGAAATACTCCGGTTTATAACTCTCGTACATGGGAGAAGTTACGAAGAAAACATACCTCTTTGGAATTACATGGACTTACATTGGCAGAATATCATCGAGTACAATGCATTCACAGAGGTTTACGGGTGATATTGGCCCCCACTTTGTTCAATGATAAGGATGAGTTTAAAAACACGTTCATGCAGATTCTCAACAAATGCTCTTTTAATCTAATGACTTTGATGATTTCATTCATACATAAAGAACTTGCCTTACTATCTGAGCAACTTACCAAAATTGAACAGAAGTTACGCACTGCAATGACCCCTGAAGATTTCATCAAATGTAAGGATTTAGCTGATGAGAACATAAATAAATATTGATTGGATCTAGAAACCTGAAAGCGTAATAAATTCGATCGGGACATTGAGGATTATGAAAGGAACCAGGTGTACAGATGGCCACGGCTTTACAACCAATGCGGTCGTATGGAGTATGGAAGTCACAGGAGAGATGTGTCCGATAACTCCTCAGCCAACACCGACACTGATTCCTCATCTAATTTTTTACAATCAGATCGGAGAGGGATGACCACCACCCGGATGCAGACCAGATCTCGCTACAACAGAGACGAGATGGGAGGTCAAGACAGACACCGCAATACACGAGGCAACCGTGGTCGATCAAGGGAGATCTAGTACACAACATCTCCAGACGGGTCTTGTCACCTGAGGAGGTAGGACTTTTTAACCTTGGTCTATCATTTTGCCCTAAAAGTCATTTAGATCATTTCCAATTAGATCAGGACTTGTACCGCTTGTTCCGTAATATTAGATGGAAGGTCCATTTTCTCCATAAACTTTTTACTCAGAATGAAACAGTTGAGGGGAGGTTGAACTGTAAATCACTTGGGTTAATAACAAAATCTAAATCGGTTCCCCCCACCACTTATGTACCGGTTAAAATGTTTGTGCAGGAGGTTACTCGAGATGTGAAAAATTTGGTACATCAAGCTGATTACAAAGATCATATACCTAATAATCTATCCCCCCAAGAAAGATCAGCCCTGCGTGAGTTAACCAAACGTAATGACATTATTTGTAAACCGGCAGATAAAGGGGGTTCGGTCGTGATAATGGATCCCCAGGCATATGAGAATGAAATTAAGCATCAATTGGATGATCAAACTGTGTATAAACAAATACATTCAGATCCCACATGGAGCATTAAAAAGATTCTAGAGAGCATTTTGAAACCAGCAGTCAAAGAGGGGCTAATCTCACAGGATTTATTTGAATTTTTGTTACCATCACACACACGGATCCCTGTTCTATATGTATTACCGAAGATCCATAAAGACAGATATTCCCCAGCAGGATGCCCGATCGTGTCAGGGAGAGAGTCAATTTTTGTTCCCACAGCTAAACCATTGGATAAAGTACTGTCACCCCTTGTGAAAAATACCCGATCTTATTATTATTAAGGACTCTAATGACTTTCTATCGAAAATCAGGGAGCTACCACAGATTCATGATGATTTGATCCTTGTAACTTGGGATGTAACAAGCTTATATACATCGATCCCACATAAGGCAGGCATTGAAGCAGTGATCAGTCTAATCAGAGATTGTCATGGATATTCGGAAGCCCAGATTTCCTTTTTTGAAAAATTGTTAAACGTCATTCTATACAATAACTATTTTCTTTTTAAGGATCAATATTTTGTACAGCTGACTCGAGTCGCGATGGGCTCCAATGTTGCCCCGCCATACGCATGTTCATTCATGAATGATTTTGAACAAAGATACATTTTTAACTATGAAAATCTACAGAGGAATTGCGCCACCTGGTGGCGCCATATAGATGATATTTTTGCGGTATGGCGGGGCAACATTGAATCTCTGAAAGCCTTTGATGAAATGATTAATGGTTTTCCCCCTGATATCCAATTTAAAACCCAGGTGGGTGGAGATTCGGTTCCATTTTTGGACATACGAGTTTATATCGAACAGGGACAGATTGAGACCGATCTGTACACTAAACCCATGGATAGGAATCAACTCCTGAGATTTGATAGCTATCATCTCCCCCATGTATTTGGTTCTATCATCAGAAGTCAGCTCCTTAGGGTCACACGGATCATTAGCAATGCAACGGTCAGGGGCAATAGATTAGAAGAAATGTGCTGTAAGTTTAGAGAGCGGGGTTACCCGGATGGTTTGATCACACACGAATTAAACAAGATCCTAAAGCCAGCTAAGACATGTAATTACAAAAAATATAGATCAACTAAATCTAGGATACCATTTATTTTCCAATTCCACAGCTATAGCGATAAGATCTTTAATCTAGTGAGGAAAGGTTGGCCAATCTTGAGGCGATCATATCCGCAGATAGAGGAATTTCAACAAATTCCCATGAAAGAATATCGGCGGAATAAAACTTTGCGTGATTCTCTTGTGTGGTCTGAATTCAGATCCAACACCCATGAAATGAAAACCACATTTCTGGGCAGGAAAAGAAATGGATGTTTTCCATGTCTTAATTGCATTCAATGCAATCTTATGCTCAAGGGTAATCACTTTATCCATCCTACAACTAAAAGTAAAATAATGCATAATGGCTTTTACACATCCTATGTGGTATACATCCTTTTGTGCCCTTGATCTCATCTATGTGGGGGAAACAACCCAAAAAATTAAGGATCGTATAGCGCAACATCGTAGTACAATCCGACACCCACAGTCAGGTCTCCCTGTGTCACGTCATTTTTCCGAAATGGGACACAGGGATACCGATTTACGGTTTATGGTTCTGGAGGAAATATCTTGTGATAAAAGAGGGGGAGATAGGATTTTGAAATTGAGGAAGCGTGAGGTTTGGTGGATTAATAGATTACAGTCTTTACACCCGGGTGGTATGAATAGAGACTATGATCTATATCTATTCCTATAGATTGTAGATGCAGGGCAGTTCAATGATCTGTTATGTGATATATATATTTTATATCTTCTCTAGATCCAATGGAATGAATTCCAGTTTGAGAAATTGGCCAATCAATTACCGGTCTAAATGGGTTAAGAAATCTGAAACTATATTGTTACGAATCGGATTGACTAATGATTGATAAGTGTACATTTTTGATGGCAGTAGATGTCATTGATTTCTGGATAACGCTTGAAATTGAGATGATACTTTTTATGACATATGGGTCTGTTTTTTGTAAATATTTTGGTTTATGGATTTATAATGTCACTTGTATTTTTGTTTCATATGGAGAGGGTTAAACCCTTGGGATTTGCTAATCACTAACGGTAATGATTAGATTGTATACATGTGTGGTAATGTGTTGGGTGTGGATAAAAGAAAGAGATGATGTCGGGTTCCCCACACACAGCCAGAGAAGCCTGATGAAGAGCGATTTATTCTCGATACTGTACAGTTGCTTGCACGTCTGCACTTTCAAGTTTTGTATGTTTCTTGGAATATTCAAGTAAAAGAAAAATTTGCATCAAGCATCGGCCCTATTGTTTCTTCATTTTTGATTTATGGTGGAGGATTGGGAGTCCACCCTGATGGTGCTGTGATCAAACTAAAGGACTAAGAAAAGAAGGTAACCCACCTGAATTTTGAACATATATATATATATATACTGTATATATTAAATACACTGCCTGTACTGACTGAATATAGATTCTACACTGAATATCTAATCTACACTAAATGCAGAGTGTATATATATATATATATATATATATATATATATATATATATATATATATATATATATATATATATATATATATATATATATATATATATATATATATATATATATTTACAGTTTCTCATAAAAGTGAGTACACATTTTTTCTAAATATTTTATTATATCTTTTCATGTGACAACACTGAAGAGATGACACTTTGCTACAATGTAAAGTAGTGAGTGTACAGCTGGTGTAACAGTGTAAATTTGCTGTCCCCTCAAAATAACTCAACACACAGCCATTAATGTCTAAACTGCTGGCAACAAAAGGGAGTACACCCCTAAGTGAAAATGTCCAAATTGGGTCCAAAGTGTTAATATTTTGTTTGGCCACCATTATTTTCCAGCACTGCCCTAACCCTCTTGGGCATGGAGTTCACCAGAGCTTCACAGGTTGCCACTGTAGTCCTCTTCCACTCCTCCATAACGACATCACAGAGCTGGTGGATGTTAGAGACCTTGCGCTCCTCCACCTAAAGCCCAACAGATGCTCAATAGGGTTTAGGTCTGGAGACATGCTTGACCAGTCCATCACCTTTACCTTCAGCTTCTTTAGCAAGGCAGTGCTCATCTTGGAGGTGTGTTTGGGGTCGTTATCATGTTGGAATACTGCCCTGTGGCCCAGTCTCCGAAGGGAGGGGATCGTGCTCTGCTTTAGTATGTCACAGTACATGTTGGCATTCATGGTTCCCTCAATGGACTGTAGCTCCCCAGTTCCGGCAGCACTCATGCAGCCCCAGACCATGACACTCCCACCACCATGCTTGACTGTAGGCAACCTTGTCTTTGTACTCCTCACCTGGTTGCCGCCACACATGCTTGACGCCATCTGAACCAAATAAGTTTATCTTGGTCTCATCAAACCACAGGACATAGTTCCAGTAATCCATGTCTTAGCAGGGGCAGACTGACATCTCATGGGGCCCCTGGGCAATAGGAGATTATGGGGCCCCCAGGCTTAGAGATGGCCACCATGCGGCAGCCATCTTTTTTTGACGTAACATGAATGTGGGCATAACCACTGAAGGGAGGGGCACCAAGCTCGGCGACATGCTGAGTGGCAGGATACTGAGCTGGTGACAGGAGCTGGTGACCCAGTAAATTCACCAGGATCCTCTCATGGGCATTGCCACCTTAACAGCATCATGGGCCTCTGGGCAAAATACTGCACTGGGACCCCTACCAGGGATATGATGACCCGCGGCATACATAGTGCACCATTGTGAACAATGGGCATGACCAGTGGGAAATTCTTAAAAGGGGATTGAACAGAATCTGCATCTGCAGTATGCAGTGCAAACACACCACAGACCTTGTACCCATAAAATTCTAATTACTGTATTGCAGCTGATAATCTCAGACACAAATGAATCTCAGTCAAAGGATCATTTGTTTTTAAAATAAATGTTTCCATTATATATGTTTTTTTTATGCACAAAAAAAGGATATTTTTGGCTTACTGAGTCAACATTACAGAAGAACTTAATTAAAAGAATTAAGAAAAACAGAATTGTTGAAATTTTTGCAGATTTATTAACCACTTACTGGGCACTTAAACCGCTTACTGGGCACTTAAACCCCCCTCCTGTCCAGACCAATTTTCAGGTGCTGTTGCACTTTGAATGACAATTGCGCAGTCATACAACACTGTACTCAAATGAAATCTTTATCATTTTTTTCCCACAAATAGAGCTTTCTTTTGGTGGTATTTGATCCCCTGTGCAGTTTTTATTTTTTGTTAAAAACATTGAAAAAGACCGAACTTAAAAAATATATATATATATTTTTTTATATTTTGTTATAAAATTTTGAAAACAGGTAATTTTGAGGCGGCACTGATGGGCACCGATAGGTGGCAGTGATGAGCACTGATGGGTGGCAATAATGGGCACTGATTGCTTACACTGATGGCAGCACTGCTAGGTGGCACTGATTGGCACCACTGCTGGGCATTGATAGGTGCCACTTGTGGGCACTGTGGGCACTGGCAGGTGGAAATGGCAGGTGGCACTGGCAGGCACAGATGAGGCATATGTGCCTCCTTCCTCTTCGGGACTGATGTCCCTTTAACATAAGCCAGTGATCGGCTTTTTTTTTCCTCACGCTGTTAGCGTGAGGAGAAAAAAAAACGATTACAGAGCTTTTGTTTACATCATGTGATCAGCTGTCATTGGCTGACAGCTGATCACATGGTAAGGGGCCGGGATCAGCCCCTTACTCGGATCTGTGATCATCCGAGTCTCCGTAACTCGGTGATCACAGTGCGCGAATCGCGCGCCCTGCAGGGTGCGTGAGGTTCACGTGCACAGGGGAGGACGTCTTATGACGGCCTCACAGAAATTGAGGTCCGCACTGTGGCCGTCATTCGGCTATGGCCCAGGCCTCAAGTCGTTAAAAAAGAAAAACTAAAATATCACATGGTCCTAAGCATTCAGACCCTTTGCTGTGACACTCATATATTTAACTCAGGTGCTGTCCATTTCTTCTGATCAACCTTGAGATGGTTCTACACCTTCATTTGAGTCCAGCTGTGTTTGATTATACTGATTGAACTTGATTAGGAAAGCCACACACCTGTCTATATAAGACCTTACAGCTCACAGTGCATGTCAGAGCAAATGAGAATCATGAGGTCAAAGGAACTGCCTGAAGAGCTCAGAGACAGAATTTTGGCAAGCCACAGATCTGGCCAAGGATCCAAAAAAATTTCTGCTGCACGTAAGGTTCCTAAGAGCACAGTGGCCTCCATAATCCTTAAATGAAAGATGTTTGGGATGACCAAAACCCTTTCTAGAGCTGGCTGTCCGGCCAAACTGAGCTATCGGGGGAGAAGAACCTTGGTGAGAGAGGTAAAGATGAACCCAAAGATCACTGTGGCTGAGCTCCATAGATGCAGTCGGGAGATGGGAGAAAGTTGTAGAAAGTCAACCATCACTGCAGCCCTCCACCAGTCGGGGCTTTATGGCAAAGTGGCCCGACGGAAGCCTCTTCTCAGTGCAAGACACATGAAAGCCTGCATGGAGTTTGCTAAAAAACACCTGAAGGACTCCAAGATAGTGATAAATAAGATTCTTTGGTCTGATGAGACCAAGATAGAATGTTTTGGCCTTAATTCTAAGTGGTATGTGTGGAGAAAACCAGGCACTGCTCATCATCTGTCCAATATAGTCCCAACAGTGAAGCATGGTGGTGGCAGCATCATGCTGTGGGGGTGTTTTTCAGCTGTAGGGACGGGGCGACTGGTTGCAATGGAGGTAAAGATGAATTCGGCCAAGTACAGGGATATCCTGGACGAAAACCTTCTCCAGAGTGCTCAGGACCTCAGACTTGAATGAAGGTTTACCTTCCAACAAGACAATGACCCTAAGGACACAGCTAAAATAACGAAGGAGTGGCTTCACAACAACTCTGTGACTGTTCTTGAATGGCCCAGCCAGAACCCTGACTTAAACCCAATTGAGCATCTCTGAAGAGACCTAAAAATGGCTGTCCACCAACTTTTACCATCCAACCTGACAGAACTGGAGAGGATCTGCAAGGAGGAATGGAAGAGGATCCCCAAATCCAGGTGTGAAAAACTTGTTGCATCTTTCCCAAAAAAAATTCATAGCTGTATTAGATCAAAAGGGTGCTTCTACCAAATACTGAGCAAAGGGTCTGAATACTTAGGACCATGTGATAAACCTGCAGAAATGTCAACAATTCTGTGTTTTTCTGTCAATATGGGGTGCTGTTTGTACATTAATGAGAAAAAATGAACTTAAATGATTTTAGCAAATGGCTGCAATATAACAGAGTGAAAAATTTAAGGGGGTCTGAATACTTTTCGTCCCCACTGTACATCAAAGTCCCAACATTCTCCCTGTATATCAGAGTCCACAGAGTGCCACACTACGGGAGAGCCCCCAGTGTTCCAATCTAAGGCAGAGCCCCCAGTGTGCCACCCTACGGCAGAGCCCCCAGAGTAACACCTTACGGCAGAGCCCCCCATTGTGTCACCCTATGACAGAGCCCCCCAGTGTGTCACCCTACGACAGAGCCCCCCAGAGTGTCACGCTATGGCAGAGCCCCCCAGAGTCCCATCCTGCGGCAGAGCCCCTAGAGTCCCAACCTGCGGCAGAGCCCCCCAGAGTCCCACCCTGCGGCAGAGCCCCCAGAGTCCCAACCTGCGGCAGAGCCCCCAGAGTCCCAACCTGCGGCAGAGCCCCCAGAGTCCCAACCTGCGGCAGAGCCCCCAGAGTCCCAACCTGCGGCAGAGCCCCCAGAGTCCCAACCTGCGGCAGAGCCCCCAGAGTCCCAACCTGCGGCAAAGCCCCCAGAGTCCCAACCTGCGGCAGAGCCCCCAGAGTCCCACCCTGCAGCAGAGCCCCCAGAGTCCCAACCTGCATCAGAGCGCCCAGTGTCACCTTCCATCAGTGTCCCCTTACACACACCTTGGTGTGGTGGGCAGCTGGCAGAAAAAGGCTTTTAAATATAATCCACTTGTTGCAGGCTCTGAACTGCGCAAGTGAGTCATAGAGCCAGCGAAATAGTGAACTGCTGTGGTTGGCCTCAGATCTGGCAGTGGGGTATGTGAATAAAAGCCATGCTTGATGTGTGCCATGAAATCACCGCACAGGCATGCGCACAGACCTGCTCTGCTGCCTGATCTGAGGCCGGGGTCAACAGAGCACTATCAGATGGCCCCGAATGGCAACAAGTGGATTTTTCACAGGCATGGGATTGTTAGAGCGACTTCTGTTGAGCAGCAGTGGGCACACATTGATTATACAGTATACACCAGTGATAGCTGGTGCTCACATTTTTTTTTGGGGGGGGGCGCAAACAAAATGGGAAAAATGCTGAAAAATACTGGAAAAAAAACATCAGTTTCAGCCCCACTGTGCCCATCAAATGCAGCCACTGTGCCCCATCAAATGCAGCCACTGTGCCCCAACAAATGCAGCTACTGTGCCCATCAAATGCAGCCACTGTGCCCATCAAATGCAGCCACTGTGCCTCATCAAATCCAGCCACTGTGCCCCATCAAATGTAGCCACTGTGCCCCATAAAATGCAGCCACTGTGCCCCATCAAATGCAGCCACTGTGCCCCACCAAATGCAGCCACTGTTCCCATCAAATGCAGCCACTATGCCCCATCAAATGCAGCCACTGTATCCATCAAATGCAGCCACTGTGCCATCAAATGCAGCCACTGTGACCCCCCCGGTGGCATTTAAGCAGAGCCAAAGGCCGTTGTCTGACCGGCATGTACCCCATCTTGGTGGCGGGTCAGGCAGTGGGTGATGGCGATGAGATGTGGGACGAGCAGCGGCAAGCTATGGGTCGGGCGCCGTGAGCTGTGTCCTCCATGCTTACTCCCTGGGAGCTCCTGTCCTTTCAGCCAATCGCGTAGTGGGTACAAGACCCGCAATTACTGATTGGCAGAGAGGCGGTTCAGTGTTAGAAAAGCAAATATTAATTTGCTTTTCTAACACACCTGGATGGGCTCCGAGCACTCTGCGCTCTGAGGCCACCCTATTTTGAAGCCTATTAGAGCCTATGGCTCTAATCAGGTGCTTAACCCCCCCCCCCGCCGCTGTAATTCAGGCGCCCCAGGTGAGCCGGATGCTTGAATAGGGGGTGGCCACAGTGGCCATGGATAGATTTATGCTATGCATGAATCTATCCATTCTACATATAGGGGGTGGCATGATAGAGGGGGCGGCACCCTTAATGGATGGGCCACCCCTGGTATACACACAAATGTACAGTATACATACATAGTATACATATATACACACACCAGCACTTTTCACCCAAAAATCATCCTTATGGAACACACTGCTGCTGCCCCCTTCTCCTGGCATGCTGGGACTTGTAGTGCCCTAGAAGCTCACAGACATTGGATGTGGTAATACAGGAGAGGAGACTGTGCCTGTGTACTGGTGGGCAAGTGATGAGTATGGAGGTGTAGCAGAGATTATAGAAGTTAAGCACATCCTTCCCCCAGAACCATGGTACTTCTCACACACAGAACATCAATCTAACAGCAGCCTAAGAGACAGAAGGAGCCCTGCTAGAGGTAACACAGCCTCCCCCCTCCCCCTCCTCACCAGGGTAAGCATTGACAAGAATACATTTAGTTTGGCTCAGCCAGCTTACCTTCTATCAGGCAGCAGTCCATACCCACGCTGCAGGCTGTCCCCTCCTCCCTCTCCTCTCCTCCACCTGTCGGCATCTCCTGCTCCTGTGTCAAAAAAGCCACACTGGAGAAGGGGGCATGTACACTGTGCTCCCATTGGCTGAGGAGGCAGTGGAGAGGTGGGGCAGCTACAATCTTGAGATTTGTATAGCAAAATGATGTTGGTAGTGGCCATTTCAGGGACAGATGTAAAAATGTACAGATTTTTACAAACTGTCCCTGCTTTAACGAGGCTGGCAGCCCTGATGGGGCCCCCTAGTGGCCGTCGGACCCTCGGTCAGTGCCGGAGTGCCCGAACAGTCAGTCCGCCTCTGGTCCTTAGTCTTCTTGTCTTCAGCAAACTGTTTGTGGGCTTTCTTGTGCATCATCTTTAGAAGAGGCTTCCTTCTGGGATGACAGCCATACAGCCATGCAGACCAATTTGATGCAGTGTGCGGCGTATGGTCTGAGCACTAACAGGCTGACAGTCCACCCCTTCAACCTCAGCATCAATGCTGGCAGCACTCATATGTCTATTTCCCAAAGACAACCTCTGGATATAACTCTGAGCACGTGCACTCAACTTCTTTGGTCGACCACGGCGAGGCCTGTTCTGAGTGGAACATGTCCTGTTAAACCGCTTGATGGTCTTGGCCACCGTGCTGCAGCTCAGTTTCAGGGTCTTGGCAATCTTCCTATAGCCTAGGCCATCTTTATGTTGAGCAACTATTTTTTTTCCCCACATCCTCAGAGAATTTTTTTGCCATGAGGTGCCATGTTGAAATTCCAGTGACCAGTATGAGAGATTGAGAGTGATAACACCAAACTTAACACACCTGCTCCCCATTCACACCTGAGACCTTGTAACACTAATGAGTCACATGACACCGGGGAGGGAAAAAGGGTAATTGGGCCCAATTTGGACATTTTCACTTAGGGGTGTACTCACGTTTGTTGCCATTAATGGCTGTGTGTTGCGTTATTTTGAGGGGACAGCAAATTTACACTGTTATACAAGCTGTACACTCACTACTTTACATTGCAGCAAAGTGTCATTTCTTCAGTGTTGTCACATGAAAGAATATAAAAAAATATTTACAAAAATGTGATGAGTACTCACTTTTGTGAGATACTGTATATATGAAATACACTTCCTGCACGCCACTAACTCAGCTGCCTAATCTCTCTTCATTCATTACACTGTATATGGCTGCCGTGTAAGCAGCAGCCTTATATTATAGTGTGGGGCGTGGACTTAGCCCCCTGGGCCATAATTGGCCAGAGGCACCCTGGTCCACTACCACCTTGATGGTCATGTGCCTATTTGGGGAAGGGAGGTCCACAATAAAGTCCATAGCTATGTGCGTCCAAGGGTGTTTAGGGCAGGCAAGGGTAGGAGCAATCCCGAGCATCTGACTTTTGAGGATATAGAGTAGGCACAGGCTTTTACATAGGAACAGGAGTATTTTTGGAGAGAGGGCAAGCAAAGTCTGCAAGAAACTAAAGAAAAAGTTTTAGTGATCCCTGGGTGCCCAGCCATCTTAGCTTCAGAAAGCACTTTAAACCTAAGGTGGAGGGGAACAAACAGCTTTGCTGGGGTAGAGTGGGCAGAGCAGTAAACTAAGCTTTTAAAATAGAGTCCAAAGGTCAGGAGAAAGGGCCTCTACCACTTGTGTCAGTTGAAATATTGTGAACCTTATGCCACATACACACGACCAGTTTAGCCGTTGGAATAAACTCCGAAGGTTTCTCTGACGGAACTCTGACAGAATTCCATTCAAGCGGTCTTGCCTACACATGGTCAATCCAAAGTCCAACCAAAGTCCGACCGTCCCGAATGCGGTGACGTACAGCACGTGCGATGGGACTAGAAAAAGGAAGTTCAATAGCCAGTAGCCAATAGCTTTCGTCTCGTACTAGCTTCAGAGCAAGCATCGTTTTTGGTCCGTTGGAACAGCATACAGACAAGCGTTTTTCCCAATAGGAATTGGTTCCATCTGAAATATTTAGAGCATGTTCTATTTCTAGGTTCGTTAGAATTTTCGAAAATAAAAGTCCAATGAGGCACACACATGATCGGAATAGACGATGAAAAGCTTCCGTCAGACTTTTTCTGTTGGATATTCCGCTCATGTGTGGGTCGGGGACTTTTCCCGCAAAATGCAGCATTTTGCATGTAATAGAATTCAATGGACCCACATCCAAAACGCAATTATCACGTTTTTACCTTGATTTTGCCACGATTTGCATTTTTTTTTTAATTTCTTTTTTTACACTGTAAATAGCTGGTTGTTAAGGAGGGGCCGGGAAGTCGGCTGCCGCGTCCTTAACAACCGATGAGTCATCAGCTGACTTCCCGCTCAATGCAAAAAAAAATGCCGGCTAAAAAAAAAAATTGTGAAAAAATACAGCATGGGGTCCCCCCCAGGTCCATGCCAGGCCCTTGGGTCTAGAAAGGATTTGGAGGGGCCCCCACACACCAAAATTTTAAAAAAGTGGCGTGGGAGTCCCCCCAAAATCCATACCAGACCCTTATCCTAGCATGCAGCCCGGCAGGTCAGGAAAGGGAGGGGACGAGCGCCCCCCCCCCTGAACAATACCAGGCCGCATGCCCTTAACATGGGGGGATGGGTGCTTTGGGGCAGGGGGACCTCTGCATCCCCCACCCCAAAGCACGTTGCCCCCATGTTGATGAGGACAAGGGCCTCTTCCCGACAACCCTTGCCCGGTGGTTGTCGGGGTCTACGGGCAGGGGGCTTATCGAAATCTGGGGCTTATCGGAATCTGGAAGCCCCTTTAACAAGGGGCCCCCAGATCCAGGCCCCCCCTATGTGTAGGAGTATGATTTACATTGTACCCCTACCCATTCACTAAAAAAAAGTAGTGTAGTGTTAAAAAATACAGTAGACAGTTTTTGACAAGTCTTTTATTAAAAATCTTCTTCTTCTTCTCCCGCATCTTCATCCTCTGGTCTTCCTCCATCTTCTCCTGCATCTTCATCCTCCAGTCTTCTCCTTCTCCCCCTGCTTCTTCTTCTGCTCTTCTTCTGACTTCTTTGTCCGGTGTTCTTCTTCCTCTACCGCTGCTCCAGTGGACGCCCCTTCTCCGATGCTGCGTCCTGCTGATCTGTCGGTGCTGATGTCCTGCATTTCTTAAATAATGATGGGGGCGTGGCAATCAGATTGCATCATCCAGAGGCCACGCCCCCTTGTGATGTCACCACCCAGGGCGTGATAGGTCTGTTACGTCACAAGGGGGCATGGTCTCCAGATGATGCAATCCAATTGCCACTCCCCCATCATTATTTAAGAAATGCAGGACATCGGCACCGACAGATCAGTGGGACGCAGCATTGGAGGAGGGTCGTTGGCTGGAGCGGTGGCAAAGGAAGAAGAACACCGGACAAAGAAGACACAAGAAGAGTCTGGGCTCCTCTTATAGGGCGTACACACGGTCGGACTTTGTTCGGACATTCCGACAACAATATCCTAGGATTTTTTCCGACGGATGTTGGCTCAAACTTGTTTTGCCTACACACGGTCGCACAAAGTTGTCGGAATTTCCGATCGCCAACCACGCGGTCACGTACACCACGTATGATGAGACTAGAAAAGGCTGGTTCAGAACCAAGCGCGGCACCCTTTGGGCTCCTTTTGCTAATCTCGTGTTAGTAAAAGTTTGGTGAGAGACGATTCGCGCTTTTTCAGACTCGTGGCTTTCAGATCATTTTCTGCCATTCAGTTTGTGCTTGTGGGTTTGTATCTGCTCTTCAGTGCGTGCAAGCAAGTTCCGCGTGACTTTAGGTAGTCATTGTATTCTTGTTCGTTCGTTACTGTTTTTCAGGTCGCTCTTCACAGGCCTTGCTGTTCTTCAGTGCGTTCTGTTACTTCGTTCTGAGCAGCCGACCGTTTTCTAGCCATGTTTCGTATGCGTACTCCTCGTAGAGTTCGTGCTGTGTGGGGGCTTGGTGTTGGGGTCCTGACCTTGACACAAGTCCAGTCCATGAACAGGGTGGGGAGGAGTTCATGGACCAAGAATTGGTTGCTTCAGCGTGACCAGTTCTCTCATATGCCTTTGCTCCGTGAGATCCGTGAGAATAATCCTGGTGATTTCAGGAACTTTCTCAGGATGACGGACCCCATATTTCACCGTTTGTTGGCTTCGCTGACCCCCTATATTAGCAGGCAGGATACCTGCATGAGGCAAGCCATCACTCCGGAGCAGAGGTTGGTCACTACCTTGCGGTATTTGGCCACAGGGAGAAGCCTGCAGGACTTGAAGTTCTCGACAGGCATCTCCCCCCAGGCTCTGGGGATCATTATCCCAGAGACCTGTTCTGCCATCATCCAGGTCCTGCAGAAGGAGTATATGAAGGTAAGATTTTTATCCTTTAATATCACATTTTATTGTATTGAATGTTTGCTAATATATTGTATTTCTTTCCTCATTCCCTAATTACCATGATTGTAATATGCTGTGAATGTCCCCTTTGTCCTCATGCATGCTGGATTTTTATGTAATTATTATTTTTTGTCCTTCATACATATTTGCCCTTCAATAACCTCCCCAGCATGGTGTCTCATGCCCTATATTCACCTCATGTAGTCACTTAACAATGTATTTTATCAGCTCCATAGTAGTGCTTTACCCCAAACACCCCCTAAAATGTTTGGTAATGTTATTTTTGATTTAAATTCAGGCAGAGTGCCAGAGGCTTTTTTTTGTGGTGTCCCCAAATCATTTTTAGTAACCCTCCCTCCCCCAACTGCTAAGTCAGCTGATTCCAATTCTCTATCTATCCTCAATCATCTATCTGTTGACTTTGCCAAACCCATACACACTATACCCACCTCTTTACTGGTCAGATTTATGGATGAATTCCCCAAAGCATGTAGTACAAGGGCCTGCCTGTATACTTTCCAATGGTACTGTTTAAAGTTTTGGGATCCTATTATTATCTTGATAGGTAATAGCAGAATGTCCAAATGTCCTCAAATGTGTACAGTGTGTATTTATATCTTTGTATTATGACACTTCTTACCTGTCCAGTGGTCTGCCAATAGCGTAACTAAGGAGGGGCTGTTCCAAGTAATACCCATTATTTAGGCATTCATCTCTCAATGAAGTGAAGAGGGTTACCTGTCCAAGATTTACACACACCCCCTATAGTGTTAGAAATGGCCCATGAGAGGGGGGGAGGGGGAATATGATAGGTGTACCTTATACTTTGGCGTTGTTAAATTCCCCTTAATAAATGCTATCTGGAGGTTGCCCCATAATGTTTGTGTCTAATCTGTTTGCCATGTTTCTGTGAAAAAATAGTAATGTTTATTGTTTTTTCCTAAACAGTCTCCTTCCACGCCACAGGAATGGCAGACTGTGGCCTCCCACTTTGCCCAGCGGTGGAACTTTCCTAACTGCGGAGGGGCAATTGATGGGAAACACGTCCATATCGTCCCACCACCCAACTCGGGGTCGTACTATTATAATTAGAAGGGGTTTAATAGTATAGTGATGTTGGCGGTGGTGTCGGCTAATTACAACTTCCTGTATGTGGACGTGGGGAAGAAGGGCCGGATGTCCGATGGTGGAGTCATTGCCCAGACGGAGTTCTACAGGCGTCTCCAGAATGGCAGCTTGGACTTGCCAACTCCAGAGGACAATGTGGAAGGACTCCCATTCGTGTTCGTTGCTGATGAAGCGTTTGCGCTGGGGGATCTCCCCTTCCTTACGCTGCTTAGATTTTATTTTAATTGTGATCACTTTTATCCATTTTTTGTATGGTATTTTTAGAAATAAAAATCCCTGGTTTACCTGCACTATGCAGAAGCTTTTTATTTTTTATTTGCATATTATCCCGATGCAAGAAACTGCCTTCCAGTAGCCCTACTTCCATCACGGAGTCTGGATCAAATCTGTCCCCGGCTTCTCCTTGGAACACATCCTTGAGGTCTATTGGCTGATATCCAGTTGGCGGCCCTTCCTGATGTTTCTTCACCCCACCAGAGAAGTCGAGAAGTGAGACAGAGGTTCCACCGTTCCGGATATCGTTTTCCAGCCTAGGTTTGGCTACATGCACCATTGACTCCATGTCATATGACAGTGGAGTCCACGTCATCTGGTAAGAGAACCCATCTTATCTTACTTCCTGATGTTTTCATTCTGATGCCCCATATCGAGATGTTGGTTTACAGCTACGGAAGTTCTGTACCCCGTTGTTGACTCAGTCACAGATCCACACCGTGCACCATTGATAGGGATGAGCTTCGAGTTCGAGTCGAACTCATGTTCTACTCGAACATTGGCTGTTCGCAAGTTCGCCGAACAGCGAACAATTTGGGGTGTTCGCGGCAAATTCGAATGCTGCGGAACACCCTTTAAAAGTCTATGGGAGAAATCAAAAGTGCTAATTTTAAAGGCTTATATGCAAGTTATTGTCATAAAAAGTGTTTGGGGACCCGGGTCCTGCCCCAGGGGACATGGATCAATGCAAAAAAAAGTTTTAAAAACGGACGTTTTTTCAGGAGCAGTGATTTTATTAATGCTTAAAGTCAAACAATAAAAGTGTAATATCCCTTTAAATTTCATACCTGGGGGGTGTCTATAGTATGCCTGTAAAGGGGCGCATGTTTCCCGTGTTTAGAACAGTCTGACAGCAAAATGACATTTGGAAGGAAAAAACTCATTTAAAACTACCCGCGGCTATTGCATTGCCGACAATACACATAGAAGTTCATTGATAAAAACGGCATGGGAATTCCCCACAGGGGAACCCCGAACCAAAATAAAAAAAAAAAAAATGATGTGGGGGTCCCCCTAAATTCCATACAAGGCCCTTCAGGTCTGGTATGGATATTAAGGGGAACCCCAGCCAAAATTTAAAAAAAAAATTGACGTGGGGTTCCCCCTAAATTCCATACCAGACCCTTCAGGTCTGGTATGGATTTTAAGGGGAACCCCGCGCCAAAAAAAAAAAAAAAACGGCGTGGGGTCCCCCTAAAAATCCATACCAGACCCTTATCCGAGCACGCAACCTGGCAGGCCGCAGGAAAAGAGGGGGGGACGAGAGTGCGGCCCCCCCCCCCTCCTGAACCGTACCAGGCCACATGCCCTCAACATTGGGAGGGTGCTTTGGGGTAGCCCCCCAAAACACCTTGTCCCCATGTTGATGAGGACAAGGGCCTCATCCTCACAACCGTGGCCGGTGGTTGTGAGGGTCTGCGGGCGGGGGGCTTATCGGAATCTGGAAGCCCCCTTTAACAAGGGGACCCCCAGATCCCGGCCCCCCCCCTGTGTGAAATGGTAAGGGGGTACTTACCCCTACCATTTCACTAAAAAACTGTCAAAAATGTTAAAAATGACAAGAGACAGTTTTTGACAATTCCTTTATTTAAATGCTTCTTCTTTCTTCCTTCATCTTCTTCTTCTTCTGGTTCTTCTGGCTCTTCTGGTTCTTCCTCCGGCGTTCTCGTCCAGCATCTTCTCCGCGGCGTCTTCTATCTTCTTCTCCTCGGGCCGCTCCGCACCCATGGCATGAGGGGGGAGGCTCCCGCTCTTCTCTTCATCTTCTTCTCTTCTTCATCTTCTTCTTCATCTTCTTCTTCTTCTTTTTCTTCTTCTTCCTTCTTCTCTTCTTCTCTTCTTCCTGTCTTCTCCGGGCCGCTCCGCAATCCATGCTGTGGCATGGAGGGAGGCTCCCGCTGTGTGACGGCGTCTCTTCGTCTGACGGTTCTTAAATAACGGGGGGCGGGGCCACCCGGTGACCCCGCCCCCCTCTGACGCACGGTGACATGACGGGACTTCCCTGTGGCATTCCCCGTGACGTCACAGGGAAGTCCCTCAAGTCACCGTGCGTCAGAGGGGGGCGGGGTCACCGGATGGCCCCGCCCCCCGTTATTTAAGAACCGTCAGACGAAGAGACGCCGTCACACAGCGGGAGCCTCCCACCATGCCAGCATGGCTGCGGAGCGGCCCGGAGAAGACAGGAAGAAGAGAAGAAGGAAGAAGAAGAAGAAGAAGAAGATGAAGAAGAAGATGAAGAAGAGAAGAAGATGAAGAGAAGAGCGGGAGCCTCCCCCCTCATGCCATGGGTGCGGAGCGGCCCGAGGAGAAGAAGATAGAAGACGCCGCGGAGAAGATGCTGGACGAGAACGCCGGAGGAAGAACCAGAAGAGCCAGAAGAACCAGAAGAAGAAGAAGATGAAGGAAGAAAGAAGAAGCATTTAAATAAAGGAATTGTCAAAAACTGTCTCTTGTCATTTTTAACATTTTTGACAGTTTTTTAGTGAAATGGTAGGGGTAAGTACCCCCTTACCATTTCACACAGGGGGGGGCCGGGATCTGGGGGTCCCCTTGTTAAAGGGGGCTTCCAGATTCCGATAAGCCCCCCGCCCGCAGACCCTCACAACCACCGGCCACGGTTGTGAGGATGAGGCCCTTGTCCTCATCAACATGGGGACAAGGTGTTTTGGGGGGCTAACCCAAAGCACCCTCCCAATGTTGAGGGCATGTGGCCTGGTACGGTTCAGGAGGGGGGGGGGGCCGCACTCTCGTCCCCCCCTCTTTTCCTGCGGCCTGCCAGGTTGCGTGCTCGGATAAGGGTCTGGTATGGATTTTTAGGGGGACCCCACGCCGTTTTTTTTTTTTTTTTTGGCGCGGGGTTCCCCTTAAAATCCATACCAGACCTGAAGGGTCTGGTATGGAATTTAGGGGGAACCCCACGTCAATTTTTTTTTTAAATTTTGGCTGGGGTTCCCCTTAATATCCATACCAGACCTGAAGGGCCTTGTATGGAATTTAGGGGGACTCCCACATCATTTTTTTTTTTTAATTTTGGTTCGGGGTTGCCCTGTGGGGAATTCCCATGCCGTTTTTATCAATGAACTTCTATGTGTATTGTCGGCAATGCAATAGCCGCGGTAGTTTTAAATGTGTTTTTTCCTTCAAAATGTCACTTTGCTGTCAGACTGTTCTAAACACGGGAAACATGCGCCCCTTTACAGGCATACTATAGACACCCCCCAGGTATGAAATTTAAAGGGATATTACACTTTTATTGTTTGACTTTAAGCATTATTAAAATCACTGCTCCTGAAAAAACGGCCGTTTTTAAAACTTTTTTTTGCATTGATTCATGTCCCCTGGGGGAGGACCCGGGTCCCCAAACACTTTTTATGACAATAACTTGCATATTAGCCTTTAAAATTAGCACTTTTGATTATTCATGTTCGTGTCCCATAGACTTTAACGGCGTTCGCGTGTTCGAACGAATTTTTTTCCTGTTCGCATGTTCTGGTGCGAACCGAACAGGGGGGTGTTCGGCTCATCCCTAACCATTGACTTTATTTTCTAGTTTCACATCATTTTTTGGTCCATACCAGTTCCTCTTAATAATTTGAGTTTGGAATCATCCATTTACCATATGTGGACACTTTATACTGTGTTTGTTCATTTCATTTCACTTATGGTTTTTGCACATATGCTTTACTGTTCAGTACAGCATCTCTTATTTAATTGTTTCACTACACCCTAAACTTCCTATTACTTCTTAGCGCTGCATTTTTTTTCCCATTGACCACCTGATGCGGCCATTCCCGATGAGGACCCTCACCCCGGAACAGAGGGTTTTTAATTACCAGCTGGCCAGAGCCCGAAGAGTGGTGGAGAACACATTTGGAATCCTGGCCAGCCGGTTCCGACTATTTCTGACACCCATCCATATGGCGGAGTATAAACTGAACCATATTTTACTGGCGTGCTGTGTTCTCCATAATTTTTTAAGAAAACATTCGGCCAACTATGCTGGCTCAGTTGGGCCTGAGGCTGGAATCCTACATCAAACCACACTGACGGCGCTTGAAAGTGGCCGTCCTGGCTTGCCCTCCCTGAGTGCCCGTGATGTCCGGTTACGCTACCTGGAGTTCTTTGCGTGTAGGGGGGCTATCAATATGCCAGACAATATGTGAAGCCTTTTTCTAATAAAAAAAAACAAAAATAAATTCTTTGTGGACATTTACTGCTTGTATTTGTTTTAGCTGACCCTCACAGAAATGTGTTGAGTGCAGAAAATGTCGTGATTGGGTAACCTTATAAAAAACACTGTTGGCTGGTATTTCCTAAATGCAAAAGCACATTTCACTACAAGTGCAGTTGCAACTGCATTGAAACTGCACTTGTAGTGCAAAGTGGATTTGCCCTTAGGAAATAACCCCCATTTTTGCATAAAACAGCTATTACATCACCCCAAAAGTGTTGTAGTGTTGAGACAATAATCCACACATTCTTGAGTAACCAACTTTTTTATACCTGCACAATCACATGTGCATTTACCAAAGGTTTTTTAAAACAAACCAACATGTTTGTTGTATAACAATTTTTGCAGTAGCATTATCAAAAATCGAAATGTCCATTTCACATAAAACAGGCCTGTGTAAAACCAACAAGAAAGCCAAAAAACTTGAACTTACAAAGTTCACATTTGGAAAAACCTGAAGGCTATATCAGACATCAGTATTTAGGAACTGTGTTTGATATAGCGTTCAGATGGGGGGAAATCACCCCTGGAAAAGCCAAATTTGGAAGATGCACACCAAGTTACCAATGTCAACATGTGCTATCTGCCATCAGGGGGGATCAAGGGACGTGTTTTGGGGGAGCAAGCCCTTCCTCAACGCTACTTTATAATTGAGGAAGTGGTTGCACCCCCAAAACGCGTCCATTGATCTCCCATGATGGCAGATAGCACATGTTGACACACTGTGTGCATCCTCCAAATTTGGCTTTTCAAAACATTGCAAAAAGATTTTAAAAATTGGACCACAATCCCAAAAATATATTTTGTGTGGTTTTAAATTCGCCCCAAAACATCAATGATGTTATTATTTTTTTTAATAACATCATTGATTTTTTGCTGTATGTTGTGCAATTCGAGATTACACCCCATGATCTCCCCGATCAGGATCTGGGCACTTTCTGATGTGAAACGTTCTGGATCCACAACCTCACGATCACCTAAAAAGAGAGAAACAAAACAAAAACAGGTATCAAAAATCTGCCACCATCCATATCGGTAACCTGAGCCTGTGGTCGCAGACACTCACCTGTTGTGGTGCCAATCTCCACCACCATCTTCTTCTTCCTCCTGCTCTTCTTCATTTGGGGGTATTTCACCTTCTTCCATAGGTGGGGGGTCTGTGGTCTCCTCGGATGTGGGGTGTCCTCCCAGTCTTTTCTCCCCTATGTAAAACAAAAATGGTATAATTAGCACACAGATATTTGATGGCAGAACTAGAAATAGGAAACATTGCTTGGAAGTGGGGTACAATTGTCTATTTTAGCCGAGTTCCAAGATGTATTTTTTTTATTGACCTTTGTCAAGCTGCAATACTTTACCTGTTTTGTAGAAACTTCACAGATGGAGACACCCCTATAGTATACACTGGAGTACCTGTGTGGCCCCCCTAATAAAAATGGTGTTCTTGTGTCCCACACTAGTGCTCCAGTGTCCAGATGTGAAAACAGCTGCTCAGTGTCCTCTTCTTACACAGAATCTAGTTGTCATTTTATTCTAGTAACAAACCCATCTACACAAACAAATATTTGGCATCCAAGTAGGCGCAAAAAAAATGTGGGAAAATGCATATGGCCTAAACAATGGTGTTTTAGAGGCCCAAAGAAAAATGTTTGATACGAACGAATAATGGGCCCATGAACATTAAAGTTGCCCTTTTAAACGTTACAATTACTAAAAGCATATGGAGCAGAACGAACGGAATAAAGACAGAAAGAATAGGAACACAGCACAACTACTTACTTTTTTGCAGCACTCTCCGGATCTTTCGGTACTGCTCTGGCTCTCTCAATTTCAGGTCCGACCACCGCTTCCGGAGCTGATCTTTTGATCTTCGGACCCCGAAATTCCTCTCAAGACTCCTGACCACTTTTGCCATGATCTTGGCCTTTCGGATGTTCGGGTTGGGGTAAGGCCCATACTTTCCGTCATAGTCAGCCTTCTTCATGATGTCGACCATCTCCAACATCTCCCCAAACGACATATTTGTGGCCTTAAAACGTCTCCTTCTGGATCGGGACGTGTCCGGATCCGGGCTTTCCTCCTCCTCGTTCCTGCAATTAGCACGCACCTGCTGTGACTCCGCCATGTGCTCTTCCCCCACTGCGCCGAACGAAAAGGGGTGGGGAATAGACTAGAAAGAACGTCAGGGGCGGGCGGAGTTACACGCATGCGCAGTGTGTATAAAGCGTAACACGCGTGCGTATTACGTACGATCTGTGAGCGGAGGAAGGAGCATTGGACGCGCCGATTGTAAGAACGAAGGTAAGAGACAAACTTGTGCCTATACTGCTTCTAGATTGAGGCCTATATTGTAACAAGATTAGGAGAGTTTTGTCTGACATTAGGCTTTGTCTTGTGTTGTGTCTTGCAGTAAACATGGATATGCTAATGAAAGATAATGACTTCATGTCAGTATTCCTAGAGATGCTAAGGGAGCTGCCCTGTCTGTGGGAGATTAACCACCCCCATTACAAGAACCAAGCAAAGAGGAAGGCAGCACTGGTGCAATTGTTCGAAATTGTGAAGCAGGTGATCCCCACGGCAGACATCAACTATTTAAAGATCTTCATTGGTGGCCTGAGGAGTACATATCTAAGGGAGCGCAAGAAAGTCCTGGATTCACAGAGATCCGGAGCAGCAGATGACATCTATGTCCCCAGGATGTGGTACTACGACAGGCTGCATTTTCTGGCAGGCCAGACTGAACCCAGGCCATCCCTCTCCAGTCTTCCTTCCATGCTTCCTTCCCCCCCGGCTGAGGCTTCTGATGCCCAACCTGGGCCTTACAGGCAACAACACAAGGAGGAGCCCAGATTGAGCCAGGTATAGCATTCCTCTAAATATTTCTGCTTGTCCAATCAATGTTGTTAACTAGATGTTAGTTGGGAGTACTAATTTAGGATTGTGATTGATGAAGCAAAAACTAAAACCATGTCCCTTTTTCATACACAGGGAAGTCTCAGCCAGGAGGTGGCCGGGCCGAGCCGGCTGGCTGATCTGCAGGTCCCTCCACCCCCCCTGAAAAGAGAAAGTGGCAGTAGGAGGAGTGCCCTATAGGAGGCTGCTATAGGATTCTTTTGGAGGGCTACAGAGGTCCTGGGAGCACGACAGACCGTGGAGGAGGACATTGCTGCCATCATTGCATATAAAATGCAGAGGATGGAGGAGGGCCAACAAGTAATGTGTGAGGCCCTCATATCGGAGGCTCTGGAGAAAGGTATGAGGGGCCAAATTACACCTCAGACACACCTTTGCGATGGTCCTCCTCCTCCTCCTGCAGGTCCTCCTCCTCCTTCTCCTTCAGGTCCTCCCAGTCCTCCTCCTCCTCCAGGTCCTACTCCTCCTCCTGCCACATCTCCAACTGCACAGCCACAGCCGGGAAGGAAGCGTGGAAGTAAGACCAGAAAGTGAGGACCCTGGATCCAGTCTGGTCGGCCAAAAGATGCAGCCTCTTGTGGTACCACAGCCTGGGGACATACATGTCATCTGCTGCTATCTGGATCTCTGCGAGTTCTGGACCAGACTGCCCTCCCTTACATATGGACTCCTCAGGCCACCAATTTTGATGTTGAAGAATTGTTGTCTGCCGTGGGGGTCCCAGGCTTCACTAATTTCTCCTGTTGATCCAGTGTTGCCTTCCTCTTTGTTTGGTTCTGATCCCTTAATAAAGGATTTTTGTTTTGAATTATACTCTCCTATGTGTTTTACTTCAAAAATGACAGTTTGTTTGTGAGGATTCAGGTACATTTCAAATATACAATGTGAAATGAACAAGGGACACCAACAACAAACAATCTCCTGGAGATTAAATAATAAAATATATCAATGGTGTTGGGGTAACTTGACACACAAAACACACAAAAATAGTCTGGAGTAAAACTAAAAATAACATTGAACAAAGATCAGCCTTTGAAAAAATCCAAACATTACAGAAAAAAAAAGGCTTAAAATCCAAAAAAAAAAATAAAAAATGAATATAAAACTGTCAGATGTGACAACTAATAACAATATATTGAGGGAATCCCAATAAAAAAACAAAAAGAAAAGTTTGTGAGAAGTGTGTGTGAATATGAGCAGCAAAACTTCTTAATTCTTGTCACATTATAAAGAAGAAGAGAGTGCGCTGTATTAAACCATTTTTAACATTGCAGCGTGACGAAAGTGCTGTATCCATTGCGAACGCTAAGTTTACCAGAACGAGCTGTCCCGTCTCGGAATTTCTTCTGAGCATGCGTGGCACTTTGTGCGTCGGAACCGGCCACACACGGTCGGAATTGACGCGATCGGATTTTGTTGTCGGAAAATTTTATCTCCTGCTGTCCAACTTTGTGTGTCGGAAAATCCGATGGAAAATGTCCAATGGAGCCCACACACGGTCGGAATTTCCGACAACACGCTCCGATCGGACATTTTCCATCGGAAAATCTGACCGTGTGTACGGGGCATTAGAGAGGTTGAGATGGCCCAGAGAGGCTTGATGGAGAAAAATTGGGCACTGCTATAGGAGGCATGGAAACAAACAGCTCCATGCGCCTTTCCTGTAAATGCCTGCCTATATGGATGGTTACTTGCATGGCCTAATCCAAAAATTTTGGTTCAGGGTAGTATACTAAGAAGTCCTTATTGAGTCTGATAGGCCTAATTTGAACTGGCTTTTTAGAGCTGGGTCATTCCACCCTGAGTCAGGTGCCCAGAGGCAGAATTTAGAGCAGTATTTTTTAGCAATGCATTTACTCTGTCATAATGACTTAACATTAGTTTCTGCTGAATGGGCTGGGTCGGGGTCATTGTAGAGTAAATCCAGGGCCTTGAAAAATGCCTCAACTAACCTTTGGGCTAAATCTTCTGTGGGTAGACTAAAAACCCAAGATTGGGGGTTCCCCTGCAACCATGTAATAATCAGGTTTACCTGCTGAGCTTTAGAACCTGAAGAGTATGGGTTAAGCTTACACTACATTATACAACTGTTTTATAAATTGGAAAACATATGGGGGTCACCAGAAAAACAGACAGGTTGACCCTGGGCTCTGGTCCCTGTGTTACTGCTGGAGGTGTATTTCCAGACTATGTCACATGCAGGGACAGGACTTGCCGTGTCAGTATGCATAGCTCCTCCACAAATAAAAGACCGATAAAGAGTCCATCTTCACAGAAAGTCTTATTTTTAAATGGCTTGTAATAATGTCATTCCTACGGCTAGCATTGATGGTCAGGCACTACAGTTGGCTATGTGTTCTTCACCTATAGCAACCCCCTTTCCTTTACGGCAAGCAGGCCTACTGGTACATGGTTTCCCCAATAGGTACTTGCAGTTGGCAGCAATGGAACAATTGCAAAAATGGCCTGACCATCTGAGTTTAAATGTGGAGCGCAGGACCTGGCAGCCAAAGGGTTAAATTAAGAACTGAATAAATTAAAGAACAAAGAAATAAAATCGTAGAAGGGTTTAAACAAGTCTATATTGACTTATAAAAGTAACTTATTATAGTAATTAGTATATTTTATTTTAGAATTTTATTCTTATTTTATTTATTTTATCTTATATTATTAATTAATTTTAATAATTAGTTGTGGTTTGGGTAAATTATAAATCCTCCAATAAAAAGAAATCAAAATTCAGATTTGAATGGGACATCCAAATTCATGAAATTTGGTCTTAATCTTAAACTATGTTTCAGGATCAACCTTAATGTATAGCGTGCCTTGAAAAAGTATTCACACCCCTTGAAATTTTCCACATTTTGTCAGGTTACAACCAAAAATGTAAATGTATTTTATTGGGATTGTATATGATAGACCTACACAAAGTGGCACATAATTGTGAAGTGGAAGGCAAATGATAAACGGTTTTAAAAATGTTTTACAAATGAATATGTGAAAAGTGTGGCGTGCATTTGTATTCAGCCCCCCTGAGTCAATACTTTGCAGAACCAACCTTTCAGTGCAATTACAGCTGCAAGTCTTTTTGGGGATGTCTCTACCAGCTTTGCATATCTATTTAGTGACATTTTTGCCCATTCTACTTTGCAAAATAGCTCAAGCTCTGTAAGACTGGATGAAGAGCGTCTGTGAACAGCAATTTTCCAGTCTTGCCACAGATTCTCAATTGGATTTAGATCTGTACTTTGACTGGGCCATTTTAACACATAACTATTCTTTGAACTAAACCATTCTATTGTAGCTCTGGCTGTATGTTTAGGGTTATTGTCCTGCTGGAAGGTGAACCTCTGGCCCAGTCTCAAGTCTTTTGCAGACTCTAATGCCGCGTACACACGGTCGGACTTTCTATCCTACTTGGTCCGGCACACTTTCCGACGGACTTTGTCCGCCAGGTGCGCCGGACTTTAAAACGGACGGAATTGCCCACACACGCCGGGACTTTCCGGCGGGCTAAGTCCCCCGTCTTTCCGACGGACTTTCGCCGGAGTTCCGGCGGACTTTCAGAATGAACGGACTTGCCCACACACGGACAAGTCCGTTCATTTTGAACGTGTCTCAGGTGCGACGGGACTAGCAAAGGTTGTCAATCTTGCCGCTTTCATCGGCGAGATTGACACCTTGCGAGCCCCGTCGCAGGTCATACCAGGCCCTTAGGTCTGGTATGGATTATAAAGGGAACCCCGCTACGCCGAAAAAACGGCGTGGGGTCCCCCTAAAATCCATACCAGACCCCGATCCGAGCACGCAGCCTGGCCGGTCAGGAAAGGGGGTGGGGACGAGTGAGCGCCCCGCCCTCCTGAACCGTACCAGGCCGCATGCCCTCAACATGGGGGGGTGCTTTGGGGGAGGGGGCGCCTTACGGTGCCCCCCCACCACAAAGCACCTTGTCCCCATGTTGATGAGGACAAGGGCCTCTTCCCGACAACCCTGGCCGTTGGTTGTCGGGGTCTGCGGGCGGGGGGCTTATCGGAATCTGGGAGCCCCTTTTAATAAGGGGGCCCCCAGATCCCGGCCCCCCACCCTATGTGAATGAGTATGGGGTACATGGTACCCCCACCCATTCACCTAGGGAAAAAGTGTAAGTAATAAAACACACTACACAGGTTTTTAAAATATTTTATTAAACAGCTCCGGGGGGGGATCTTCCTCCGGCTTCGGGGGTCTTCTTCCGGCTTCGGGGGTCCCTCCGCTTCATCTTCTCCTGGCGTCCGGTTGGTTCTTCTCCGCTCTCCGGCCTCTTCTCCCGGTGTCCCAGGTCTTCGGCCGGCCCCTCCGCTGTCTTCATGTAGCTCTATTGCCAGCGGAGGTCCGGACTTCTGGGCTTCTTGGCTTCTTGTCTTCTCTTCTCTTCCCCCAGATGTTGACACGACGCTCTCTCCGGCTGGACTGGTCTCTGAGGGCTGCGTTGTGACTTATATAGGCGGAGACCCCGCCCCCATATGATGTCACAGTCCCTGGGCATGCTGGGACTGTGACGTTTTAGGGGGCGTGGTCGAAGAGAAGAACCAACCGGACGCCGGGAGAAGATGAAGCGGAGGGACCCCCGAAGCCGGAAGAAGACCCCCGAAGCCGGAGGAAGACCCCCCCCCCCCGGAGCTGTTTAATAAAATATTTTAAAAACCTGTGTAGTGTGTTTTATTACTTACACTTTTTCCCTAGGTGAATGGGTGGGGGTACCATGTACCCCATACTCATTCACATAGGGTGGGGGGCCGGGATCTGGGGGCCCCCTTATTAAAAGGGGCTCCCAGATTCCGATAAGCCCCCCGCCCGCAGACCCCGACAACCAACGGCCAGGGTTGTCGGGAAGAGGCCCTTGTCCTCATCAACATGGGGACAAGGTGCTTTGTGGTGGGGGGGCACTGTAAGGCGCCCCCTCCCCCAAAGCACCCCCCCATGTTGAGGGCATGCGGCCTGGTACAGTTCAGGAGGGGGGGGGGCGCTCGCTCGTCCCCACCCCCTTTCCTGACCGGCCAGGCTGCGTGCTCGGATCGGGGTCTGGTATAGATTTTAGGAGGACCCCACGCCGTTTTTTCGGCGTAGCGGGGTTCCCTTTATAATCCATACCAGACCTAAGGGCCTGGTATGCCCCGCGCTCGCCGCAATAGGAAGATTTGTTTTTCCTATTGCAGCGAGCGCGAGATGCAATACCCTGCCCTCGTGTCGTATTTGGTCTGTCGGACCAGCCTACACACGAGCGGGCTTTCCGTCGGACCAGCACACACGAGCGGACTTTCCGCCCGAAACTGAGTCCGACAGAAAGATTTAAAACTTTTTTCAAATCTAGGTCCGGCGGGCTTTTGGGAAGAAGTCCGCCGGAAAAGTCCGCCGCCGCCCACACACGGGCGGATTGTCCGGCACACTCTGGTCCGCCGGACCAAGTATGCCGGAAAGTCCGACCGTGTGTACGCGGCATAACAGGTTTTTTTCTAAGATTGCCCTGTATTTGGCTCCATCCATCTACCCATCAACTCTGACCAGCCTCCCTATCCCTGCTAAGGAAAAGCATCCCCACAACATGATGCTGCCACCACCACGTTTCACAGTGGAGATGGTGTGTTCAGGATGATGTGCAGTGTTATTTTTCTGCCACACATAGTGTTTTGCTTTTAGGCCAAAATGTAAAATTTTGGTCTCATCTGACCAGAGCACCTATATCCACATGTTTGCTGTGTCCCCCACACGGCTTTTCGCAAACTGCAAACAGGACTTCTTATGTCTTTCTTTCAACAATGGCTTTCTTCTTGCCACTCTTCCATAAAGGCAAGATTTGTGGAGTGCACGACTAATAGTTGTCCTGTGGACAGATTTTCACCTGAGCTGTGGGTCCCTGCAGCTCCTCCAGAGTTACCATAGGCCTCTTGGCTGCTTCTTCAATTAATGCTCTCCTTGCCTGGCCTGTCAGTTTAGGTGGATGGAATGTCTTGGTAGGTTTGCAGTTGTGACATACTCTTTCCAATTTCGGATGATGAATGGAACAATGCTCCATGAGATGTTCAAAACTTGGAAACATTTTTTAAAGCCTAACCCTTCTTTAAATTCTCCACAACTTTATCCCTGACCTGTCTGGAGTGTTTCTTGGCCTTCATGATGCTGTTTGTTCACTAAGGCGCTCTAACAAACCACTGAGGGCTTCACAGAACAGCTCTATTTATACTGAGATTAAATTACACACAGGTGGACTCTATTTGCTAATTAGGTGACTTCTGATGCAATTGGTTCCACTAGATTTCAGTTAGGGGTATCAGAGTAAAGGGGGCTGAATACAAATGCACGCAACACTTTTCAGATATTTATTTATAACAAATGTTCAAAACCATTTATCATTTTCCTTCCACTTCACAATAATGTGCCACTTTGTGTTGGTCTATCACATAAAATCCCAATAAAATACATTTATGTTTTTGGTTGTAACATGACAAAATGTGGAACATTTTAAGGCATATGAATGCTTTTTCAAGGCACTGTACATCTATAAATAGTCTATGACTTCTAATATAAAGCATGTGTTCTAAAAAGCATGTGGATACTTTGTTATAATGGCCAGGAATGATTTTGGAGGTGCTAAGCGATACTAATGCCCCGTACACACGAGCGGAAATTCCGCCAGCAAAAGTCCGATGAGGGCTTTTGGTCCGAAAATGTGACCGGGTTTATGCTCCATTGGACTTTTGCTGGCGGAATTCCAGCCAGCAAAAGATTGAGATCATGTTCTCAATTTTTCGGTTGGAAAAAGTTCCGATCTGAAATTCCGATCATCTGTACCAATTGCGATGTGCAAAATTCCTACGCATGCTCGGAAACAATTCGATGCATGCTCGGAAGCATTGAACTTCATTTTCTTGGCTCATCGTAGTGTTGTACGTCACTGCGTTCTTGACGGTCGAAAGTTCAGCGAACTTTTGTGTGACCGTGTGTATGCAAGCCAAGCTTAAGCAGAATTCCGTCGGAAAAACCATCCAAGATTTTTCCGACGGAAATTCCGCTTGTATGTACGCGGCATAAGATGAATTAAGGGGAGGTAGTGATCATGGGCTAGGGCAGGAGGTTTAATGGTTAGAGATTTGGAGTAGGTAGGATTCCCTGATAGACAGGTGTGGTTCAGGCAGCCATTAGCTAGTGATAGTTTAAGAGGTTTTGGGTCATATCAGAGAACCAAATGATTTTTTAGTTAATTTGAAGTTGTTTTTGTTCCTACAATAATATATATATTCATATATATATTCATAAATTTACAATTGTGTTTACATTTACTAAAAGCTGTGTTACATGTACCGTTATATCAGTACAAAACATTAGCTCAACAAGACAACACAGGTACAATATAATTCAAAGTGACAAAATAGAATTACTTTTAAACCTGACCCTGACTCTGGTAATCTGAAAAATAAAGTTGGCACTTTTAGGGAAAATTACTCAATTTTGAGGTGCACTTGAGATTCTTTTGATTTGTTCTAGAGTTGCTTTGTTTGGAGTCCTTCTGACTTATGTACAGAAAAAAAAAATTAAGTGCAAAAGACTAGAACATGTTGAATTTACCACAACACAAAACAAAGCAAATGCAGATATAAATTCATAGTATTCAAATTAAAATTCAATTGTTTTCCAGCCTCTAACACAACCACATAGCGGGCCCTTATTTACTAAAGGAAATAAGCAAGTGTATAGAAGCATTCATTCATAATCCCTGAACTAAACTAGGAAATTGTACACTGATGTTAAGTTGTGTTAATATGTTAATCCTAAATTTGTCAAGCAGCTAAATAATGCAGCTTTTCTGCCTTCCTACACTTAGTACACACACACATGTCAATATTTTACCTTAAAAATGAAGTGAAAACAAATGCAACTAGCTTTAAGAAATTAAAGTGGTTGTAAACCCTTACATATACCCAATGAATGGACAATCCTAAGATGATACGCAGAGATGAAACAAATCCTCCTACATAAATTGTATCTGTCTTTCTGCAGTCTTCTCTTCACTACACCTGTTCAAATTGTTGAATTTATAAGCTCTTCTGACAGTTCAGAAAAAAGGAGGTGGAGAGCTGAAGTTACACTCTGCATAGCTCAGTGAGGAGTGCTCTGAGAGCTGATTGGAGGGAAGAGAAACACCCCTTTACACAGCTCACAGGAACAGAGCTGAGGCTTGCAATCTGCTGGAGGTCCCTCCCCTGTCATCATTTTTCTCTTGGTATCAGGAAAAATTGTTAGACGTGATTCATGCTGATAACAAAAGGAACATAGCAACCAACAGAAATAACACTTAGTGCTTTTATTTGAGACATATACACACTATAGAAGCATATGCTTTGTTCATATTCAGGTCTAAAGGTTTAGAATAGGGGTGTCCAAACTTTTTTCAAAGAGGGCCAGATTTGATGAAGTGAACATTTGTGAGGGCCGACCATTTTGCCTGACATTCTTTGAACCATTAAATTCGGTCTAAGTGTGTTCATCCGAGCACTTATACACTGCCCAACAAGAATTCAACTTGCCTTTGTGGCTGTGTGCGGTGAAGAGATGAGCCCGGGCGTGTTATTTTTATATATATATATATATATATATATATATATATATATTTTGGCCCCAACGAATCCCAGAGCACTGCTCAGGACTAAGGATGAGCTTGGGTGTGTTATTTGTGTTATATCGGTGTATAACATGCACAGGCGTATAACACGTACCTTCACTTTAAGGGGAAAGTTCCAGGAAAGAAATTACATTTTAAATAAAGAACTGTGAAGCAAAATAAGGGTTAGTGCCCATCAATCCAACCTAATTAGTGCCCATCTGCAGCCTCACCACTGCCATGAATGCAGCTTCACCATTTTCATGAATGCAGCCTCACTATTTCCATGAATGTAGCCTTACCATTGCAATCAATCCAGCCTTACCATTGCAATCAACGCAGCCTTACCATAGCCTTGAATGCAGCCTTACCATTGCAATCGATGCAGTCTTACCATTGCCATGAACGCAGCCTTACCATTGCAATCAATGCAGCCTCACATGTGCCATGAATGCAGCCTCACATGTGACATTAATGCAGCCTTACCATTGCCATCAGTGCAGCCTGATCGATCCCCATCTGCAGCCTCGGAGGGGACAGGGAGGGGGGCGGGATCAGTGCCGACAGATTACATACAGGCGAATCTCCTGTTTACTCGGTGGCCTCTTTAATATAAAGTCCCACCTCCTATGATAAACAGAACAGTCGTCCAATGGCAGCCCAGGAGACAGGACTTCCTATTACAGATGCCGCTGAGTAAACAGGAGATTCTCCTGTATGTAATCTGACAGCGCTCATCCCATCCCTTCCCTGTCCCCTCCGAGACAGCACCGATAAATATGGTATATATTTTTTGTGGCCGTGGGGGCCACAAATGATATATATATATCCAAATCCCCAGGGGGCCGCATTAAACCAGAATGTGGGCCGCAATTGGCCTACGGGCCAGAAATTGGACATGCCTGGTTTAGAACCACTTTAAATGAGCATGCACCATGCAAGACAGCAGGTCAAAAAGCTGTGCACAATGTATATGCATTAACATTTATTTAATTGGAAATCTGTTCAGAGAGAGCAACATAAAAAATGGAGTACATAGTAGCCACATTGGGCGCATCTGTGCATGGGCACTGTGTGAGTTACAGGACAGTGTGCACTTTAGCTTACAATCTCCTTATATCAGAATTCACATCATGTGTTTTTGTTTCCACCTAAGATGTGCATGTAGGACCCTTAACAACAGTTATACTGGAATCTGACTGGATGCTTTGAGAAAATCCTCTCCATTTAATTTTTTCAGCTTTTATACTCATGATTAGGGATGAGCTTTGAGTTTGAGTCGAACTCATGTTCGACTCGAACATTGGCTGTTCGCAAGTTCGCCGAACACCGAACAATTTGGGGTGTTCGCGGCAAATTCGAATGCCGCGGAACACCCTTTAAAAGTCTATGGGAGAAATCAAAAGTGCTAATTTTAAAGGCTTATATGCAAGTTATTGTCATAAAAAGTGTTTGGGGACCTGGGTCCTGCCCCAGGGGACATGGATCAATGCAAAAAAAAGTTTTAAAAACGGCCGTTTTTTCAGAAGCAGTGATTTTAATAATGCTTAAAATCAAACAATAAAAGTGTAATATCCCTTTAAATTTCGTACCTGGGGGGTGTCTATAGTATGCCTGTAAAGGGGCGCATGTTTCCCGTGTTTAGAACAGCCTGACAGCAAAATGATATTTGGAAGGAAAAAACTCATTTAAAACTACCCGCGGCTATTGCATTGCCGTCAATACACATAGAAGTTCATTGATAAAAACGGCATGGGAATTCCCCACAGGGAAACCCCGAACCAAAATTAAAAAAAAAAAAAATGAAGTGGGAGTCCCCCTAAATTCCATACCAGGCCCTTCAGGTCTGGTATGGATATTAAGGGGAACCCCGGCCAAAATTTAAAAAAAAAATGACGTGTGGTTCCCCCTAAATTCCATACCAGACCCTTCAGGTCTGGTATGGATTTTAAGGGGAACCCCGCGCCAAAAAAAAAAAAAAAAAACGGCGTGGGGTTCCCCCAAAAATCCATACCAGACCCTTATCCGAGCACGCAACCTGGCAGGCCGCAGGAAAAGAGGGGGGGACGAGAGTGCGCCCCCCCCCCTCCTGAACCGTACCAGGCCACATGCCCTCAACATTGGGAGGGTGCTTTGGGGTAGCCCCCCAAAACACCTTGTCCCCATGTTGATGAGGACAAGGGCCTCATCCCCACAACCGTGGCCGGTGGTTGTGGGGGTCTGCGGGCGGGGGGCTTATCGGAATCTGGAAGCCCCCTTTAACAAGGGGACCCCCAGATCCCGCCCCCCCTGTGTGAAATGGTAAGGGGGTACTTACCCCTACCATTTCACTAAAAAAGTGTCAAAATAGTTAAAAATGACAAGAGACAGTTTTTGACAATTCCTTTATTTAAATGCTTCTTCTTTCTTCCTTCATCTTCTTCTTCTTCTGGTTCTTCTGGCTCTTCTGGTTCTTCCTCCGGCGTTCTCGTCCAGCATCTCCTCCGCGGCATCTTCTATCTTCTTCTCCTCGGGCCGCTCCGCACCCATGGCATTGGGGGGGAGGCTCCCGCTCTTCTCTTCATCTTCTTCTTCATCCTCTTCTCTTCTTCCTTCTTCTCTTCTTCTCTGTTTCTCTTCTTAATTTTCTTCTCCGGGCCGCTCCACATCCATGCATGGAGGGAGGCTCCCGCTGTGTGACGGCGTCTCCTCATCTGACGGTTCTTAAATAACGGGGGGCGGGGCCACCCGGTGACCCCGCCCCCCTCTGACGCACGGTGACTTGACGGGACTTCCCTGTGACGTCACGGGGAATGCCACAGGGAAGTCCCGTCAAGTCACCGTGCGTCAGAGGGGGGCGGGGTCACCGGGTGGCCCTGCCCCCCGTTATTTAAGAACCGTCAGATGAGGAGACGCCGTCACACAGCGAGAGCCTCCCTCCATGCATGGATGCGGAGCGGCCCGGAGAAGAAAATTAAGAAGAGAAACAGAGAAGAAGAGAAGAAGGAAGAAGAGAAGAGGATGAAGAAGAAGATGAAGAGAAGAGCGGGAGCCTCCCCCCCAATGCCATGGGTGCGGAGCGGCCCGAGGAGAAGAAGATAGAAGACGCCGCGGAGGAGATGCTGGACGAGAACGCCGGAGGAAGAACCAGAAGAGCCAGAAGAACCAGAAGAAGAAGAAGATGAAGGAAGAAAGAAGAAGCATTTAAATAAAGGAATTGTCAAAAACTGTCTCTTGTCATTTTTAACTATTTTGACACTTTTTTAGTGAAATGGTAGGGGTAAGTACCCCCTTACCATTTCACACAGGGGGGGCCGGGATCTGGGGGTCCCCTTGTTAAAGGGGGCTTCCAGATTCCGATAAGCCCCCCCCCCCCCCGCAGACCCCCACAACCACCGGCCACGGTTGTGGGGATGAGGCCCTTGTCCTCATCAACATGGGGACAAGGTGTTTTGGGGGGCTACCCCAAAGCACCCTCCCAATGTTGAGGGCATGTGGCCTGGTACGGTTCAGGAAGGGGGGGGGGGCGCACTCTCGTCCCCCCCTCTTTTCCTGCGGCCTGCCAGGTTGCGTGCTCGGATAAGGGTCTGGTATGGATTTTTGGGGGAACCCCACGCCGTTTTTTTTTTTTTTTTTTTGGCGCGGGGTTCCCCTTAAAATCCATACCAGACCTGAAGGGTCTGGTATGGAATTTAGGGGGAACCCCACATCATTTTTTTTTAAAAATTTTGGCGCGGGTTCCCCTTAATATCCATACCAGACCTGAAGGGCCTGGTATGGAATTTAGGGGGACTCCCACTTCATTTTTTTTTTTTTTAATTTTGGTTCGGGGTTTCCCTGTGGGGAATTCCCATGCCGTTTTTATCAATGAACTTCTATGTGTATTGACGGCAATGCAATAGCCGCGGGTAGTTTTAAATGAGTTTTTTCCTTCCAAATGTCATTTTGCTGTCAGGCTGTTCTAAACACGGGAAACATGCGCCCCTTTACAGGCATACTATAGACACCCCCCAGGTACGAAATTTAAAGGGATATTACACTTTTATTGTTTGACTTTAAGCATTATTAAAATCACTGCTCCTGAAAAAACGGCCGTTTTAAAACTTTTTTTTGCATTGATCCATGTCCCCTGGGGCAGGACCCGGGTCCCCAAACACTTTTTATGACAATAACTTGCATATAAGCCTTTAAAATTAGCACTTTTGATTATTCATGTTCGTGTCCCATAGACTTTAACGGTGTTCGGGTGTTCGAGCGAACTTTTTTCCTGTTCGCATGTTCTGGTGCGAACCGAACAGGGGGGTGTTCGGCTCATCCCTACTCATGATAAAGGTTAGTAATTGTTGCCAGTATTGGTAACCTTTATTCAAAGCCATAAACGGCCAGTGTATCAAGGACACCTTTGTTTTCAGTTAATAACTACTGTATATAATGAGTTACAGAATGAGTTTTGCACATTTGTAATTACAAACTTGATTGGTCATTTGATGATAGTCACTATATAACAAATTTTACTCCTGTTTGCATAACAAAAAATGTATTTAAAGATTGGTACTTTCACTATTAGAATGCATTGAAAAAATATTTATATAAAATAGTATTTTGCCGCTTTGGCACAAGGCACAAATGAATGTTTAGAACATTGCTGACTTTTAAGGGTTCTTAAGCATGTGAAGTCTGGGCCATAGCCAAATTACGGCTACAGCGCTGACCTCAATTTCCGGGAGGCCGTCATATGACGTCCACCCCTTTCCTCGCTCCCCGTGCATGCTCACGAGCGTGTATCGGGGAAATTCTGGGCTGGCCATGTCCCTTGGACACAGCCAGTCACAGATCACTGTAAATGGCCAATCACAGCAGCCGTTTACAGTGCGATCGGCCTGGCCAATGAGAGATGATCTCAAATGTAAACAGAGACCGCGTGTTAGGAGAGAGAGAGGATCTGACAGCAATCTGTGCTCCAGTGAGTGTTAACACAAATTACAGTGCCAAAACAGTGTCAAACCAATGCCCAGTGCCCAAACAGTTCCCCATCAGTGCCTATTTGGGATCTGTGCCCACCTGTGCCAATTGGTGCCCACCTTTGCCAATCTGTGCCGACCTGTGACCACCTGTGCCAATTTGTGCCCACCTGTGCTAATCTCTGCCATTGGTGATCAGTGTCGTGCACATCTTTGCAATCAGTGCACATCTGTGCCACCTCATCATTGCCCACCTGTGCCACCTCATCAGTGCCCACTTGTGCCACCTCATCGGTGCCCACCTGTGCCAATCAGTGCCCATCTGTGCCAACTCATCAGTGCACATCTGTGCAATCAATCAGTGCCCATCTGTTCCGCCTCATCAGTGCCCATCTGTGCCATAAATCAGTGCATATCTGTGCCATAAATCAGTGCCCATCTGTGCCGCCTCATTAGTGCACATCTGTGTAATCAATCAGTGCCCATCTGTGCAGCTTCATCAGTGCCCATCTGTGTTGCCTCATCAGTGCCCATCTGTGCCGCCTCATCAGTGCACATCTGTGTAATCAGTGCACATCTGTGCCGCCTCATCAGTGCACATCTGTGCCGCCTCATCAGTGCGCATCTGTGCTGCCTCATCAGTGCGCATCTGTTCCACCTCATCAGTGCACATCTGTTCCACCTCATCAGTGCACATCTGTTCCACCTCATCAGTTCCCCTCTGTGCCACCTCATCAGTGCCCATCTGTGCTCATCAGTGCTGCCTCACAGTGCCCATCAGTGCAGGCTTAGCACACACCTGTGTAGTCGCATCACCACCAGCAACTATGTCCAAAAGATGCTTTTCCGCCAAGGAGGTGTACCAAATACTTTCCCAACCGACAAGAGCAACGGGGAGCTCTCTTTTTTGGATTCCCTTTTAAACTCAGATTCTGAGTCAGACATAAATTATGAGCCAGTCCTCAGTAGTGGAACACTGAGTGACTTCTGGTGAGGAGGCAGTGCCATCCACCAGCACCGCAGTGCCATCCACCAGCACTGCAGTGCCACCCACCAGCACTGCCTCGGCAAGAAAGGCCAAGGACCCATGCCAGCCTTCCCTATGTCCTTCAGAACCGCTTGAGGCTTCCTCCTAATACAGGAGAAATCAACATTCCCCCTTTCACTGCCCAGCCAGGAGTCCAGGTGGACACAGAGAATTTTTCCCCAATCAATTTTTTTGATTTAATTTTTACAGAGGACATGCTATCAACAATTATGGCCCAGTGCAACCTCTATGCAAAGCAATTTATTTTAAATAATCCAACGTCCTATTATGCCCATCCCTACGAGTGGAGAGACCTAACGGTGGAGGAGTTGAAGGTTTTTTTAGGCCTCACATTTTGTTAATGAGGTTCCTCCATTTCAATGATAATACCCAGTGCCCTCCCCGAAATGACCCAAATTATGACAGGCTTTTCAAAATTTGGCCACTTCTAAATTATTTTTCTGAAGTATTCCCCCAGCTGTTTACAGCAGATCAACACATATGTGTGGATGAGTCTCTTGTTATATTTAGTGGCGGGCTTAAAATCAAACAATTTATTCCCAGCAAAAGGGCCCATTATGGGGTGAAGGTGATAATACAAATTATGTGACCGAGTCACAAGGTACATATATGCCTTCAAAGTGTATGAAGGGAAGGACACCCAGCTGCAACCCCCTAATTGCCCAGACTACTTGGGATCAAGCGGGAAAATTGTTTGGGACCTCATATACCCCCTACTGGAGAAAGGTTACCATGTATACGTAGACAACTTCTACACATCTCTGCCCCTGTTCCACAACCTTCATCGGAAGAAGAGGCCAGCATGTGGCACCGTAAAAAAGAACCGAAAGGGCTTTCCTCAAAGTCTTGTCAATAAGAAGTTGAGAAAAGGAAAAACGGCAAGTCTGCGAAACAAGGAGATTTTGGCAGTGAAGTGGAGGGACAGAAGGGATGTCTAAATCTTGTCTTCGATCCACAATGATCCCTTCATGGAAATCCCCAGAAGGAATGGCCGCATCCAAAAACCAAAATGCATCTATGAATATAATTTGTTCATGGGGGAGTCAACTTCAATGACCAAATGCTCGAACCATACCTTGCCACAAGACAGGCATACCATTGGTATAAAAAAGTTGCAATTTATTTTTTTCAATTGGCCATATACAGTACCTGACCGCGAGATTGTGTTTCCAGCGCAATACCATCGCGCTGGTTCTTGGCGACAGGGTACTGTGCATGTCGCGCTGGCTCACTCATCGGGAAAGGAAAACTTTTTTTTCCTTTCACGATGAGTGACAGGCAGTGCTGACAGCTGTCTGGTATGAATCCTGAGGGGGAACGCCGCGCCAAATTTTAAATGAAAAAACCAGCGTGGGTTCCCCCCAGGGGCATACCAGGCCCTTAGGTCTGGTATAGATTGTAAGGGGAACCCCCTACGCCAAAAAATCGGCATGGGGCCCCCCCAAAATCCATACCAGATTCTTATCCGAACACGCAGCCCGGCCAGCCAGGAAAAGGGGTGGGGACGAGCGAGCGCCCCCCCTCCTGAGCAGTACCAGGCCGCATGCCCTCAACATGGGGGGGTGGGTGCCTTGGGGAGGGGGGGTGCCCTGCGGGGCCAACCCCACCCCAAAGCACCTTGCCCCCATGTTGATGAGGACAAGGGCCTCTTCCCGACAACCCTGGCTGTTGGTTGTCGGGGTCTGCGGGCGGGGGGCTTATCGGAATCTGGGAGCCCCCTTTAATAAGGGGGCCCCCAGATCCTGGCCCCCACCCTGTGTGAATGAGTATGGGGTACATGGTACCCCTACCCATTCACCTAGGGAAAAGTGTCAATAAAAAAAAAACACAGTACACAGGTTTTAAGAGTAATTTATTAGGCAGCTTCCAACTTTGGGGGGGTTTCTTCTGACTTCTCCCGGTGTTCGGCCTCTTCTCCCGGTGTTCCGTCTCCTCTCCCGGGCCCCTCCGCTATCTTCTTCCAGCTCTTTTGCCAGCGAGGGGCCCGGTCTGCTGCCGCTGTCTTGTCGCCACTGTGTCATTGCCACTGTCTCATCGCTCCTTCTCTTCTTTTCTTCTTCCGATGTTGACACGACGCTCTCTCTGGCTGGAATGCTTTATACGAGCTGCGGAGCCATTTATATAGGCGGTGACCCCGCCCCCTTGTGATGTCACGGTCCCAGCATGCACAGGGACTCTGGGGTTACGCCCCCTTATGACGCCAGAGTCCCTGCGCATGCTGGGACCGTGACGTCACAAGGGGGCGGGGTCACCGCCTATATAAATGGCTTCGCAGCTCGCACAAAGCATTCCAGCCGGAGAGAGCATCGTGTCAACAGCGGAAGAAGAGAAGAAGAGAAGAAGTGACGAGACAGCGGCGGCAAGACAGCGGCGACAAGACAGCGGCGACAAGACAGCGGCGACAAGACAGCAGCGACAAGACAGCGGCGACAAGACAGCGGCAGCAGACCGGGCCCCTTTGCTGGCAAAAGAGCTGGAAGAAGATAGCAGAGGGGCCCGGGAGAAGAGGCGGAACACCGGGAGAAGAGGCCGAACACCGGGAGAAGTCGGAAGAAACCCCCCCGAAGTCGGAAGAAGACCCCGGAGCTGCCTAATAAATTACTCTTAAAACCTGTGTACTGTATATTTTTTTATTGACACTTTTCCCTAGGTGAATGGGTAGGGGTACCATGTACCCCATACTCATTCACATAGGGTGGGGGCCTGGATCGGGGGGGCCCTTATTAAAGGGGGCTCCCGGTTTCCGATAAGCCCCCCGCCTGCAGACCCCGACAACCAACAGCCAGGGTTGTCGGGAAGAGGCCCTTGTCCTCATCAACATGGCGGCAAGGTGCTTTGGGGTGGGGGGCCCCACAGGGTGCCCCCCTCTCTAAGGCACCCACCCCCCATGTTGAGGGCATGCGGCCTGCTACGGCTCAGGAGGGGGGGGCGCTCGCTCATCCCCACCCCTTTTCCTGGCCGGCCGGGCTGCGTGCTCGGATAAGGGTCTTGTATGGATTTTGGGGGGACCACCACGCTGATTTTTGGGCGTAGGGGGTTCCCCTTACAATCCATACCAGACCCATGAGTGAGCCATCTCGGCGCTGGCTCCCGCGACGGGGCTCGCAGGTGTCAAATCTCGCCGAGAAATGCGGCGAGATTGACACAATATCGCGGTCACCTATTGTACAACTCATATGTCATTTAATGCAACTCCACCCAAAACCCCAAACGCTTCCTTGGCTACCAGGAAATTTTGGAGAACTCCTTCAGGAGTTTGCAAAGGTTTGGGAGGGAGGTGGTCAGGGACGTGATGAAAAGGAGCATATTGTCCGCAAATAGTCCGCATTTGTGGACTTGGTTCCCACAGGACACCCCCTGGATGTTGGGATTGGATCTTATTGCTATTGCCAATGTTTCGATCGCCATGGCAAAAATTAGAGGGGAGAGAGGGCAGCCCTGTCTTGTGCCTCTTGCTATATGGAGGGGTTTGGAGTACTGGCCTTGTAATCGGATCACCGCTTTCGTATTACAGGGATCTAAGGATACCTAAAAAACTGGTCCCAAAACCCCACTTCTCCAGTAGGGAGAAAAGATAGGGCCATTCGATCGAATCAAAGGCCTTATGTAAGTCCAGCAATAAGATCATTCCTTCCTGCTTGGGGCCCCCTTCCGAATTAGATTGGAGAATGGAAACAATGTCTACCGCTCTCCTAATTTGGTCTGGCCCTTGCCTACCTGGGATGAAACCCACCTGGTCTTTATGGACATACAGTTTGATAAAGGAAGCTAGACGGTTGGCGAGAATTTTTGTCAGAATTTTAAGGTCGTTATTAATTAGGGAGATGGGTCTGTAATTTTCTACTTCCTCGTGGTTTTTGTTGGGTTTGGGGATTGCTGAGATGAATGCAGTGTTCAGGTACAGATCTATTGGGGAGCCTGAGCTTTTAGAGTTAGAGTTAAAGAATTTTGCCATATGGGGGCCAAAATTTCGCCGAATGTCTTGTAGTAGGGGACTGATAGTCTGTCCGGACCCGGGGCTGAGCCAGTCTTAAGACCTTTGATAACATCCCTAATCTCCTCTGCGGAGAAGGCTCCATCCATTAAATCTTTATGTTCTTTGGAGATGGAGGGCAGCTGAAGGTTCTGGAGAAAAGAGTTGGCCGAGGGGCCTCGCTCTGCTTGGGTGGAATTATATAGGTTGGAGAAAAAGTCGTGGAAGGCAGTCATGATTTTATTTGGGTTGGCTGCTGGAGGCTGACCTGTTATACGTAATTTGGGAAAAGTATGAGATCGGAATTTGGGAGTGAGCTTTGCGGCTAACATCGGTCCAATTTTGTCTTTTTGGCAGTAATATTTGGCTCCACTCCAACGAATGTGTTTCTCAGCTTTGGCAGTTAACGCTAGATTGAGCTTGAGTCTAATCACGTTTAGTCGATCTGTTAATACCTTAGATGGGTGTTTCTTGTGGTCGGCTTTTAAGGTTACAAAGGATTTTTCCAACTTTTGGATGTCAATCAGACGCTCCTTTTTGACCTGGGTCGCTATCCTGATGAGCTCACCTTGGATGGTAGCCTTGTGGGCGGCCCAGAGGGTCTCGGGGGAAATGTTATCTATGTCATTTAGTCGAAAGTATTCTTTAATGGCGTCAGCTATCACCTTGGTATGGATTGGGTTGCTAAGAAGAGACTCATTTAATCTCCAGTAAGAGCCCCTATTCCCCGTTAGAACATTTCTCAGGGAGAGGAGAACCAGTGAATGGTCCGACCATGCTGTGTCTAAAGTAGAAGCCCTATTAGCCAGAGGGATGAGGTTTGTAGGAATGAGTATGTGGTCAATCCTGGCGTATGATTGGTGGGGAGAGGAGAAGTGAGTAAAGTCTCTACGTTTGGGGTTCAGTTCCCTCCAAATGTCAACTAAGCCTTGGGTGTGTAGTGTTTTGGCTATTCTGGTGCTTAGTTTCGTGGGACGCATAAGCTGGTCTTCGGGGGGCTTGGTTTTATCTAAACCCTGGTCAAACGCCACATTAGAGTCTCCCCCCAGATGACCTTGCCCTCCAAGAGGGGGTTTAGAGTTGCAAAGAGGCTCTGGAAAAAGTGGCTTGGCCCTTATTAGGGGCGTAGTAAGAAATTACGGTATAGAGTATAGAACTCCCTCCAGAGTGCCCTTTACAAGAATATACCTGCCCTTTGGATCTCTGAAGTCTGAAATGTGGGCAAATTTGCTGTTTTTTGAGAGAAGAATTGCTACCCCTTTCGTCTTGTTTGGGGCGTTGGCGAGGTAAAAGGATGGATAGTATGAGTGGAGGAACTTGGGGTTGTACCGAATCAGAAAGTGCGTCTCCTGTAGGAGCACTATATCCAGTTTGAGGGATTTATAGTGATCAAATGCTATTCTCCTTTTCCTAGGAGAATTTAGGCTCTGAACGTTATGAGATGCCACCTTGATATCTACTCCCTTCGATATTGTGTCAGCCATGGGAACAGAGGGGGGGAAGACCATCGGACCAGCAGCCACTTACCTTTTGATGGCTTTTACTTGCAGCGAGGGGGTGGATGGTTTTGAGGCAACCTAAGTCTGTTTGGATATTGGCTGGGGACGACTCCCGTTGACAGGCCAGAAGAGAAGAGAAGAGTGAATGGGGAGAAAAGGAGGGGAGAGATTCAAAAACATTAACAAAGATAAGGACATGGGTCTTCTGAAAAGACCCGTGGAGAGTGACGGCGTGGGTGTCCGCCAAATCTCCACTCTTAACCTTCATTCACCCTGTAAGGGCGACCGAAGCCCCACACCAAGAGAACACACTCGGTTCTCTGGGAATGAGTGGAGGTGCAAGGGGACCCCGGACCCCTACAATAACATGTGTCTGCAATCAAAACTGTGCACAACTAAAAAATGGTCAACTGAAGTGAAATCAACCCGATTAACAAAACTGAAACATGAAAAAATATATAATAACTTAGAAACTGTATAATAGGCCTCCGTCTCCCGGCACTCCCCCATCCCAACCACCCCCCAACCTATCAGAGGGGAAGGGTCGGAAAAGCCGAGGGCGCCGAGGGAGAAAAGGAAAAAAACGGCCGTAACATAATGAGGCAGGAAACAGGATTCTTTGGATAAAAAATAAAAACAAAGAAAAAAGAATAAAAATAAAGGAGCAGGGAGTTGGCCCTTGAAAAATATACTTGTTTGATCAAGTCCCAGTCGAACAGTCCTGGAGAGGAGAGAACCCCCATTTCCCATGTGGAGCAAGTCCTTTGAGATTCAAGTCCGAGCCGAATTGCGGGCCGAGGTCCCAGCAAACCTGGGGATCGGACATCTCTTCGTGCTCCCCTGATATTCCTGAATCCGGGCGGGCAGACGGGATGCTCCTCTGTGGGCTGTAGCTGAGGTTGTGCAGCTCGTTGATCCAGGGTGGTGCGGAGCTCCCGGCTCAGGCAGCCATGTCGGAGCTCTCGCGCATGCGCACTTTTGCCATTTTTTTTTATTTGGTGCGGGGTTCCCCTTAAAATCCATCTGGTATGGATTTTGAGGGGGACCCCCAAGCCATTTTTTTTATTTTGGCACAGGGTTCCCCCTAATATCCATACCAGACCTGAAGGGCCTGGTATGGAATTTGGGGGGACCCCCATGCATTTTTTTAAAATGTTGGTTCGGGGTTCCCCTTAATATTCATACCAGACCCACTGGTATGCACTGTGGGGGAACCCCAGGCCTTTTTTTCAATGACTTTTTTGAGTATTGCAGAGACCCGACAATTCATTATAGCTGCCGGCGCTACCACTAGTACTTTTAAATGACTTTATTTTCCTTTAGAAATGTAATTTTGCTCTTGGACTGTTGTAAACATGGGAAACATGCGCCACTTTACAGGCCTACTATAGACACCCCCAGGTATGAAATGTAAAGGAACAGTTCACTTTTATTATATACCCAGGTAGACTGCGCTAGCAACTTACTAAAAATAAAACATAACAAACCAAAACCTGAATACACTATACGAGAAATAGTAAATATAAAAGTATCAGAGGACTGGACAACACACCCAATACTGAGTGGGAATGTGCAGGAGTGCACTACCTAGAATCAAAAGACCTTCAATGTGATAAAAAATCAATTGGTGTACATAATAAGTGCAACTGTGAAATGACAAAAATGGTTATCATTACACTGGTGCAGAAATGAGGAATAAGTAAATATGCTCACAAGGATTCACAATCACAAATGACAATGAAGCGAGCTCCTCAGAGAATGCCAAGTGGGATAGTGAAATGTCAGAAATATCAAAATTGCAAACGGAAAGTATCTAATGGTTTAAAACCCCTCCATAGGAGAAACAATTGGCAGACTTCCAGCTTTTTCATCCATATGATCAAACAGGGCAGACGGTATATCGATGTTAGAATTGCTTGGAAGGGACCACAAGACTCGCATTCCACCAAAAGAAAAGGAAAAGCATATGGTGTAAAACCTTAAGATACCATAAGGTCACCTGCGCATATATGCGCTACTCACGGGACCGGTATGCAGAGCAGGCATTCAGATACTTGGTCGGTTCGCCGCTGTATATTTTTTTACTTATTGTATAACGTATTAAATAATTGATTTTTATTGTAAAATGTAATTAGAGAATCAGACATTCAACATATACTGTATAGGATTTATATTTGTCTAGATATCCTGTTGTAGCATATACTTTGTTTTTTGTGGAAGACAGTGAGTGTTAAATTCGTTTCTCTATGTAAATGGTACAAGCATATATCTGTTTACTGCAGATGTTTGTCTCCGACCACTGATTAAAGTTTCGATTGCAACAGGATATGATGATAGAGGAAGGAATGGGTGATATTTCACCCATTGGCCGTAAATGGCTGTCACTCACTGAGCATGATATAAATAACTCCTTACGTGAGCAGGATGTTAAGTCTTTGATAACGCCCTGGGGGAGGGGCGAAACGCGTCGACGCAACATCCTGTCTACGTTTGCCTAACTTGTTACCAGTGACATCACTTCCTGGAGTTGGTGGAACGCACGCCGGACAGCGGCTTTCGAATTTGCCGCGAACACCCCAAATTGTTCGCTATTTGGCGAACGGGGGAACAGTCAATGTTTGAGTCTAACTCATATTCAACGTGAACAGACAGCCCATCCCTAGTGCCCAGTAAGCAAGTGGTTAAAGGATAAGTTCACCTTTCATAACATGTTACATGTTACACCCATATTCAGGTTATGAATGTTATACATATTATGAATGCACCACTACCATCCCTGTTATGACAGCAATCCAGGGATCTTCTCCCCTCTAGCTGCTGGCAGAGAAAAAAAAAAAGAAGATTTCCCTTTTTGTAAATTTGTGGTCACATGAAGTTGCTGTTCCATGTCTTCTCTCTTCTTCTGTGTTCAGCAGTAAGGTCCAGAAGAGGAGTCTTAGCGATGATGTCAACAAAAGAGGACTGTCTGCGACCTGCAAATGTGGGAACATCTACATCACTAGAGTACCAGTCAACTGAAAATAGCACCAATGAGGGATTCAGATGGTGGACTCCAGTGGTGGCCTATCCATTTGGGGCGCACGAGCTCTGCCTAACCATGTATCTGGCCTCCTGATCTACATTCAGGCGCCGGATGCATGGATTATAATCGGGCATGTTTTTTTTTTAAGCACGTGATTAGAGCCAGAGGCTCGAATAGGCTTTAAAAAAGGGTGAGTTTGGGGTGCAGAGCACTGCGTCTGTGACCTGACCGACCGGGGGTGTGTGGCGGCAGGTGGATTGTTTGCCGACCCCCCCCACAAAAGAAAAAACACCAGCCGCCACTGGTGGACTTCAGATGAATAAAATACCTGGAGATAGGATTTTCCTGGAGTTAGGATTTAATATTTACACATGCTCTCTACTTGTCCGGATTAGTATTAGCATCATTTTTTCATTTCATCATCTCTATACGCACGTCAGTGCTGATAACAAACACTCAAAAATTGTCATATTACAAGGGTGCAGTCAGGATTACATAAAAAATGACAGTTTTAGCCTCTTATTTTAGCCTGAACAGTGATCAACACAGAGCTTGGGCAAGATAAAGGTCAAACTCTGGAGTCTTACAGCCTGACACTGAACTGACATTTTTGCTCTGACAGTGAGAGAATACAAGCGATTTACATCACACACATATACGTCTACTTGATTGTTAAGGTTGTACAATTATAGTAACTTAAGAGTAAAAATTCAGATCCGTGTAAATATATATTCTTGGTAGCTCTCTTTAAACATTATGCAATGAAAATTGACCATTAAAAAAAAAAAATCTTATAAAAAAAATATAAGAATGATGAGAATTGCAAAGTATACTTTGCAATTTTGTTTGATACAAGACTAATTATGTGGATTTTCTAATAGATCCATTAAATTAAATAATAGCCTTTATATAATCTTCTGGATATTATGAAAGAGGAATTTACAGTGCAAAAAAAAATATAAGGTGGATTATTATATCTTTAATAATTTGAAAATGTATTTTACAATTAATTGTAATTATTTAAAATTATGTTATCAATATCAACATATTACTTGATGAAATGGTAGTGTCATTAGCTTAAGCATTCTTTTTAAGAAGCACATAAAAATTAACTAGATAAGAACATTTTTATTCCTTTGTATGATTGCCAGCTAAATGTAAGCTTCTACCTCCCTCTGGTGGATATTAAGAAAAACTATATTTAGAAAAACTATGCTATAAGAGCTCATATTCAGTACATACTGACTAATAACAATGTCAATGTTGCATATTGTAACACGGACAATCTGTGCTACCCCTAACCAACTACAACATTGTGGTAAAAACTGAGAGCAGTTAGAAATAGTGATGACAAAAAGTGCTGCAACCTAAAAAAACTTGAATATCCAGTTTTACCAAATAATAAATAAAATCAGGTGCGCTCCTAATGCCAAACACACTGGTGAAAGGTTCACCTCCAAACTAGATATAAATATTCAGCATTATCCGAACAGTAAACTTGAATAAAAGCGATAGATAAATTAATTCAATATTGTGCAGTCCACCAAAAGAACAGATAATTAATAAAAAGTCCTTAAAATGATCTCAAACGGTGTACACTTTTCTTATATAAGCAATCCTTTCTTCAAATGTGGAATACAATCTTCATTGTGTTAAACAAGCCAGATCACGAGTGATCCCGCAGAGATACAGTTCACTACACCGTGACCACAGCACTCGAGAAGGGTCTAAGGCAGATTGAAGTCTCTGTGTGAAATCAAAACCAGCTGTCCCTGCCTACAAGATCTGACATATCTGAGCCCTGAAGACCCCCATAATAGGGGTCCCACACATCTGGTAAGCGGCCTTTTCTACCATTATCTGGCTTGTTTAACACAATGAAGATTGTATTCCACATTTGAAGAAAGGATTGCTTATATAAGAAAAGTGTACACCGTTTGGAATCATTTTAAGGACTTTTTATTAATTATCTGTTCTGTTGGTGGACTGAACATTTTTGAATTAATTTATCTTTCGCTTTTATTCACGTTTAATGTAGGGATAATGCTGAATATGTATATCTAGTTTGGATGTGAACCTTTCACCAGTGTGTTTGGCATTAGGTGCGCACCTGATTTTATTTATTAATGTTGCATATTGTTCAAAGAACATACAATGCAAGGTGTACACACAATTATGTGCAACATGCTATTACATCAATACTGATTATTTTGGGGCTGAATTTACCCATCAATTCTTTACAATTCACCTCTAGTGAATAATAAATTATTGAGTAGTATACTTTATGTAGCAAGCAATGTCACTAAATCATAAAAACCTATTATACACTGAACACTAGCTTTGATTTATGCAAACTGAAAGGGACCTAAAAAGATTTTGTGCACAGCAAGAATGCTTAGCTCATTTTGCTGATATAACTATACATAGAGGGTTACTTGGAAGTATGCTGTGCTTTATGCTAGTGTATACACATTAATAAAATAAAATTGTCAAAAAAAAATATGGATGATGTTATTGCCTAGGCAATCAAAGGATCATTTAACCGCTTCCCGACCGGCTCACGCCGATATATGTGGGCAGAATGGCACGGCTGGGCAAAAGGACGTACCTGTACGTCCTTTTGAATTCCCTGCCATGCCATTGCGTGCGCGCCGGCCGGGGGCTCTGTGAGTCGGGTCGCGGGTCCCACGGACTCGATCGCTGTGGGGATACCCGCAATCATCTCACGGAGAGCAGGAACGGGGAGATGCTGATGTAAACAGCATCTCCCCGTTCTGCCTAGTGACAGTGTCACTCGATCTCTGCTCCCTGTCATCGGAGCAGAGATCAGTGTACTGACAAACACAGCCCAACCCCCCTACAGTAAGAAACACCTCCCTAGTACTGATTTAACCCCTTTCCGCCCCCTAGTGGTTAACCCCTTCACTGCCAGTGTCATTTACACAGGAATCAATGCATTTTTAGAGCACTGATTGCTGTATAAATGACAATGGTTCCAAAAATGTGTCAAAAATGTCCGATGTGTCCGCCATAATGTTGCAGTCACAATAAAAATCGCTGATCGCCACCAAAACTAGTAAAAAAAAAATATTAATAAAAATGCCATAAAACTATCCCCTATTTTGTAAACACTATAAATTTTGCGCAAACCAATCAATAAACGCTTATTGCGATTTTTTTTTACCAAAAATATGTAGAAGAATATGTATCGGCCTAAACTGAGGAAAAAAATAAAATAAAATAAAAATCGCAGAGGTGATCAAATACCACCAAAAGAAAGCTCTATTTGTGGGAAAAAAAGGACGTCAATTTTGTTTGAGAGCCACGTCGCACGACCGCGCAATTGTCCGTTAAAGTGACACAGTGCCGAATCGCAAAAAGTGCTCTGGTCAGGAAGGGGGTAAATTCTTCCGGGGCTGAAGCGGTTAAAGTGACAGTTAGAAACATGTAAGCTATGTAGAGAAGAAGTTACAGTAGAGAAGATCACATAAATTTGTAAGAGTGAGAACTTGGAGTAAATCCAGACACCTCAATTTGTCATAGAGCAGTAGGGAAGAGGTGTTTAACTTTAATAACAAACTCAGTTTGCCTAGGACCAAATTTAGTTCATTCTCAACTTTTGGAGAGCACAGCTAGCCCCCCCTAACAAAAATCCAGGCTTTTTGTTCCCTGGGTGCCTTAAGGTCAGTGGGAGTTTAAAGTGGGTTAAAGGTTTAGAATTCTTCCCTTGTGATATGAATGGCTTAATAAGTAAGTAGAGAAGTATAGTATGGCCCTATTAATGAAGTAAAGTCAAAAAGAAGAAATCAAATTATCCCACGTTACCAATATCATTCATTTCCTCAACAGGTATGGCCCTTTCTATAGAAAGGATGTGACTACAAAAAGGAACTATTTTAAATTTACCTAAGCATAAAGTGTAGGGAGATTTACCCTCTCTGTCTGTATCTAATGACCACTATCCCTAAGACGGAAAGTGTGGGAAACTCCAAAATTTAGAGCCATCATCAGAACTGAAATAGAGGGCAAATCTAATGAAGACATGCGTAACAACTGTCTAATAGAGGATTTCTATAAAGAAAAAATCAATAGCCCAGAAGGCTTAAAAATGAAAAAAAAGCATCTATTACTGCAAAAAATATTTTCCCCCTGGCACTGTCAGCACTATCACTCCACTCTGTTACCAAGTGCCAGTATCTTTGTGACTTTAATAATGTCCAGAAGCATTCAACTAACTTCGTATGAGTCTAGACTGTCATGCACACTGGACTAGGCTCACAATACTGAGCTACTTAAAGAATATGTTACTCCAACATTTCATATTTCTGATATGTGTCTGTTGTACCATGTACTTGTGTTAAAACATACCCTGTTCTCTTTGTTTTGCTTCCTTTGTATGAGATATCTGTTGATCTAGCCAGTCTATCTGCTTTACTATTATAAACTGACCACACTAGGCATAGACGCACATCCTTCCCAGCGTGGTCAGTTTTCTGGCTGTGCTGGGAGAACATTCTCTCTGTCCTCCAATGAACAGACTGTCAGGTCACCTGGGACCAGGTGACAGATGCACTCTGTAGGAGTCAGAAGTGCACCGCTAAGGTAGTGGACCCTAGGACTGACTGCTGCGGATTGAACCCTGGAAGGTTCAGGAAGCAGGTCTACAGGATAACTAACATGGATCCCAGTGGGAGCTAGAGCATAGATTCCCCAGGGCGCAGAGTCTAAGAGCCAGTGGGTGTTCACCAGAGCCTCTAGTGGTGAGGATGGACTGCGCTGCAGTCTGGCTCCAGGTCGCGGCCCCCAGGGTCTCACAGCTCACGCTCACCATAGACTACAGGAGAAGAGGAAGGAGGCAGCAGGCTGGAAGACAGGGAAGTAAGGGGTAAGCCAAAGGTCAGGGTGACTAGCAGACAAGGATAAACATAACACGCCAAAGGTCAGGGTAACAAGCAGACAGGGAGAGTCGAGAACAGGCCAAAGTCGGTAACAGGAATCAGATGTAGGAAACACAGCAAGTACACACGGAGGCTAACACAATGGTTGATGAGCCCTGCTGGCTTGCAGTGCACAGGTTAATATAGGGTTCCCTGATAGGGCCTGGGGTGGGGCCATGCTTAGAGGAGAGGTTATAAAACCAGTCAGCTGAGAGGCAGCTGGTCTTTAGAGATGAACACATGGAGACAGGTAAGCTGACAGAGAAAACTCTATTGCATAACCATGACAGTACCCCCCTTCTTATGAGGCCTCCTCCGCCTGGGCCCTGGCTTAAAGGGAAAATCCAGATGCAACCTCCTCAACAGCCGAGGCGCAAAGATCTCAGATGCAGTGATCCAAGACCTCTCCTCAGGACCAAACCCTTCCCAATGTATGAGGTACTGAAGAATGCCTCTACGGTGCCGGGAATCAAGAACTTGACTAACCTCGTACTTAAGATTATCCTCAGAGACCAAAACCAAGGTAGGGAGAGGACGAGAGGACTTATTGAGGGCTAAAGGCATAAGAAGACCATCAGGAGTCTGAGCAGGGTCCCCCAGACCCTTAAAGATGAGCTGGACATCCAACACAGTATCATCAGACTGGGCATAAGTCAGTGGATCCCTGAGACCAGGTTGGTTAGAAAGTGATGTGTCACAGAAGTCAAACTGGATAGCTTCACTGGGCATAGGCTGAACTGGTGCAGAGGCCGACTGAACAGCATTGCCAGGTGCAGCGACCACCAGAATCGCATCACAAGGTGTAGCGACCGTGGAACTGGTAGACGAGTCAGCCTGGGTGTGCGTCCAAGGGGGTCCAGGAACAGGCAAAGGTAAATGACCATGCAAATTGGAGTGAATGATCGGCTCAAGTTCACAGGTGGGCTCCTCATCCAGAGTGCCACATGACCCAGAGAGTGCCTCAGCCCGACTATTGCAGGAGACATTCCAGAAATCGCTATATGCAACGGGAAGATCAGAAGATACTGGGATGGTGGCAACAGGAAGTTTCTCTGTTGGGGTAACCTTGAGTAGGCAGGAAGAGGAACAGGAGGAACCCCAAGCTAGGATCCGTCCAGCAGTCCAGTCAATGTGTGGAGAATGGAACCGTAACCAAGGAAGACCTAATATGACAGGAGATGAAGCTTTAGGTAAGACAAGGAAGGATATCCACTCCTGGTGGAGTGTCCCTACCGACATCTTAACAGAAAGGATCTGGAAGCGGATAGGACCCCCTGGGAGAACAGTGCCATCAATTGCCAAGACCACCAATGGCGTTGAAAGGGGCAAAAGGATGAGTCTCATGGAAGATTCAGTTTCCCAATCCATGAAATTGCCAGCAGCTCCGGAATCCAGATGTGCCGAGACTGAACGAGAGGAAGCGCCAACATGAAGGAACACAGAAAGAAGAAGACGAGAAGGTGAATGTGATACTTCAGGGTCTAATACTCCACCTTCCAGATGTATTAGCCCTGATTGTTTTTCCGGATGAAGAGAACGAGGGTCACGAAAATGACCTTTGGCCCCACAATAGAGGCACAGGCCCAGAGTTCTGAGCCTAGCGCGTTCTTCAGGAGACAACTTGGTCCAGCCCAGCTGCATAGGTTCCTCAGCTGGCAGGGGGTGCTCCTTGGATCGAAGAGAAGGGACTGGGAGCTCAAGCTGCCTAAGGAACGGGGAGTGCTGGTGTCTTTTTTCCAAGGTCCTCTCCTTATCGATATCGATCTGGTTACACAAGGTGATGACACCGTCCAGATCAGCAGGAAGGGATCTTCCTGCTAATTCATCCTTCACTCTATCAGAGAGGCCATGTAAAAAGGTTGCAACTAGGGCCTCATTATTTCAGCTCAATTCAGCTGTGAGGATACGGAACTGAAGAGCATACTGTCCCACAGAAGCGGACTCTTGATGGAGACGTAAAAGATCGCTAGCCGCTGAGGAGACACGACCCGGTTCCTCGAAGATATTTTGAAAAAGTTTCAAGAAATCAGACAGGCTAGAAACCACTGGATCATTAAGTTCCCACAGAAGGGCAGCCCAAGCTAGCACCTCGCCGGACAGGAGAGATATAATATAGGCTACTTTCGCCCGATCGGACAGGAAGTTTTGGGGCTGAAGTTCAAAATGAATCGTGCACTGGCTAAGGAACCCCCTGCAAGCCTTGGAGTCCCCAGAGAAATGGGCCGGAGCTGGCAGTTGTAATGAATATGTGGCTGCGACTGGTGCGATAGGTGCAGCAGCAGATAGCGGTTGAGGTTGTGGAACCTGGGGTCCAAATTGACCTGTTCAAAATGGGATGCCAAATCCTGAAGGAATCGCATCACATGGGTCTGATGCGATTCTTGGGTCTCAAGTCTGCAAACTAAGCCCTGCAACGGATCATCTGCGGGTAGCGGCACATCAGCCAGGTCCATGGCTGATCAAACTGTCAGGTCACCTGGGACCAGGTGACAGATGCACTCTGTAGGAGTCAGAAGTGCACCGCTAAGGTAGTGGACCCTAGGACTGACTGCTGTGGATTGAACCCTGGAAGGTTCAGGAAGCAGGTCTACAGGATAACTAACATGGATCCCAGTTGGAGCTAGAGGATAGATTCCCCAGGGCGTGGAGTCTAAGAGCCAGCGGGTGTTCACCAGAGCCTCTAGTGACGAGGATGGACTGCGCTGCAGTCTGGCTCCAGGTCGCGGCCCCCAGGGTCTCACAGCTCACACTCACCGTAGACTACAGGAGAAGAGGAAGGAGGCAGCAGGCTGGAATGACAGGGAAGTAAGGGGTAAGCCAAAGGTCAGGGCGACTAGCAGACAAGGATAAACATAACATGCCAAAGGTCAGGGTAACAAGCAGACAGGGAAAGTCTAGAACAGGCCAAAGTCGGTAACAGGAATCAGACGTAGGAACCACAGCAAGTACACACGGAGGCTAACACACAATGGTTGAACAGCCCTGCTGGCTTGCAGTGCACAGGTTAATATAGGGTTCCCTGATAGGGCCTGGGGTGGGGCCATGCTTAGAGGAGAGGTTATAAAACCAGTCAGATGAGAGGCAGCTGGTCTTTAGAGATGAACACATGGAGACAGGTAAGCTGACAGAGAAAACTCTATTGCATAACCATGACACAGACTTGTGCTGACATGTCCCCTTGCACAGGTATTTACTAGGAAGAATACTGCACTGCTGTTTTATGCCCCCACCGTCCAAGCTCATTATGCAGCGGAGAACAGAGATTGTGCAATCATATATAAAAAAAATAGGAAAAAAAATATATTTATAATGTTTTTTGTGTATACAAAAATGGTTAAACTTTCACTTCTAATTTAAACTAAATGAATTGTTTTACAAGGCAATGGTTCACATACTGTATATCGTAATTTTAATGTGCATTTTTAGTATATGGGGCGAAGGAATTTCAGGAAGGGAAAATGGGGGGCTTTAAAAAGTTGTTTGGTTCCTGTATACAGGAACAGAGAGAACCATACTGTATCTATTTACCTGTGGCATTCTTCTTATGCCCCGTACACACGGTCGGATTTTCCGACGGAAAATGTGTGATAGGACCTTGTTGTCGGAAATTCCGACCGTGTGTAGGCTCCATCACACATTTTCCATCGGATTTTCCAACACACAAAGTTTGAGAGCAGGATATAAAATTTTCCGACAACAAAATCCGTTTTCGGAAATTCCGATCGTGCGTACACAAATCCGACGGACAAAGTGCCATGCATGCTCAGAATAAATAAAGAGATGAAAGCTATTGGCCACTGTCCCGTTTATAGTCCCGATGTACGTGTTTTACGTCACCGCGTTCAGAACGATTGGATTTTCCGACAACTTTGTGTGATCGTGTGTATGCAAGACAAGTTTGAGCCAACATCCGTCAGAAAAAATCCTAGGATTTTGTTGTCGGAATGTCCGAACAAAGCCCGACCGTGTGTACAGGGCATAAGACCAAAGACTAAATGTTGCTATGTTAACAAATAGGCTTTTTGCCCAAAAGAAAGAATTGTTTGTATTGTGCACTTGAGCCAAGTACCATCCTCCTGAGCTTGCTTGGATATTAAAGATCAAATTATGTTAGCTGCCAGAAGTTTTTTTTAAATAATTATTTAGATGCATAGTTAGCTCAGCGTGGTTGTTATGAAAGTGCTATCTCATGCCTGATTTATTTTTAAGTGCTATTTTCAGTAAAGGAAACCTTGGTACAGCTTGTTCACAATTGTTCAGTAGGCTAACTCATGGGTCTTGGGTTGAAACATTCACAAAGCTACCCAACTATTAGGTTTGTCTTTAAGAGATTTCAATTAAAGCAATGAGCTCCTTAACTTCAATGAATGGAGCAACATTACTGTCTTTAGTAATGGTCTGGAACACATCTTCAGCAGCCTGTTCTTATGTCCATTTTAGTACAGAGGTGGCCTCATTTGGTGTTGATTATCTCTGTGCTAAATGTGGGTCTTCTCTTCACATAGCAGTGACAAGGTAATTTTCTGAAATAGAAGGTACACCCTTTTCTAACATGGCAGTTATGTTAATGCATTTTTAGGATCTACAGTGCGAGTGTGGCGTGTGCCTGTCATCCCTATACACGCCGATTCTTTGGGAGTCATGGCAACAGGGGGAGGGCACTCCGCCCAGATCACAATGATCGGGAGTGGACCTTCCCTCCTCCTTGTGCGCCGCACTGATGTCCCCTCATGACGCTGGCGGGGACACGCCCCCTGCCTGGGGTATATGGCGGCGGCCTCTGACGAGCCCACTCCACATGCTGTCTCGGCATGTATAGGGATGACCGGCACACGCCACACTCGCACATCACAGGTAATCTCCCTCACTGCTCATAGCCATCCATGCTTTCACATTCTTAACACTCATATTCCCTTCACTATTCATCATCACTCCACTTCCCTCCTGTGCTCCACGTTTTTTGCTATACCCCCCCCAGTCACTTTCATCTGTTTATTCATGGATGGTTTTCTCACTTCACTCTCACTTCCACTCATAATTCTTCTTTTTTTCTCCCCCATAGCACTCCACATGCGCTTGCCAGGTTCCCCCTTCTCGTTGGGCCATACTGTGTGGGGTGTCCTGGTTTTGATGGCAGCCTCCTCCCCTTTGGGGTTTACCTCTGGGGGGCTGGTCCTTGCCTCAACCCCGGGTGAGACTTTGCAGGCCGGACCACCTTCTCATTTTATCATCTATCCATTTTACTTGTGAGTACTATTGTAGCCTTTGCTTTCTCGATATGTTTATGTCAATCATTAGATTAATGGCTGCTTTATTATTTTCTAGTTATTATGCATCTGAACTCCTGATGATTGGTTGTAAGCCAAGAAACGCGTAGAGTTAACAACTTAAGGATGCCTACAATCTAACAACTACCTGTACTGTAACTGTATACGCTTTGTATCCACCATACCCTTGATTGATTGATTTATAACAATTCTCTTTATGTCTAATGAAGTATTAAACGATGTTTTATACGAATATTGCTGTAAATCCTTTGTGATTACGCCCAGTGTTTCCCTGGTTATAGAATATTTATGTCCGGATTATACTTATATTGGATACAGGCCAACTCTACATGTGCCTGGCCAATTTATTAATATTTATGCGTTGACACGTCTCATTAAAGTCCCGCTTTCTCTTTTCTCTTTTTGGTATTACTAATTGGGATGGAGACATGTCAGCGTTCATAATGTTGGTATGGACAGGTCACAACCCCCCCTTTATGTGCATGATCTACAGTATGTGTCTTGTTTATGCATACTTGTCCCATGAAAACCAGTTCTATGGAATTTAAATAAACAGAAGAGAATTGGTGTGACCACCCTTTGTCTTCAAAACAGCATCAATTCTTCTGGATACACTTGCACACAGTTTTTGAAGGAACTTGGCAGGTAGGTTGTTCCAAACATCTTTGAGAACTAACCACAGATCTTCTGTGGATGTAGGCTGCCTCAAAACCTTATGTCTCCATGTAATCCTAGACAGACTCGATGTTGAGATCAGGGCTCTGTGAGGGCCAAGCCATCACTTCCAGGACTCATTGTTCTTCTTTATGCTGAAGACAGTTCTTAATAGGGACGAGCTTCGAGTTCGAGTCAAACAAGACTCGAACATCGGCTGTTCGATCGTTCACCGAAGATTGAACATTATGTGGCGCTTCGTGCCAAATTCGAGTGGCGTGTCACACCCCATAATGCACTGCGTCATCACAGTGCATTGCTGGCTGATGATTGGCCAAGCATGCACTATGACCCGCATGCTTTGGCCAATCACAGCGCCGTCAGCAAAGAGAGCCATAATTGGCCAAAGGCAGGGTGCCTTTGGCCAATTATGGCTCAGGGGGTTAAGTCCACGCCCCCCACACTATATATGGCTGCCTGCACATCGGCCTTGTGTAGTGTGTTGCTGGCGGAGAGAGGGATAGAGAGAGAGAGAGTAATTTCATTCACTTTGAGCAGGCAGTTTATTCAGTTAGCTAGATCTCACGGCAGACCGTTCCTGCTGTACTGTTTCTAATATACTTCAGGCAGGCAGTTGATTCAGTTAGCTGCAGTGTATTTTATATATATATATATATATATATATACAGTCAGACTGGTATATATATATATATATATATATATATATATATATACTGTATCCAGTTTAGCTAGATCTCACTGCAGACCGTTCCTGGTATATGTATTCAAATATACTTTCAGGCAGGCAGGCAAGTGATTGAGTGATCCGCAGTGCATTAAATATATATACAGTCTCCAACACATATATATATCCGCTGCATTCCAGTCTAGCCAAGCCTATATCTGACTGCAGGCCATTGCTGGTGTACGTTTTCAAATACACTTTCAGGCAGGCCGGCAGGCAAGTGATTGAGTGATCCGCAGTGCATTAAATATATATACAGACTCCAACATATATATATTCACTGCATTCTAGTCTAGCCAAGCCTATATCTGACCGCAGGCCATTGCTGGTGTATGTATTCAAATATACTTTCAGGCAGGCAGGCAAGTGATTGAGTGATGCGCAGTGCATAAAATATATATACTGTCTCCTACATATATATCCACTGCATTCTATTCTAGCCAAGCCTATATCTGACTGCAGGCCATTGCTGGTGTATGTTTTCAAATACACTTTCAGGCAGGCCGGCCGGCAAGTGATTCAGTGATCCACAGTGCATAAAATATATATACTGTCTCCTATATATATATATATATCCACTGCATTCTAGTCTAGCCAAGCCTATATCTAACTGCAGGCCATTGCTGGTGTACGTTTTCAAATACACTTTCAGGCAGGCAGGCAAGTGATTTGGTGATCCACAGTGCATAAAGATATATATACAGTCTCCTACATATACACTACCGTTCAAAAGTTTGGGGTCACATTGAAATGTCCTTATTTTTGAAGGAAAAGCACTGTACTTTTAAATGAAGCTAACTTTAAACTAGTCCTAACTTTAAACAAATATACTCTATACATTGCTAATGTGGTAAATGACTATTCTAACTGCAAATGTCTAGTTTTTGGTGCAATATCTACATAGGTGTATAGAGGCCCATTTCCAGCAACTATCACTCCAGTGTTCTAATGGTACAATGTGTTTGCTCATTGGCTCAGAAGGCTAATTGATGATTAGCAAACCCTTGTGCAATCATGTTCACACATCTAAAAACAGTCTAGCTCCTTCCAGAAGCTACAAAACTGACCTTCCTGTGAGCAGATTGAGTTTCTGGAGCATCACATTTGTGGGGTCAATTAAACGCTCAAAATGGCCAGAAAAAGAGAACTTTCATCTGAAACTCGACAGTCTATTCTTGTTCTTAGAAATGAAGGCTATTCCATGCGAGAAATTGCAAAGAAATTGAAGATTTCCTACAACGGTGTGTACTACTCCCTTCAGAGGACAGCACAAACAGGCTCTAACCAGAGTAGAAAAAGAAGTGGGAGGCCGCGTTGCACAACTAAGCAAGAAGATAAGCACATTAGAGTCTCTAGTTTGAGAAACAGACGCCTCACAGGTCCCCAACTGGCATCTTCATTAAATAGTACCCGCAAAACACCAGTGTCAACATCTACAGTGAAGAGGCGGCTGCGGGATTTTGGGCTTCAGGGCAGAGTGGCAAAGAAAAAGCCATATCTGAGACTGGCCAATAAAAGAAAAAGATTAAGATGGGCAAAAGAACACAGACATTGGACAGAGGAAGACTGGAAAAAAGTGTTGTGGACGGATGAATCCAAGTTTGAGGTGTTTGGATCACAAAGAAGAACGTTTGTGAGACGCAGAACAAATGAAAAGATGCTGGAAGAATGCCTGACGCCATCTGTTAAGCATGGTGGAGGTAATGTGATGGTCTGGGGTTGCTTTGGTGCTGGTAAGGTGGGAGCTTTGTACAGGGTAAAAGGGATTGTGAATAAGGAAGGCTATCACTCCATTTTGCAACGCCATGCCATACCCAGTGGACAGCGCTTGATTGGAGCCAATTTCATCCTACAACAGGACAATGACCCTAAACACACCTCCAAATTGTGCAAGAACTATTTACAGCAGAAGCAGGCAGCTGGTATTCTATCGGTAATGGAGTGGCCAGCACAGTCACCAGATCTGAACCCCATTGAGCTGTTGTGGGAGCAGCTTGACCGTATGGTACGCCAGAAGTGCCCATCCAACCAATCCAACTTGTGGGAGCTGCTTCTAGAAGCGTGGGGTGCAATTTCTCCAGCTTACCTCAATAAATTAACAGCTAGAATGCCAAAGGTGTGCAATGCTGTAATTGCTGCAAAAGGAGGATTCTTTGATGAAAGCAAAGTTTGATGTAAAAACAATGTTATTTCAAATACAAATCATTATTTCTAACCTTGTCAATGTCTTGACTCTATTTTCTATTCATTTCACAACGTATGGTGGTGAATAAGTGTGACTTTTCATGGAAAACACAAAATTGTTTGGGTGACCCCAAACTTTTGAACGGTAGTGTATATCCACTGCATTCTAGTCTAGCCAAGCCTATACCTGACTGCAGGCCATTCCTGGTGAAATTTGTCTAGTAAACTTCAGGCAGTGTTTTGCTAATACAATTTTACAGCATGTCTGGAAGGCCACCAAGGAAAGGCAAACGCTCACAGGCCACTAAAAGAGGTCAAGTAGGCTCTGTGTCTACAGCCAACAGTGCTGGTCGTGGACACAGTGTATCCTCAGTACATGGCAGTGGGGCACGCTAGTCCTTTTTTTTTGACAGCTGGCCCTGTTGAGCTACAACATGCAGAAGAGTTGGTAGAGTGGATCACAAAGCCATCCTCATCCTCCTCATCTTCTGTCACCCAGGCTAAGACAACTTTGGCTGCCAATGCAGCTGCCAAAGTGGCCTATTCCATCGGCTCAATGGCATCAGTCACTCCTTCCCTAGCCCCACCATCATGTCCTGAGGAGTCCCCCGAACTGTTCAACCACAGTGTCGGGTACATGCTGCAGGAGGATGCGCAGCATTTTGAAGGCTCCGATGAAGGTACCCAGGTTGAGGATGAAGGCAGTAACGTAAGCCCAGAGAGAGGGGGTGCCCAAGAAGGACAAGACAATACCAGTCATGCTCCCCCAAGCTGCAGCATACTGGCAGGTTTGCTCCAGTGGCGAGGAGGGAGGGGATGATGAGGTCACTGACACTATGTGGGTGTCTGATAGAAGAGAGAAGGAGGAGGAGACACATCTCCAATGAGGCAGGATGCCCTCCAGGGGCCAGCTTAAGGACAGCCAACTGACTGCATCACACCGCAGAGCTCCGCATGTGCAGGGCGCTGCTGACTCCGTGCGTTTTTTCAAAAGTTCTTTGGTGTGGGATTTTTGAGACGTGTACAGCAGATTGCATCATTGCTGTTTGCAACATATGTCTAAAGCGTATCAAGCGTGGCCAAAACAGCAGCCGCCTGGGCACCACATGCTTGACCAGACATATGTCAAGCTCCTATGAAGTCTGTTGGCAACAGTACTTAAAAGACCCACACCAAAGAACAAGGCAGACCTCTCCTTGCTCCTGATTAGCTGAGATCTGCCACACCTCTCTCCTCCACCCCCTCCTCTTCTTCTTCCTCTATGGCCTCTTCCTGTGCAGATTTGACCTCAGAACCAGCGGTGCTCCGTAGGTGTTCTAGGGGCTATGCAAGCACTCAGGCAAAAAGATGCCATGCGGTGCTTGAGTTGGTCTGCTTAGGGAACAGGAGCCACACTGGGGCAGAGATTCTGGCAGCTCTGCAGGGGCAGGTTCAGAGGTGGTTGACTCCACGCCAGATTCAGGCAGGAATGGTGGTTTGTGGCAATGACACCAACCTCCTCTTCACCCTCCGACAGGGACACTTGACCCATGTTCCCTGTTTGGCTCACGTCCTTAATTTGGTGGTGCAGTGGTTCTTGTGCAGGTACCCGGGCTTACAGGATTTCCTGAGGCAGGCCAGGAAAGTCTGTGGGCATTTCCGCTGGTCATATAATGCCAGTACCTGTGTGACTATGGCACCAGGACAGGGTCAGGGGAGCTTGGCTTTTTTTCGCCAAGCCAGTGGCTAATGATCAAAGATGCATGCACTGTCCTTTCACCATTTGAGGAGGCCACGAGGATGGTGAGCAGTGACAGTGCATGCATCAGTGATACTGTCCCTCTTGTATTCTTGTTGGAGCACACGCTGCATGGAATAATGGACAGGGCATTTGAGGCAGAACAGATGGACGAAGAGGAGGACTTCCTTAACTCTGAGGGCTCCCTTTATCCAGACAGTACTCCTGCAGTCCCACCTATCACACAGGAAGAGGAGGGGGAGGATTGTGTCAGCATGGAGGTGGAGCCTGGCACTCAGCATCAGCAGCGGTCTTCAAGGGATCGTTTTCAGTCCCCAGAAACCCATGGACTTGCATGTGGCTGGGAGGAAGTGGCTGCGGATCATGTCGTCCTTAGTGACCCAGAGGACTCCGGACCGAATGCCTCATCAAACCTATGCTGCATGGCCTCCCTGATCCTGCAAAGCCTGCAAAAGGACCCTCAGATTCGTGGTATCAATGAGAGGGATCAGTACTGGCAACCCTTCTTGATCCACATTGCAAGGGTAAGGTTGCGGAACTTATCCAGCCTTTGCAGAGGGAGCAGAGGATGAAACATCTTCGGGAGGCCTTGCAGAAAGGTTTGTGCAATGCGTTTCCAGAGCCTGGGAGGTTTCAATTTCTGGGTCCTCCTGGACATCGTGTTGCTGAGGCTTCGGTCAGTTACATAAGGAGCGGTGGAGAAGGTGGCCATCTGAACGATGCCTTCAGACAATTTTTTAGTCCGCAGTCCCAAGGTCTGATTGGTTCCAGCAACCATCGCCAGCGTCTGATTTACATGGTGCAAGAATACCTTGGGGCAAGATCAGACTTGGAGACCTTTCCAACCAAAAATCCACTGTGTTACTGGGTCTTGAGGATAGATCACTGGCCAGAGCTTGCACAGTATGCAATTGAGCTACTGGCCTGTCCTGCATCCAGCGTTCTATCTGAACGCACATTCAGTGCTGCTGAAGACTTTGTAACTGATCACAGAGTGCACCTGTCCACAGACTCGGTTGATCGGCTCACCTTCATAAAAATGAATCAGTCTTGGATCACCAGCTACCAAGCACCTGATGCTGATGTAACCGATTCATTTTTTGTGAATGTGAGATCCCTTGAAGACTGCCTATGCTGATGCTGAGTGACTATCCTGTTATGCTGAGTGACTATCCTATTCCTCCTCAATGTTCATGTTGATAGCTTCTAAGAACATTTTTGGTTCTGGGCACCACCACCAGTGCCTAAAGCCCAATTTTTCTGCCCCTGTTTAACAGGGGCATATAATTACAATTTTTGCTGTAATATTTTGCAACAGGGCTCGTTCCTGTGCTCAACTAGAGTATCTGTGAGGGGTTGCAGTGTTGTGGCACCAGCACCAGTGCCTAAAGCCCAATTTTTCTGCCCCTGTTTAACAGGGGCATGTAATTACAATTTTTGCTGTAATATTTTGCAGCAGGGCTCATTCCTGCACTCAACTAGAGTATCTTGGAGGGGTTGCAGTGTTGTGGCACTAGCACCAGTGCCTAAAGCCCAATTATTCTGCCCCTATTTAACAGGGGCATGTAATCACAATTTTTGCTGTAATATTTCACAGCAGGGCCCGTTCCTGCGCTCAGCAAGAGTATCTGTGAGGCTCTTCAGTGTTGTGTCACCACCACCTCTGCCTAAGGCCCAATTTTTCTGGCCCTGTTTAACAGGGGCACGTAGGTACAATTTTTGATCTAATATTTCATAGCAGGGCTCATTCTTGCGCTCAATAACAGAATCTGTGAGGGGTTACATGGTTGTGGCAACACCACCACACCACCACCAAAGGCCCAATTTCTCTGACCCTGTTCAACAAGGGCATGTAATTGCAATTCTTGATATAATATTTTACAGTAGGGCCCCTTCCAGCTCCCACCAAGAGTAACTGTGAGGGCTTACAGTGTTCTGGTACTACCAACACCTAAGGTCCCCTACTTTCAAACATCCGACTTACAAACGACTCCTACTTACAAACGGAGGGAGACAACAGGAAGTGAGAGGAAATCTACCCCTAGGAAGGCAAATTCTCTCCTGTATGAATTATTATGGGAAAAAGGTGTCTCCACTGATGCTTTATTATCATCAATCCTTGTATCCCTAAAGACCCAAAATTTTCAAAATCCAATTGTCATTTGGACAGAAAGTGAGGTGAAATCTTCTGAACAGGGGCACAGACAGCAAAACAAATGTTACAGGGGTGATGATAACCCTTCCCTATGTTATCCAAAAAGCTTAAAAATAGATTTTTTGGCTGGAGCTACACCTAAAAAAATGTACCTGTTCCAAATTACAAACAGATTCAACTTAAGAACAAACCTACAGTCCCTGTCTTGTTTGGACCGCCTGTATACTGCTGTTTAGAGTATATAGGGCCTGGGGGCCCCACGCATTTTCTTTTTTTAATTTAGGTGCGGGGTTCCCCTTAATATCCATACAAGACCCAAAGGGCCTGGTAATGGGCTGGGGGGGGGGTACTCATGCCGTTTTTCTCAATAATTTTCATCCATATTGCCGGGACCCGACATTACATTACAGCCGCAAGCAGTTTTAAATGACTTTTATTCCTTTAGAAATGTCATTTTGTGCAGGGACTGTTCTAAACACGGGAAACACGCGCCACTTTACAGGCATGCTATAGACACCCCCAGGTACGATATTTAAAGGAATATTTCACTCTTATTTGTTCACTATAAGCATCATTAAAATCACTGCTCCCGAAAAAACATCTGTTTTTAAAACTTTCTTTTGCATTGATACATGTACCCTGGGGCAGGACCCGGGTCCCCAAACCCTTTTTAGGACAATAACTTGTATATTAGCCTTTAAAATTTGCACTTTTGATTTCTCACATTCGAGTCCCTTATGTTGTGTACACACGAGCGGACTTTTCGACTGGACTAGTCCGACGGACCGAATTCGGCGGACAATGTGTGGGCTCCATCGGACCTGCAGCGGACTTTTTTGGTTGAAAATCTGACAGACTTTAGATTTGGAACATGTTTCAAATTTGTCTGATGTGATGACATCCTCGCCAGGGAATGCCAGTCTGTGCGAGGTGGAGGACTGTAACAAAATCCCACCTCCTAGATAGATGGAACACTGATCCAATGATACATTGAATCAGTGTGACGTGAATCATAGGAGGCAGGACTTTGTTAAAGTGGGTGTCGGGATATTTGAATACCTTGATGTGACAGAGCTCTGTGTGGTAAGACTGCATTTCATTGGCACAGGTCAGGCTGCATTTCATGGGACTGGTAAGGCTGCATTTTATCGGCACTGATCAGGCTGCATTTCATTGGCACTGATCAGGCTGCATTTCATGGGACTGGTAAGCTGCATTTCATGGGATTGGTAAGGCTGCATTTCATTGCACTGATTAGGCTGCATTTAATTGGCACTAATTAGGCTGCATTTCATGGGCACTGGTAAGGCTGCATTTCATTGGCACAGGTCAGGCTGCATTTCATTGGCACAGGTCAGGCTGCATTTCATGGGCACTGGTTAGGTTGCATTTATTTGGCACTGAACAGGCTGCATTCCATGGGCACTGGTAAGGCTGCATTTAATTGGCACTGGTCAGGCTGCCTTTCATGGGCACTGGTAGGGCTGCATTTAATTGCCACTGGTCAGGCTGTATTTCATTGGCACTGGTAAGGCTGCATTTCATTGTCATTGGTAAGGCTGCATTTAATTGGCACTGGGCAGGCTGTATTTAATTGGCACTGGTCAGGCTGCAATTCATGGGCACTGGTAAGGCTGCATTTCATTGGCAAAGGTCAGACTGCATTTTATGGGCACTGATAAGGCTGCATTTAATTGGTAGGCTGAGTTTCATGGGCACTGGTAAGGCTGCATTTAATTGGCAGTGGTAAGGATGCATTTCATGGGCACTGGTCAGGCTGCATTTAATTGTCACTGGTAAGGCTGCATTTAATTGTCGCTGGTAAGGCTGCATTTAATTGCCACTGGTCAGGCTGCATTTATTTGCCACTGGTCAGGCTGCATTTTATTGGCACTGGTCAGGCTGCATTTAATTGGCACTGGTCAGGCTGCATTTCATGGGCACTGGTAAATATTTTAGTACACCATTTGGTTCAGAATTTTCTTTTTTCTTGTTTTCCTCCTCTAAAACCTAGGTGTGTCTTATGGAGCGAAAAATACGGTAATCAGTAAAAAATATAGTTTTTTTTTCAAAATTGTCGCTATTTTTTTTTTTTTTTAAAAAAGGATATCAATTTTGTTTGGATACACCGTCGCACGACTGCGCAATTGTCAGTTAAATTGACGCAGTGCCGCATCGCAAAAAATGGCCTGGTCTTTAAGGGGGCAAATCCTTCCTGTCATTAAGTGGTTAATTGAGGTGGCTGATAAATGGTGATGCCTTCTGAAAGCCACATGCTGCTTAATTTTAACACAATACTACCAAACCTGTGTCTACTTCACTGTGTGGTGCCCATTGTAATATTCATGGCAGGCACTGAAGGGGAGTTATGAGCCTTTAAGGGCTTGTTTACACTTGCGATTGGAGAACAGTAAAACTCCCCAGTTGAGCGGTGTTTTTACTGTCCCTCAGTTGCTTCTTATTTGCTGCTGAGGCAGTGGCTAAGGCACTGAAGGGGAGTTATGAGCCTTTAAGGGCTTGTTTACACTTGCGATTGGAGAACAGTAAAACTCCCCGGTTGAGCGGTGTTTTTACTGTCCCTCAGTTGCTTCTTATTTTCTGCTGAGGCAGTGGCTAAGGGAATACTCATGCCGTGGCTGTGATGCTTTGCTTTGTGGCTGTGGTATGAATTATATCACCTGTCGCCCTCAGCGGGTGCTACTGCCCACCGAGCACAATCCAATCAATTGAATGGGGTCATGCTGTAACTGACATGCAACCGCACACAACACGCGCAGTTGCAGCGCAGTTGTTTGGTATTTAGCAAAGCAGGTATAAACAAAGTCTAAAAACACTGTTACACACGGTATTAAAGCAAATGTGAACAAGCCTTTACAGTAGGTATTATGCAGTTGCTCATTTTGCCCAAGCCCACTTTTTTATCCACTGCACAGTGTCTCTGTCGGGCAGCCATTTCATGTTCTGGGTTCAGCCTCCTGATGATGCCTTCAATGTAATGCATTAATGTGAAGCCAGAGTGGACAGGATATAATTAATAAACTCCTCATAGAATGCTGTGAAGCTAGAAGAAATTTTTGTGCTAAGTGTGAGAGGACAAGACTCTGTCACTACAAAATTGGTCAGTTAAAGGACACAGGTTGTGCACATTGACTCTGTGTAGGACTACAAAGCATAGATGTGGAGAGGAGAAAACGACTTTTGGAGCTTTCTCCAGGTTTTGGTATACCTGGATGGGACTCTGTAGTTTGGAGATTCCAAAGTGTCTTGAGTGGGACGGAATCTCCAACCCTGTGTCTGGATTTTGTGAAGGACCAGCATGGTGTCTGCTCAGGTACACACAGCCCTTTTAATAGAGGTTTAGAAATACCTCAGGGCTCCCAGTTGGAGACTGCTCCACCCAAGGTAGACAGGAGGTCTCCGAGGCTGCATGTGACAGCCAAAGCCTGTGTGTCTGCAAGAGACAGTAAATGGCCTGAGGACAGAGGCCAGAGTAGTTGTGCACATTAGCGTGAAGCCGTCCACACTACTAGAGGAGCTGTGTGCATTACTGGGAAGCCATCCACACTGAAAAACCTGTGGTCTGTGTGATCAGTGAGAAGAGCAGAGGTACTGCTAAAGAGAAAGCTGATTGTTTTTTATACAGAGCTGCGCCAAATTTTGCACTCTCCAGTTTTAGTAAATCAATCATATCAAAATTTGTCCAGCCAGTGGCAGGGCATCTCTTCAAGAGTGCACAGAAGGTTTATGGTAAACTGCTGTAGTGCTAGCCCCATGAGAGCCACTCAAAGATTCTGCACCCCACTGGTTGCCTTGATCTTGCAAGTCCTCCTACACCTCTGACACTCTGGGTTCTGATATTTGTGCTATAGGCAAAATAATTCAAAGGTACACACACATGCAGAGTAAACTAGTTTGATTTTTTTTGCTGGCAGATAAATGGCAATGTGTTCAGCAACAAGAGTTTGTAACATACAATAGATAAGACATAGTTAAAAAACTGGTGCCAAACCCAACTAAGAGATCAAAAACAAAACGATTTGAATACTTTAAGACCATATAAAGAGCAGAGCTTAGCCCAGAATAGAGTCTATGGCTACAGGCCAAAAAAAAAGGGTAAAGGAGTGATTAGGCTTCCATCAAACCTCTCGTTTTAATCCCCTGACACCACCCACAGTCCCAGAAATGTGTAAACTTTAAATTCACACTAGCAGACACTTTACAGTTCTTATCCCTGTGCTCTAACAAATAGAGTCCTTGGTTTCTGTAGGGGCCTGGATAGGCGCCAAATGTCCTTGTCCCGTGTGTGTGTGTGCGGGGGGGGGGGATACAGTGTAGACCTTTGAAGAGGAAAGCTTGGAGGAGTCTAGTCTTCAGCTAGCTCTTTTAAAGTGTGCACAGTGTGTCCTAGCAAACAAGGTGTACACTAGATTCTCTCAGTATGGATTGAAGTATCATAAGGGTCCCTTCTGCAAGCTTGGTAAAGTGAATAAGGCAACAGTGTCTGCATGCAGTGTCCTTTTGTATAGAATGAATGGGCAAGTTCCACTCACCAATCCCAGCAACTTCCTATGTTGAAGAATGGCGTCAGAGCTCTGCAGCAGGCCTCTGCAGAGTCTGGTTCAAGGGACAGCGCTCGACCCCACATTGCTCTGTGCTTCCCTCCAGCTGGATCTGGCATGGATGTGTGGAGAGCGGCCTCCGGGCTGCGCCCCAGATGACCAGATGTGGCTGGCAATGGATGCTTCTGCACCAGCTCACGATGACTCTCCCTGTCACACAGGCCGTGGCACACTTCCCTGAGGCTTTGCATATCCTCTCCCAGCATTCTGTTCTCTCTTTTGCAGCCGGCTGGTACTTGAAGTCCAATACAGTCCAACTTAAATACAAAACCTGGCTCTTCAGACTACTTATCTGAAGACTACTTCTCCCAAGATGCTTTGCTGCACACTTAAAGCTTAGAAAAAAAAAAAAGTCAGCAGCTACAAATACTGCAGCTGCTGACTTTTAATAATCGGACACTTACCTGTCCCAGGGTCCATCGATGCGGTGGATCGAAGCCCAGCTCGTCTCCCCCTCTGTTTGGTGGCGCCGGCATTGTAACTGTGGCGCCGCACGCCGTGATTGTCCGCGCAATCATCTGGGACCTGTAATGTGTCCCCCAGATGATTGACAAGAGGGAGGGGCAGGGCTGATCTCCCTTCCTGCACCGAGGGAAGTGATGTCAAGAGCCCAGGCACTGAAGGAGGCAGACTACGAGGGACCCCCTAGCAATAGGCATTTAGAGGTGAGTAAAAAAAAAAAAAAATTATCCAAATGTTTTTTTTTTTTAAAGCACATTAATTTTTATTTTTTTTTGGGGTGGAACTCCACTTTAAGTCTTGTTCACTCTGCCTTCAGGTTGTGATGACATAGAGTCCTGGGTGAACATTAGGAGGGAACAATCTCACCATAGCAAGTACTATAAAGTGTCTTGTGATAATGCAGGCAATATTAGTCAGCTCATGGCTACACTGCTGTATAAGAAGCCCTAGCAAGCCACTGGAGACCACCAGTTAGCGTTATCCCTGAGCTACAGGTGGTGGGTCACAAAGCCATGTGTTTTGGGCTGGAGTTACTCCTTGTCAAGCCTTAACAAGCAACCCATGTGACATCATCAGAAGTGTAGCTCAGGAATAACTCCAACTACTGTGCGCTCTTTAAGAGCTGCCCTACCACCTGCTTGACAAATAATGATATGCCATTGCTTCATTTACTTATGTGAGTGCATTTGTTTTTATGCTTACTATTAAATCAAAACACTACACTGAGATAGAGGTACTTCTCTCTTCTGTCACTTTGTTTCACATTTAGCTATGATTTATGTATGCACAGGGCTTTTTTTCTAAGAGAATAGGTGCTTGAATTCACCCTTCCTGCCCACAACCCTGCCCCAACCCCGCCCACAACCCCGCTCCCAGACACGTCTTCCTTAGAGTTGAAAATTACTTGTCGCTAAATAGTGGGTGTTATTGAGGTTTAGAACTGTGTATTACAAAAGGCGCAAGGTTCAGAAAAGTGACGCACACAGAGTACAGTGTAATGTGCAGTCCAACATACAAAGTTCAGGGCTCAGGAGTAACGTAAAAGCCATTGTACAGAGTGCAGAATTTTGGAGTATTGTTCAGGGGCCATTAATATGTAACATGTGCCTGTAAGACACCCCCACACAAAAAGCTCTCCCACCTGTTCACTAGGGATGAGCTTCGTGTTCGAGTCAAATCCATGTTCGACTCGAACATCGTCTGTTCGCCCGTTCGCCGAATTTGCGAACGATATGGGCCGTTCGCGCCAAATTCGTGTGGCGCGTCACGGCCCATAATTCACTGCGGCATCGCAGTGCATTGCTGGCTGATGATTGGCCAAGCATGCACTATGACCCGCATGCTTGGCCAATCACAGCGCCATCTATACAGAGAGCCGTAATTAGCCAAAGCCAAGGAGGCTTTGGCCAATTATGGCTCAGGGGTTTTAGTACACGCCCCACACTATATAAGGCCGCCTGCATGGCGGCCCTGTGTAGTGTGTGTTCCGGCGTTGAAAGAGATAGACAGAGAGACAGTGTCATTTGATTTGAGTTAGATAGATTAGGCAGAACAGTCAGTCAGTTAGCTGCACTTACAGTGTATTGTGTATATATATGCATCCCAGGTGTTGCATATATATATATATACACTGTATTCAGTTTAGCTAGATCCGTTCCTGTTATCTTCCTACTGACAGGCAGGCTTGTCTTGTTACAGTATTTACAGCTACCTGAAGAAAATTGCTGGTGTTCTTTTGATCCTATTAGTACCACAGTCAGGCAGCTAGACTATTTACAGTAAGTGCAGTGCATCCTGCTCACAGTGTTCAGCTAGATCCGTTCCTGTTATCTTCCTACTGACAGGCAGGCTTGTCTTGTTACAGTATATACAGCTACCTGAAGAAAATTGCTGGTGTTCTTTTGATCCTATTAGTACCACAGTCAGGCAGCTAGACTATTTACAGTTAGTGCAGTTCGTCCTGCTCACAGTGTTCAGCTACAACTACAGGTTAGTGGGGTGCGTCCTGCTCACAGTGTTCAGCTAAACCTACAAGTTAGTGGGGTGCGTCCTGCTCACAGTGTTCAGCTAAACCTACAAGTTAGTGCGGTGCGTCCTGCTCACAGTGTTCAGCTAAAACTACAAGTTAGTGCGGTGCGTCCACCTCCCAGTGTTCAGTTAAACCTACAAGTTAATGCGGTGCGTCCTGCTCACAGTGTTCAGCTAAAACTACAAGTTAGTGGGGTGCGTCCTGCTCACAGTGTTCAGCTAAACCTACAAGTTAGTGGGGTGCGTCCTGCTCACAGTGTTCAGCTAAACCTACAAGTTAGTGCGGTGCGTCCTGCTCACAGTGTTCAGCTAAAACTACAAGTTAGTGCGGTGCATCCACCTCACAGTGTTCAGCTAAACATACAAGTTAATGTGGTGCGTCCTGCTCACAGTGTTCAGCTAAACCTACAAGTTAGTGGGGTGCGTCCTGCTCACGGTGTTCATCTAAAGCTACAAGTTAGTGCAGTGCGTCCTGCTCACAGTGTTCAGCTAGATCAGTTCCTGTTATCTTCTTACTGACAGGCAGGCTTGTCTTGTTACAGTATTTACAGCTACCTGAAGAAAATTGCTGGTGTTCTTTTGATCCTATTAGTACCACAGTCAGGCAGCTAGACTATTTACAGTTAGTGCAGTGCGTTCTGCTCACAGTGTTCAGCTAAAACTACAAGTTAGTGGGGTGTGTCCTGCTCACAGTGTTCAGCTAAACCTACAAGTTAGTGGGGTGCGTCCTGCTCACAGTGTTCAGCTAAATCTACAAGTTAGTGCGGTGCGTCCTGCTCACAGTGTTCAGCTAAAACTACAAGTTAATGCGGTGCGTCCACCTCACAGTGTTCAGCTAAACCTACAAGTTAGTGCGGTGCGTCCTGCTCACAGTGTTCAGCTAAAACTACAAGTTAGTGCTGTGCGTCCTGCTCACAGTGTTCAGCTAAACCTACAATTTAGTGTATTGAGACCTCTGCACAGTGTTCATCTAAAGCTACAAGTTAGTGCAGTGCGTCCTGCTCACGGTGTTCAGCTAGATCTGTTCCTGTTATCTTCTTACTGACAGGCAGGCTTGTCTTGTTACAGTATTTACAGCTACCTGAAGAAAATTGCTGGTGTTCTTTTGATCCTATTAGTACCACAGTCAGGCAGCTAGACTATTTACAGATAGTGCAGTGCGTCCTGCTCACAGTGTTCAGCTAAAACTACAAGTTAGTGGGGTGCGTCCTGCTCACAGTGTTCAGCTAAACCTACAAGTTAGTGGGGTGCGTCCTGCTCACAGTGTTCAGCTAAACCTACAAGTTAGTGGGGTGCGTCCTGCTCACAGTGTTCAGCTAGATCCGTTCCTGTTATCTTCTTACTGACAGGCAGGCTTGTCTTGTTACAGTATTTACAGCTACCTGAAGAAAATTGCTGGTGTTCTTTTGATCCTATTAGTACCACAGTCAGGCAGCTAGACTATTTACAGTTAGTGCAGTGCATCCTGCTCACAGTGTTCCGCTAAAACTACAAGCTAGTGGGGTGCGTCCTGCTCACAGTGTTCAGCTAAACCTACAAGTTAGTGGGGTGCGTCCTGCTCACAGTGTTCAGCTAAAACTACAAGTTAGCGTGGTGTGTCCACCTCACAGTGTTCAGCTAAACCTACAAGTTAGTGCAGTGCGTCCTGCTCACAGTGTTCAGCTAAACCTACAAGTTAGTGCTGTGCGTCCTGCTCACAGTGTTCAGCTAAAACTACAAGTTAGTGTGGTGCGTCCACCTCACAGTGTTCAGCTAAACCTACAAGTTATTTTTTTGCAAGCTCTGCACAGTGTTCACCTAAAGCTACCTGTAGAAAGTTGGTGGTGTTTTCCTGATCCTATCACTACCGCAGGCAGCTAAAAAAGCTACAAGTTAGCTTTTTGCGAGCTCTGCACAGTGTTCAGCTGAAGCTACCTGTAGAAGGTTGGTGGTGTTCTCATACTACAGGCAGGCAGTTGATTTTGCTAGCTGCAGTATCAGTACATATATATATATATATATATATATATATATATATATATATATATATATATATCAGCTTTGTGCAGCTACATTAGTATGTCTGGAAGGCCAAGAAGGAGAGGCAGACAGTCACAAGCCAATAAGAGAGGGCAAGCAGGCTCTGTGTCTAGTGCTGGTCGCGGAGACGGTGCATCCTCATCAGCACGTGGCCGTGGGACACGCTTGGCCTTTTTTTCGGCAGCTGGCCGTGTTGAGCCGCAACATGCGGAAGACTTGGTCGAGTGGATGACCAAGCTGTCCTCATCCTCCTCATCCTCTCTCACCCATGCCCAGGGTACTTTGTCTGGCAAAGCAGCGGCCTCTTCCCTCGGCTCAATGTCATCAGTGACTCCTTCCCTAGCCCCACCATGTCCTCCTGAGGAGCCCCTTGAACTGTTTGACCACAGTGTTGGATAAATGCTCCAGGAGGATGCCCAGCGTTTGGAAGGCTCTGATGATGATACTGAGCTCGATGAGGAAAGTAACATGAGCATGGACAGAGGGGGTGCCCAAGAAGGACAGCAATCTGGCAGTCATGCTCCCCCTGCTGCAGCATACTGCCAGGTTTGCTCCAGTGATGAGGAGGGAGGGGATGATGAGGTCACTGACTCAACGTGGGTGCCTGATAGGAGAGAGGAGGAGGAGGAGGAGGAGGCGGCACATCACCAACGAGGCAGGATGCCCTCCAGGGGCCAGCCTAAGGGCAGCACATTGAGTGTATCACACCCCAAAGCTCCACATGTGCAGGGCGCTGCAGTCTCTGCGAGTTATTCAAAAAGTTCTTTGGTATGGGCCTTTTTTGAGAGGAGTGCATCAGATGGCACCGCTGCTATTTGCAACATATGTCTCAAGCGTATCTCGCGTGGCCAAAACATCTCCCGCTTGGGTACCACATGCTTGACCAGACATATGTTGACCTGCCATGCAGTTCGTTGGCAAGCGTATCTAAAAGACGCACACCAAAGAACAAAGAGGACCTCTCTTTGCTCCTCATCAGCTGAGATCTCCAACCACACTATACCTTCTGTCCTCTCTGAGACCTGCACTGAGAGGAATGAAGGTGTAGAATTAGGTGTGTCACAGCCAAGTACTTGTGGGCAATCTGCTTTTGGTACACCGACATCAGATTGTACCAGGCAAATTTCCCCAGCTGCTGCACCGCCGAAAGAAGTTTGCTCCCAGCCATCCACATGCCCAGTGGTTGAATGCTAGCTTGGCAAAATTGCTAGCACTTCAACTGCTGCCTTTTCAGTTGGTAGACTCTGCCCCCTTCCGTGAATTTGTGGAATGTGCGTTTCCTCAGTGGCAGGTACCCAAATGCCACTTTTTCTCACGGAAGGCGATTCCGGCTCTCTACCGGCATGTGGAAGGCAATGTCCATGCCTCGCTGGACAGGGCGGTCGGCGGTAAGGTGCATATTACCGCTGACTCATGGTCCAGCAGGCATGGACAGGGACGTTACCTAAGTTTCACGGCGCATTGGGTGACTCTGCTGCCAGCTGGGAAGGATGCAGGATAAGGTGCAGTAGTGTTGGAGGTTGTTCCGCCACCACGCCTCCAAAATGCTAATGATTGTTACACGCCTCTTCCTGTGGTTTGTCCTCGGAACCAGCGGTGCTCCGTAGGCGTTCAAGGGGCTACGCAAGTACGCAGGCCAAAAGATGCCATGCGGTGCTTGAGCTGGTGTGCTTGGGGGACAGGAGTCACACTGGGGCAGAGGTTCTGTCAGCTCTGCAGGGGCAGGTTCAGAGGTGGTTGGCGCCACGCCAACTTAAGGCAGGAATGGTGGTTTGCGACAATGGCACCAACCTCCTCTCTGCCCTCGGACAGGGACAAATTACCCATGTGCCCTGTTTGGCTCACGTCCTTAACTTGGTGGTGCAGCGGTTCTTGGGCAGGTACCCGGGCTTACAGGATGTCCTGAGGCAGGCCAGGAAAGACTGTGTGCATTTCCGCCGGTCATATAATGCCAGTGCTCGGCTGGCGGACCTCCAAAAGGAGTTTAACCTGCCCAAGAACCGCCTAATCCGTGACATGCCCACCAGGTGGAACTCAACGTTGGCCATGCTGCAGCGGCTGCACACGCAGCAGAGGGCCATTAATGAGTACCTGTGCGACTATGGCACCAGGACAGGGTCAGGGGAGCTTGGTTTTTTCCCCACGCCAGTGGGCCATGATTAGGGATGCATGCACTGTCCTGTCACCATTTGAGGAGGCCACAAAGATGGTGAGCAGTGACAGTGCATGCATCAGTGACACTGTCCCCCTTGTCCACCTGTTGGAGCACACGCTGCGTGGAATAATGGACAGGGCACTTGAGGCAGAACAGAGGCAGGAAGAGGAGGACTTCCTTAGCTCTCAAGGCCCCCTTTATCCAGACAGTGTTCCTGCGTGCCCGCCGATCACACACGAGGAGGAGGAGGAAGATTGTGTCAGTATGGAGATGGAGCCTGGCACTCAACATCAGCAGCAGTCTTTAAGGGATCAGTCCCAAGAAACACATGGACTTGTACGTGGCTGGGAGGAGGTGGCTGCGGACCATGTCGTCCTTAGTGACCCAGAGGACTCCGGACCGAATGCCTCAGCAAACCTACGCTGCATGGCCTCCCTGATCCTGCAAAGCCTGCGTAAGGATCCTCGTATTCGTGGTATCAAGGAGAAGGACCAATACTGGCTGGCAACCCTCCTTGATCCACGTTACAAGGGTAAGGTTGCGGACCTTATCTTGCCATCGCAGAGGGAGCAGAGGATGAAACATCTTCGGGAGGCCTTGCAGAATGGTCTGTGCAATGCGTTCCCAGAGACTGGGAGGTTACAAACTCCTGTTTCTGGACAACGTGTTGCTGAGGCTTCGGTCAGTCAAAGAAGGAGCGGTGGAGAAGGTGGCCGTCTGACCGATGCGTTCAGACAATTTTTTGGTCCGCAGCCCCAAGGTATGATCGGTTCCAGCAACCATCACCAGCGTCTGTTTTACATGGTGCAGGAATACCTAGGGGCAAGATCTGACTTGGACACCTTTCTCACCGAAAATCCTCTGGGTTACTGGGTCTTGAGGATGGATCACTGGCCAGAGCTTGCACAGTATGCAATTGAGCTACTGGCCTGTCCTGCATCCAGCGTTCTTTCGGAACGCACATTCAGTGCTGCTGGAGGCTTTGTAACCGATCACAGGGTGCGTCTGTCCACCGACTCGGTCGATCGACTGACCTTCATAAAAATGAATCAGTCTTGGATCACCACCAGCTACCAAGCACCTGATGCTGATGTAACCGAATAATTTTTTTTGAAATCTCAGATCCCTTCAAAGACTGCCTATGCTGATGCTGAGTGACTATCCCTGAGTAATTATCCTCTTCCTCCTCAATCATCACGCTGATAGCTTGTAAGAACATTTCTGGTTCTGGGCACCACCACCATTGCCTAAGGCCCAATTTTTCAGCCCCTGTTTAACAGGGGCGTGTAATTACAATTTTTGATGCAATACTTTGCAGCAGGGCTCGTTCCTGCGTTCCAACTAGAGTGTCTGTGAGGGGTTGGAGTGTTGTGGCACCAGCACCAGTGCCTAAGGCCTAATTTTTCAGCCCCTGTTCAACAGGGGCATGTAATTACAATTCTTGATCTAATATTTCACAGCAGGGCCCATTTCTGCACCCACCAAGATCGAGTGAGGACTTACAGTGTTGTGGCACCAGCACCACCACCACCACCAAAGGCCCAATTTTTCTGCCCCTGTTCAACAGGGGCATGTAATTACAATTCTTGATCTAATATTTCACAGCAGGCCCATTTCTGCACCCACCAAGAGTGAGTGAGGACTTACAGTGTTGTGGCACCAGCACCACCACCACCACCACCAAAGGCCCAATTTTTCTGCCCTTGTTCAACAGGGGCATGTAATTACAATTCTTGATCTAATATTTCACAGCAGGGCCCATTTCTGCACCCACCAAGAGCGAGTGAGGACTTACAGTGTTGTGGCACCAGCACCACCACCACCACCAAAGGCCCAATTTTTCTGCCCCTGTTCAACAGGGGCATGTAATTACAATTCTTGATCTAATATTTCACAGCAGGGCCCATTTCTGCACCCACCAAGAGCGAGTGAGGACTTACAGTGTTGTGGCACCAGCACCACCACCACCACCAAAGGCCCAATTTTTCTGCCCCTGTTCAACAGGGGCATGTAATTACAATTCTTGATCTAATATTTCACAGCAGGCCCATTTCTGCACCCACCAAGAGTGAGTGAGGACTTACAGTGTTGTGGCACCAGCACCACCACCACCACCACCAAAGGCCCAATTTTTCTGCCCTTGTTCAACAGGGGCATGTAATTACAATTCTTGATCTAATATTTCACAGCAGGGCCCATTTCTGCACCCACCAAGAGCGAGTGAGGACTTACAGTGTTGCGGCACCAGCACCACCACCACCACCACCAAAGGCCCAATTTTTCTGCCCCTGTTCAACAGGGGCATGTAATTACAATTCTTGATCTAATATTTCACAGCAGGGCCCATTTCTGCACCCACCAAGAGCGAGTTAGGACTTACAGTGTTGTGGCACCAGCACCACCACTACCACCACCAAAGGCCCAATTTTTCTGCCCCTGTTCAACAGGGGCATGTAATTACAATTCTTGATCTAATATTTCACAGCAGGGCCCTGTGAGGGCTTACAGTGTTGTGGCCACAACAACACCTAAGGCCCAAATTTCTGCTGAGTATATAGGGCAGGCCCCTACTTTCAAACATCTAACTTACAAACGACTCCTACTTGCAAACGGAAGGAGACAACAGGAAGTGAGATGAAATCTACCCCTAAGAAGGGAAATTCTCTCCTGTAAGAGTTAATATGGGAAAAACATTTCTCCTTTCCACTGATGCTTTCCAATCCTTGTTCCACAAAAAACCCCAAATTTTCAAAAAACATTTGTCATTGGGACAAAAAGTGAGGTGAAATCTTCTGAAGAGGAGGAAAGACAGCAAAACAAATGTCACAGGGGTGATAACCCTTCCCTATGTTTTCCAAAAAGCTTAAAAAAGTTTTTTTGGCTGGAGCTAAACACGTTAAAAATGTACCCGTTCAAAATTACAAACAGATTCTACTTAACAACAAACCTACAGTCCCTGTCTTGTTTGCACCGCCTGTATACTGCTGTTCAGAGTATATAGGGCCTGGTGGCCCCACACCTTTCCTTATTTTAATTTGGGTGCGGGGTTCCCCTTAATATCCATACAAGACCCAAAGGGCCTGGTAATGGACTGGGGGGTACCCATGCCGTTTGTCTCACTGATTTTCATCCATATTGCCAGGACCCGACATTTCATTAAACCCGCTAGCAGTTTTAAATGAAATTTTTTCCTTTAAAAATGACATTTTGTGCAGGGACTGTTCCAAACACAGGAAACACGCGCCACTTTACAGGCATACTATAGACACACCCCAGGTATGATATTTAAAGGAATATTTCACTTTTTTTTTTTTTTACTTTAAGCATCATTAAGATCACTGCTCCCGAAAAAACGGCCGTTTTTAAAAGTTTTTTTTGCATTGATACATGTCCCCTGGGGTAGGACCCGGGTCCCCAAACCCTTTTTAGGACAATACCATGCAAATTAGCCTTTAAAACAAGCACTTTTGATTTCGAACGTTCGAGTCCCATAGACGTCAATGGGGTTCTAACGTTCGTGCAAATTTTCGGTCCGTTCGCAGGTTCTGGTGCGAACCGAACCGGGGGGTGTTTGGCTCATCCCTACTGTTCACAAATCCTCGACCCAACCCCCAGCTCCCACCTGGTCACAATTTTCCCCTTCCAAGCTCTCTCACCTGTTCACAAATCCCCCCAGCTCCCTCACCTGTTCACAAATCCCTCCTCCCCAGCTCTCTCACCTGTTCAAAATCCCCCTCCCCAGCTCTCTCACCTGTTCACAAATCCTCCCCTGCCCAGCTCCCTCACCTGTTCACAAATCCCCCCTCCCCAGCTCTCTCACTTGTTCACAAACCCCCCCTCCCAGCTCTCTCACCTGTTCACAACCCCCCCAGCTCTCTCACCTGTTCACAAATCCCCCCCAGCTCTCTCACCTGTTCACAAATCCCCCCAGCTCTCTCACCTGTTTACAACCTCCCCAACTCTCCCACCTGTTCACAAACCCCCCTCCCCAGCTCTCTCACCTGTTCACAAATCCCCCCTGCTCTCTCACCTGTTCACAACCTCCCCAGATCTCCCACCTGTTCACAAATCCTCCTCCCCAGCTCTCTCACCTGTTCACATATCCCACCCCCCCTCCGCAGCTCTCCCACCTGTTCACAAATCCCTCCTCCCCAGCTCTCCCACCTGTTCACACATCCTCCACCCACCCCCCAGCTCTCTCACCTGTTCACAAATTTCCCCCTCCCCCAGCTCTCACCTGTTCACAAATCCTTCCCTCTCCCCACACAAAAAGCTCTCTTACCTGTTCACAAATTCTCCTCCTCCCCCACAGATCTTTCACCTCTCGTAGAATGCAGCCAGCACCACTCTGTTAGCTCTCCCCAGGCTTTTTTTCAAAGCCAGTGATGTTTCCTGCAGTTCTACCTATAGGGAATGTAGCACGGAGCCGAGGAGGAGTTTCACAGCACTGCAGTTCACTCGGCACCATGTTACACAGTGGTGACAAGCGGGGGCTGAGAAAGAAGCCACCTCCCCAAGCCCCAGCCATATCTCCAAAAAAATTTGGGCTCTTGCAGCACCGGGACATCCATTCAGCACCATGTGCCCTGAATGCAGTGCCAAAACACTATCACACAGAAGCTGGTGGAGAAAGTGAGTCTTCTACCAGATTCTGTGTTACATGACAAGCGGGAGAAGACAGGGCTGCCAAAGGTGGCAGGAACTCTGATCCAGCAGAAAAAAAGCCCTGGGTATGCACACACTATCCTGTGGCTTTTGGATTTGTTGCAGAAGTTACTTGTGCTGGTTAAAGAAGGCTTTGTAGCAGTATAAATGTTGCACCTCTGTCCACCCTCTCTTTGCAGAAGTATATTGCTGCCATAGTGATCCATTGCCAGCTGATTGTGGCCAACAAAAGATCACTAATAGTGGGAAAAAAACCATGTTCAGTATGTAAATTTTCCAAGCATTTTTGAGGCTTAACGTGTTACATACCTATTTGCTCAACATTACCATGACTAATGTTGCATGAATTAACCGGTTCCCGGTGAGCTCACACACATATACTGTGGCAGAATGGCTCCCCTGGGCGAAATCCCGTACGGGTACGTCCTTCCCTTTTCCGGCCACCAGCGTGCGAGCACGATTGCCACCAGCCAAGTGCGATTATGTGTACGAGCACCAGCAAAGGGATTTGTGTGTGTAAACACACAAATATCTCTGCTGTCAGGGAAGAGGAGCCATATCATTTGTTCCTACTAAGTAGGAAAAACAATATGTCTCCTCTCCTAGTCAATCCTATCCCTATACAGTTAGAACTCACTAAGGGAACACACAATTAACCCCTTGATTGCCCCCTAGTGTTAATCCTTTCCCTGCCAGTGGCATTTACACAGTAATCAGTGCATTTTTTTTTAAACAATAAGTTTATTAATGTTTTCACAAGGTATCAGTACAGAAGGTTGAGATAACTAGTATAATACATTGCTTAGTAAGTAACATAGCATACATTGTCAAGCTGTATCAGTTGTAACAACGAATACATAACCACTTTGTGTTAAATTTCAATGAGTTACAGTGCTACCTCCATTCTCCGGCACCCCAAACTGGGCACTCACTGTGCCATGGGACTAGAGGCCGCCCTATTAATCATCAACTGTCAAGATCCAGATAACTTGTATAACCTGTAACATCCTAGATCTGCAGAACTGAGGAGCAAAGGAAACCTGTAAACCTACTTGGTATAAGCACGTTATGCAGCAATGAGTCCCGACCTGAGGAGCTCTCTGTAGAGGTACATCCATGTGGAGTAGTGGTTTAGTAGGGGGGCCCATACTTATGCGTGTGTTAGCTATGAGGGGGTGTAGCAACCTGTGGAGTTAAAGATTGGTAGTACCAGAAAGTTCCTATCTTATGTAGAGGAAATAATTAATGTAGTGCCGTACTCCTTGGGTCAATGATCCATGGTTCCCAGTTGAGGCGAAACGTTGCGGTAGGCAGGTTGGCCTTGGCGAAGGAGGCCTCCATTTGGAAGTGATTGTTCAGCAGAGTGATAAGATCTGACCTGGAAGGAGGTTGCAGCGCTTTCCATTTTCTTGCTAAAGCTAAACGAGCTGCGATTAGGATGTGAGTTGTCAATACTCTGACATTTTTCGGCCAATTGGGGATGTTGAGACCCAAAAGAAGGTCTAGCGGGGATGTTGGTAAAGGGATTTTGCATAGCTTTGAGATGAAGGCAGAGACTACTTTCCAGTAATTGTGGATGTTAGGGCAGTCCCACCATATGTGCTGCAGGGTACCTTTTTCTGTACAGTTTCTCCAGCATTGAGATGAGGTAGATGGGTAGATATTTGCCAATCTGGCTGGGGTGAAGTTCCACTTATGGAACAGTTTTTGCGTTGATTCCCAATGAGAGATACATCGCGAAGCTCGAAGAGGAAAGGTCAAGGTCCTGTGCCATAGTAGGGACTGTGGTGGAGAGTCCATGAAGGTTGACCAGAAGTTGATGGACGAAGAGGTGTGGTCTGCGGAGGACGTTGTCAATAATTTATATACCCATGCAATAGCTTTAACTGCTGGATTAGGGGTGTTGTAGAATTTCAAAATGCCATCTAGTAGGGAATCGCATTCTATGATATTCAGCGTGGAGAGGATAGATCGGAATATAAAAAAAAAGTATTGGCAGGCAGGTCAAACGTTTGTTGTAGTTGAGAGAATGGGTGGGGTCCTGAAATGGACATGAGTTGTCCCAGGTTGGTGAGTCCTTTTTGTATCCATGTTTTGAGGGGTAAGTTAGGAGATATCAGTTCCAGTGCTTGGATGTGGAGTTTGGAAAGGATAGATTTGGGTATGCCATTGGATTTCTGTGTAGTGGCCGACCATACTCATAACGCTGCAGTTACAGATTGTAGGAAGTGACAATGTGGTTTCAAGGTGAGTAGCACAGCCGTCAGAGTGTGTTTCGGAGTTGCAGTAAGAGCTACGGTTTCAATTTGTGTCCATGTCTTGGTTGAGGTGGACGACCACCATTCTCGTAATTGATCCAGTACAACTGCTTTGTAGTATGCTTGGACGTTGGGGGCTCCCATCCCTCCATTCTGTACAGGAGATAAAAGAATGTTCTTTTTGAGTCTGGGTTGTTTATGTTGCCAGATATGTGTGTTTGTCGAGATGTGGCGTGTAGTTTGAGGGTCTATCCCTAGGTTCATCATGGTGGATTTGCTGTGGTTTATTTTGTAACGAGAGAATGAACTGAACTGTTCTAGTGTTTTTTGGACACTGGGAAGGGAGGATTGGTGATTTGTGAGGGTGATGATAATGTCATCCGTATAGAGACCTATTTTATGTTCAACATCTCCTACTGTGATGTCCGAAATTGCTGGTGTGGATCTGATGATTTGCGCAAGTGGTTCCATTACCATGGCAAAAATCAAGGGGGAGAGTGGGCACCCTTGCCTTGTGCCATTAGTGATAAGAAAGGTGTCTGATGTTATTCCTGGTGTCCAGACTCGGGCACTGAAGGAGGAGTAAAGGTTGAGTATAGCCTTGAGGATGTTCCCTGTCAGTCCAAATTTGTACATGACTTTTTCCATGTATTTCCAATGCACCCTGTCAAACGCCTTCTCTGCATCCAGTGAAAGGAAGAGAGAAGGCGTTTGACTGTGCTCTACCCATTGTATCAAATCGATAAGGTGTCTAGTGCCATCGGATGCCTGTCTGCCGGGTACAAATCCAACTTGGTCAGGATGTATTTGTATTATGAGGGGGATCATTTTGGATAGGCGTTGAGCCAGTAGTTTTGCATAAAGTTTTGTGTCAGTGTTTAAGAGTGAGATCGGGCGGTAATTGGCTGGGTTATCAAAGGGTTTGCCTGGTTTGGGTATGGTGACAATTAGGGCTTCTAGTGCTTCCGTGGGGATTTTGCCTGTAAGGGTATACTGGTTAAAGGTGTTGCATAGGTGTAGGGTGATCAAGTCAGAGAAGTGTTTGTAGTATTCGTTTGGGAATCCATTGGGGCCTGGGGCCTTGTTGAGGGGTTATTGTTTAATGGCTGTATGAACTTCCTCTGGAGTTAAGGGCGTAGAAATGGATTCTAGTTGCTCGGTGGATATTGAGGGAAGGTGAATAGACGAGAGAAACGCATCAATATCTTCTATTTTTGGCTTGATTTCTTGGTCCGAGTCATTAAGATTGTAAAGTTTGGCATAAAATGCACTGAACTCATTTGCTATATCTAGGGGATTATTAACCTTTTTACCTTGGGAGTTGGATAGAAACTGTATCTTATTATTAGCTCAATGTTTTTGTAGTTGTTTGGCCAGGAACGCGCCTGACTTGTTAGCCGAGGAGTAATATTGTAGCCTAAGGCGTTTTATATAATAATCAAATTTCTTGTGTAGGTGTTCACTGAGTTTGAATCTTAGATTTTTGAGGTCTAGGGAGAGCATGGTGGACAGTGTTCGTTTATTATGGTTTGTAGCAAGAGATATACAAATAAGCTGCCCCTGAATCCCTCTTACTCCACTGCGCCAAAGAAAAGTGCAAAACTATATAAAAGATGTGTAAATGAATACAAAATGTGTGTACATACATAGTGTACAGTGAAAAAAGCTGCCACTTAAATAAAAACGTACATTGATCAGAATCCCAAAACTATACCTCTCACATGTGTACAGATAGAGATAGTGCTAAAATAAATTGTGTAAAATAATGAGTCAGAGCAGCATGATGCCTATGACTCTCTAATTATACATAAAAATAATAGTATCATGAAAAAAAATATTTTTATCATGAAAGAAAAAAAAAACATTTTTAACACCCAGTGAAAAGTGTCACTATAGCCAGTTGCCGACCGCCGCACGCCGATGTACGTCGGCAGAGCGGCACGGGCAGGCAAAAGGGCTTACCTGTACGTCCTTGCCTGCCCGCGGGTGGGGGGTGCGATCGGACCCCCCCCCCCCGGTGCCTGCGGCGGTAGGCAAATCTCCCCCGGCGATCGGAGGTGAGGGGGAGGCCATCCATTCGTGCCCCCCCCTCGCGATCGCTCCCAGCCAATGGGATCATTTCCCTGCCTCTGTATTGTACACAGAGGCAGAGGAAATGATGTCATCTCTCCTCGGCTCGGTATTTTCCGTTCCGGGCCGAGGAGAGAAGACTGTAATGTGAGTGCACAACACACACAGTAGAACATGCCAGGCACACAAAACACCCCAATCCACCCCCCGATCGCCCCCCGACCCCCCCCCCAATCACCCCCCCGTCACATACTGACACCAAGCAGTTTTTTTTTTTTTTTTCTGATTACTGTGTTGGTGTCAGTTTGTGACAGTTACAGTGTTAGGACAGTTACTGTTAGCCCCCTTTAGGTCTAGGATACCCCCCTAACCCCCCCTAATAAAGTTTTAACCCCTTGATCACCCCCCGTCACCAGTGTCACTAAGCGATCATTTTTCTGATCGCTGTATTAGTGTCGCTGGTGACGCTAGTTAGGGAGGTAAATATTTAGGTTCGCCATCAGCGTTTTATAGCGACAGGGACCCCCATATACTATCTAATAAATGTTTTAACCCCTTGATTGCCCCTAGTTAACCCTTTCACCACTGATCACCGCATAACCGTTACGGGTGACGCTGGTTAGTTCGTTTATTTTTTATAGTGTCAGGGCACCCGCCGTTTTTTACCGAATAAAGGTTTAGCCCCCTGATCGCCCGGCGGTGATATGCTTCGCCCCAGGCAGCGTCAGATTAGCGCCAGTACCGCTAACACCCACGCACGCAGCATACGCCTCCCTTAGTGGTATAGTATCTGAACGGATCAATGTCTGATCCGATCAGATCTATACTAGCGTCCCCAGCAGTTTAGGGTTCCCAAAAACGCAGTGTTAGCGGGATCAGCCCAGATACCTGCTAGCACCTGTGTTTTGCCCGGCCCAGCCCAGCCCACCCAAGTGCAGTATCGATCGATCACTGTCACTTACAAAACACTAAACGCATAACTGCAGCGTTCGCAGAGTCAGGCCAGATCCCTGCGATCGCTTACAGTTTTTTGGTAGCGTTTTGGTGAACTGGCAAGCACCAGCCCCAGGCAGCGTCAGGTTAGTGCCAGTAGCGCTAACACCCACGCACGCACCGTACACCTCCCTTAGTGGTATAGTATCTGAACTGATCAATATCTGATCCGATCAGATCTATACTGGCGTCCCCAGCTGTTTAGGGTTCCCAAAAACGCAGTGTTAGCGGGATCAGCCCAGATACCGGCTAGCACCTGCGTTTTGCCCCTCCACCCGGCCCAGCCCAGCCCACCCAAGTGCAGTATCAATTGATCACTGTCACTTACAAAACACTAAACTCATAACTGCAGCGTTCGCAGAGTCAGGCCTGATCCCTGCGATCGCTAACAGTTTTTTTGGTAGAGTTTTGGTGAACTGGCAAGCGCCAGCGGCCTAGTACACCCCGGTCGTAGTCAAACCAGCACTGCAGTAACACTTGGTGACATGGCGAGTCCCATAAGTGCAGCTCAAGCTGGTGAGGTGGCAAGCACAAGTAGTGTCCCGCTGCCACCAAAAAGACAAACACAGGCCCGTCGTGCCCATAGTGCCCTTCCTGCTGCATTCGCCAATCCTAATTGGGAACCCACCACTTCTGCAGCACCCGTACTTCCCCCCTTCACATCCCCAACCAAATGCAGTCGGCTGCATGAGAGGCATTTTTATGTCCTCCCGAGTACCCCTACCCAACTAACCCCCCCAAAAAAGATGTTGTGTCTGCAGCAAGCGCGGATATAGGCGTGACACCCGCTATTATTGTCCCTCCTGTCAATCCTGGTCTTTGCATTGGTGAATGTTTTGAACGCTACCATTCACTAGTTGAGTATTAGCGTAGGGTACAGCATTCCACAGACTAGGCACACTTTCACAGGGTCTCCCATGATGCCATCGCATTTTGAGAGACCCGAACCTGGAATCGGTTACAGTTATAAAAGTTACAGTTACAAAAAAAGTGTAAAAAAAAAAAACACAAACAAAAATATAAAATAAAAAATAATAGTTGTCGTTTTATTGTTCTCTCTCTCTCTCTATTCTCTCTATTGTTCTGCTCTACTGTATTCTATTCTGCAATGTTTTATTGTTATTATGTTTTATCATGTTTGATTTTCAGGTATGCAATTTTTTATACTTTACCGTTTACTGTGCTTAATTGTTAACCATTTTTTTGTCTTCAGGTACGCCATTCACGACTTTGAGTGGTTATACCAGAATGATGATTGCAGGTTTAGGTATCATCTTGTTATCATTCTGTTCAGCCAGCGGTCGACTTTCATGTAAAAGCAATCCTAGCGGCTAATTAGCCTCTAGACTGCTTTTACAAGCAGTGGGAGAGAATGCCCCCCCCCACCGTCTTCCGTGTTTTTCTCTGGCTCTGCCGTCTCAACAGGGAACCTGAGAATGCAGCCAGTGATCCAGCCAACTGACCATAGAGCTGATCAGAGACCAGAGTGGCTCCAAACATCTCTATGGCCTAAGAAACCGGAAGCTACGAGCATTTTATGACTTAGATTTCGCCGGATGTAAATAGCGCCATTGGGAAATTGGGGAAGCATTTTATCACACCGATCTTGGTGTGGTCAGATGCTTTGAGGGCAGAGGAGAAATCTAGGGTCTAATAGACCCCAATTTTTTCAAAAAAGAGTACCTGTCACTACCTATTGCTATGATAGGGGATATTTACATTCCCTGAGATAACAATAAAAATGATTTAAAAAAAAAAAAAAATGAAAGGAACAGTTTAAAAATAAGATAAAAAAGCAAAAAAATAATAAAGAGAAAAAAAAAAAAAAAGCACCCCTGTCCCCCCTGCTCTCGCGCTAAGGCGAACGCAAGTGTCGGTCTGGCGTCAAATGTAAATAGCAATTGCACCATGCATGTGAGGTATCACCGCGATGGTCAGATCGAGGGCAGTAATTTTAGCAGTAGACCTCCTCTGTAAATCTTTTTTTTTTTTTTTTTTGCTTTTCTTTTTTTTCTTTTTGCCACTTCAGATTTTTCGGGGGTCTTAAATCAACTTTTCAGTTCATTTTCATTTAGACACAGACCCACCCAAGTCTCATCATTGTGGCTATTTGCTATATCAAAAAAGAAAGAGGAAAGACCGGAAATACACACATAGTATCAAAAAAATGCCAGTTCGTACCTCTCCTATTTATATACTTAACCATACCCCTATTTCTACAATTTTTCTCCCCTTTTTTACTTCCATTTCCACCCCCCCCTCCCTCCCCATCCCCTCCCCAGGTCCTCCCCATCCCTCTTCTCCAAGGTCTATTTTCTTCTATTCTCCTCCTTTAGTCTTAGGCTTTATATTCTTTGGCATAGCTAACTTTCTTTGGCATGAATTCTTTCCAGCGATCCCACCTGCCCCTATTCACGCTTCCTGTTTCCTTGAGCATACTCCCTAGCGTCTCCATATTACAAGTCTCCTCTACAGTATCAAACCACTCCCATGTCTCGGGGGGCTCTCTTCTCTGCCAATTCCTCGGTATTGTTTTTTTTGCCGCATTCAGTAGCTGCGGTACCAGTGACTGTTTATAGTTTTTTGGATCACCTGCCCCCCCATGGAACAGAACCACCCAGGGGTCATCTTCGACTTCTATTCCCGTGATCTCTTTAATTAAACCTAGTATTTTACACCAACATTTTTTGATTTTGGGACAGTTCCACCATAGGTGTCCCATTGTACCGACTTCTTGGCATCCTCTCCAACAACTGGCTGGCCCTTTCTGGAATCTACTAGTTATCTCCGGGGTAAGGTAACTTCTACTGATGCATTTGTAGTTCATTTCTTCTGTTCGGGTATCTAATGCCGAAAAAGCAATCATTTTCAAAATTCTTTTAATTGTGACTAAATCTTTCTTAGTGCCTAAATCTCTCTCCCATTTTGCCATGAATGGCGGTATCTCCAATTTTTCTGAGGTCATCAAAATTTTATATATTTGAGATATTGTATTCCTTGGAGTTCCCCTATCACACAACCTCTCGAAGTCTGTCAATTGTTCCCCCGACCTAATCGGATGGGGTAACGTGCTGACAAAGTGACTTAATTGGAGATAACGCCATTCCTCTAATCCCCGTGGTTCCCTTCCGTGTGTAAATTGTTGGAGTGGTATAATTTTTCCTTCTTTCATAATTTCTCTTAATTGTGATTTCCCCCAAAGTGCTTCTTTTCCTTTAGTATTCTCCATACCTGGAGTGAAAAAATTATTATCTATAAGTGTAATCAGTGGTGAATTATATTCCCCATTTACTTTCTTATATACCCCATCCCATATTCTAAAGACGTTTCGTGTTATGACATGTGTGCTTTTATCTAAAGATCTGCAGTGTGGGGGGTTCCAAATTATAATACCTAATTGTGCGTTGCTAATATTTTCCTCTATTTTCACCCATTTTTTTTTTATTTTTCTTCTTTGCCCATTCGGCCACCCTTGATAATACTACCGCTTTGTAATAGGTCTGTACGTCAGGAACTGTCAAACCGCCATCCCTTTTCTTTTGTTTCAGTGTCTGGAAGGAAACTCTAGGTCTTTTGTTTGCCCAAATGAATGCCATAATTATTTTCCTTAACTTCCTCAAATAATATTGGGGGAGTGGGACTGGTAACATCTGGAAATAATACATAATTTTGGGTAATACTACCATTTTAATAACGTTGATACGCCCTATCCAAGAAAGGGCCTTACCGGAGAGTCTCTTACAGTCTAGTCTGACAGCGTCAAGTAGAGGCATATAGTTGATAGTAAATATCTTTTGGATTGAGTTGGATAGCTTAATACCCAGGTATTTTAGTTCCTTAGTCCATTTAAAACCAAATTCTTGTTTCAATATCACTTACTCTGTCCTGCTTATATTTATGTTTAATATTTCTGATTTTTTCATATTTATTTGAAAATTAGATACCTCACCGTACTTCTTCACTGTTTTAACTAGGTTGGGCATAGTGGAGATCGGGTCCGTTACATAGAACAGCACATCGTCTGCAAACGCTGCGACTTTGTGCTCCTCCTCCCCCACTTTCACTCCTCTTATATTAGGATCTCTTCGTATTGTTGCCAAAAGGGGTTCCATAGCTAAAACAAAAAGCAACGGAGACAGGGGGCACCCCTGTCTCGTGCCATTTTCCATCTCAAGTGGTTGAGATATTGTCCCATTAATTTTTACTACAGCAGTTGGATGATGGTATAGAGTTTTAATCCTCCGGATCATTTTGGGTCCCAGTCCCATGGTCTCCAGGGTCTGAATCATGAACCCCCAGTCTACTCTGTCAAATGCCTTTTCGGCGTCGATTGACAGAAGTAGTCCTTGGGGGCCACTCTCCATTATTTTCCCCAACAAGAGAAGAGTCCTGATCCCATTGTCCCTCCCCTCCCTATTAGGGACAAAGCCTACTTGGTCTGGGTTCACTAATATATTCATGAATTCCTTTAATCTCTCTGCCAAAACTTTAGCATACAGCTTTGTGTCATTGTTCAGCAGAGAGATTGGGCGGTAACTCGAACATAATGATTTCTCTTTACCCTCTTTCAATATAATTGTAATAGATGCTTTTAATGCCTCCCTACTCATTTCAAAAACTGTCCCCTAGACCGTTCATGTAGCAACAGAGCCTAGGTATTAATATTTCTTTGAATGAGATAACAATAAAAATGATTTAAAAAAAAAAATGAAAGGAACAGTTTAAAAATAAGATAAAAAAGCAAAAAAATAATAAAGAAAAAAAAAAAAAAAGCACCCCTGTCCCCCCTGCTCTCGCGCTAAGGCGAACGCAAGCGTCGGTCTGGCGTCAAATGTAAACAGCAATTGCACCATGCATGTGAGGTATCACCGCGATGGTCAGATCGAGGGCAGTAATTTTAGCAGTAGACCTCCTCTGTAAATCTAAAGTGGTAACCTGTAAAGGCTTTTAAAGCCTTTTAAAAATGTATTTATTTTGTTGCCACTGCACGTTTGTGCGCAATTGTAAAGCATGTCATGTTTGTTATCCATGCACTTGGGCAATATAGTGTGTTTTAGTGCATTAAAATGTAAAAAAGTGTGTTTTTTCCCCAAAAAATGCTTTTGAAAAATCGTTGCGCAAATACTGTGTGAAAAAAAAAATGAAACACCCCCCATTTTAATCTGTAGGGCATTTGCTTTAAAAAATATATATAATGTTTGGGGGTTCAAAGTAATTTTCTTGCAAAAAAATAATTTTTTCATGTAATCAAAAAGTGTCAGAAAGGGCTTTGTCTTCAAGTGGTTATAAGAGTGGGTGATGTGTGACATAAGCTTCTAAATGTTGTGCATAAAATGCCAGGACAGTTCAAACCCCCCCCAAATGACCCCATTTTGGAAAGTAGACACCCCAAGCTATTTGCTGAGAGGCATGTCGAGTCCATGGAATATTTTATATTGTGACACAAGTTGCGGGAAAGAGACAATTTTTTTTTTTTGCACAAAGTTGTCACTAAATGATATATTGCTCAAACATGCCATGGGAATATGTGAAATTACACCCCAAAATACATTCTGTTGCTTCTCCTGAGTACGGGGAAACCACATGTGTGAGACTTTTTGGGAGCCTAGCCGCGTACGGGACCCCGAAAACCAAGCACCGCCTTCAGGCTTTCTAAGGGTGTAAATTTTTGATTTCACTCTTCACTGCCTATCACAGTCTCGGAGGCCATGAAATGCCCAGGTGGCACAAACCCCCCCAAATGACCCCATTTTGGAAAGTAGACACCCAAAGCTATTTGCTGAGCGGTATAGTGAGTATTTTGCAGACCTCACTTTTTGTCACAAAGTTTTGAAAATTAAAAAAAGAAAAAAAACATTTTTTTTCTTGTCTTTCTTCATTTTCCAAAACAAATGAGAGCTGCAAAATACTCACCATGCCTCTCAGCAAATAGCTTGGGGTGTCTACTTTCCAAAATGGGGTCATTTGGGGGGGGGGGGTTGTGCCACCTGGGCATTCCATGACCTCCGAAACTGTGATAGGCAGTGAAGAGTGAAATCAAAAATGTACACCCTTAGAAATCCTGAAGGCGGTGATTGGTTTTCGGGGCCCCATACGCGGCTAGGCTCCTAAAAAGTCCCACACATGTGGTATCCCCGTACTCAGGAGAAGCAGCAGAATGTATTTTGGGGTGCAATTCCACATATGCCCATGGCCTGTGTGAGCAATATATCATTTAGTGACAACTTTGTGCAAAAAAAAAAAATTGTCACTTTCCCGCAACTTGTGTCAAAATATAAAATATTCCATGGACTCAACATGCCTCTCAGCAAATAGCTTGGGGTGCCTACTTTCCAAAATGGGGTCATTTGGGGGGGGTTTGTGCCATCTGGGCATTTTATGGCCTTCAAAACTGTGATAGGTAGTGAGGAGTAAAATCAAAAATGTACGCCCTTAGAAATCCTGAAGGCAGTGATTGGTTTTCGGGGCCCCGTACGCGGCTAGGCTCCCAAAAAGTCCCACACATGTGGTATCCCCATACTCAGGAGAAGCAGCTAAATGTATTTTGGGGTGCAATTCCACATATGCCCATGGCCTGTGTGAGCAATATATCATTTAGTGACAACTATTTGTAATTTTTTTTTTTGTCATTGTTCAATCACTTGGGACAAAAAAAATGAATATTCAATGGGCTCAACATGCCTCTCAGCAATTTCCTTGGGGTGTCTACTTTCCAAAATGGGGTAATTTGTGGGAGTTTTGTACTGCCCTGCCATTTTAGCACCTCAAGAAACGACATAGGCAGTCATAAATTAAAGGCTGTGTAAATTCCAGAAAATGTACCCTAGGTGTAGGCGCTATAACTTTTGCGCAAACCAATAAATATACACTTATTGACATTTTTTTTACCAAAGACATGTGGCCGAATACATTTTGGCCTAAATGTATGACTAAAATTGAGTTTATTGGATTTTTTTTAGAACAAAAAGTAGAAAATATCATTTTTTTTCAAAATTTTCGGTCTTTTTCCGTGTATAGCGCAAAAAATAAAAATGGCAGAGGTGATCAAATACCATCAAAAGAAAGCTCTATTTGTGGGAAGAAAAGGACGCAAATTTCGTTTGGGTACAGCATTGCATGACCGCGCAATTAGCAGTTAAAGTGACGCAGTGCCAAATTGTAAAAAGTGTTCTGGTCAGGAAGGGGGTAAATCCTTCCGGGGCTGAAGTGGATAGATAATAAATTACAAGAATTGAATGATCAAGCTCAACAGTTGTTTTTCAATCTTCTTGTGTGATAAATCTTCTACTTTTCCACCACACCACTGTGATAGTGACACCACTCCCTCTGAAGAGCGAACTCACCAGATTGTATAGCCTCCCACTCTCATGTTTGGCAAAACAGCAATTGAACCACACCTGGGTTGCATGTGTTGAACCGTGACTCCAATCAAGCCAGCTCCATATGTGAAAAAATGAATAAAGTGCTCCACATAGCATGATACCATTTTGACAGATTTATTAAAATCACTCTAAACACACTTCAATGGTTACACTCACTTTTAAACTTAAACAAAAAAGCCTTTGAACAAAACCACAGCAAGCAACAGGATCAGTGATCCAACGGTGCACCGCGGTCACAGCGGACCTGAAGTGTGATCTGGTGTATCTCTCACCCAACCTTCTAAGGCCCAGCAATCCAATCAGTGTAGTCCTCCTCAGACAGCGGTGTCTAATGTCAGTGCGATGGAATACCATGCCCCAGACATGTTTCGTCGAAAAGACTTCTTCGAATGGGATTGGTTACACAAGTGGTCCTTCAATCCTAATATACTAGCCATGATCAATCATGTGATCATCATCAGTCATGTAATCCCCTGCTCAGCACATGCTCACTCATCATGTCCCCATGACCGTGAAGCACCGGTACACAGATTAAACACATAACTGGAATAAACATTTTTATGGTATGTTATGTGTTATGAGTGCTGTGTCCAGCATTATCACATAAAATATATCCTAACTTGTAAAACACCAATTACAGTGATGATATGAATACACAAAAAAAAAAAAAATGTGATCATCATCAGTCATGTGACCTCCTGCTTTGCACATGTGCACACATCGTGTCCCAATGACCGCGAAGCACAGGTACAAAGTCTAAAATAAATTATATAACCTATATTACCAATCTTATTTGAAGAAGTCTTTTCGACGAAACATGTCTGGGGCATGCTTACATGGTATTCCATTGCACTGACATTAGACGCCACTGTCTGAGGAAGACTACACCGATCGGATTGCTGGGCCTTAGAAGGTTGGGTGAGAGATACACCAGATCACACTTCAGGTCCGCTGTGACTGCAGTGCACCGTTGGATCACTGATCCTGTTGCTTGCTTTGCCTGCTGTGGTTTTGTTCAAAGGCTTTTTTGTTTCAGTTTAAAAGTGAGTGTAACCATTGAAGTGTGTTTGGAGTGATTTTAATAAATTCTAGGATGGGAATTACTTGTTGCTGATACGTTACCAGTAGTTTGATAGGAAAACCCCACCTATACGCGATTTTCTTTTCCTGTAACAGGGAGGTTACAGGGGTGAATGCTCTTCTCATCTCCATTGTGGCTTTAGAGAGGTCACTAAATATGAGGACATTCGTGTACGGTGCTGGTAACAGTTTAGTGGTTTTGGCCACTTGTAGTATCTGCTCCTTAACATGAAAGTACACCCTGTTCCAAATTATTATGCAAATTCTATTTCAGTGTCACAAAGATTAAATATTTTGTTTTTCAGTTTAACTCATGGATGGCATTGTGTCTCAGGGCTCTTTTGATCACTGAAAACAATCTTGGACACCTGTGATAATTAGATTGCCAGGTAAGCCCAATTAAAGTGTAGCAATAACTCTCGGTGGAGCTGCTGGTTTAAGCGGGCTTGTTACCTTCACTCTCGACACCTCTGTTTCACCGGCACCGGGTCTAGGGTTCTGTTGGGTTTACCTCTGGATGATATAAGCACCAAACACTTGAGTAGGTTTTCCAATGCTTTAATAAAACTAACAAGGGAAGTAGCAGGAAAGAGGTAGTAGGAAAGCTGCAGGGAAGCTCAAATACCTTTCTGTTGTATTTCTTCAGAACATTCTTTGTAATTGAACACTTATGCCGCGTACACACGAGCGGACTTTACGGCGGACTTTGCCCGGCGGACTTTTCGTCGGACTTTGTTGGCTCCTTGCGCCGGACTTAAAAACGGACGGACTTGGCCACACACGCTCACTGCAAAAGTCCGCTGGTTTTGAACGTGGTGACGTATAGCACGTACGACGGGACTAGAAAAAGGAAGTTCAAGCCCCACTACGGCACCCTTTGGGCTCCTTCTGCTAATCTCGTGTTTATCTCGTGTTAGTAGAAGTTTGGTTAGAGACGATTCGCGCTTTTCACACTTCAGCTTATTTCGTTCGTTTTCTGCGGTTCAGTTTGTGCTTGTGAGGTTTGTATCTGCTTTTCAGTGCGTGCTGGTCAGTTCGTAACCTGCCTTGCAGGCCGTTCTGGTCCGCTCGTTCCTGATTTTCAGGTCGTTCTTCATAGGCCTTGCTGTTCTTCAGTGCGTTTGTTATAAGTTTGTTTGTTTGAGCAGCCGACCGTTTTGAAGCCATGTCGCGTGGACGTTCTCGTTCTCGAGTTCGTGCTGTGTGGGGACTTGGTGTTGGGGTTAATACTTTGACCCGAGTCCAGTCCATGAACAGGGTGAGGAGGAGTTCATGGACCAAGAATTGGTTGCGCCAGCATGACCAGTTCTGTCATATGCCTTTGCTCCGTGAGCTCCGTGAGAATAATCCTGAGGATTTCAGGAATTTTCTCAGGATGACGGACCCCGTCTTTGAGCGTCTGCTGGCTATGCTGACCCCCTATATCAGCAGGCAGGATACCTGCATGAGGCAAGCCATCAGTGCGGAGCAGAGGCTAGTTGCCACGTTACGTTACTTGGCGACAGGGAGAAGTCTTCAGGACTTGAAGTTCTCGACAGGCATCTCCCCCCAGGCTCTGGGGATCATAATCCCAGAGACCTGCAGAAGGAATATATGAAGGTAAGTTTTATCCTTTAACATTACATGATATGTATTAAATGTTTTTTGATGTATTGTAGAACTGTCCTCTTTACCTAATTGCCATGCTTTCAATCTGCTGTGAATGTCCCCTTTATCTTTGTGCAAGCCTATTTTAATCATTTATTGCCCTACATGCATAATTTCTTTCATTAACCTCCCCACCATGCAATGCTGGGTCCATTTATATCTCTAGCCTATAGTCCATTGAACAATGTATATTGTCTGCTCCATTGTCTTGTTTGTCCCTCCCCCACCCCACAAATGTTTCAACCAGTCAGGTGTGTTTGTTAACCTAATTAGAACCCCTCCCCCACCCCACAAATGTTTCAACCAGTCAGGTGTGTTTGTTAACCTAATTAGAACCCCTCCCCCACCCCACAAATGTTTGAGCCAGTCAGGTGTGTTTGTTAACCTAATTAGAACCCCTCCCCCACCCCACAAATGTTTCAACCAGTCAGGTGTGTTTGGTAACCTAATTAGAACCCCTCCCCCACCCCACAAATGTTTCAACCAGTCAGGTGTGTTTGTTAACCTAATTACAACCCCTCCCCCCACATTCAAATGTATCAATGGGCCATCAGAGGGGGTGAGTAATCTTATAAGTGTGCCTTATGTTTTTCAACATTTCAATTACAAACACACATATTAATAATATTTGACTGCTGTTGTTTACTAATGTTTTGGTGTAATCTGATATACAATTTATTTTTTAAAGTCCTTATCTTATTTTTTTTGCACTCCACAGTTTCCTTCAAGTCCACAGAAATGGCAGACTGTGGCCTCCCAGTTCGCTGACCGTTGGGACTTTCCCAACTGTGTAGGGGCGATTGACGGGAAGCATGTCCGGATTGTGCCACCACCGCATTCGGGGTCTTATTTCTATAACTACAAGGGGTTCCATAGTGTAGTTTTGATGGCGGTGGTCTCGGCACATTTGGAGTTTATGTTTGTGGATGTGGGTAAGAACGGCCGGATGTCTGATGGAGGAGTCTTTGCACAGACCGAGCTGTGCCATCGTCTCCAGACCGGTGGCCTGGAATTGCCACCTGATGACGATAATGTAGATGGACTCCCCTCAGTTTTTATTGCTGATGAAGCATTTGCTCTCTGTGAGAACTTGATGAGGCCGTTCCCCCAAAGGACACTCACCCCTGAGAGGAGGGTATTTAATTATCGGCTGGCCAGAGCAAGAAGAGTTGTGGAGAATGCCTTTGGGATTCTGGCCAGCCGGTTCCGTTTATTCCTTACTTCAATTAATTTGGCGGACTATAAAATAAACAAGGTCATCCTTGCTTGCTGCATATTGCATAACTTTTTAAGGAGACATTCAGCTACATATCTATCCTCTGTTGGGCCTGAGGCCAGTCTGGAAGAGGCTAGCACTTTGACAGGCCTAGAAATTGGCCGTATTGGCTTGGCCCCCCGAACCGCACGTCAAGTGCGTGACCGTTATGTTAATTATTTTAATGGTCGGGGAGCCATTGCTATTCAGCAACAGCTGTAAGTTGCTTACAAAAATAAAAAAGAAAATTGGTTTATCTAAATGTCTTGTTTTTATTGTTGTTTACATTTAAGTTATGTCTGTCTCCTAGTGCACTTGTAGTAGTGTCAAGTGCATTTAGCTTTAGTTAATCAGGCCCACAAAAACAAACCACAAAATTTGACTTCAAGAATCAGCCACACACATTGTATAGGGTAAAAAATTTTACTTGGTGCACATTGAAAGGTGCATTTTTTATCATAATTTTTTTTATTTTTTTTTATTTTGATTTTTTTTGAAAATATTTTACGTTGTGTAAAAAAATTATCTTTTACTAAATTATTCAAGGCATTTTTTCACAAATATATAGACCTTTATCTAAAAAGATTTACATACACAGCAGTGTTTTTATAAACAAAACTTACAATAAATTAACTTACAAAGTTCAATATTTAGAGAACGGTGCATGTAATGTCACCCTTGCAGAAATTGTTCATTTATAAGATGCTCAAAATTGAGCTTTACAAAAGGGTCAAGTCAACATGTGCTATCTCCTATCATGGGAGAGCAATGTACGTGTTTTGTGTGTGCAATCCCATTTTTGGTTCCTCTCACCACCAAAGATTTTTCAGGATGAAGGGGTTGCAAACACAAAACAAGTACATTGCTAACCCATGATGGAAGATAGCACATGATGACACACCGTGTGCATCACACAATGTAAATTTGGGTATACCCCAAAAATTGTAAAAACAATATTTAAAACAAAACAACTTCCCAAGGAAATGAAGAACATGATTGATGTTTTTAGGCCAAACGTGATTATATTCGGCCCAAAACATCAATCATGTTCTTCATTTCCTGTTGCATGGAGTCCAGGCGAAGTTGCATGCTGTGAATTTGGTCACGCATTTTATCGATCTGGCCATTCCACAGCATTATCTGGCCAATTAGTCTTTGCGCACTGTCTGTGGTGAAGTGCTCTGCCGCTTGGCCTTCCACAACCAGAAACTCACCTAAAACGAGTGAATAAAAACAAGGTTTACAATATGCACGCCAAAATACAGTAACTCAAGCTGGGGTGTCAGTCACTCACTTGGTGGGCTTGAAACCTCGCACACTTCCTCAACCTCTCCTTCCTCAAGGTCGTCGGGTGGGCGTGGTCTTGGGCTGGGGCTTGGGGTATCTTCTGCCTCAGGCTGGTGACTTGGGGGGGTCCTGAGATCCTTGGACTGTTGTCTGAGTCTTTTCTCCCCTATGAGATTTGAACAAAAGGTATAGTTAAAACACACTGATCTTTTAGGTTTTAATAAATAAAGTAAAACGTTGGTTATGATTTTTGGCCAAGTTTTCATCATAATAAATGTTGAAGACAGGATGAACATTACCTCTGAACAACAATTATAAATAATGCTTATTTTCGGGCAAGTTTCACAGATGCTGACACCTCAATGATCTCCTATGTGTATTACCCCTCTAAAATTTATTTATGGTCACATAGTACACTAGAAAATGCATTTCCTGGGCAAAATGCGTGGGAATGCTGAATAGCTAAATTGCTAAAATGACCGCCATCAAAACTGCCCCATCATACTGCCATCAAAACTGCCCCATCATATTCCTCTATTATAAATCAGTACATGGTATGTCTGTCCCCTCCCCCCGGGCTCTGTAATCAGAGCTGAGATGCTCCAGCCACCTCCCCCCCTGTGTATAACAGAAGCTTTGGTAACCATGGCAACAAACACAGTACACTCTGATTAATGGCTAAAATTTCCTGAAATGACCTCTAAACAAAAAGCTTTTTCTCAAAAACTGTAAAAGATATCAAACTAAAAAGATATAGCCAGATAGCTGAATATTTTGTGAACATTTTAAAGTTTGTTTGGTGTCTCTAGGTGAAAGTATGAAGGAGCTGAAACTTTTGGGAGCGGAAGAAGAATTTAAGGATTTCAAGCATGCTCCCATTGACTTCAATGTTAAAAAAAAGTGATAAAAAGCTTAATATTTTAAAAAGTATAAATGGTAGAAAAAAAGTTGAAAAAGAGCACACATCAGCTAAAAGAGACAAACATTTTAATAGTTGAATGGTTTTAATAGCTGAAAGTATGCAGAAGTTACGCAGAACCAAAAAACGTACGGAATAATAATAAGAAAAACTAGAAAATGCATTTCCTGGGGAAAATGCGTGGGAATGCTGAATAGCTAAATTGCTAAAATGGCCGCCATCAAAACTGCCCCATCATATTGCCATCAAAACTGCCCCATTAGAATTGCCCCATCAAAATTGTCCCCATCAAAACTGCCCCATCAGAATTGCCCCATCAAAACTAAAAGTAATTTTTTTTTTTCAAAAAGTAATTTTTTTTTCAAAAAGTAATTTTTGTTTTTCAAAAAGTAATTTTTTTTTTTTTCAAAAATAAATTTTTTTTTTCAAAAATATATATTTTTTTTTCAAAAATATTTTTTTTTTTCAAAATTTTTTTTTTTCAAAAATGATTTTTTTTTTCAAAAATATTTTTTTTCAAAAATAATTTTTTTTTTTTTAAATAATTTTTTTTTTTCAAAAATATTTTTTTTTTTGAAATTTTTTTTTTTCAAAAAGAATTTTTTTTTTTCAAATTTTTTTTTTTTTTTTTCAAAAATAATATATTTTTTTTTTTCAAAAATAATTGCTGAATAGCTAAATTGCTAAAACGGCCGCCATCAAAACTGCCCCATCATACTGCCATCAAAACTGCCCCATCAGAATTGCCCCATAAAAATTGTCCCCATTAAAACTGCCCCATCATATTGCAACCATCAAAACTGCCCCATCAGAATTGCTCCATCAAAATTGTCTTATCATATTGCCACCATCAGAATTGCCCCCATCAAAACTGCCCCATCAGAATTGCCCCATCAAAACTGCCCCATCAGAATTGCCCTATCAAAACTGCCCCATCATATTGCCACCATCAAAACTGCCCCATCAGAATTGCCCCTTTAAAACTGCCCCGTCATATTGCCACCATCAAAACTGCCCCATCAGAATTGCCCCATCAAACTGCCCCATCATATTGCCACCATCAAAACTGCCCCATCATAATTGCCCCATCAAAACTGCCCCATCAGAATTGCCCTATCAAAACTGCCCCATCATATTCCTCTATTATAAATCAGTACATGGTGTGTCTGTCCCCTCCCCCGGGCTCTGTAATCAAAGCTGAGATGCTCCAACCACCTCCCCCCCTGTGTATAACAGAAGCTTTGGTAACCATGGCAACAAAACAAACAGTACACTCTGATTAATGGCTAAAATTTCCTGAAATGACCTCTAAACAAAAAGCTTTTTCTCAAAAACTGTAAAAGATATCAAACTGAAAAGATATAGCCAGATAGCTGAATATTTTGTGAACATTTTAAAGTTTGTTTGGTGTCTCTAGGTGAAAGTATGAAGGAGCTGAAACTTTTGGGAGCGGAAGAAAAATGTAAGGATTTCAAGCATGCTCCTATTGACTTCAATGTTAAAAAAAAGTGATAAAAAGCTTAATATTTTAAAAAGTATAAATGGTAGAAAAAAAGTTGAAAAAGAGCACACCTCAGCTAAAAGAGACAAACATTTTGATAGTTGAATGGTTTTAATAGCTGAAAGTATGCAGAAGTTACGCATTACCGAAAAACGTACGGAATAAAATTAAAATTATTAAAAATAACTAGAAAATGCATTTCCTGGGGAAAATGCGTGGGAATGCTGAATTGCTAAAACGGCCCCCCAGCAAAATTGCCCCCATCATATTGCCATCAAAACTGTCCCATCATATTGCCACCATCAAAACTGCCCCATCAGAATTGCCCTATCAAAACAGCCCCATCATATTGCCACCATCAAAACTACCCCATCATATTGCCACCATCAAAACTGCCCCATCAGAATTACCCCATCAAAACTGCCCCATCATATTCCTCTATTATAAATCAGTACATGGTGTGTCTGTCCCCTCCCCCGGGCTCTGTAATCAAAGCTGAGATGCTCCAGCCACCTCCCCCCCTGTGTATAACAGAAGCTTTGGTAACCATGGCAACAAAACAAACACTAACAGTACACTCTGATTAATGGCTAAAATTTCCTGAAATGACCTCTAAACAAATGGCCGTATTTTAAAAACTATACATCCTACAGCGAAGATCTTTATATTGTGAGAATCACAAGACCCAGACCTAGATTTTGATACATAGTATGTCTCTGAAATATTAAAATTGAAGGCACGGTCGCAGTTTAGAAATTGCCCTTCAAATTTGAAGGGGCTAGAGTGTAGTTTCAATGAATGTCAATGGACGGTGTGAGTTGCAAACAAATGGTCATATTGTGAAAACTATCAGGACTATGGCTTAGCCGTGGACATGTTTAGTGGCAGCAGGGATAGCTGAACGTTTTGATATAAGATTTGTGTAGGTGGGCTTGAAAATGAGGGAGTGGCGGCAGTTTAGAAATCATGTTCTGATTTTTCAGCTTTTGTCCTCTCCCCGGGCTCTGTAATCAGAGCTGAGATGCTCCAGCCACCTCCCCCCTGTGTATAACAGAAGCTTTGGTAACCATAGCAACAAAACACACACAGTACACTCTGATTAATGGCTAAAATTTCTTGAAATGACCTCTAAACAAAAAGCTTTTTCTCAAAAACTGTAAAAGATATCAAACTGAAAAGATATAGCCAGATAGCTGAATATTTTGTGAACATTTTAAAGTTTGTTTGGTGTCTCTAGGTGAAAGTATGAAGGAGCTGAAACTTTTGGGAGCGGAAGAAAAATTTAAGGATTTCAAGCATGCTCCCATTGACTTCAATGTTAAAAAAAAGTGATAAAAAGCTTAATATTTAAAAAAGTATAAATGGTAGAAAAAAAGTTGAAAAAGAGCACACCTCAGCTAAAAGAGACGAACATTTTGATAGTTGAATGGTTTTAATAGCTGAAAGTATGCAGAAGTTACGCATTACCGAAAAACGTACGGAATAAAATTAAAATTATTAAAAATAACTAGAAAAGGTACAATTTCTGGGGAAATTGTGAAAAGTGTTCTTGCCTCTACAACTGGAGTGGGCGGAGTAACTGGGTGGGGTGGAGTGGCTTGAGTAACTGTGAAAAGTGTTAAAAAGCTTAATATTTTAAAAAGTATAAATAGTAGTAAAAAAGTTCCATCATTCGCTGAAAGAGCTGAACATTTTTTTCAAAAGTAATTTTTTTTTTCAAAAATGAATTTTTTTTTCAAAAGTAATTTTTTTTTTCAAAGGTAATTTTTTTTTTCAAAAATGAATTTTTTTATTTCAAAAATATTTTTTTTTTCGAAATTATTATTTTTTTTAAAGTAATTTTTTTTCAAAAATAATTTTTTTTTTCAAAAATATTTTTTTTTTTCAAATATATTTTTTTTTCAAAAATATTTTTTTTTTAAAAATTTTTTTTTTTCAAAAATAATTTTTTTTTTCAAAATTTTTTTTTTTTTTCAAAAATTTTTTTTTTTTCAAAAATATTTTTTTTTTTCAAAAATGATTTTTTTTTTTCAAAAATTATTTTTTTACTTTTTTTCAAAAAAAAATTTTTTTTTCAAAAATATTTTTTTTTTTTACATGGGGCGGTCATAATGTTTTGGCTGATCATGGGGTGGTCATAATGTTTTGGCTGATCATGGGGTTGTCAGCTTTTGTCACTTCCCACTCTAGTTTTGAACATTTCGCCATTCATTCCTATGGGACCAATTTCGCCGCAAAAACGTCATTTCGTGGACCATTCGGCAAAACATTCCACAAAGTAATAACACACCAATCGGGAACAATCTGCTCGTTTCGGTATATTATTTGTCTCTGTAGTGTGAAAACTGTGGGAGGAGTCTACAAGCATTATCAAGTCTAGCAGAAGAAGTCACATGCATTTGGAGTGTCTCAGCATCTTGTGTTTACAACCACTGTTTCCTAGCAACGCTCATGCCCTGTTTATGCTTCCCAAATACTGCTTCATCAAAACTGCCCCATCAGAATTACCCCATCAAAACTGCCCCATCATATTCCTCTATTATAAATCAGTACATGGTGTGTCTGTCCCCTCCCCCGGGCTCTGTAATCAGAGCTGAGATGCTCCAGCCACCTCCCCCCCTGTGTATAACAGAAGCTTTGGTAACCATGGCAACAAAACAAACACTAACAGTACACTCTGATTAATGGCTAAAATTTCCTGAAATGACCTCTAAACAAATGGCCGTATTTTAAAAACTATACATTCTACAGCGAAGATCTTTATATTGTGAGAATCACAAGACCCAGACCTAGATTTTTATACATAGTATGTCTCTGAAATATTAAAAATGAAGGCACAGTCGCAGTTTAGAAATTGCCCTTCAAATTTGGAGGGGGCTAGAGTGTAGTTTCAATGAATGTCAATGGACGGCATGAGTTGCAAACAAATGGTCATATTGTGAAAACTGTCAGGACTATGGCTTAGCCAAGGACATGTTTAGTGGCAGCAGGGATAGCTGAACGTTTTGATATAAGATTTGTGTAGGTGGGCTTTAAAATGAGGGAGTGGTGGCAGTTTAGAAATCATGTTCTGATTTTCCAGCTTTTGTCATCTCCCACTCTAGTTTCCCCATTCATTCCTATGGGACCAATTTTGCCGCAAAAATGACGATATTTCGTGAACCATTCAGCGAAACGTTCCACAAAGTAATAACACACCATTCGGGAACAATCCGCACGTTTCGGTATATTACTTGTCTATGTAGTGTAAAAACTGTGGGAGGAGTTAGGGTGGTAAATTTGGCTATAATAATAAGAATAATATATATGTGAGATAACAGTAAGTGGTCTTGCTATGCAAGAACACTTAACTAGAAAAGGTACAATTTCTGGGGAAATTGTGAAAAGTGTTCTTGCCTCTACATCTGGAGTGAGCGGAGTAACTGGGGGGAGTGCCTGGAGTAACTGTTGTGTGGTTGGAGTAAATGTGGAAAGGTTGAACTGGGCAGATGGGCAGAGTAACTGTGTGGAGTGTTTGTAGTGAGTAAAGATAGTAAACATTACACTAACCAATTGATTGATCAAATTTAAAAAGTGCACAAGTGCTAATGATGTAAAAGGTAGAAATATCGGTAAATGACTTTGTCGGACACAGACTTAAGGGTTACCAGGATTTATTCCGCCCCAGCCAAAGCATAGCACCTGACGGACTCGCGTCCCAAAATCAAGTGTGTCAAAAACAGTTTACACAGTGTACATATAATTTCAATATATTGCATCACAAGCGAACTGGCGGTATATTTCCGTTATACATTAACATTAACATTAACATTTTGAACAGTCAACTTTTTGAACTTTTTGGATACAAGGCAATTCATTAAAGCATATACTTTAAACCCTTACAAATTTTCAGTTTCTCTGCAGTTTTGCTCCTTGCTGTTTCTTTGTCTTACTAATCAGCAAGCAGGCTATAGCACAGGAAGGAGAGGGTGAGTGTGATGAGGACAGTGTGATAGGGCGAGCTGACGTGCTGCATCTACCGTCTGTAGGACGGGTGATCGTTTTAGCCAGCCGGCTTCTTATGCTTATTTGAATCTGCTACACTGTAAGTGTTATTTTAATTCTTTTAATAAACCTCAAAACCAGGATTACGCTATGTTGTTTCCCCTAAATGAAAACAACCCCCCAGCTAGGAGTCTTTTATTAATCTCCATGATAAGAGTGATTTCCTGTGACTTGGTGGACTAGTGGTATCATCACCCTTTGGCTGTATGAAGTGGCATGTCGTTTCCTAGAAGCCCATCCAATGAAAGGCCCTGACCGGGTTAAGGTCGCAAGCCCCCTTGTGCTTGCCGTTTGGTAAGCGCGCATTTTATTTTCAGCTACCACCGTGGTGCGGTGGAGGAATTTTTTCTATTTTACATTTCCTGCTTTAAAAAAATGGGGTCTGAGCCTATGTATTTTCACAACATTTATTTGGACTTTATTCACTGTGTTAGGACTGTCCAGTGAACACTTATTGATTTAGGTTTCAAGAACTGTGTTAGTTATTTAATTTGGGTTCTAACCAATTAGTCCTATTCAACACTGGTACTAGTATTTACTCCTATTTACAGCGCTGCTATATTTGTTATATTGTTGTATTAGTGTGTGTATCTCACATAGAGTGGCTGCTTTTGTTATTATGTATTTTTTTTTATTTTTTTTTCACTAAGTTATTTTCATCACTATTTTGGTTATCCCCTATTTGGTCATTCACAATATTTCACGAACAGGTACCCTTTTTGGGTGCACTACAGCGCGGTATTCCTCTTACTATATGATGAGGACAGATGTCTGTGATGGATGGGGGGGAGTAAGTGAGTTCAGTGTCTAACAAGTACACCGAACATGAAATATAGAGAATGATGTTTAGCTAATTGTAAATGGTCCCACATAACTATGGCCACGTAAACTGACCCTCATTGCCACTTTATCTGTTTGATGACCACTGTCTCACAACCACTGTTTCCTGGCAACACTCATGCCCTGTTTATGCAGGCTCTAAGCGTGTTCACAACCACTGCTCAAAACACAATACACAGGATAATGGTAGCTGTAATAACTGTGCAGTACTCCTGACTGGAGACACTGCTGCACCCTGGAGATGTAAATGTGATCCAACAGTGTGTTTTTTTCTGTGGTGGCTGCCCAGACCAGTTGAGTATATCCTCTTGAGTGAAGAAGGTCAGATATTGGCTTCTTTTCTCTGCACAGAAAATCTTCATTGAAATCTCCACAGAGTATTATAGGTTGGCAATCCATTATTTCCAAAGATTCCAAGAGGCCCAGCAGGTTAGTAAGGAATTGGCCAATACTGTAATCCGGTGGCCTGTAAAGGACAGCGATCAAAGCTTGTACAGGGGACTCCAGTTTGACAACCAAGAACTCCAAGTCAGTCACATTGTGATGATACTGCTTTTCATAGGCCTTGAAATGGTTTCTGACATACAAGGCGACACCTCCGCCACTTTTACTTGCAATGTCAGGAAGGTTTGTGTACGAGAGGTGTCTGTTGCGTTTGAACAGGTTGTAGCCCTCCAGCTGGAGACTTTCAGCAACAGAAGAGCCTGAGAGATGAGTTTCAGTGAAACATAAAACATCTCCAAGTGTCAACTCATGGTGAGATTTGATATCTTCAATGTGAGCTGGTAATCCTTCCGTGTTGTGATGGATAATTGTTAATGTTTGCTGTTTGTCTGTTGTCTGTAGAAACTTTAAGAGGGGCATAACACTTTCCAGTGATGCTTTCTTCATTGAATCCAGGGAAGCTGTGATTTCAGGATCAGCAAAGATCTTCTTCTCATCAAAGTCGGTTATGTACAGTCCTTGTAGTGTAGTCGTTCTACTCAGAGCAACATAGGCCATTCCCGGTTGGAAGACCCGTTTCAATGAGACCACTGCCGACTGTATCGACATCCCCTGACACTTATGAATCGTACATCCAAAAGCCAACTTCAGGGGGAACTGCCTGCGAACAACTCCTTTCTGTCTCAGGTTTTCCTCTACCCTTTCTATGTACACCAAGTTGTCAGCATCACAAGACGACTTGTTACGGTATCTCTGTCCTGCATTTGGATTGTCCAGCACAAGCCCAAGCTTGTTTACCGTAGTAGCACCATTCTCAGTCTGGATGATTATTCTTGCAATCTTGCCAAATGTCCCGTTAACAAGCCCGTCTTCTACATCAATGTTTCTTGTGATCATGATACGGGCACCTTCAGCTGCTTGCAGTGTGTCAATCAGATTGTCTTTGTGTCCTTTGAAAGGTTGGTGTTGCCTCAGCATCACTCCTGTCTTAGGGTCTTTTCTGTAATCGTCGGCATCTATGTTGGTGATGTTTGAATGGAGAACAGACACAGTTGCAGCATTATGTTTGTGAACCTCTTTGTTGGTGGCAAATATGTGTAGCACGTCATTAGGGCAGTGGGTGGGATCTGTAAAAGCCTGAGCAAGCAGAGCTTTGTCATCATTGCTTAAGGTGACAGTCTTCTGCTTGACTCTGATTCTATTCAAAAGCTCAGCAAATGAAATGTCATCCTTCTGTCGCATGATCTCTGTCAGCGTGATCATCTGAAAGTTGTCTTTGCAGACGTCATTGGTATTTTCCTCAAACACGCAGAGTGGCTTACTTTTTCCCAGCGGGGGGACCTGGTAAAAGTCTCCTACTGCTAGTACTGACATACCACCAAAAGGTTTCTTACTGCCTTTGATTTGCTGTAATCTCCAGTTGATGTAGGCAAACAGAGGCTTTGAAATCATTGACACCTCGTCAATAACAATGATCTCCGCATTTGACAGCTGTGCCCTCACTTCATCTATTAGATTTCCAAGTCCTTGGTAGGGTGGCTTCAAGCTTCTTGGCAACTTCAGCAGAGAATGCAAAGTGTTGCCTGAAATGTTGAAAGCTGCTGTTCCTGTAAATGCAGTTAGTAAAACGCTGGGCATGGATATGTCTGCTTCGTCACGTAGTCTGGTAAGTTTACAGAGTATCTTTGTCGCCTCAGCATAGATGCACTTTATCAGGTGTGATTTGCCTGTCCCTGCACCACCAGTGACAAAGTAATAGAATGGGTCAGGATTTAGGCCACGCACACGGTTAGTGCACCAGTCACAAACTGAGTAGAATATCTGAGCTTGTGTCCGGTTAAGGTTTCTGTACATTTTCCGAAGGAAATCAGGGCACATTTGTGGGGCCTTCACAGTAAGCGCAATTCCACCTGTTTGTTTGTGACGTGTATACTCCGGAACATCATCTTGTTCATTCTCATGAAGTGGCTCCCCTTCTTTGCGTTCCTCTATACATTCCAACCTATCCAACTCAGCTTCTGGGGCAAAGGTGTTCCAAGCATCTTCAACAGGGCCGTTTTTTACAAAGTCATCCAAGACTTGTTCCACAATTTTGTTGTGTTGTTCGAACTTCTTTTGGTTGCTGGTAACAATTGCAGACACTGCTCGGATTGCTTCTTCTCCTGGTAAGCTCACACAGGCGCCTTTGTAAAAATCCTGGTGTGTTGGGAACCTTACAGTTTTCAGTGATGACTCTGAACGGTGGGGGAGGTAGAGTTTAAGCAGTCTGCCGTAGTAGTTCTCAGGGTCCTTCTTCTCTGAGAAGCGTGCGTACCTGATGATTGCAGGCTTCCCTCTCGTGCGTTTTTGAATCATTCCCATTTCATTCAATAGGCTGACACGCTTGCTGTCTTCCTTTTGCTTGCCATCTTCCTTCTGCTTGCCATAGACAACCCTGTAATGGGATGCAAAGTCTGCCAGACACATGGACTCAAACTCTGGTGTTTCGGGTCTGGCTCTGTATTTGTCGACAAAACTCGTCATCCACACATTAAGAGAATCGGCTGGTTTGTTCTGCAATGCACTGAGCGGGAGACTCATTTTCAGTGCGTTGTCCCCAGTTGGCAGAAAAACAACCTCACGTGAGCAAGACTTCATTTTCAAGCTGCACGTACGGGCCACAGACTCCTGGGCGCTGACCTCTCTGTGTTTTGAATAAGCCTGAAGAACCTCTTTCATTTCTTCTCATTCTGTCGCTGTTTCTGGGCTCATTTCTTTGACTATTGTTTTGAGATAGTCACTCAGCTCCCGTTCTGGCTTGGATATGTAGGACAACATGTACATGATGCAACCATACTCATCAAGAATGTACTGGATGTCCATGTTGGCGTTCCAGGCCGTCAGTAAATGTGGATTGTAGTTGTTCACCCAGCAGTCCTTGACATCACGCTTCATTAGAATCACGCTTGAGGAGGTCAATGCCTGAATGTACGAGTTGTACTGATTCAAAGTCATATCACACTGTGCCAGTAGCTGTGACATGTCTTCAAGCTGCACTTTTGGGTTATTAAGCAAATCCCAGACTGGTTTCAGTTTGTTTTTGGCTGCTTGTGGTTTCATTGCACAATCTCCTTGTTCTTCTGGCATCGGGTAAGTTATCCTCGTTTTTCTAATAGGTGGCTTTGGAAATCCAAATCTGCATACTCTGTTACCTTTCTTGCATGATTTTGAATGAGATCTGCTGTGCATTTGAAGTTCTGTTACAAATCTGTGAAGTAAGGCCTGTTTGGCTTCATCAGGCAGCTGGCATGAGATGTTATGATCTATAAAGGCACACACCTTGTCATCACTGTCTTGTCCAAGGAGCTCCTGCTACCCAACAGAGACAGTGTATATGAGGGCTCCCTCTCGCCTGAAATTCAACCCGGTAAAAGTAATCGATAACTTCACCAATTGGCTGTGCAGGACCCAACAGCAGCTCTCGCATCAGAGCATCAACCCGTTTGTCAAACATGCGCATGGTGGTCACTGGGTTGCCTCGAAGAATGTCACACTTTTCAGCCCAGTCTAGCCCCGCAAAATCCACCTTTTGACCTTGTTGTGCCTTTATTGCCGTTATTACCTCTGGCCATCTGAATTCTGCAGCAGAGAAGGTAAGAAAAAATGTTGGCTTACCCAATTGTCTGACCATGGCTAGCAAATTCTTCAGATTTTTATCCCAGTAAGCTGGACTCCCTCTCAGTGGTTGCATGAACCTTGTGGCATCTCGGTTTCGCACCAACCTCTCAACCTCACACTTGTCCTGTAGCAGCTTGTTGGATATTTTCCGTCCATCCCTGGTATTGGGTTTTCCTTTCCTTAACTGGATGGACATGCTGCTTTTGGCCATGTGTGTTTCTGTGACAAACTGCGCAAAGAAAAGGTAGCTTGTGTCTCTTGTAAAACGAGTATCAACACAAAAAAGCCTTGCATTGAAATACATGCTCGGGGACAGTTTGACTTGTCTTGCCTGGTCCAATGTATTCTGTCCAGTAGGGAACTGAACAGGGAAAGCCATTGCCTCAAGCCTAGGAACTTTAAAGAAGCTGACAGGTGTGTTTCCTTGTGCAGGTGCAATGCTGAATATTCCATCACCGTGTGTCAGTGCTTCCTCTCCAAGGTCAGATGGCTGCAAACAACTGTCTAGGCCAATTCCAGGTCTTAGTGTATCCTTCTCATCCTCTGCATTGGGAGGTTGTTGGTCATGGCCTTCCTGTTGCTCAGAAGCAGCCGGTAAACATGCAGACTGTACCTCTGATGGATCACAATTTTCGATGCGTTCAAGTATCTCCATCATTTCAGTTTCGTCACAACTGTCGAGTTCCATTCCATCATCATTATCATCATCATCAGCGATTGTCTCATCCACTCTAATTGAAATGTCACTGTAGTCGGGGTGTGTGTCAATGAGTTTTGACAGACCTGCTACTACATTTCCCATGTTGACATAATGAAACAGCTGGTGGCCTTTGTAAGTCAGACGTCTTTTCAGCTTCACTCTGTGTAACTGGGATTTGCTGTGCGATCTTGGTAGAGTATTGACCGTGGTTTCCACCTCGGATGGCACACACACTACAGCGCCATGTATAGCTGCCTGTCGACCTTTGGGAAGTGTGATGATCTTGGCAAATGGCAGTATTTTGGCCAAAAGTTGTCTTTCCAGCACATTCAAATCGCAGAGCTCTGGGGGAATGGGCGCCAGCTCCATGTTGTTAGCTACAGCGATGGATGATTTGTGTCCTGCTTTTAAATGTAAATCACAGTTGTGACAAATCCATTCTTTGGTCCTTTCATCTGGTACGGTGCATTGTTCAGGTCCTTGACAGTGATTGTTGCACACATGGACATATTTCCCTGTCAAACAGGCAGCAACAATGTGTAGATTCTTCTTGTAATTGCTGTGAATGCAATGTTTCACTTGGTTAGCGAAAAGGGTGCGATGACACATCGTGCACACAAATGTTGGCCCAGCTTTAATGCATTCATGGAAAGTGGATATAGCTGTCTGCATTAGGCTGTTGTCCACTGGTTGACTGCATTCCCGCATGACACGAGTCCATCGTCTGTATTTGCACATTGCATCTTATGGGTTATGCGAAAATCTGCTTGAGTTTGACGCTTCATTTTCATGTAACTCATGCAATGTTGCAAGTGACGTTTTCTGAAAGCAGGATCATTATGATATTTTCTGGTGATGTATTGCTTCTGCTTCAACTTGAAATCGACATTTGTGGCATATTTTCTGGTGATGTATTGCTTCTTCTTCAAGTTGTAATCTGCATTTGTCGCATATTTTCTGGTGGTGTACTGCTTCTGTTTCAAGTTGAAATCTGCATTTGTCGCATATTTTCTGGTGATGTATTGCTTCTGCTTCAAGTTGAAATTGGCATCTGTTGCATATTTGCGAATGATATATTGCTTCTGCTTCAACTTAAAATCAGCATCTGCTCTGTATCGGCTGGTGATGTATGTCCTTTTCTTATTGGTGACAGACATCTTTGTAGCCTTGAAATCACGCCTTCTTTCATTTCTGTGTCTTGTCTTCAGTTTTTGTCGTCTCTGTGCATTTAATTTGGACAATGCCTTACTGTCCTTCCATATGCCCTGTGAGGATTTCGCATCAACTGACCGTGGAGAATGCTTGCTGGCTGGGAATCCAGTGTGTGTTACATCTTTGGTCATCTGTGTCACTTTGTTCTCCACATGCTTTGCATTATGTGGTTTGTCAGATTGCACCAGTGGGGACAGCAAACCATCTGACAGACGTCTTGCACGATGAAATGAGACTGGCATGAAGTCATACTGCAGTCCATCAATAGGGCCTCTGGTGTCTGTAAGGAGCAATTCATACAACTTATAAATCCTTGCCCCCATATCACTCAAATGTGTAAAAGTGATCATAACAGCTTTTCCTTTTCCAGTGGCAGGAAGTCCATCCTTATTTCGACTATGAGAATCAAACAGTCCATATCTCCCAGACTTGTCTCTGAACAATGCAATGCAATATGGCACTACTATAAAAAGTGCATGTGTAACATCTGCATTGAGGCACTGAAGTCTTGTGGAGAGGTCAACAAACCAACCTTGGTTGTCACCGTCTACCGTGTCTCTCATACATCCTGATAACACTGGAGATTTAACAACGTTATACTCATATTTGTCAGTGTTGACTCTGAGGGGCACTTCTTCCATTGTCAAGTGTTGATGCTGATAGACATTTCTTTGTTTTAGCTGTTTTATTGTTGAGCCATACAAGCTGTTGCCCTTCTTCAGTATTTGATCAAGATCACCCTTTCTCACATCATCAAGCTCACTGTGGTATGCCAAAAATGTCAGAGCCATGCATGTACACTGTTTGTTCCTTAACCTTCCATAGCCATGATGACCCTGATGAAATGATGCCTGCACAGAAATCTCACTTGGTACACATGGTTCTTGCATGCCATGGTTTTCAGAAGTGCCCATCACACTGTCACTGTGCTCTTGAACTTGACACTGAGTTGAACATGAAAATGACACCACAGGTTCACTATGTACCTCCTGGGCACATTCACTGTCACAAACCTCCATATCCACTATGCTGCTGTGGGGCTCCGGATCCAGTTTAGTCCAGCGTATCTTTGCAGCTTTAGATCTCTTTCCTTTAGATGGCATGATGATATTTGTGGAAGGAGCTATAATTCTCCTCAGAGCTTTGTTCGAAGAGCTATAATTCCCCTCAGAGTTGTGTTGGAGGAGGAGCTATAATTCGCCTCAGAGCTGTGTGGGAGGAGCTATAACTCCCCTCTGAGCTGTGTGGGAGGAGCAATAATGCTATAATTCCCCTCAGAGCTGTGTGGGAGGAGATACAATTCCCCTTAGTGTTGTGTGGGAGGAGCTATAATTCCCCTTAGAGCTGTGTGGGAGAAGCTATATTTCCCCTCAGAGCTGTGTGGGAGAAGCTACATTTCCCATCAGAGTTGTGTGGGAGAAGCTATAATTCCCCTCAGAGCTGTTTAAAAGGAGCTATAATTCCCCTCACAGCGGTGTGGAAGAAACTATAATTCCTCTCAGAGTTGTGTGGGAGGAGCTCTAATTCTCCTCAGCTGTGTGGGAGGAGCTATAATGCTAAGCTGTAATTCCCCTCAGAGCTGTGTAGGAGGAGCTATAATTCCCCTCACAGCGGTGTGAGAGAAACTATAATTCCCCTCAGAGTTGTGTGGGAGGAGCTATAATGCTAAGCTATAATGCTATAATTCCCCTTTGAGCTGTGTGGGAGGAGCTATAATTCCCCTCAAAGCTGTATTGGAGGAGCTATAACTTCCCTCCAAGCTGTGTGGGAGGAGCTATAATGCTATAATTGTCCTTAGAGCTGTGTGAGAGGAGCTATAATTCCCCTCAGAGCTTTGTGATTTTTTTTTTTCAAAAATGATTTTGTTTTTTTGTTTTTTCAAAAATGATTTTGTTTTTTTGTTTTTTCAAAAATGATTTTTTTAAATGATTTTTTTTTTTCAAAAATGAAATTTTTTTTTTCAAAAATGAATTTTGTTTTTTTCAAAAATGATTTTTTTTTTAATTTTTTTTTTTCAAAAGTAATTTTTTTTTCAAAAATATTTTTTTTTTTCAAAAATATTTTTTTTTTCAAAAATTAATTTTTATTTTTTCAAAAATATTTTTTTTTTTACATGGGGCGGTCATAATGTTTTGGCTGATCATGGGGTGGTCATAATGTTTTGGCTGATCATGGGGTTGTCAGCTTTTGTCACCTCCCACTCTAGTTTTGAACATTTCGCCATTCATTCCTATGGGACCAATTTTGCTGCAAAAACGACGATATTTCGTGGACCATTCGGCAAAACGTTCCACAAAGTAATAGCACACCAATCGGGAAAAATCCGCACGTTTCGGTATATTACTTGTCTCTGTAGTGTGGAAAATGTGGGAGGAGTCTACAAGCATTATCAAGTCTAGCAGATGAAGTCACATGCATTTGGGGTGTCTCAGCATCTTGTGTTTACAACCACTGTTTCCTAGCAACATTTCCTTTTGAACATTTTGCCATTCATTCCTATGGGACCAATTTCGCCGCAAAAACGACGATATTTCGTGGACCATTCGGCGAAACGTTCCACAAAGTGATAGCACACCAATCGGGAACAATCCGCATGTTTCGGTATATTACTTGTCTCTGTAGTGTAAAAACTGTGGGAGGAGTCTACAAGCATTATCAAGTCTAGCAGATGAAGTCACATGCATTTGGGGTGTCTCAGCATCTTGTGTTTACAACCACTGTTTCCTAGCAACGCTCATGCCCTGTTTATGCTTCCCAAATACTACTTCATCAAAACTGCCCCATCAGAATTACCCCATCAAAACTGCCCCATCATATTCCTCTATTATAAATCAGTACATGGTGTGTCTGTCCCCTCCCCCGGGCTCTGTAATCAGCTGAGATGCTCCAGCCACCTTCCCCCCCCTGTGTATAACAGAAGCTTTGGTAACCATGGCAACGAAACAAACACTAAAAGGTACAATTTCTGGGGAAATTGTGAAAGTGTTCTTGCCTCTACAACTGGAGTGGGCGGAGTAACTGGGTGGGGTGGAGTGGCTTGAGAAACTGTGAAAAGTGTTAAAAAGCTTAATATTTTAAAAAGTATAAATAGTAGTAAAAAAGTTCCATCATTCGCTGAAAGAGCTGAACATTTTTTTCAAAAGTAATTTTTTTTTTCAAAAATGAATTTTTTTTAATCAAAAATGATTTTTTTTTCTTCAAAAATGATTTTTTTTTTCAAAAGTAATTTTTTTTTTCAAAGGTAATTTTTTTTTTCAAAAATAAATTTTTTTATTTCAAAAATATTTTTTTTTTCGAAATTATTTATTTTTTTAAAGTAATTTTTTTTTCAAAAATAATTTTTTTTTTCAAAAATATTTTTTTTTTTTAAAGAAATTTTTTTTTCAAAAATATTTTTTTTTTTCAAAAATAATTTTTTTTTTTCAAAAATATTTTTTTTTTCAAAAATATATATTTTTTTTTTTCAAAAATGATTTTTTTTTTCAAAAATTATTTTTTTACTTTTTTCAAAAATTTTTTTTTTTTTTCAAAAATATTTTTTTTTTTACATGGGGCGGTCATAATGTTTTGGCTGATCATGGGGTGGTCATAATGTTTTGGCTGATCATGGGGTTGTCAGCTTTTGTCACTTCCCACTCTAGTTTTGAACATTTCGCCATTCATTCCTATGGGACCAATTTCGCCGCAAAAACGTCATTTCGTGGACCATTCGGCAAAACATTCCACAAAGTAATAACACACCAATCGGGAACAATCCGCTCGTTTCGGTATATTATTTGTCTCTGTAGTGTGAAAACTGTGGGAGGAGTCTACAAGCATTATCAAGTCTAGCAGAAGAAGTCACATGCATTTGGAGTGTCTCAGCATCTTGTGTTTACAACCACTGTTTCCTAGCAACGCTCATGCCCTGTTTATGCTTCCCAAATACTGCTTCATCAAAACTGCCCCATCAGAATTACCCCATCAAAACTGCCCCATCATATTCCTCTATTATAAATCAGTGCATGGTGTGTCTGTCCCCTCCCCCGGGCTCTGTAATCAGCTGAGATGCTCCAGCCACCTTCCCCCCCTGTGTATAACAGAAGCTTTGGTAACCATGGCAACAAAACAAACACTAACAGTACACTCTGATTAATGGCTAAAATTTCCTGAAATGACCTCTAAACAAATGGCCGTATTTTAAAAACTATACATCCTACAGCGAAGATCTTTATATTGTGAGAATCACAAGACCCAGACCTAGATTTTGATGTATAGTATGTCTCTGAAATATTAAAAATGAAGGCACAGTCGCAGTTTAGAAATTGCCCTTCAAATTTGGAGGGGGCTAGAGTGTAGTTTCAATGAATGTCAATGGACGGCGTGAGTTGCAAACAAATGGTCATATTGTGAAAACTATCAGGACTATGGCTTAGCCGTGGACATGTTTAGTGGCAGCAGGGATAGCTGAACGTTTTGATATAAGATTTGTGTAGGTGGGCTTGAAAATGAGGGAGTGGCGGCAGTTTAGAAATCATGTTCTGATTTTCCAGCTTTTGTCATCTCCCACTCTAGTTTCCCCATTCATTCCTATGGGACCAATTTCGCCGCAAAAACGACGATATTTCGTGAACCATTCGGCGAAACGTTCCACAAAGTAATAGCACACCATTCGGGAACAATCCGCACGTTTCGGTATATTACTTGTCTATGTAGTGTAAAAACTGTGGGAGGAGTTAGGGTGGTAAATTTGGCTATAATAATAAGAATAATATATATGTGAGATAACAGTAAGTGGTCTTGCTATGCAAGAACACTTAATAATATATATGTGAGATAACAGTAAGTGGTCTTGCTATGCAAGAACACTTAACTAGAAAAGGTACAATTTCTGGGGAAATTGTGAAAAGTGTTCTTGCCTCTACAACTGGAGTGGGCGGAGTAACTGGGTGGGGTGGAGTGGCTTGAGTAACTGTGAAAAGTGTTAAAAAGCTTAATATTTTAAAAAGTATAAATAGTAGTAAAAAAGTTCCATCATTCGCTGAAAGAGCTGAACATTTTTTTCAAAAGTAATTTTTTTTTTCAAAAATGAATTTTTTTTAATCAAAAATGATTTTTTTTTCTTCAAAAATGATTTTTTTTTTCAAAAGTAATTTTTTTTTTCAAAGGTAATTTTTTTTTTCAAAAATGAATTTTTTTATTTCAAAAATAATTTTTTTTTCGAAATTATTATTTTTTTTAAAGTAATTTTTTTTCAAAAATATATTTTTTTTTCAAAAATATTTTTTTTTTTCAAATATATTTTTTTTTCAAAAATATTTTTTTTTTTTAAATTTTTTTTTTTCAAAAATAATTTTTTTTTTCAAAAATTTTTTTTTTTCAAAAATATTTTTTTTTTTTTTCAAAAATGATTTTTTTTTTTCAAAAATTATTTTTTTACTTTTTTCAAAAAAAATTTTTTTTTTCAAAAATATTTTTTTTTTTTACATGGGGCGGTCATAATGTTTTGGCTGATCATGGGGTGGTCATAATGTTTTGGCTGATCATGGGGTTGTCAGCTTTTGTCACTTCCCACTCTAGTTTTGAACATTTCGCCATTCATTCCTATGGGACCAATTTCGCCGCAAAAACGTCATTTCGTGGACCATTCGGCAAAACATTCCACAAAGTAATAACACACCAATCGGGAACAATCCGCTCGTTTCGGTATATTATTTGTCTCTGTAGTGTGAAAACTGTGGGAGGAGTCTACAAGCATTATCAAGTCTAGCAGAAGAAGTCACATGCATTTGGAGTGTCTCAGCATCTTGTGTTTACAACCACTGTTTCCTAGCAACGCTCATGCCCTGTTTATGCTTCCCAAATACTGCTTCATCAAAACTGCCCCATCAGAATTACCCCATCAAAACTGCCCCATCATATTCCTCTATTATAAATCAGTACATGGTGTGTCTGTCCCCCTCCCCCGGGCTCTGTAATCAGCTGAGATGCTCCAGCCACCTTCCCCCCCTGTGTATAACAGAAGCTTTGGTAACCATGGCAACAAAACAAACACTAACAGTACACTCTGATTAATGGCTAAAATTTCCTGAAATGACCTCTAAACAAATGGCCGTATTTTAAAAACTATACATCCTACAGCGAAGATCTTTATATTGTGAGAATCACAAGACCCAGACCTAGATTTTGATGTATAGTATGTCTCTGAAATATTAAAAATGAAGGCACAGTCGCAGTTTAGAAATTGCCCTTCAAATTTGGAGGGGGCTAGAGTGTAGTTTCAATGAATGTCAATGGACGGCGTGAGTTGCAAACAAATGGTCATATTGTGAAAACTATCAGGACTATGGCTTAGCCGTGGACATGTTTAGTGGCAGCAGGGATAGCTGAACGTTTTGATATAAGATTTGTGTAGGTGGGCTTGAAAATGAGGGAGTGGCGGCAGTTTAGAAATCATGTTCTGATTTTCCAGCTTTTGTCATCTCCCACTCTAGTTTCCCCATTCATTCCTATGGGACCAATTTCGCCGCAAAAACGACGATATTTCGTGAACCATTCGGCGAAACGTTCCACAAAGTAATAGCACACCATTCGGAAACAATCCGCACGTTTCGGTATATTACTTGTCTATGTAGTGTAAAAACTGTGGGAGGAGTTAGGGTGGTAAATTTGGCTATAATAATAAGAATAATATATATGTGAGATAACAGTAAGTGGTCTTGCTATGCAAGAACACTTAATAATATATATGTGAGATAACAGTAAGTGGTCTTGCTATGCAAGAACACTTAACTAGAAAAGGTACAATTTCTGGGGAAATTGTGAAAAGTGTTCTTGCCTCTACAACTGGAGTGGGCGGAGTAACTGGGTGGGGTGGAGTGGCTTGAGTAACTGTGAAAAGTGTTAAAAAGCTTAATATTTTAAAAAGTATAAATAGTAGTAAAAAAGTTCCATCATTCGCTGAAAGAGCTGAACATTTTTTTCAAAAGTAATTTTTTTTTTCAAAAATGAATTTTTTTTAATCAAAAATGATTTTTTTTTCTTCAAAAATGATTTTTTTTTTCAAAAGTAATTTTTTTTTTCAAAGGTAATTTTTTTTTTCAAAAATGAATTTTTTTATTTCAAAAATAATTTTTTTTTTCGAAATTATTATTTTTTTTAAAGTAATTTTTTTTCAAAAATATTTTTTTTTTTCAAAAATATTTTTTTTTTTCAAATATATTTTTTTTTCAAAAATATATTTTTTTTTTTAATTTTTTTTTTTCAAAAATAATTTTTTTTTTCAAAAATTTTTTTTTTTTCAAAAATATTTTTTTTTTTTTTCAAAAATGATTTTTTTTTTTTCAAAAATTATTTTTTTACTTTTTTCAAAAAAAATTTTTTTTTTCAAAAATATTTTTTTTTTTACATGGGGCGGTCATAATGTTTTGGCTGATCATGGGGTGGTCATAATGTTTTGGCTGATCATGGGGTTGTCAGCTTTTGTCACTTCCCACTCTAGTTTTGAACATTTCGCCATTCATTCCTATGGGACCAATTTCGCCGCAAAAACGTCATTTCGTGGACCATTCGGCAAAACATTCCACAAAGTAATAACACACCAATCGGGAACAATCCGCTCGTTTCGGTATATTATTTGTCTCTGTAGTGTGAAAACTGTGGGAGGAGTCTACAAGCATTATCAAGTCTAGCAGAAGAAGTCACATGCATTTGGAGTGTCTCAGCATCTTGTGTTTACAACCACTGTTTCCTAGCAACGCTCATGCCCTGTTTATGCTTCCCAAATACTGCTTCATCAAAACTGCCCCATCAGAATTACCCCATCAAAACTGCCCCATCATATTCCTCTATTATAAATCAGTACATGGTGTGTCTGTCCCCCTCCCCCGGGCTCTGTAATCAGCTGAGATGCTCCAGCCACCTTCCCCCCCTGTGTATAACAGAAGCTTTGGTAACCATGGCAACAAAACAAACACTAACAGTACACTCTGATTAATGGCTAAAATTTCCTGAAATGACCTCTAAACAAATGGCCGTATTTTAAAAACTATACATCCTACAGCGAAGATCTTTATATTGTGAGAATCACAAGACCCAGACCTAGATTTTGATGTATAGTATGTCTCTGAAATATTAAAAATGAAGGCACAGTCGCAGTTTAGAAATTGCCCTTCAAATTTGGAGGGGGCTATAGTGTAGTTTCAATGAATGTCAATGGACGGTGTGAGTTGCAAACAAATGGTCATATTGTGAAAACTATCAGGACTATGGCTTAGCCGTGGACATGTTTAGTGGCAGCAGGGATAGCTGAACGTTTTGATATAAGATTTGTGTAGGTGGGCTTGAAAATGAGGGAGTGGTGGCAGTTTAGAAATCATGTTCTGATTTTTCAGCTTTTGTCCTCTCCCCCTGGGCTCTGTAATCAGAGCTGAGATGCTCCAGCCACCTCCCCCCCTGTGTATAACAGAAGCTTTGGTAACCATGGCAACAAAACACACACAGTACACTCTGATTAATGGCTAAAATTTCTTGAAATTACCTCTAAACAAAAAGCTTTTTCTCAAAAACTGTAAAAGATATCAAACTGAAAAGATATAGCCAGATAGCTGAATATTTTGTGAACATTTTAAAGTTTGTTTGGTGTCTCTAGGTGAAAGTATGAAGGAGCTGAAACTTTTGGGAGCGGAAGAAAAATTTAAGGATTTCAAGCATGCTCCCATTGACTTCAATGTTAAAAAAAAGTGATAAAAAGCTTAATATTTTAAAAAGTATAAATGGTAGAAAAAAAGTTGAAAAAGAGCACACCTCAGCTAAAAGAGACGAACATTTTGATAGTTGAATGGTTTTAATAGCTGAAAGTATGCAGAAGTTACGCATTACCGAAAAACGTACGGAATAAAATTAAAATTATTAAAAATAATAAATAAAATCGAATAACAATAGTGGGACTGCTAAAGCAGTCCCACTAATAAAATCGAATAACAATAGTGGGACTGCTAAAGCAGTCCCACTAATAAATTAAAAAAACGAATAACAATAGTGGGACTGCTAAAGCATTCCCACTAATAAAAAAACGAACAACAATAGTGGGACTGCTAAAGCATTCCCACTAATTATTAAAAATAAATAAAATCGAATAACAATAGTGGGACTGCTAAAGCATTCCCACTAACTATAGTGCTCGTGAGTCCAGATGTGGAAACAGCTGCTGTGTCCTGTCCCTACATTACACTGAATCATTTTTGATGAAGCATTATATTTTCAAACACATCTACACCACATCAACTCATTGTGGGAATTCAACAAATTATCAAGCCATAAATGTATGTCCAACCCTGTCCCATCGTATTTGGCGAAAAAATAACGTCACTTTATAAAGTATCATATCTATTCAAAAGAACGGTCTTTACGAACGATGCAGAAAAACCGCCAAAAATAAGGATCAGCATGTAAGTTCAGTATCTCAATAGTAAAACACAAGTACTTACTTTTTTTAAGCAGCTTCTTTATTCGCCAATATTGTTCTGGCTCCCGACTTTTGATGTCAGACCACCGCTTCCGCAATTGTTCTTTCGAACGTTTTGTACCAAATTTCTCTTCAAGAGCGGTGACAACTGAGGACATTATTTTGTCCTTCCTCATATTGGGTCGTGTGTACGGTCCTTTTTTGCCATCGTAGTCCTCCCTTCTCAATATGGACACCATCTCCACCATCTCTTCAAAAGCCATGTTGGTGGCCTTATATCTCCTCCGGGATGTGGATGTTTGGGGCTCCGGGCTTTCCTCCGCGCTACTTCCACTTAATCGCTCCGCCATCTTTTGCTATCTACTCCCACTGCACAACGAAGAGTGAAGGGGCGGAGCCAAATCGTACTTACGAACGTCAGGGGCGGGCGACGCAGGCGGAGCATGACACATGCGCAGTGTATATAAAGCTATTACGATGGCCTACGTATGTCCATGCGGAAGTAGCGAGCGTCACAAACGAAGGTAAGATTAAAGTGTGTGTGTGTGTGTGTGTGTGTGTGTGTGTTTGTGTGTGTGTGTCCCCTAGATTACAACCCAAACTAATCCTGAGATTTGGGACTGACATTTAAGTTTGGATCTTGTGTCTTGTCTTGCAGAAAAAATGAATCCCTTTAAAGAGGAAGAATTTTTGTGCCAATTTATTGAGCTCTATGAGGACAAGAAAAACCTGTGGGAGGTCAAACACCCCCTATATTATAATCGGGATGTTAGGAAGGCAACACTGGGCACACTTTTAGAGTTTGTGAAGACTCGACTCCCCCAGGCAGACCTCAAGTTTGTGGACAGGAAAATAGGTATCTTGCGAAACATGTATAAGCGGGAACACAAAAAAATCCAGGAGTCGCTCAGATCCGGGGCAGCAGCTGACCAAGTATATGTACCCAAGTTGTGGTATTACAACAAACTGCGATTCCTGGATGAGCAGACCAAAGCCAGGCAATCACTTTCCACTCTTCCCCCCACCCTTCCCTCCAGACTTCCCTCCCCTCTTCCCTCCAGCCTTCCTTCCACTCTTCCCTCCAGCCTTCCATCCACCTCCACCCCAGCTGAGGAGTCCCAGGATGAACTGGGCCTTTTCACCATTGATGAAGTTGATGCGCCCAGCTTCAGCCAGGTATCCATTTTTTTTTTCATTTGGGATTGTGTAAATGTTATTAATGATGTTAAGGTGTTAATTTTGAAAGTGCTTCATAAAAAATCACTTCTGCACAAAGAGTAATATGTAGACATATCACTAGACAGTAGTGGCCAAATATATACTTCACTTCAGATCTTGTTGATCATCTGAAATAATGGTGTGGTCAAATAGATAGCCTTTACTATTTTGTGTAATTATATTTGAAAGTCCTGAGCTGAAAATTGTGTGTGATTGCATAACACAAAATTACAACTATGTCCCTTTTTTACACAGGATGATCTCAGCCAGGAGGAGGCCTTGCCCAGTGGGAGAGAGGAGGAGGCCTTGCCCAGTGGGAGAGAGGAGGAGGCTGTGGCTGGGCCAAGTAGAAGCCGCACGGAGTGTCAGGTGCCTCCCCTCCGCATTCTCCACAAAAGGCCCAGGAGAATGACACCAACAGCGCAGGAATCCCTAGCCCTCATACGGGAAGCAAGCCTCATCCTCAGCAAACCACCCAATGCTGAGGAGGCGTATGGCACCTATATAGCCAGCAGATTGCTGGAGTTGGAAAAGGGCCAACGCCTCCTCTGTGAGGGTCTAATTTTTCAGGCTTACCAGAAGGGCTTGAGAGGGGAGCTTACTGCTACCACGTATCTGGCAGATGAAGCCACTTCTCCTCCTCCTCCTCCTCCTCCTGCCCCAAGTACACCACCAGAGGCCCAGCCTCCGAGGAAGGCTGCAGAAAAGCGTGGAGGGAAGACTGCAGAGAAGCGTGGAGGGAAGGCTCCACGGAAGAGTCGAAAGTGATTGCCTGGTTTCTGTCTGGTCTGACTGTGCTCCCTGTGCTCCCTATAGTCGCAAGATACCAATTTTCTTGTCCTCAAACTTGATGTGTGTCCTGGGGGACAAAAGGCTTCACAGATTCTAAAAGTGTCTCCAGTGTTGCCTTCCTAATTTTTTTGAGAATAAAATAAATACATTTTTGGTTACCTTACATTCTTGCCTATGTCTTTTGATTAAAAAACGCCATTTTGTTTGGGAGTAGGCAGGTACAGGTCCAAAAGACTATGGGGTTGATTTGAGAAAACCAAATAGTCTGTGCACTTTGCAGAGGGCAGTTGCCCTCTGCAAGTGCAATTGCTCCAGAGCATCAGAAATTATTTAAAAGCTTGACTTTGAAAAGAGTACCCAATCCTGTGCAAGTAAAAGAAAAAAAAAACATTTTTGCTTGCACATGATTGGATGATGGAAGTCAGCAGAGCTGCTTCACATTTAATAAAGCTTGGGAGCAACTGCTCTTGCAGAGGGCAACTGCACTTTACAAAGTGCACAGTCTTTTTCCCTTTAGGAAATCAACCCCTATGTGTGTTTTTGACAAAAGGCTTAAATCATTTAGAATATCAAGTGAAACGTTCACTTGAGAAATTGCACAGCAAGTGCACTTGTTGGAAGTTCAGTCGCTGAAAAACTGAGGGGAAGAGCTTAAATTTGGGGAAGCTCTGCTGATTTATTCCGAAAATCAGGTCAAATAAAAATTAATTGTTTTTTTTTGGGCTTCCTTGCATGTGCCCCTCGGATCCACAGCGAACGCACTTCAAAATGCTCTTTCTGTGGAATTATATGTATAATTAGCACTTGGAGTGAAAAATGATTTTGCCTTTGTTAAATACACCCCCCTATGTCTAATGAACAAGGGACAACAACCTCATTAAGGTTCATTAAAACAACACAAAATATGAATGTTAATTGTGGTAACTTGAAAATACACACAAAAAATGTGGTTAGCATTTAACACACATTGTAAAATAGCTAAGTGTTGAAATAAAAAAATAAAAATAAATAGACCAAAATCGATTTTAAAATTTAAAAGTTATGGAGATCTGGCTGTTACAAAATATTATAATAGTCATGGCAGGAGGATAAATCATGAAGAAAGTAGTTTGTGAGAACTCTGTGTGAATATAAAGCAGAAAAACAACTTCATTCCTCTCGCATTATCAATCCTAAAAAAAGGCTGTATTAAAAGACGACAGAAGAGGAATGTGCTAGCTTCAAGACGAAGGCTAGTTTTACCAGACCGAGCGCTTCCGTCTTGTAATTGCTTCAGAGCATGCGTCAGTTTGAGTTCGTCGGACTAGCACACAGACGATCGGTTTGTCCGCTAGAAAGAAGAGTCCGTCGGATAAATTTTAAACAAGTTTCAAATCTAAGTCCGTCCAACTTTTGAGCAAAGTCCGCTGGAGCCCACACACATCGAATTGTCCGACAAAATCCAGTCCGCCGGGCAAAGTCCGCCGTAAAGTCCGCTCGTGTGTACGCGGCATTACAATTGAATAGTCCCCCTTTCGTAGGATTCAATCTTTGTCCGCCTGGATAGACATCTCTCACTTGCCTAGCAGCCAGCACGTAGCACGAACAAAAGTCTCTGCACAGACTTATCTAGAATAAAACCCGTACGATCCTCTGCCACAGGATGTACGGCCTGTGATGACTGTCAGACACAGTACTTGAACCTTTAAGCCAACCCGGCAGTACTATACTGTAAACTTACTTCGGAATGCGTCTTCCAACCGAGTCACCAGGCCCCTCTCCAGACCAGCACTCTGCATGATCCTTCCATGATGGGTCCTCCCCTGGGATCTTCTCGGTTGTCCAGCTTCTTCACTTAGGATAGACAACTCAGGACCATTCCTCCGCTCCTGTGGTAGGCCCCAGACAGGCTTCTGGGCCCACCCACACGGCGCATCGACGCGGGCCTCCGGAACGGAGGACCACGAGGTGGTATTCCTAGTGCATAAAGTCACGTGGGCGGTGACGATACGCGTCAGGGAAGAGTCAGGTGTCATCACTTCTGGCCACGGCCAAGACCGGAAGTACTGGGATCTGTGCTGTTTATTTTATGCTGTATATTACCATGATTTCAATTGTGGATGTCGGCATAGGTTTGTGGGACACCTGATAATTTCCCAAATGCCTGGTGGGACTACTGTTATGGTAGTCATCTCTAGCTGGTAAGGAGCCTCATATCTCACTTGGGTGTGAATACTTTGGACTTACCTTTACCACACTTCCTTTGGATTTTAATTCACATTTCCTTTGGATTTTCAACTCACATTGTATATGGACTTTTTAGTTTTGAACTTTTTACACTATTTGCTACTGAGATTTTACATGTACACTTATTTTGGATTTATTTTTCCCTCTTGTGTTTGACACTTTTATTACATATATCCTTATTGTATTTTTTAATTTTGAACTTCTCTAGTGTTTTCAAAGGTTTTTTCACGTGTTGAGATATCTGCTTTAGTTTTCCATGTTAGACTTGTTTTCACCATTACTTCATCATATTACGATTATTTTTTTTATTAAATTTTTGTTGTGTCAATGTTTTATTGGCTATCACCTTTAGTCATTTTTGATGTGCTGGTTTTTATTTTTCACACATACATGGGCTTTTTTGGTGATTTCTGTTCATTTCACATTATTGTTTTAGCGCTGCATTTTTTATTTTTATTTTGATTTATTTGAGTTTAGTATTGGACTTTTTGTGCTGGCGGCTTTTACACTTTACCATTCAATTTATTCCTTTTTTTAGCGGAGCGTTTAACCCTTGGGTTTTTTATTATTCCTAGTGCATACCTGTCGGCCAGGAGGGCCAGCAGGTGGCTGAAAACGAACCCTAAAACATGGCGTCTGTCCCATAAATACCCTCTCCCAGAATGCAACTCGGAGGACCACCTCCACCGAGTTATTTCCGAGGCAGAGGAGCACTCATTCGCTTCAACACGTTGCTTTTCCAACACCTGCCGATGGTGACAACGACACCCACCGGCACAATGTGGAACTGCATGCAACGTCAGCCAAGCTGGAACAGAGGCAAATCTAACTTCCTATAATAAGCGATCCACTAAATTTACCTATCAGCGGTAGATAAAAATCTACCAGCGCTACATAATCCCCCCAGTACAATAGACGTTGTCCTCAACGTCTGTCACAAAACAATAACTCCCAAGCCTGAGAGTAGGTATTTGAGCTTAAGCTCGGGTTCACACCTATGTGAATTAGATGCGGCTTACAACGCATCCAATTCGCAGGACATTTTAAACTAGGTTCATTAGAATGAGGCTGGTTCACATATGTGCGATGCATTCGCACTGCACATTGCACAAAAAACTTGTGCGTTTTCTGGTCATTGCGGTGCGAATTAGAAGGCCATTATCTTCTATGGGCACGCATCTGATTCACAGCTGTGTTGCGGTGTTGTCAGGATATCTAATTGACCAGACTGTGTGGACTACACAGAGGAAACCCAAAACATATATATGTGAAATAATGGTGTTTATTAACAAGTGATAAGGAATATAAACAGTGAAAACCCACACAACCACCCACTACAAACAACAATATATATATGGTAAAAGGAGATACCGTAATCGTAATCAAAGCCAAGCCAAGGTCATACACAGGGAAGTCAGCAGAAGGGTAAGGACGGGAAACTGAACAGGACAAGGAGAGGATGGATGGATGGGGTTCAGGGCAGAGATCCAAGGGAGCCAGGAACAGAAGGGACAGGACTAGGAAGGCCTCAGGATAGGGATGGGATCAGATCAGGACAAGGCAGATAGCAGGCTCAAGGTCAATCAGGCAGCAAGGTCAGAACGCAGGGAGAGAGAAAGATACCAAGGCGAGCAAGTGAGGGCTTGCCGGGTATATATAGGGCTGACTAATTGGCTTCAAGTCACACCTGAGCGCAGGGAGTGTTGTCTGTTCCATACTGCCAGGATCCATCCGCTGGTGGACATCAGTACTGCAGCCAAAAGATGACAAGACACCAGCAGGGAAATATTCTCCTGACAGTTCAACACTGCCAGGAGACACCTGCTGGTGGGCCCCAGTACTGCATGCCAAATAATATAACTCACCAGCGAATGGACCCTTTCCTGACAGTAGCCCTCCCTAAAGGAGCGGCCTCCGGACGCTCCAACTGGTCTTAATTGTCCATGGTCTATGGCATCAGGCAGAATGGTGGAGGAAGGTATGTCAGGCTGGTCATCAGGCACATCCGGGCAGACGGCTGGCATGTCAGAGTCATTAAGCTGGGCAGCAGACGACAGGAACCACTCGAGCTGGGCAGCAGACGACAGGAACCACTTGAGCTGGGCAGCAGACGACAGGAACCACTTGAGCTGGGCAGCAGACGACAGGAACCACTTGAGCTGGGCAGCAGACGACAGGAACCACTTGAGCTGGGCAGCAGACGACAGGAACCACTTGAGCTGGGCAGCAGACGACAGGAACCACTTGAGCTGGGCAGCAGACGACAGGAACCACTTGAGCTGGGCAGCAGACGACAGGAACCACTTGAGCTGGGCAGCCGACGACAGGAACCACTTGAGCTGGGCAGCAGACGACAGGAACCACTTGAGCTGGGCAGCAGACGACAGGAACCACTTGAGCTGGGCAGCAGACGACAGGAACCACTTGAGCTGGGCAGCAGACGACAGGAACCACTTGAGCTGGGCAGCAGACGACAGGAACCACTTGAGCTGGGCAGCAGACGACAGGAACCACTTGAGCTGGGCAGCAGACGGCAGGAACCACTTGAGCTGGGCAGCAGACGGCAGGAACCACTTGAGCTGGGCAGCAGACGGCAGGAACCACTTGAGCTGGGCAGCAGACGACAGGAACCACTTGAGCTGGGCAGCAAACGACAGGAACCACTTTAGCTGGGCGGCAGACGACAGGAACCACTTGAGCTGGGCGGCAGATGACAGGAACCACTTGAGCTGGGCAGCAGATGGCAGGAACCACTTGAGCTGGGCAGCAGACCACAGGAACCACTTGAGCTGGGCAGCAAACGACAGGAACCACTTGAGCTGGGCAGCAGACGACAGGAACCACTTGAGCTGGGCAGCAGACGACAGGAACCACTTGAGCTGGGCAGCAGACGGCAGGAACCACTTGAGCTGGGCAGCAGACGGCAAGAACCACTTGAGCTGGAGGGCAGACACCCGGACATCAGGCTGGAGGGCTGGAACATCAGACTGGAAAGCTGGAACATCCGACTGGGACGCTGGCACATCCGACTGGGACGCTGGCACATCCGACTGGGACGCTGGCACATCCGACTGGGACGCTGGCACATCCGACTGGGAAGCTGGCACATCCGACTGGGAAGCTGGCACATCCGACTGGGAAGCAATCTTCGAGACATCAGGCTGGAAGGCAAGCTGCAAGACATCAGGCTGGGAAGCTGGCACAGCAAACTGGGAAGCTGGCACATCAATCTGGGAAGCTGGCACATCAATCTGGGAAGCTGGCACATCAATCTGGGAAGCTGGCACATCAATCTGGGAAGCTGGCACATCAGACTGGGAAGCTGGCACATCAGACTGGGAAGCTGGCACATCAATCTGGGAAGCTGGCACATCAGACTGGGAAGCTGGCACATCAGACTGGGAAACTGGCACATCAGACTGGTAGGTAGGCATCAAGACATCAGGCTGGAAGACAAGCTGCAAGACATCAGGCTGGGAAGCTAGTACAGCAAACTGGGAAGCTGGCACATCAATCTGGGAAGCTGGCACATCAGACTGGGAAACTGGCACGTCAGACTGGGAAACTGGCACATCAGACTGGTAGGTAGGCATCAAGACATCAGGCTGGAAGACAAGCTGCAAGACATCAGGCTGGGAAGCTAGTACAGCAAACTGGGAAGCTGGCACATCAATCTGGGAAGCTGGCACATCAATCTGGGAAGCTGGCACATCAATCTGGGAAGCTGGCACATCAATCTGGGAAGTTGGCACATCAGACTGGTAGGTAGGCATCAAGACATCGGGCTGGAAGGCAAGCTGCAAGACATCAGGCTGGGAAGCTGGTACAGCAAACTGGGAAGCTGGCACATCAATCTGGAAAGCTGGCACATCAATCTGGAAGGCTGGCACATCAGACTGGTAGGTAGGCATCAAGACATCGGGCTGGAAGGCAAGCTGCAAGACATCAGGCTGGGAAGCTGGTACAGCAATCTGGGAAGCTGGCACATCAATCTGGGAAGCTGGCACATCAATCTGGGAAGCTGGCACATCAATCTGGGAAGCTGGCACATCAATCTGGGAAGCTGGCACATCAATCTGGGAAGCTGGCACATCAGACTGGGAAGCTGGCACATCAGACTGGGAAGCTGGCACATCAGACTGGGAAGCTGGCACATCAATCTGGGAAGCTGGCACATCAGACTGGGAAGCTGGCACATCAGACTGGGAAACTGGCACATCAGACTGGTAGGTAGGCATCAAGACATCAGGCTGGAAGACAAGCTGCAAGACATCAGGCTGGGAAGCTAGTACAGCAAACTGGGAAGCTGGCACATCAATCTGGGAAGCTGGCACATCAGACTGGGAAACTGGCACGTCAGACTGGGAAACTGGCACATCAGACTGGTAGGTAGGCATCAAGACATCAGGCTGGAAGACAAGCTGCAAGACATCAGGCTGGGAAGCTAGTACAGCAAACTGGGAAGCTGGCACATCAATCTGGGAAGCTGGCACATCAATCTGGGAAGCTGGCACATCAATCTGGGAAGTTGGCACATCAGACTGGTAGGTAGGCATCAAGACATCGGGCTGGAAGGCAAGCTGCAAGACATCAGGCTGGGAAGCTGGTACAGCAAACTGGGAAGCTGGCACATCAATCTGGAAAGCTGGCACATCAATCTGGAAGGCTGGCACATCAGACTGGTAGGTAGGCATCAAGACATCGGGCTGGAAGGCAAGCTGCAAGACATCAGGCTGGGAAGCTGGTACAGCAATCTGGGAAGCTGGCACATCAATCTGGGAAGCTGGCACATCAATCTGGGAAGCTGGCACATCAATCTGGGAAGCTGGCACATCAATCTGGGAAGCTGGCACATCAATCTGGGAAGCTGGCACATCAGACTGGGAAGCTGGCACATCAGACTGGGAAGCTGGCACATCAGACTGGGAAGCTGGCACATCAATCTGGGAAGCTGGCACATCAGACTGGGAAGCTGGCACATCAGACTGGGAAACTGGCACATCAGACTGGTAGGTAGGCATCAAGACATCAGGCTGGAAGACAAGCTGCAAGACATCAGGCTGGGAAGCTAGTACAGCAAACTGGGAAGCTGGCACATCAATCTGGGAAGCTGGCACATCAGACTGGGAAACTGGCACGTCAGACTGGGAAACTGGCACATCAGACTGGTAGGTAGGCATCAAGACATCAGGCTGGAAGACAAGCTGCAAGACATCAGGCTGGGAAGCTAGTACAGCAAACTGGGAAGCTGGCACATCAATCTGGGAAGCTGGCACATCAATCTGGGAAGCTGGCACATCAATCTGGGAAGCTGGCACATCAATCTGGGAAGTTGGCACATCAGACTGGTAGGTAGGCATCAAGACATCGGGCTGGAAGGCAAGCTGCAAGACATCAGGCTGGGAAGCTGGTACAGCAAACTGGGAAGCTGGCACATCAATCTGGAAAGCTGGCACATCAATCTGGAAGGCTGGCACATCAGACTGGTAGGTAGGCATCAAGACATCAGGCTGGAAGGCAAACTGCAAGACATCCGGCTGGAAGGCAGGGACATCGAGCTGGAAGGCAGGCATCGGGACGACAGGCTGAGAGGCAGGCACATCAGACTGTAAAGCTGGAACATCAGACTGCAAGGCTGGAACATCAGACTGGAAGGCTGGAACATCAGACTGGAAGGCTGGAACATCAGACTGCAAAGCTGGAACATCAGACTGCAAAGCTGGAACATCAGACTGCAAAGCTGGAACTTCAGACTGCAAAGCTGGAACATCAGACTGGAAGGCTGGAACATCAGACTGCAAAGCTGGAACTTCAGACTGCAAAGCTGGAACTTCAGACTGCAGGGCTGGAACATCAGACTGCAAAGCTGGAACATCAGACTGCAAAGCTGGAACATCAGACTGCAAAGCTGGAACATCAGACTGCAAAGCTGGAACATCAGACTGCAAAGCTGGAACTTCAGACTGCAAAGCTGGAACATCAGACTGGAAGGCTGGAACATCAGACTGCAAAGCTGGAACATCAGACTGCAAAGCTGGAACATCAGACTGCAAAGCTGGAACATCAGACTGCAAAGCTGGAACTTCAGACTGCAAAGCTGGAACTTCAGACTGCAAAGCTGGAACTTCAGACTGCAAAGCTGGAACTTCAGACTGCAAAGCTGGAACATCAGACTGCAAAGCTGGAACATCAGACTGCAAAGCTGGAACATCAGACTGCAAAGCTGGAATATCAGACTGCAAAGCTGGAACATCAGACTGGAAGGTTGGAACATCAGACTGGAAGGTTGGAACATCAGACTGGTAGGCTGAAACATCAGACTGGAAGGCTGGAACATCAGACTGGCGAGCTGGAACGTCAGACTGCAAAGCTGGAACAGGTTGGGTTACTGGCAGGATGGTGTGGGTCGGGAAGAATTTTTGCTTCTTCTTTGGTTTAGCCCGTGCAGTTTTGTATGTAGGTGCAGGGCTGTAAGCAAAGAAAGTAGCTGGGCAGAAGGAAGACCAAGGAACTGTAGCTAGAGAGGGATTTTGTGGGACTGTTACAGGTGGAGGAGAAGAGACAGGTGAATTGAAGGCAGGATGGGTGCAACACTTGGAGACTGGGTGGTAGTATTTGGTAGGGAGCTGATTAAACTGGGTTGTAGCTGAGGTTGCCATAGGTGACGGGGAAATAGATCTTTTGGAAAGCAGATGATTAATGGCAGGGCTGGAATAGTGTGGCTTAGCTAAAGACAGGAGGTCTGACCATGCCTGCAGCAAAGGTTGAACAAACGCTGATTCACATACAGCCTGACTAACCAAAGATTGTACTGAATAAATGCAATCGGATAACACCTGCTGGGAACAAGCGGCATAGTGTTCATCAAAGGAAGCCGGATCATCCTCTAACAACCATACCAGGGATTCAACCTGGTCACAACTGAAAGGAGGGGAGAAATCGTCACTACCTTCAGGAATGCATGACAAGACTGACTTTGTACATAATTGGATCAAAGGCTGAACATCCTCAAATAACACATGACCTTGATCTACAAGTAAATGGTCGGTTTGTATCGTTTCCAGCAGTTGGTCTCGGGTCCAATCTTTAAGAGTCTGACAACAATATTCATTATCCTCTTCCGCCAGCAGAGAATAATAGACAATTTCATCAAAGTCCATTTTGTGCGCCCACCGTAACAGGACGGTTTCTCAGTGCAGCCACGTCTGGTCAGGGATGGCCTTGGTATACTGTCAGGATATCTAATTGACCAGACTGTGTGGACTACACAGAGGAAACCCAAAACATATATATGTGAAATAATGGTGTTTATTAACAAGTGATAAGGAATATAAACAGTGAAAACCCACACAACCACCCACTACAAACAACAATATATATATGGTAAAAGGAGATACCGTAATCGTGATCAAAGCCAAGCCAAGGTCATACACAGGGAAGTCAGCAGAAGGGTAAGGACGGGAAACTGAACAGGACAAGGAGAAGATGGATGGATGGGGTTCAGGGCAGAGATCCAAGGGAGCCAGGAACAGAAGGGACAGGACTAGGAAGGCCTCAGGATAGGGATGGGATCAGATCAGGACAAGGCAGATAGCAGGCTCAAGGTCAATCAGGCAGCAAGGTCAGAATGCAGGGAGAGAGAAAGATACCAAGGCGAGCAAGTGAGGGCTTGCCGGGTATATATAGGGCTGACTAATTGGCTTCAAGTCACACCTGAGCGCAGGGAGTGTTGTCTGTTCCATACTGCCAGGATCCATCCGCTGGTGGACATCAGTACTGCAGCCAAAAGATGACAAGACACCAGCAGGGAAATATTCTCCTGACAGTTCAACACTGCCAGGAGACACCTGCTGGTGGGCCCCAGTACTGCATGCCAAATAATATAACTCACCAGCGAATGGACCCTTTCCTGACAGGTGTGAACAGAAATGATCTCCCCTCCTCCTACACCTCCCCCTCTTCCAGTTCCTCCCCTGTCTGTTTTGGTGTGGTGACCGGAGCAAGCATGGCAAAAAGGGGTAGAAAAGTTTCATCCAAGGCGAAGGAATCCGTGGATTGTGAGGAGCTGATCAGACTTGTGAGGGAGAAACCGATGATTTATGACACCCGGCATCCTAAATATAAGGACAACGTTGTTAAAAAACATGCATGGCTGGAAATTGCCAGAATCATCTTGCCAGAGTGGAGCATGTGCTCATCCCAAGTTCAGGTTGCCAAATGTAAGTTTTTTATTCCCTTTCACTACCTGTAGATGCTGTCCTATTGTTTAGTTATGTTGGCCATTTTTATTCTAATTATAAAAAACAACAGCGTGTGTTTGCCCACAAATCCATACCAGGCCACATGCCCTCAACACTGTGCACATAACGGCGTCAGACAGCGACGGAGGGGTCCCAAAATTACTTAATAAGCTAAGATTCGCTTAGGCTAGCAAAAGAATATACAATGCAAATGTCAACAACATTATTTTTATTTAAATAACCAAAAATTATTAAAAAAATCATTATTTGTTACAGCACACTTTTAACTTTGTCAAGGCCCTGATAATATATTGCAAAACAATACACACTTTTTCTGATTATATAGAATACATCTGCCAAGGCACCTCCCCAGCTGGTGACATAAAGAATTTTTGGAATTCACCACGAATATGTGTACCACTAGTGGTGCCCCAGTAACATTCCACTGTGCCGCCTCCATGTTATGGCTCAGGGAATCCTCAAATAAATAGCCGTCACGTTCACATACATAGTTGTGCAGTGCACAGGCTGCTTTAACAGCACTTATAGCATGGTCAATACTTAGATTTATTGAAGTATGCATGAATCTCCACTTATTGCATAGTATCCCAAATGCACATTCAACTACTCATCGTGCCCTAGTGAGCCCATAATGAGAAAACTCTTTTTTCTGTTGTCAGAGAGCGACTAGAAAAAGACCTGTGCATGTGCTCTGCAGTGCAAACGCTTCATCTCCTACAAATACATGTGGGAGGGAAGGATCTGTTGTTCCGGGCAGGGGAGAATGACTGGGCAAGTCTAGTGTATTCTCGCGCAGCATGCGGCCAAATGAGAAATGTGAAAATACACTAGAATCCGAGCTGCTGCCAAAAGAACCCACATCAATATAAATAAATTTATAATTTGCGTCTGCCACTGCCATTAAGACCAACGAAAAATATTTCTTGTAATTAAAATATTGGCTACCACTAGCTGGAGGCTTGAGGATGCGGATGTGGTTCCCATCAATGGCTCCCAGACAGTTGGGGAAGTTGCAACGCTGCCAGAATAGCTCCGCTACCTTCAACCATTCATGTTTGTTTGGCTTCTTCATAACCAAATCCTTCAGTTCTTCCCATATGACTAGGCAGGTTTGATTAACAATGCCACTAATAGTTGATTTCCCAACCTTAAATTCAAAGTGCAAACTTCCAAACGAATTTCCTGTTGCTAGGTACCTAAAAGCAGACATAAATAAAATTATTTTAATTTTTTTGTTTTTCAGTGCATTAGTTACAGACAAGGTGGCGCAGCATGCCTGATGCTTACCGCAAATACACCATCTCAAAGAAGCAAGGAGTGGCTCGGGGGCCCCGCCTAGGGTACCCTATATGTTTGCCAAGGACTTAGATTTTCTGCAACCCATTGTAGAGATGAGGGAGTAAGTTTTCATCTATATCATCTATGTATCTGCAAACCTCTTAACTTAATTATGCCTAGTTAAGTTGCACTCTTTTTATCTTAACAGGACAGAAGCTAGTTGGGAGGAACAAGATGTGATGGATGACCAACTGGAGGCACAAGCCCAGATTAGTTTGGAAGAAGGCACAGAGGATCTGGCACAAATCCAAAGTTCCTCGAATCTGTGGGAAACCAACCCAGATGAGCAATCTGCAGTGGCAGAGGCTATCTCTCCGACCTCCTCTGCTCCTGTAGACATTGTTCTGCCAGCCAAAGTGCCACGGAGGCGACCACCTCTATCGCAACCTGACATAAGTGAGCGCCTACTTGAAATGTTGAAAACCATGTCTGAAAAGGTGGATGCTTTTTTATGTCCGGATACTATCCTGGCGCTCAGTTTTGTCCCTCTAATAAAGAAAGTCAAACCTGAGCGCTACTTTGAAATGCGAAGCACTATCGAACAAGTGCTGCACTCCTTCTCAGAGCCACGTGAGGAAGCTTCATTTCAAGTGCCATATGTGCCACCACCAAGACCTCCCCTGAACTATCTCAGATACGTCCACTACCCAGAACAACACCAACCTTACCCCTATAATCCCCCATCCTATCCTTCTAGGTTTGAAAAGGCAACCTCCATATATGAAGTTAGACACAGTAACATTCCCTATCCCATCCCATCCCCAATTCCTTCAATCAGGCCCCCCCCCAGAATCCTGGTATGTATGTGACAAGTCAACATGGCGAGGCTAGGCCAGATCCCAGCACTGCCCGTGATGACCAGGCTTCCGCCAGTCACTACTCCACTGAGGCCCCTTTTAAAAAAACATATCACAATCTGTAATTTCTGAGGTCTGTCCAAGGTTGAGGACCAAGAGGACACATGTTTTCAAAAATATGTTCAAGAGGCCTACTTGAGAGACATGTCTATTTTTTGTTTTTGTTGAATGTTAATTTATGTTGGCTACATGTGCCAATTTTAGAATTTTTTTAAGTATACTTGAATAAATAATTATTACGCCAACTTTTGTAGGGTTATAAATTTTGAATGACACATGTTTGAAAAGTTATAAATTAAAAATATTGCATTCTCCTACATTCACATGACAAAGGACATTAGTGGTGAAAAGTACCTTAACCACTTCAGCCCCGGAAGGATTTACCCCCTTCCTGACCAGAGCACTTTTTACAATTTGGCACTGGGTCGCTTTAACTGCTAATTGTGCGGTCATGCAATGCTGTACCCAAACGAAATTTGCGTCCTTTTCTTCCCACAAATAGAGCTTTCTTTTGATGGTATTTGATCACCTCTGCCGTTTTTATTTTTTGCGCTATACATGGAAAAAGACCGAAAATTTTGAAAAAAATGATATTTTCTACTTTTTGTTCTAAAAAAAACCCAATAAACTCAATTTTAGTCATACATTTAGGCCAAAATGTATTCGGACACATGTCTTTGGTAAAAAAAATGTCAATAAGTGTATATTTATTGGTTTGCGCAAAAGTTATAGCGCCTACAAACTAGGGTACATTTTCTGGAATTTACACAGCCTTTAATTTATGACTGCCTATGTCGTTTCTTGAGGTGCTAAAATGGCAGGGCAGTACAAAACCCCTACAAATGACCCCATTTTGGAAAGTAGACACCCCAAGGAAATTGCTGAGAGGCATGTTGAGCCCATTGAATATTCATTTTTTTTGTCCCAAGTGATTGAATAATGACAAAAAAAAAAAAAAATACTAACAGTTGTCAATAAATGATATATTGCTCACACAGGCCATGGGCATATGTGGAATTGCACCCCAAAATACATTTAGCTACTTCTCCTGAGTATGGGGATACCACATGTGTGGGACTTTTTGGGAGCCTAGCCGCGTACGGGGCCCCGAAAACCAATCACCGCCTTCAGGATTTCTAAGGGTGTAAATTTTTGATTTCACTCTTCACTGCCTATCACAGTTTCGGAGGCCATGGAATGCCCAGGTGGCACAACCCCCCCCCCAAATGACCCCATTTTGGAAAGTAGACGCCCCAAGCTATTTGCTGAGAGGCATGGTGAGTATTTTGCAGCTCTCATTTGTTTTTGAAAATAAAGAAAGACAAGAAAAATTTTTTTTTTCTTTTTTCAATTTTCAAAACTTTGTGACAAAAAGTGAGGTCTGCAAAATGCTCGGCAAATAGCTTGGGGTGTCTACTTTCCAAAATGGGGTCATTTGGGGGGGGGGGGTTGCCACCTGGGCATTCCATGGCCTCCAAAACTGTGATAGGCAGTGAAGAGTGAAAACAAAAATTTACGGCCTTAGAAAGCCTGAAGGCGGTGCTTGGTTTTCGGGGTCCCGTGCGCCTCTAGGCTCCCAAAAAAGTCCCACAAATGTGGTATCCCCGTACTCAGGAGAAGCAACAAAATGTATTTTGGGGTGTAATTTCACATATTCCCATGGCATGTTTGAGCAATATATCATTTAGTGACAACTTTGTGCAAAAAAAAAAATTGTCTCTTTCCCGCAACTTGTGTCACAATATAAAATATTCCATGGACTCGACATGACTCTCAGCAAATAGCTTGGGGTGTCTACTTTCCAAAATGGGGTCATTTGGGGGGGTTTGAACTGTCCTGGCATTTTTTTGCACAACATTTAGAAGCTTATGTGACACATCACCCACTCTTCTAACCACTTGAAGACAAAGCCCTTTCTGACACTTTTTGATTACATGAAAAAAATATTTTTTTTTGCAAGAAAATTACTTTGAACCCCCACACATTATATATTTTTTTAAAGCAAATGCCCTACAGATTAAAATGGTGGGTGTTTCATTTTTTTTTTTCACGTAGTATTTGCGCAGCGATTTTTTCAAACGCATTTTTTGGGGAAAAAACACACTTTTTTAAATTTTAATGCACTAAAACACACTATATTGCCCAAATGTTTGATGAAATAAAAAAGATGATCTTAGGCCGAGTACATGGATACCAAACATGACATGCTTTAAAATTGCGCACAAACGTGCAGTGGCGACAAACTAAATACATTTTTAAAAGCCTTTAAAAGCCTTTACAAGTTACCACTTTAGATTTACAGAGGAGGTCTACTGCTAAAATTACTGCCCTTGATCTGACCTTCGCGGTGATACCTCACATGCATGGTGCAATTGCTGTTTACATTTGACGCCAGACCGACGCTTGCGTTCGCCTTAGCGCGAGAGCAGGGGGGACAGGGGTGCTTTTTTTTCTTTATTATTTTTTTGCTTTTTTATCTTATTTTTAAACTGTTCCTTTCATTTTTTTTTTTTTTAAATCATTTTTATTGTTATCTCAGGGAATGTAAATATCCCCTATCATAGCAATAGGTAGTGACAGGTACTCTTTTTTGAAAAAATTGGGGTCTATTAGACCCTAGATTTCTTCTCTGCCCTCAAAGCATCTGACCACACCAAGATCGGTGTGATAAAATGCTTTCCCAATTTCCCAATGGCGCTGTTTACATCTGGCGAAATCTAAGTCGTAGCTTCCGGTTTCTTAGGCCATAGAGATGTTTGGAGCCACTCTGGTCTCTGATCAGCTCTATGGTCAGCTGGCTGAATCACCGGCTGCATTCTCAGGTTCCCTGTTGAGACAGGAGAGCCAAAGAAAAACACGGAAGACGGTGGGGGGGGCATTCCCTCCCACTGCTTGTAAAAGCAGTCTAGAGGCTAATTAGCCGCTAGGATTGTTTTACATGAAAGCCGACTGCTGGCTGAAAAGAATGATACCAAGATGATACCTAAACCTGCAGGCATCATTCTGGTATAACCATTCAAAATCGTGAATTGCGTACCTGAAGACAAAAAAATGGTTAACAATAAAGCACAGTAAACGATAAAGTATAAAAAATTGCATATCTGAAAAGCAAACGTGATAAAACATTATAACAATAAAACATTGCAGAATAGAATACAGTAAAAAAAAACAGAACAATAGAGAGAATAGAGAGAGAGAGAACAATAAAACAACAACAATTTTTTTTAATTTTATATTTTTGTATGTGTTTTGTTTTTTTTTTTTGTTTTTTTACACTTTTATTTGTAACTAACTTTTATAACTGTAACCGGTTCCAGGTTTGGGTCTCTCAAAATGCGATGGCATCTTGGGAGACCCTGTGAAAGTGTGTCCTAGTCTGTGCAATGCTGTACCCTACGCTAATACTCAACTAGTGAATGGTAGGGTTCAAAACATTCACCAATGCAAAGACCAGGATTGTCAGGACAGAAGGGACAATAATAGCGGGTGTCACGCCTATATCCGTGCTTGCTGCAGACACAACATCTTTTTTGGGGGGGTTCGCTGGGTAGGGGTACTCGGGAGGACATAAAGAAAATGCCTCTCATGCAGCCGGCTGCATTTGGTTGGGGATGTGAATGGGGGAAGTATGGGCGCTGCAGAAGCGGTGGGTTCCCAATTAAGATTGGCAAATGCAGCAGGAAGGGCATTATGGGCACGACAGGCCTGTGTTTGTCTTTTTGGTGGCAGCGGGACACTACTTGTGCTTGCCACCTCACCAGCTTGAACTGCACTTATGGGACTCGCCACGTCACCAAGTGTTACTGCAGTTCTGGTTTGACTACGACCGGGGTGTACTAGCCCACTGGTGCTTGCCAGTTCAATAAAAAGCTACCAAAAAAACTGTTAGCGATCGCAGGGATCAGGCCTGACTCTGCAAATGCTGCAGTTATGCGTTTAGTGTTTTGTAAGTGACAGTGATCGATCGATACTGCACTTGGGTGGGCTGGGCTGGGCCGGGCGGAGGGGCAAAACGCAGGTGCTAGCAGGTATCTGGGCTGATCCCACTAACACTGCGTTTGTGGGAACCCTAAACTGCTGGGGACGCTAGTATAGATCTGATTGGATCAGATATTGATCCGATCAGATACTATACCACTAAGGGAGGTGTACGGTGCGTGCGTGGGTGTTAGCGGTACTGGCGCTAACCTGACGCTGCCTGGGGCAGGTGCTTGCCAGTTCACCAAAACGCTACCAAAAAAACTGTTAGCGATCGCAGGGATCAGGCCTGACTCTGCGAACGCTGCAGTTATGCGTTTAGTGTTTTGTAAGGGACAGTGATCGATCGATACTGCACTTGGGTGGGCTGGGCCGGGCCGGGCGGAGGGGCAAAACGCAGGTGCTAGCAGGTATCTGGGCTGATCCCACTAACGCTGCGTTTTTGGGAACCCTAAACTGCTGGGGACGCTAGTATAGATCTGATCGGATCAGATATTGATCCGTTCAGATACTATACCACTAAGGGAGGCGTATGCTGCGTGCGTGGGTGTTAGCGGTACTGGCGCTAATCTTACGCTGCCTGGGGCAATGCATATCACCGCCGGGCGGTCAGGGGGCTAAACCTTTATTCAGTAATAAACGGCGGGTGCCCTGACACTATAAAAAATAAACAAATTAACCAGCGTCAACCGTAACGGTTATACTGTGATCAGTGGTGAAAGGGTTAACTAGGGGGCAATCAAGGGGTTAAAACATTTATTAGGTAGTATATGGGGGTCCCCGACGCTATAAAACGCTGACGGCGAACCTAAATATTTACGTCACTAACTAGCGTCATCAGCGACACTAATGCCCCGTACACACAGTCGGATTTTCCGATGGAAAATGTCCGATCGGAGCGTGTTGTCGGAAATTCCGACTGTGTGTGGGCTCCATCGGACATTTTCCATTGGATTTTCCGACACACAAAGTTGGAGAGCAGGAGATAAAATTTTCCGACAACAAAATCCGTTGTCAGAAATTCCGATCGTGTGTACACAAATCCGACGGATAAAGTGCCACGCATGCTCAGAATAAATAAAGAGATGAAAGCTATTGGCCACTGCCCCGTTTATAGTCCCGACGTACGTGTTTTACGTCACCGCGTTCAGAACGATCGGATTTTCCGACAACTTTGTGTGACCGTGTGTATGCAAGACAAGTTTGAGCCAACATCCGTCGGAAAAAATCCTAGGATTTTGTTGTCGGAATGTCCGAACAAAGTCCGACCGTGTGTACGGGGCATAATACAGCGATCAGAAAAATGATCGCTTAGTGACACTGGCGACAGGGGGTGATCAAGGGGTTAAAACTTTATTAGGGGGGTTAGGGGGGTACCCTAGACCTACAGGGGGCTAACACTCACTGCCCTACAACTTCTAACTGTCACAAACTGACACCATGCAGTAATCAGAAAAAAAAAATAAAAACAAAAAAAAATACTGGTTGGTGTCAGTGTGACAGGGAGGGGGGAGGGGTGATTGGGGGGGCGATCGGGGGGGGGTCGGGGGTGTAAAGTATGCCTGGCATGTTCTACTGTGTGTGTGTGTGTGTGTGTTGTGCACTCACATGTCTTCTCTCTACGGCGCCGGAACGGAAACTGACGAGCCAAGGAGAGATGACATCACATCCTCTTCCTGTGTGTACTACACACAGGCAGGGGAGGATTCCCATTGGCTGGGAGCGATCGCGAGGGGGGGCCACGATCGGATGGCCTCCCCCTCGCCTCTCAATGCTCCCAGACAAATGCCGACCGCCGCTGGCACCGGGGGGGGGGTCCGATCAGACCCCCTGCCCGCGGGAGGCAGATCACGTACGGGTACGTGATTCTGCCTGCCCGTGCCATTCTGCCGATGTATTTCGTCGTTAGGCGGTCGGCAAGTGGTTAATGTGATCAGTAATCTTTCAGCAGGCTGGATACTTAGTCTGTAGCACGTGTTCTGACGCTCCAAGCGAGGGGAGATTAATCCAAGTAATTCGTCAAAACTAATTAAAAAATTAGTCTTTTATTAGATTTGTGTATTAAAACAATTTTTTAATACACTATTCTAAATAATAAGGTAAGTGTTTAAGAACATTCTTATTTGTAAGAAGGCCTGCATCCTTTATCCAAATCAAAATGTATGTTAAAGAAGTGGCATAACAAATAAGATATAACGTAATTTGCAGTTGTGTCATCATTTGGACAAATGTTTAGCCACTGGCAGCTGAATTTAACAATAACAATTGTCTGGTCACAAACTGGACAACAAAATGTTGTGGGATCCCCCCACACAAAGCACCTTGTCCTCATCAACTTGGGGCCAAGGTGTTTGTTGGGGGGTGGGCACAAAACACACTACACATGTTAACGGCATATGGCCTGGTTTGGTCCAGGAAGGGGGTGCTCACTCCCCCCCTTTTCATGGCCTTTTAGGCTGCATGCTCTGATAATATTCTGGTATGGTTTTGGGCGGGAGGGGGTGGCGGGAACAACACGCTTTTTAAAATTATAACACTGACATAAAGTCACACACATAGTTTAGACTTGATGGACCAGTGTCTTTTTCAAACCTCCCCTACTATGGAAATATGTTTTTAAAATTATTGTTTGGCAAATAAATTACTCACCTAGTTATTGACATGCGCGTGTAATTAAAAAATTTGTCTTCATGCCCATGGAGGTCTTCATACAGGATCATGAACTGGCCTCTCTCATCCCTATTTGCTAGTATGGGATGCACCCAGTATCTTCTTCTCCTCCTCCTTCTCCTCTTCTCTACTTCCAGCAAGATTGCTGCTGTTACAGCAACAACTGTTGGCATTATCATAGGCAAAGCAGCACACATTTTGCTAAGAAAAATAACACACACAATACAGACTCCTGGACAACCAGGAAGTGTCCAGAAAAATCAAGCTTTTTATAAGCAGCCTTACAAATAGATAACAAGTGATTGGCATGCTCTAAATTCGCATCTATAATTAGACACTTCACGGGTTACTTCCGAATTCGCAGCTGATCCGCAGCTAAAATGCTGAAGAACCGCTGAACAACTGATTTTTCTCTGCGCAGTGAAACCGCAGCTTCAATTCGCACCTCACATGTGTGAAATCGGGCTAAAACTTGGATTTAGATAAAGAAGAAAGAAAGACAGTAGAAAGACATTTTAAGATCAACACTTGTAAACCATTATGTTCACATCCGCAAACAAAACCATCCTAAGACTGTACACAACCTCACTATCTATTTTAGATGAAAAGCCTAACAACTTGATAGGGGATCAAATAGTTCTTGAAAAGGAAAACATATTAAACATACATGCGACCTATACTGTTTCAGGAGCAAAGTCTCATTTGAAAAAAATGAAACTCTCTTCCCATATCAGATTAATCTTTAGGAGTCCAACCCTATATATACACAATTTTTCTTAAATGAAGAAAATCCGGCTAGCAAAAAAGAAGTCCTTGGATTTAGAACACTGAGATGAGTATTCAGATCTTGACAACGAAGATCTCTATGCACTGACACTAACTAACTAACTTAAAGTTCTTTTGTCCATAATTACCAATAAAACTGGGGATCTGGCAATGTCAGTGTCTTTCCCAGTTTATCCACTGTAGTGATGAAATACACAACGTCATCTTTTCCGGGTCTGCAAATGACCACTTTGTCAGCATGAATGTGCCCACCATAATTCCAGTGCATAAAACATTCACTGTAACGTTCATCCATTGCAACAGAACAACTAGTTTTCCGGAAAGGCTTAGGCACAGACAAATAGTCCCAAACAGCTTCACTATACCAAAGCTCCCGGTTAGCTTCAATCACTTGCATTATGTCCTAAGGGACATTAGGGAACTCTAAACCATACTCCGTAGCGAAACGCCTGTTCAACATTCTCTGCAAACGTGCACGTTTCGGTAAGGATCTATTTTTCCCCATACCAGGAGGCACACACGAATCCAATGACTTGCTCACCGTAGACCCAGCCAGTGTCTGAAGTGAACTAGTAACTTTTGACAATGTCTCATTTACAGCGCTGTGTGGCTCCACACAAGGTGATGTCTTCCCATAACTCAGGGCTGTCCATTCAGGGAAAGTCATGGCAGAGGTGACAGCCTCGCCTTGGGCCCATAACAACTCTTGTGACATAGTCCCAAATAGGTCATCATCACCAGAGAGATCCAACATGGATTCTATCTCCGAATCTCCCAGTTCTTCTGCTGGCAGATATGTATTTACAGTCCCAGATACATTTCCCAACAATTGCTCACCCGTTCCTGATGTGAACTTTGTTGCATCCGGTTCGGGTAGTCTCTGGGGTAGGCCTCGACCACGGCCGCGGGAAGCCTTCACACATCCCACCTTCTTCTGGACAGGTACAACAGGGATAGGTGTAGTGGACACGGAAATCAAAGTAATGTCCGCTGATGAATCGTTAACAGCAGTATCTCTCTCTGGAACACTCTCGGCAGCAACAGGCAAAGTCACGGCCTGCCGTTCTCTTCCAGCAGAAGTGGCAGCCTCTACTGTGGCGACACCTGTATCCCAGTCCATATGATAAGCATGGGGCGACATGGTAGGTTGCTTCACCACAAACAAAGATTCTCCACATTGCGGGCGGATGGACGGAGATGTATGGCCAGTCCCTCACATTTGTGGCAAATCATGCCCAGGCCTTCAATATCTCCAACGGTGTAGAGAACAAACCTCCCATGCAGCTTCAGATGAATACCGGTATCTGTAAGCAGGGTTTCGGTCAACACAGTACTCGACACGGTGCTCGCTGGGAACATTCTTGGTCCCATAATTGACTGCATCGCCGTAAAAGACATGGCCACACTGATCTTCTCAGCACGATCACGAGGCCTCTCTTCTTCTCTGGCGCCAAACATATACATGCGTCCCACGCGGTATCAAGTAGGGTAGACTCCTCCCACTTATTCTTCTGATCATGTAGCTCCCGGGCTTTTACTGGCGCCCGCCGCCTACGCACTCAGAAATAAAGTCCTGCAACTTTTAACCTCTTCTTCTCCTGAGAAAATGACAAAGTCCAGTTCTCACCGAACACAATCGGGTGAAACACCTCTCCAGGTTGTGAGAATTGACGGCTAACAAATCCCGGACGATGCCCCCACATGTAGCAATAACTCTCGGTGGAGCTGCTGGTTTAAGCGGGCTTGTTACCTTTACTCTCGACACCTCTGTTTCACCGACACCGGGTCTAGGGATCCGTTGAGTTTACCTCTGGGACGATATAAGCACCAAACACTTGTGTAGGTTTTCCAATGCTTTAGTAAAACGAACAAGGGAAGTAGCAGGAAAGAGGTAGTAGGAAAGCTGCACTGAAGCTCAAATACCTTTCTGTTGTATTTTTTCAGAACATTCTTTGTAATTGAACACTTGCAATTGAATAGTCCCCCTTTCGTAGGATTCAATCTTTGCCCGCCTGGATAGACATCTCTCACTTGCCTAGCAGCCAGCACGTAGCACGAACAAAAGTCTCTGCCACAGACTTATCTAGAATAAAACCCGTACGATCCTCTGCCACAGGATGTACTGGCCTGTGATGACTGTCAGATACAGTACTTGAACCTTTAAGCCAACCCGGCAGTACTATACTGTAAAATTACTTCGGAGATGCGTCCTCCAACCGAGTCACCAGGCCCCTCTCCAGACCAGCATTCTGCATGATCCTTCCATGATGGATCCTCCCCTGGGATCTTCTCAGTTGTCCAGCTTCTTCACTCAGGATAGACAGCTCAGGACCATTCCTCCACTGCTGTGGAAGGCCCCAGACAGGCTTCTGGGCCCACCCACACGCCGCAGCAACGCGGGCCTCCGGAACGGAGGACCACAAGGTGGTATTCCTAGTGCATACCTGTCGGCCAGGAGGGCCAGCAGGTGGCTGAAAACGAACCCTAAAACATGGCGTCTGTCCCATAAATACCCTCTCCCAGAATGCAACTCGGAGGACCACCTCCACCGAGTTATCTCCAGGACAGAGGAGCACTCATTCGCTTCAACACGTTGCTTTTCCAACACCTGCCGATGGTGACAACGACACCCACCAGCACAATGTGGAACTGCATGCAACGTCAGCCAAGCTGGAACAGAGGCAAATCTAACTTCCTATAATAAGTGGCCCATTAAATTTACCTATCAGCGGTAGATAAAAATCTACCAGCGCTACAAAAGGAAAAACTATTAAAGGAGGGTGTTCCACATTATTAAGCAGAGCACCATTTTCAAGCAATATGGGGAAGAAAAAGGATCTCTCTGCTACCAAAAAGAGTGAAATAGTTCAATGCCTTGGACGAGGTATGAAAACATTAGATATTTCATGAAAACGTAAGCATGATCATCGCACTATTAAGAGATTTGTGGCTGATTCAGAGCACAGATGGGTTTTGTGCAGATAAAGGCACATTGAGGAAGATTTCTGCCAGATCCGTGCATCAGATCAAGAGAGCAGCTGCTAAAACACCATGACATAGCAGCAAACAGGTATTTGAAGCTGCTGGTACCTCTGGAGTCCCACGGACATCAAGGTGTAGAGTCCTCCAGAGTCTTGCAACTGTGCATAAACCTTCCATTCGGCCACCACTAACCAATGCTCACAAGCAGAAACGGCTGCATTGGGCAGAAAAACACATGAAGACTAATTTCAAACAGTCCTGTTCACTGATGAGTGCCGTGCAACCCTGGACGGTCCAGATGGATGGAATAGTGGATGGTTGGTGGATGGCCACCCTGTTCCAACAAGGCTGCGACATCAGCAAGGCGGTGGTGGAGTCATGTTTTGGGCCGGAATCATGGGAAGAGAGCTGGTCGGCCCCTTTAGGGTCCCAGAAGGTGTAAAGATGACCTCTGCAAAGTATGTGGAGTTCCTGACTGACCACTTCCTTCCCTGGTACAGAAGGAAGAACTATGCTTTCCGTAATAAAATCATCTACATGCATGACAATGCACCATCTCATGCTGCTAAGAATACCTCTGCATCAATGGCTGCTATGGGGATAAAAGGAGAGAAAGTCATGGTGTGGCCTCCATCCTCCCCTGACCTCAATCCTATTGAGAACCTTTGGAGCATCCTCAAGCAAAAGATCTATGACGGTGGAAGGCAGTTTACATCCAAACAGCAGCTCTGGGAGGCTATTCTGACATCTCGCAAAGAAATTTGAGCAGAAACTGTTCAAAAACTTACAAGTTCAATGGATGCAAGACTTGTGAAGCTGCTATCAAATAAGGGGGCCTATGTTAAAATGTAACGTGACCTGTTAAAATGTTTAAAAAGTTAAAATGTTGTTCAAAGTTTGATTGAAATAGCTTTTGATTTCAGTAAATATGCCGCAAACACAACAAATTACAATTTTCAGTTCTTTTCAACCTATAAAGTGTTTTGAAACGTATGCCCTGTACACACAATAGGATTTTCCAATGGAAAATGTGTGATAGGACCTTGTTGTCGGAAATTCCGACCATATGTAGGCTCCATCACACATTTTCCATAGGAATTTCCGACACAAAAAGTTTGAGAGCTTGCTATAAAATTTTCAGGCAACAAAATCCGTTGTCAGAAATTCTGATCGTGTGTACACAAATCCGACGCACAAAGTGCCATGCATGCGCAGAATAAATTAAGTGATTAAAGCTATTGGCTACTGCCCCATTTATAGTCCCGACGTACGTGTTTTACATCACCGCATTCAGAACGATCGGATTTTCCGAGAACGTTGTGTGACCGTGTGTATGCAAGACAAGTTTGAGCCAACATCCGTCGAAAAAAATCCATGGATTTTGTTGTCGGAATTTCCAATCAATGTCCGGCCGTGTGTACAGGGCATGACTGTGCGTAATAATTTGGAACAGTGCATTGTAAGTTTTTTTTTTTTTTTTTTTAAACTGTTACCATTAGGAGTAGGGATGAGCCGAACACCCCCCTGTTCGGTTCGCACCAGAACATGCGAACAGGAAAAAAGTTTGTTCGAACACGCGAACACCGTTAAAGTCTATGGGACACAAACATGAATAATCAAAAGTGCTAATTTTAAAGGCTTATATGCAAGTTATTGTCATAAAAAGTGTTTGGGGACCTGGGACCTGCCCCAGGGGACATGGATCAATACAAAAAAAAGTTTTAAAAACGGCCGTTTTTTCAGGAGCAGTGATTTTAATAATGCTTAAAGTCAAACAATAAAAGTGTAATATCCCTTTAAATTTCGTAGCTGGGGGGTGTCTATAGTATGCCTGTGTTAGAACAGTCTGACAGCAAAATGACATTTCGAAGGAAAAAACCCATTTAAAACTACTCGCGGCTATTGCATTGCCGGTCCGACAATACACATAGAAGTTCATTGATAAAAACGGCATGGGAATTCCCCAAAGGGGAACCCCGAACCAAAATTTAAAAAAAAATGACGTGGGAGTCCCCCTAAATTCCATAACAGGCCCTTCAGGTCTGGTATGGATATTAAGGGGAACCCCGGCCAAAATTAAAAAAAAGAATGACGTGGGGTTCCCCCTAAATTCCATACCAGACCCTTCAGGTCTGGTATGGATTTTAAGGGGAACCCCGTGCCAAAAAAAAACAAAAAATGGCGTGGGGTCCCCCCGAAAATCCATACCAGACCCTTATCCGAGCACGCAACCTGGCAGGCTGCAGGAAAAGAGGGGGGGACGAGAGTGCGCCCCCCCTCCTGAACCATACCAGGCCACATGCCCTCAACATTGGGAGGGTGCTTTGGGATAGCCCCAAAACACCTTGTCCCCATGTTGATGAGGACAAGGGCCTCATCCCCACAACCCTGGCCGGTGGTTGTGGGGGTCTGCGGGCGGGGGGCTTATCGGAATATAAAACTTTTTTTTGCATTGATCCATGTCCCCTGAAGCAGGACCCAGGTCCCCAAACACTTTTTATGACAATAACTTGCATATAAGCCTTTAAAATTAGCACTTTTTATTTCTCCCATAGACTTTTAAAGGGTGTTCCGCGGCATTCGAATTTGCCGCGAACACCCCAAATTGTTCACTGTCCGGCGAACTTGGGAATAGCCAGTGTTCGAGTCGAGCATGAGTTCGACTCGAACTCGAAGCTTATCCCATTAGGAGGTTTGTTCAATAAAATTTTAATTGTACTCTTAATAGTTGATAACATGAGAATTATGCTGACTGTCAATTATTTAGGTAAATGAGAAAAATATAATTGGCATAATAATTTGTAACAGGGTGTAGTGCACCCTCGCTAGTATGTCCCTTGGAATGTCTGGGGGGAGGTGTGCTGGCTTAGCGATTCTGTGTGATCAATTGTGATGTCCCGTGCATTTAAATGAGATAGCAGACTTGAAAACAGCTGTTGTAGGTAGGGAGTGATTTTATTTGGTTTAACAGATTCGGGAACACCTCTGAATTTTATATTGTTCCTCCTGGAACCGTCTTACAAATCTGCTAATTTCAGCTTAATGTGGTGTATTTCAGACGCATGATGGTCATGTGCATCTAGCAATTCATTGTGTGCTCTAACGTGGTCATGCATGTTTTCCTCTAGTACGTTCATTCTCCCCTCGAGGTTGTCTACCCTGTCATGTATCTGAGAGACAGAAAGTTGCAGTTCCCTGTGCAGGTCTCTTTGCAAAGTCAGGAGCATGGCTTTGAGCATGGATTCTGTCACAGGGTTGTCTGATGCAGGGATGGCCACTAGAGCTGGGGTGTGTGCTGTGTTAAGGTCCCTGTCAGCCCACTGATGCTTTTTATAGTGTGGCTCCTTGCTGGGGGAGATGGCTGGGGAAGATGGCTGGGGAAGATGCCAGTCTCATACTTCTGTCTGCTCTGTTCTGAGAGGATGAGACGTCTGGCAATGGCAGGGTATCCATTTCCTCCCTGTAATTGTTTTCAGGTGGCTGGATTGGAGGATCTTCCTGTGGGGGAACTGCCAGCTGTGCCTCGGTGTGTGTGTAGAGTGGGACGTTTCTGAGGCATTGCTCCCGGTGCCGGCGCCATCTTGGGCTTCATTCATGGCTGCGGGGGGATAGTAGTCTGTGAGGCGGCGAGGTGCTAGCGGCTTATTTCACCTTCTAGACATGCCCGGGATGGTCCAGATGTCGTGCCCCTCCATGTGGCCATATTGGGGGTCAGATCGTTGCTCGTGGTCGCTCCGAATCCTGTCAGCGGTGCGGAGCTCAGGCTTCAAGCCTCCATCATGGTCTGCTGCAGGCCACACCCCCATCAGTGCATTTTTATAGCACTGATCACTGTAAAAATGCCAATGGTCCCAAAAAAGTGTCAAAAGTCTCCGATCTATCAGTCACAATGTCGCAGTACCGCTAAAAATCGCAGACCACCGCCATTACTAGTAAATTCAAAAAAATTGTAAAAATGCCATAAAAATGCCATTAAGCTTTCCCATAGTTTGTAGACAATATAACTTTTGCGCAAACCAATCAATATACGCTTATTGCATTTTTTTTTTACAAAAATATGTAGAAGAATATATATTGGCCTAAACTGATGAAGAAATGTGTTTTTTTTTAAATTGAGGTATATTTATAATAGCAAAAAGTTAAAAAGAAATGTTTTTTTCCAAAATTGTTGCTCGTTTTTTGTTTAGAGAGCAAATAATAAAAACCACAGAGGTGATTAAATATAACCAAAAGAAAGCTCTATTTGTGGGGAAAAAAGGACGCAAATTTCATTTGGGTACAGCATTAAATGACAGCGCAATTGTCAGTTAAAGTGACACAGTGCCAAATTGTAAAAAGTGCTCTGGTCAGGAAGGGGGTAAAATCTTCCGGGGCTGAAGTGGTTAAAATTAATTTTAATTTTTTTTTTTTTTTTTTTACAAAAAATACAGATTTGCCAAACAGTTGAGCAAGCATTGTGTGACTTAAAGCAGTATTACACCAAAAAGCATGTATTATATTGCAGCTTACCAATTCTTATGCCGCGTACACACGGTCGGACTTTTCAGCTACAAAAGTCCGACAGCCTATCCGACAGACTTTCGACAGACTTTTGGCGGACTTTCGACGGACTTGCGGCAGACTTTCTAACGAACAGACTTGCCTACACACGATCACACAAAAGTCCGTCGAATTCTTACGTGATGACGTACACCGGACTAAAATAAGGAAGTTCATAGCCAGTAGCCAATATCTACCCTAGCGTGGGTTTTTGTCCGTCGGACTAGCATACAGACGGGCAGATTTTTCGACCGGACTCGAGTCCGTCGGAAAGATTTGAAGCATGTTTCAAATCTAAAGTACGTCGGATTTGAGGCTAAAAAAGTCAGTTGAAAGTCCGGAGAAGCCCACACACGATCGGATTACCAGCCAGCTTTAGTCCGTCAGCGTCCGTTGGACTTTTGTAGACGAAAAGTCCGACCGTGTGTACGCGGCATTAGATCTGATGGCTGTATTAGGTTCCTTTTTGAGGCTTTCTTTCTTCTATTTCATCTGGTGATGCAGCAGAATCACCAGCAGTATGTATCAGACAAACTACTTAACACTAGCAGGGGTGATTAAAATGATCAGCTTTTATTTATTCATGCACCACCTTCATCCGAAAAGGAAAAAAATAACTATTTGCTGTAACTGCTGATTGTAGTGTGAGCTGGAATTTGGCTTTAGTGTGTTAGCATACCTCCCAACTTTTTGAGATGGGAATGAGTGACACCCATCAGCAAAAGTATGCAGACATATGACACACCCCTTGCCACGCCCCCTTGAATTGTACAAAAAACAAGATTGGTTAAACCCACAAGTGCTTTTTTTACCACTACTATTCCTTTATATTGGCTTTTGGAATTTACAAATGCAGCAATTTAGAAATCAGATGAAAGGTTTAGCGCTGGAAAACCCCTTTTGATAGATAAAAAGTGCATTTTATATACATCTATATAGATCAGACCAAAATGAGGAAGAATGAGGGACAGAGGGACATTGTTCCAAATCAGGGACAGTCCCTTGAAATCGGGGACAGTTGGGAGCTATGTGTTAGTGTATTTAATTCTGCTAATATATATTAATACCCTTTTTCCCTTCATGCATATTTTCACTGGCAAAACAGTTTTCCAATTTGTAGAAAATTTGCGTGACAAGTCTCTAGCAAGAGCAAAGTTACATTGGTGAGTCTACAGCAAGAGCTCTGCACATCTACAGCATGAAAATTCAGCCACAGTGACCCCTGTGGTGGGATGACTATTGCACAATATAACTGAACCAGAACTTGCAGCAGACTTGCAGATTGTTTGCAAAGAAAGTTGATCTGGAGTTATGCAACGCGGATTTGCTGCAATTGGGCAACAAACTTGTAAAGCCTGACAGGTCTAGCAATAGCGTAGCAAGTAATTTTAAAACTTGCAACTCAATTGCTTATGGTAAATAAATATATATAAGGCTCTGTTTCCACTAGTGCGACTTTTCATGCGACTTGGGACTGAAAAGTCACATGACAAATTGTTTCCCATGATTTCCAATGAGTACCGTTCATATCTGTGCGACTTCAAGTCGCAGCGACTTCAAAGTAGTTCCTGCACTACTTTGGTCCCACTTTGATGCGACTTGAGGTCCATAGATACAGGCATGGCTTCAAATCGCGGTAAAAAGTCGCGGTAAAAATCGCGGTTAAAAAATCGCGGCAAAATCGCGCGACTTTGGGGACGCAATAGTGGAAACATAGCCTAAGTGGCTCTTACTAAGCATATAAAAATAAATGTAATGAGACAAAATCTTTGGAAATTCCAGAAGGATAAATCAAAATGGATAATGCGTCCTAAATTTAACCTCTCATTGGATTGTATAGCCAGAGATACACAGAACCAATTCTATAACAATAAATGAATAAAGAAATAACACACTCCAGAAAAATAAATAATTAACTAGGTGGGCCCTTGACTAGAATCCTAAAGGATGAACAAAATCCTCAAACACGAATTCCAAACAAATACTCACAAATGAATAAAAAACATAATTCCTAAAAAATATTAATAAAAAAATATAGATAATAAAAACCAAAGTGAATAAATTATCTAAACAAATCACAAGGCAATGTGCACAAATCACAATAAAAAATTAGGGTGCTTGCAAAGACTGTGCAAAGTACGCAATCTGTGCAAATGATGCAAAAAATACAAAATCAATAATGTAAATAGCAGACTGTGCAAAAAATGTGCAAAATGGCAAAAAAGTGCAAAAAATCTTAGATAAACAATTAATAAATACTAATATAATGTAATGACAGTTCAAAATAGTCCAAAATAAAGTGCTTAATGTGAAATGGTGAAACACATCACATGGTGAAATAAACACATAAAAAAGTGAAAAAAGGTTCCCATACACGGTGCAATCTGATTGTGACAATCTCAATTCAATGTGAGTAAGCAGTTCATCAAAGAAATTCCAGTGCCACCTTTCAGCCAATCTCCAGTGTGTGTAAACAGTGGTTCCCCCAGCCTCTCACCTCATAACAGAGCAAAATAAGCCCTGCTGACAGGTTCACACTATCCGGTCCGCTCCACAGCCCCCTCAGTGGCACCTCTCCTAAGGATCTCCAGTAACTGCACCAGATCCGCTCCTAGGGTGCCCCAGAGTTTCAGCCAGATATCAATCGACCATATAAGAGAAGGGGGGGACTCCATAGTGCAGTATTTAACCACTTGCCGATCGCCTAACGCAGATATACTGCGGCAGAATGGCACGGGCAGGCAAAATCATGTACCTGGTACGTGATCTACCTCCCCCGGTGCCCGAGGCGGTCGGCTTCGTTAGGGGAGCGATCCAGGCTGAGGGGGAGACCACTCATTCGTGGCCACCCCCTCGCGACCGCTCCCCATGAATGAGATTCTTCCTCTGCTGCTGTATAGTAAACAGCGGCAGAGGAAGTGATGTCACCACTCCTCTGCTCGGTATTTTCCGTTCCAGCGCCGAGGAGAGAAGACATCGATGCGAGTGCACAACACATACACACACAGTAAAACACACCAGGCGTTTGACAGAGGGAATTGGGGCTTTATGAGAGAAGTGTTGGGGAAGATTGGCTTGGGGGAAAGAATGTTGGGGTGGATCATGTCCCTGTATGCGGAACCAAGAGCAAGGATCAAGGTCAACGGGACACTATCAGAATGTTTCAACATACGAAATGGCACTAGGCAAGGGTGCCCGTTATCCCCCTTAATATTTGCGATAATAATGAAGCCGTTCTTATGTAATATTAGGAATAATAAGGAGATAGCCGGGACGTACATAGGCCCTGTGGAACATAAAGTAGCAGCGTATGCGGATGACCTTCTCTTTTTTCTCTCCGCTCCACAGACATCCATAGCTGCACTAATGGCGGAGGTACACAAATTTGGCAGGATATCTAATTTCAAGATTAATTTTGAGAAGTCAGTCATCCTCCCCAGCCATGTCCCAGCTGCGATGGAAAGGTCATTGAGAGGGATGTACCCATTTGTCTGGAATAGGGAGTCGATGACATACCTGGGGGTACAGATTAGCGCAGACCATAAATTATTTTATGAACTTAACTATGGCTCATTGTTGAAAGAAATAACAGAAGAGTTAAAAAAATGGAAGGGTAAATATTTGACCTGGTTTGGGAGAATTAGTGCTATAAAAATGAGTATATTACCCAGAATAATTTATGTACTGCGCACAGTGCCAATCAGGTTGCTGGTGACTCTCTTCAGACAGGTGCGTAGGCTGTTCGTGGCCTTTGTGTGGAGTGATAGGAGGCCCAGATTGGGCATCCTGAGAAGAAACAGAGCTGAGGGAGGCCTGGGACTACCAGATATAGCATCATATTATAAGGTCATGACTCTAGTTAGGATACTGAATTGGTGTCATGACTTACAGGGAAAACCATGGGTACAAGCAGAGATGTCAATGGCGGGGAGAAATCTGGCAGGAGCGCTTTGGATCCAAGGGTCGCTGAGAGGGCTGTCACAATGGACATCACCATTGACACTGAACTCATTGGAAGTGTGGGATAGGTTGAACAGGAGAGGTAAATACGCTCCCCAGATATCCCCTCTGACTACTCTGGAGGGATTCCCGTGGTTCACCCTGGGGGAGGAGACGGGGTATCTGGGGGTGTGGGGTCGAGATGGGGACACCAAATGTGGCAAGTTTGCCCCAAGTGGAGTCCTACTACCATTGACAGAAATGGTCTCGAGATTCGGGACGATACATATGGCAGAATGGAAATATTACCAAATGAGGAGTTTCTTTAATAAAATAAAGCCCTTAATAAGACCCATGAACTCACTCACTGCGTTTGAAAGGCAATGTGTACAGATGCCAGAATCTGGACATATACTATCTCAGATGTATAGAGTGATCCTAAGGGGACAGGAAGAGACAACCCCATACTTTGTAAAAGAATGGGAGAAGGAATTGGGTCAGGTATGGACAGATAAACAAATTAAAAAAACGATTTTGTTAACGTTTACTACATCCATAAGATCAAAGGTGCAAGAAATGGCATATAAGCTTCTGGCAAGGTGGTACAGGACTCCAGTTAAATTAGCACAAATCTCCCCAACAACAAGTGATAGGTGCTGGAGAGGATGTGGACAGAGGGGTACCTTTCTCCATCTGTGGTGGACATGCCCAGTAATTAAGTTGTTCTGGGAATCAGTGGCCCCATGGATTGAGAAATTAACCACCGCTGTATGCTAAACAGCAGCAAAGGAAATGATGTCATCTCTCCTCGGCTCGGTATTTTCCGTTCCGGCGCCGAGGAGAGAAGACAGGAATGTGAGTAAAAACACACACACAGTAGAACATGCCAGGCACACTAAACACCCCCGACCCCCCCCCCGATCGCCCCCCAATCACCCCCCAATCACCCCTCCCTGTCACACTGACAAGCAGTGTTTTTTTTTTTTTTCTGATTACTGCAAGGTGTCAGTTTGTGACAGTTACTGTGTTAGGGCAGTTAGGATTAGCCCCCTTTAGGTCTAGGATACCCCCCTAACCCCACTAGTAAAGTTTTAACCCCTTGATCACCCCCTATCGCCAGTGTCACTAAGCGATCATTTTTCTGATCGCTGTATTAGTGTCGCTGGTGACGCTAGTTAGGGACGTAAATATTTAGGTTCGCCGTCAGCGTTTTGTAGTGACAGGGACCCCCATATACTACCTAATAAATGTTTTAACCCCTTGATTGCCCCCTAGTTAACCCTTTCACCACTGATCACCGTTTAACCGTTACGGGTGACGCTGGTTAGTTAGTTTATTTTTTATAGTGACAGGGCACCCGCCGTTTATTACCGAATAAAAGTTTAGCCCCCTGATCGCCCGGCGGTGATATGCGTCGCCCCAGGCAGCGTCAGGTTAGCGCCAGTACCGCTAACACCCACGCACGCAGCATACGCCTCCCTTAGTGGTATAGTATCTCAACGCATCAATATCTGATCCGATCAGATCTATACTAGTGTCCCCAGCAGTTTAGGGTTCCCAAAAATGCAGTGTTAGTGGGATCAGCACAGATACCTGCTAGCACCTGCGTTTTGCCCCTCCGCCCGGCCCAGCCCAGCCCACCCAAGTGCAGTATCGATCGATCACTGTCACTTACAAAATACTAAACAAATAACTGCAGCGTTCGCAGAGTCAGGCCTGATCCCTGCGATCGCTAACAGTTTTTTTGGTAGCGTTTTAGTGAACTGGCAAGCACCAGCCCCAGGCAGCGTCAGGTTAGTGCCAGTAGCGCTAACACCCACGCACGCACCGTACACCTCCCTTAGTGGTATAGTATCTGATCGGATCAATATCTGATCCGATCAGATCTATACTAGCGTCCCCAGCAGTTTAGGGTTCCCAAAAACGCAGTGTTAGCGGAATCAGCCCAGATACCTGCTAGCACCTGCGTTTTGCCCCTCCGCCCGGCCCAGCCCAGCCCACCCAAGTGCAGTATCGATCGATCACTGTCACTTACAAAATACTAAACAAATAACTGCAGCGTTCGCAGAGTCAGGCCTGATCCCTGCGATCGCTAACAGTTTTTTTGGTAGCGTTTTAGTGAACTGGCAAGCACCAGCCCCAGGCAGCGTCAGGTTAGTGCCAGTAGCGCTAACACCCACGCACGCACCGTACACCTCCCTTAGTGGTATAGTATCTGATCGGATCAATATCTGATCCGATCAGATCTATACTAGCGTCCCCAGCAGTTTAGGGTTCCCAAAAACGCAGTGTTAGCGGAATCAGCCCAGATACCTGCTAGCACCTGCGTTTTGCCCCTCCGCCCGGCCCAGCCCAGCCCACCCAAGTGCAGTATCGATCGATCACTGTCACTTACAAAATACTAAACACATAACTGCAGCATTCGCAGAGTCAGGCCTGATCCCTGCGATCGCTAACAGTTTTTTTGGTAGAGTTTTAGTGAACTGGCAAGCACCAGCCCCAGGCAGCGTCAGGTTAGTGACTATCTGATCAATATCTGATCCGATCAGATCTATACTAGCGTCCCCAGCAGTTTAGGGTTCCCAAAAATGCAGTGTTAGCGGGATCAGCCCAGATACCTGCTAGCACCTGCGTTTTGCCCCTCCGCCTGGCCCAGCCCAGCCCACCCAAGTGCAGTATCGATCGATCACTGTCACTTACAAAACACTAAACGCATAACTGCAGCGTTCGCAGAGTCAGGCCTGATCCCTGCGATCGCTAACAGTTTTTTTGGCAACGTTTTGGTGAACTGGCAAGCGCCAGCGGCCTAGTACACCCCGGTCGTAGTCAAACCAGAACTGCAGTAACACTTGGTGACGTCGCGAGTCCCATAAATGCAGTTCAAGCTGGTGAGGTGGCAAGCACAAGTAGTGTCCCGCTGCCACCAAGAAGAAGACAAACAGGCCTGTCGTGCCCATAGTGCCCTTCCTGCTGCATTCGCCAATCCTAATTGGGATCCCCAACCAAATGCAGTTGGCTGCATGAGAGGCATTTTCTTTATGTCCTCCCGAGTACCCCTACCCAACGAACACCCCCAAAAAAGATGTTGTGTCTGTAGCAAGCGTGGATATAGGCGTGACACCCGCTATTATTGTCCCTCCTGTCCTGACAATCCTGGTCTTTGCATTGGTGAATGTTTTGAACACTACCATTCACTAGTTGAGTATTAGCGTAGGGTACAGCATTCCACAGACTAGGCACACTTTCACAGGGTCTCCCAAGATGCCATCGCATTTTGAGAGACCCGAACCTGGAACCGGTTACAGTTATAAAAGTTAGTTACAAAAAAAGTGTAAAAAAAAAATATATATATATAAAATAAAAATAGTTGTCGTTTTATTGTTCTCTCTCTCTCTATTCTCTCTCTATTGTTCTGCTCTTTTTTACTGTATTCTATTCTGCAATGTTTTATTGTTATTATGTTTTATCATGTTTGCTTTTCAGGTATGCAATTTTTTATACTTTACCGTTTACTGTGTTTTATTGTTAACCATTTTTTTGTCTTCAAGTACGCCATTCACGACTTTGAGTGGTTATACCAGAATGATGCCTGCAGGTTTAGGTATCATCTTGGTATCATTCTTTTCAGCCAGCGGTCGGCTTTCATGTAAAAGCAATCCTAGTGGCTAATTAGCCTCTAGACTGCTTTTACAAGCAGTGGGAGGGAATGCCCCCCCCCCTCCCCCACCGTCTTCCGTGTTTTTCTCTGGCTCTCCTGTCTCAACAGGGAACCTGAGAATGCAGCCGGTTGATTCAGCCAGCTGACCATAGAGCTGATCAGAGACCAGAGTGGCTCCAAACATCTCTATGGCAGAGATGTTTGGAAACCGGAAGCTACGAGCATTTCATGACTTAGATTTTGCCGGATGTAAACAGCGCCATTGGGAAATTGGGAAAGCATTTTATCACACCGATCTTGGTGTGGTCAGATGCTTTAAGGGCAGAGGAGAGATCTAGGGTCTAATAGACCCCATTTTTTTCAAAAAAGAGTACTTGTCACTACCTATTGCTATCATAGGGGATATTTACATTCCCTGAGATAACAATAAAAATGATTAAAAAAAAAAACATGAAAGGAACAGTTTAAAAATAACATAAAAAAGCAAAAAAATTATAAAGAAAAAAAAAAAAAAAGGCACCCCTGTCCCCCCCTGCTCTCGCGCAAAGGCGAACGCAAGCGTCGGTCTGGCGTCAAATGTAAACCGCAATTGCACCATGCATGTGAGGTGTCACTGCAAACGTCAGATCGAGGGCAGTAATTTTTGCAGTAGACCTCCTCTGTAAATCTAAAGTGGTAACCTGTAAAGGCTTTTAAAGGCTTTTAAAAATGTATTTAGTGTGTCGCCACTGCACGTTTGTGTGCAATTTTAAAGCATGTCATGTTTGGTATCCATGTACTCGGCCTAAGATCATCTTTTTTATTTCATCAAACATTTGGGCAATATAGTGTGTTTTAGTGCATTCAAATTAAAAAAAGTGTGTTTTTTCCCCAAAAAATGCTGCACAAATACTGTGTGAAAAAAAAAATGAAACACCCACCATTTTAATCTGTAGGTCATTTGCTTTAAAAAAATATATAATGTGTGGGGATTTAAAGTAATTTTCTTGCAAAAAAAAAATAATTTTTTCATGTAAACAAAAAGTGTCAGAAAGGGCTTTGTCTTCAAGTGGTTAGAAGAGTGGGTGATGTGTGACATAAGCTTCTAAATGTTGTGCATAAAATGCCAGGACAGTTCAAACCCCCCCAAATGACCCCATTTTGGAAAGTAGACACCCCAAGCTATTTGCTGAAAGTCATGTCGAGTCCATGGAATATTTTATATTGTGACACAAGTTGCGGGAAAGAGACAATTTTTTTTTTTTTTGCACAACTTTGTGCAAAAAAAAAAAAATGTGTCACTTTCCCGCAACTTGTGTCAAAATATAAAATATTCCATGGACTCAAAATGCCTCTCAGCAAATAGCTTGGGGTGTCTACTTTCCAAAATGGGGTCATTTGGGGGGGTTTTGTGCCATTTGGGCATTTTATGGCCTTCAAAACTGTGATAGGTAGTGAGGAGTGAAATAAAAAATTTACGCCCTTAGAAATCCTGAAGGCGGTGATTGGATTTCGGGGCCCCGTACGCGGCTAGGCTCCCAAAAAGTCCCACACATGTGGTATCCCCGTACTTAGGAGAAGCAGCTGAATGTATTTTGGGGTGCAATTCCACATAGGCCCATGGCCTGTGTGAGCAATATATCATTTAGTGACAACTTTTTGTAAATATTTTTTTTTTGTCATTATTTAATCACTTGGGACAAAAAAAATAAATATTCAATGGGTTCAACATGCCTCTCAGCAATTTCCTTGGGGTGTCTACTTTCCAAAATGGGGTCATTTGGTGGGGTTTGTACTGCCCTGCCATTTTAGCACCTCAAGAAATGACATAGGCAGTCATAAACTAAAAGCTGTGTAAATTCCAGAAAATATACCCTAGTTTGTAGACGCTATAACTTTTGCGCAAACCAATAAATATACGCTTATTGACATTTTTTTTACCAAAGACATGTGGCCGAATACATTTTGGCCTAAATGTATGACTAAAATTTAGTTTATTGGATTTTTTTTATAACAAAAAGTAGAAAATATCATTTTTTTCCAAATTTTCGGTCTTTTTCCGTTTATAGCTCAAAAAATAAAAACCGCAGAGGTGATCAAATACCCTCAAAATAAAGCTCTATTTGTGGGAAGAAAAGGACGCAAATTTTGTTTGGGTACAGCATTGCATGACTGCGCAATTAGCAGTTAAAGCGACGCAGTGCCAAATTGGAAAAAGACCTCTGGTCCTTAGGCAGCATAATGGTCCGGGCTGAAGTGGTTAACAGTGGACCCCCTGGAGTTCAAGCCTATACAGTACCTATTTCATGGGAAGCCTGGACCTATCAAAATCTACAGGGAAAGTATAACCCCGCATTTATTGAATGCAGCGAAAAAATTAATTCCGAAGTACTGGAGGCAAGCTCGGGGCCCGACAGTAATGGAATGGAGAAATGAAGTCAATTCAATAAAGGAAGCGGAGAGGTGGGTCCATGTAGTGAAGAACCAGAAAGGCAAATTTGAAAGGACCTGGGTGAAATGGGAAAAGTGTGCTAAGGAGATAATAGAAGAGGGAAATACTAATGAATAGGGGAGGAAGATATGGTATAGTCATTAGGAATAAGGATAATAAGAAGATTGACCCTGGAAAGAAAATTTTATATACTAACAAGTTTTCTCTTATGCTAAATCTGTGTAAAGAGGGTGGGGGATAAAGTAATATATGCTTCATTGTTGGGGGAAGGGTTTTTTTTTTTTTATTCTCTTACTCCCTTATTTATGCACTGGGTAGGTGGGTTGTAATACACAAGGGGGGTGTTTTTTTTCTCTTCTTGACATTGGTTAATAAAATTTTATGCACTATTTAATAAAGGAGTAATTAATATTTCAATTCACGAGTATTACGAATTGAGAAGGGAGGAGAAAAGTGTCTTCCCCTTCTCACTTTTCACAGGGTACAAGGATTCTCTTTGAGGCAAGTTTAAACTAGTCTAACACGCGTGTTAAATGATAAGGGGGGGGGGGGTTTCCCATGACTAATGAAAGATCACATGCACTATTCATAATTAATGGTAATAAAAGACACTAAATTAGTGTAGGGGGAAAACTCACTTTATAGTTTTTTACTAAGTATGCACGTACACGGGGGGGGAAGGAGTTGGATTAATATTAATATTAAGGAGTGAGGCAGGGATAGATCACTGACTAGGGAAAGGGGAAGAGAGAATATTAGGGGGGAGGGAGAGAGGGGAAGGAGGGAGAGGGGAGGGAGAAGGGATAGAAAAACATTTTTATTTTTTTATTTTTTTGGTTGTTAGTTTATAATGTAAATTATGGATGTTGGGATAGGTAGGGGTAATTGTGGAATGATGTAATGTAATTTGTGTCTTTTTTTGGGGGGGGTGGAATGAAGGGGTATAGTATGTTGTATAACTGGTGTAATCATATAAATGAAATAAAATTTTTGATTATAAAAAAAAAACACACCAGGCACACTTTTCACTCCCATCACCCCCCAATCACCCCCCCCCCCCCGCCCCCCCATCACAGTGACACCAAGCAGTTTTTTTTTTCTGATTAATGCATTGGTGGTAGTTTGTGACAGTTAGTGTGGTAGGGCAGTTAGGGTTAGCCCCCTTTAGGTCTAGGGTACCCCCTAACCCCCCCCAATAAAGTTTTAACCCCTTGATCACCCCCGTCGCCAGTGTCACTAAGCAATCGTTTTTCTGATCGCTGTATTAGTGTCACTGGTGACGCTAGTTAGGGGACACAAATATATAGGTTCGCCGTCAGCATTTTATGTCGTCAGGGACCCCCATATATTACATAATAAAGGTTTTAACCCCTTGATTGCCCCCTAGTTAACCCTTTCACCAGTGATCACCATATAACTGTTACGGGTGACGCTGGTTAGTTAGTTTATTGTTTATAGTGTCAGGGCACCCGCCATTTATTACCTAATAAAGATTTAGCCCCCTGATCGCCCGGCGGTGATATAAGTTAGGTTTTAGGGTCAGATAGGGTCTGCGTCGCCCCAGGCAGCATCAGGTTAGCGCCAGTACTGCTAACACCCACGCACGCACCATACACCTCCCTTAGTGGTATAGTGTCTGAATGGATCAATATCTGATCCGATCAGATCTATACTAGCATCCCCAGCAGTTTAGGGTTCCCAAAAATGCAGTGTTAGCGGGATCAGCCCAGATACCTGCTAGCACTGGCGTTTTGCCCCTCCGCCCTGCCCAGCCCAGCCCACCCAAGTGCAGTATCGATCGATCACTGTCACTTACAAAACACTAAACGCATAACTGCAGCGTTCGCAGAGTCAGGCCTGATTGCTGCAATCGCTAACAGTTTTTTTGGTAGCGTTTTGGTGAACTGGCAAGCACCAGCCCCAGGCAGCGTCAGAATAGTGCCAGTAGCGATAACACCCACGCACGCACCATACACCTCCCTTAGTGGTATAGTATCTGAACGGATCAATATCTGATCCGATCAGATTTATACTAGCGTCCCCAGCAGTTTAGGGTTCCCAAAAATGCAGTGTTAGCGGGATCAGCCCAGATACCTGCTAGCACCTGCGTTTTGCCCCTCCGCCCAGCCCAGCCCACCCAAGTGCAGTATCAATCGATCACTGTCACTTACAAAACTCTAAACGCATAACTTCAGCATTCGCAGAGTCAGGCCTGATCCCTGCGATCGCTAACAGTTTTTTTGGTAGCGTTTTGGTGAACTGGCAAGCACCAGTGGCCTAGCACACCCCGGTTGTAGTCAAACCAGCACTGCAGTAACACTTGGTGACGTGGCGAGTCCCATAAGTGCAGTTCAAGCTGGTGAGGTGGCAAGCAGTAGCGCAAGTAGTGTCCCGCTGCCACCAAGAAGAAGACAAACACAGGCCCGTCATGCCCATAATGCCCTTCCTGCTGCATTCGCCAATCCTAATTGGGAACCCACCACTTCTGCAGCACCCGTACTTCCCCCATTCATATCCCCAACCAAATGCAGTCGGCTGCATGAGAGGCATTTTCATTATGTCCTCCCGAGTACCCCTTCCCAACGAACCCCCCCAAAAAAGATGTCATGTCTGCAGCAAGCGCGGATATAGACGTGACACCCGCTATTATTGTCCCTCCTGTCCTGACAATCCTGGTCTTTGCATTGGTGAATGTTTTGAACGCTACCATACACTAGTTGAGTATTAGTGTAGGGTACAGCATTGCACAGACTAGGCACACTTTCACAGGGTCTCACAAGATGCCATCGCATTTTGAGAGACCCGAACCTGAAACCGGTTACAGTTACAAAAGTTACAGTTACAAAAAAAGTGTAAAAAAAAAAAAACACAAAAAAAATATATAGAATAAAAAAAAGTTGTCATTTTATTGCTCTCTCTCTCTCTCTCTCTCTCTCTCTCTCTCTCTCTCTCTCTCTATTCTCTCTCTATTGTTCTGCTCTTTTTTACTGTATTCTATTCTGCAATGTTTTATTGTTATTATGTGTTATCATGTTTGCTTTTCAGGTAAGCGATTTGTTATACTTTACTGTTTACTGTGTTTTATTGTTAACCATTTTTTTGTTTTCAGGTACGCCATTCAGCTGCAGCACGGATTTATTTATCTTGACAGCAACATCGTTTGCTTCCACGATATATAAAGCCGTGACTCCAGCGGAGGTGATATATGTCGAAGCATGGGGGCAGCAGGGGCAGAGGAGCGATTTGCTCCTAACTTTTGGGGCGGATGCCCCCATGCTTCGGCATATATACAGTAAATGGTGCATGTATGCCCATCATTAGAAGTGGGTGGATGAAGGGAGGTATTCTAATGGTGGGCATACCCACCAATCAATCTCTTTTTTTCATAACCCAGATATTTAATCCTAAATGTCAGTCACTCATCAGGTAACCCTAGACAGACACGTAGGATAAATATGAGGCACTCCAAACAACTTAAATACCAAAATATTAATAACACAATAGTGGTGGTGCCCTCTACTAATGCTCTTTACACCTTCATGTAATCTATTAACAAATCATAAATCATATAACAAGTGACAGTGAATTTCTATATATATAAATGTGACAATCAAGTGAAACAAATGTGTACAAACTTTTCACTCCATGCTGTGAAATATCACATCAAAGTCCATATATTGAAAAAAATCAGCCCACAAGGAGCTGTATGTGACAAAATATAGTTGGTGACGAAATATAAATCAAGTGTCCCACAAAAAATATATTCTCAATATTTTGATGACCACAAACGAGTGTCTCCGTGTGTCTTCCACCTCACCACCGTGTTCAGTGAATCACACCCTCCAGAAATGCACTCACCGATTTAAATTGCCAGCACTGTCATGCAAGGCAACAAAACGCTTATTTTACCACACTCCAGGGCAAATAAATCATTCGATGTCCATGGTGATAGTTATTCAATGGATCCACATAAAAGAAAATAAAATGCTCCAATAGTGTGAACCAGCAAACAAAATTTATTAAAACCACTGCAATCTTCACATAATGCACTCACATTCTTAAAAAGATAAAACCAGCAGAAACCATGTGCAATTCACATCAATCTTCAACTTTGTGGATAAAACCTTATAACCAGCGGTCACGGCGGACCCGAGGTGTGCTGTTGCTGGGTTACACTCTCACCCCTCCCTCGGTAAACCTCCGCTCCTCCGTGCACTCGAATTCCTATCCTCCTGTGTGGCTGACAGCGCTCGCGTCACGTATCACAGCCACGCCCCCGACATGTTTCGTCATAGGTATACTTATTCATGGGATTGGCTGTGTCCGCTGCCACTCATCCCTTATATTTGCTCCTAGAATGACGCCCATTCGGCCGCGTACTGCGCATGCGCACACCTCGCGTCCCCGTTCTACAGATTCGCCACTGTTTATTGGAGCATAACATACTCGGGATCGGGCATAGAAGTATAAAAATTATATATTAAATAAGAGTAACAGATCCTTATATATCTCCCTAATTAATATGCTTCAATGTAGGTAAGCAGTAGTTCACTGAATGTATTGCCAGGGACTGCTATTTTCAATGAACCCTAGTGATTGCAGCAATCATCCCCAGAGATCAGCCGCTTCACATACAGGGTGATAGTCAAATAGCGCGCTTCCATCCAGCAAACACCAACCCCACTACAAGGTGCATCAATTAAAACACTTTCTTCATGGTGTGAACCTCCCTCATTTCATAATCGCACTCCTAACGGATATAAACTATTAAAACTATAAAAACAACAGTAAGGATATAACAATTACTGAACTACTGTTTGCTACATCATATAAAATGTAAAATATTACTGATCACAAATATGATGCAGCCCCGAGCACTTCATGTGCAAAAAATAAATGAATTCATTAAAAAATTGAGATTAAAATTATGGGATCTAAAATTACTAGATGCATAACTTCCACATATGAAATTGATCGAGCTAACTATAAAGATCCAAAGCCCCCAGGTATATGTTGAGCTATATTACGCAGCATTGCTCATCTCCAATGTAAACATTCACTACACAGTGTTTTGAAAGGGTTATATCACAATAATAGTCCCCTCTCTCCCCTCCTCTTTGGAGCTAATTCTTCTCCAAAATCCTGATAGATATCTAGAAAGTGAGGAACACCTGCCCCCTACTACCTTCCAGGTCGAGGAGCCCACTCAAATATCCTACAGTGCATCTCTATGTGGGAAAACATATGCATAATCTCAGCCAATACATAATCCACAGGAACCCAAAAAAAGATATGTTCATAAAACTACAATACCCTATTTTAAAAATTATTAATGAAACAATTCAGATCTAATTCTATGTTTAACCCCCTAGGGGTTAAACTTTTCAATAAATAAATCCATCTGGTTTCCCTTTGGGATAAATCCCTGACTCTGTTGGACCCTCTCCAGGATGGATGGACAATATCAATCCCACAGAACTGTAAAACTGAGGGATCCTGCTGGTGTTTTTCTTTAAAATGTAGGGAAACACTATGGTACTTATAACCATTCTTAATATTGGTTAAATGTTCCGAGATCCTGATCCTAAGAAGTATCTTTGTTCTCCCTACATACAGTAGGCCACACGGGCACCACATAAGGTAGACGACATGTGAGGAGTTACAAGTACTGAATTCCTTAATTTTAAAGGATTCCCCATCCCTATTGGTCACATTTGTCACTCCTCTATGACTAAATCTTACAGTCCTGCAACAAATGCATCTTCTACAACTGTAAAAGCCTTTAAAATCAAATCTCAACAAGTTCCATCCTGGTGGATCTAAAATTTTCTTAACTACATGGTCACCGAAACTTGGGGCCCTCCTGTATATAAATATTGGCTGGTTCGGTAGTACCTCCCCCAAATGCCTATCCTTACACAGAATATGCCAGTATTTTCTGAAAATGCCTTCAATATCCTTATACTGGCAATGAAATCCTGAAATAAATTCAAATTGATGTTTATTATCATTAGGTACAATCTCAGATTTCTTCAGGCATTGTTCCCTGGGTACCAATGCCACCTCCTGGGTGATCTTATTCAGTTCATCCAACCCATAACCTTTTTGTAAAAATGTATTTTTTAGGACCCCTGCTTGCTCATAAAAATCATCCAACTGTGTACAGTTCCGGCGTACACGTAGAATTCGTCCCTTAGCGATATTTCTTATCCATGCCGGATGATGGCCACTTCTTATTGATAAAAAACTATTCCGATCTGTTGGTTTAAAATATACTTTTGTACTTAATGAATCCCCCTCTCTCTCAATAGTAACATCCAGAAAATTGACCGAGTTATTGCTAATCTGATGTTCCAATTTAATGTTGTTTGAATTATTATTAAGCTCTTGTATAAATTCAATCACTGATTCCTCTGTCCCCTCCCAAATAAACAGGAGGTCATCAATGAACCTTCGATAAAATAACAACTGAGGTCTTCTCTGGCTGAACACTTTTCTATCTTCCCACTCAGCCATAAACAGGTTGGCGAGGCTGGGAGCATATTTCGCTCCCATCGCCACGCCAACCTGCTGAGAATAGAATTGACCATCACAACAAAAATAATTATGGGACATGCAAAATTCCAGTACATGTTCCAGAAATCTTTTCTGTACAGCTGGAATGTCATCTCTTTTACTCAATGCCCAATTAAGGGCCAGAGACGCATCCTCATGTTAAATAATAGTGTATAGGGAGGCTACATCAGCCGTTACCAAATACACCATTGATGAGGTCTCCAATTTAACATCATTGAGTAATATCAAAAGGTCACTTGTGTCTTTCAAGTATGCCTTGGTGGCCTTGACACTCTGTTGTTTTTATAGTTTTAATAGTTTATATCCATTAGGAGTGCGATTATGAAATGAGGGAGGTTCACACCATGAAGAAAGTGTTTTAATTGATGCACCTTGTAGTGGGGTTGGTGTTTGCTGGATGGAAGCGCGCTATTTGACTATCACCCTGTATGTGAAGCGGCTGATCTCTGGGGATGATTGCTGCAATCACTAGGGATCATTGAAAATAGCAGTCCCTGGCGATACATTCAGTGAACTACTGCTTACCTACATTGAAGCATACTAATTAGGGAGATATATAAGGATCTGTTACTCTTATTTAATATATAATTTTTATACTTCTATGCCCGATCCCGAGTATGTTATGCTCCAATAAACAGTGGCGAATCTGTAGAATGGGGACGCGAGGTGTGCGCATGCGCAGTACGCGGCCGAATGGGCATCATTCAAGGAGCAAATATAAGGGATGAGTGGCAGCAGACACAGCCAATCCCATGAATAAGTCTACCTATGACGAAACATGTCGGGGGCGTGGCTGTGATACGTGACGCGAGCGCTGTCAGCCACACAGGAGGATAGGAATTTGAGTACACGGGGGAGCGGAGGTTTACCGAGGGAGGGGTGAGAGTGTAACCCAGCAACAGCACACCTCGGGTCCGCCGTGACCGCTGGTTATAAGGTTTTATCCACAAAGTTAAAGATTGATGTGAATTGCACATGGTTTCTGCTGGTTTTATCTTTTTAAGAATGTGAGTGCATTATGTGAAGATTGCAGTGGTTTTAATAAATTTTGTTTGCTGGTTCACACTATTGGAGCATTTTATTTTCTTTTATGTGGATCCATTGAATAACTATCACCATGGACATCGAATGATTTATTTGCCCTGGAGTGTGGTAAAATAAGCGTTTTGTTGCCTTGCATGAAAGTGCTGGCAATATAAATCGGTGAGTGCATTTCTGGAGGGTGTGATTCACTGAACACGGTGGTGAGGTGGAAGACACATGGAGACACTCGTTTGTGGTCATCAAAATATTGAGATTATATTTTTTGTGGGTCACTTGATTTATATTTCGTCACCAACTATATTTTGTCACATACAGCTCCTTGTGGGCTGATTTTTTTCAATATATGGACTTTGATGTGATATTTCACAGCATGGAGTGAAAAGTTTGTACACATTTGTTTTACTTGATTGTCACATTTATATATATAGAAATTAACTGTCACTTGTTATATGAATTATGATTTGTTAATAGATTACATGAAGTTGTAACGAGCATTAGTAGAGGGCACCACCACTATTGTGTTATTAATATTTTGGTATTTAAGTTGTTTGGAGCGCCTCATATTTATCCTACGTGTCTGTCTAGGGTTACCTGATGAGTGACTAACATTTAGGATTAAATATCTGGGTTATGTATATTTATTTTTAAAGGGGCAGCTCGACACTATTTATAATTTTGTTTTCATTTTTCGCACCAATTAGAAATTTTTGGGGTTTATTTAGGGTTTAGTGGCGCGGTGGAGGTGTTTTCTGTTTGAAGGGCGCTTTATCATCCAGGATACCTGTACAATATTGCATTTGATTTTATCACCACTCGCAGCCATGGATGCATTTAATTTCTTAACGAATAGACAACTCAGCCCCGAATCAGTCTTCTCTAATGATCAACCAATGATTGAATGTGAGGAAAACTTTTCGGTTTTACTAAAAACACTTGATGGTTTACTGGAAAAGCAAATTAAAACATGGTGGGATGTGTTCACATTTGAGCACTATCGTAGAGAGAACCTTATCTTTAGAAGTTTAAGATGGGAGGTGCCTCCCCAGGATGGTCTTAATGACCAGCCATATATGAATGAATGGCTGGAATTTTTTAACAAAGTAGGAAGAGAGTTACAGCGACTAGTCCTGAAAAGGAAACAAATACAATTGAGTATGCTGAATGAAAAAAATCAGAGCTCTACAGGAAAAAATGGAACCCATTAAGGATACGAATCAAATGAAGGATTTCAATAGTAATATAAAGAAAACATTTGAGAAAATTGATCGAGAAACCCAAAAAAAGAAGGTAAAAAAGTTTAACAGACATTCAAATGACTTTAAAACTAATAAAATCTATGCATGGCAAGCATCATTAGATAACAATACTGTTGACCCAGCTTCCAACATCAATGCGGCAGGGGGTACCAGTATTCCTCCACCTAAACCGGAAATCAAGAAGAAGATAGGAAATAAAGGTAAAGGTGGAAATGGTGCCATGGACCCTAGATCCAATGAGAGAGGGCAAAGTGTAGGGGATGATCAGTATGGAAAGGAGTACTATCATTCTCCCAGACCCCCATCACGAGGAAGAGGAGGAAAGGGATATTATAAATCCCCTATACCTCCATCACGAGGGAGAGGTGGATATCCACGGGGACAATTCAATGATCATCCATCCTCTAGAGAATATAGGGGAAATACCCCACAAGGATATAGGCAGTGGCAGCAATATCCCCCACCATACCAGTACTCTGATGGTTATGGTGATATCCCCCTCTATAACAGATTCTCACCGTTGGAAAGGGAAGAGCAATCTGGCTATGTTCCTTTTTTAGGGCAACGGGGGAGGGGAGGGGGAACACCGAGGAGGAACCCCAGGGAATCCTACCAGAGAGGGGGAGGGAGGCAAGCACCCCCCCCAAGGCTACAACATGGAGAACATGCCCCCCGAGGAGAAGGAGGGGATTCAGGGCAGGAAGATCCAAAAAACCCAAGGAAACGACCGAGAGATGTATAAATACAGGGATATATAACCTAAGCAGTATTGAGCTCAATCATAAAGAGCTCAACATTTTGAACTTAGGCTTAAAATGTGCCCCAAAAAAGGAAATGAATAAGTTTGATGTCTATATAGACACACATAAATTCATTAGAACTATGAATATTAAGAAGTATTTCCTAAGTCATCCGGTGGAATCCTCTGTAAAATCTAGGGTACCACCGAACAAGATAGATTTGGGTTTAAAAAATAAATCTATTTTTAATCCCCAGAACCCAAGCAATCACTTTATAGAGGTATTTAAGAGCTTGGTACTGAATGATATTGAGAGGCTTGTCCCACGTAAGGGGGTTAACCCTCATTATATCAGGGAAGGGATTAGATCCCTAGAGGAAAAGAAGGATCTGATAGTGCGACCCGCTGATAAGGGGGGGGGTGGTACTGCTAGATAAATCATTTTATCTTGACCAGCTTTTGGAGCTGGTGGGAGATAGATCGGCCTATAGGAAGTTATCATCTGATCCCACGGATACGTATAAAGCACAATTATTAGCCTTAGTGGAATGGGGATTTAGGATAGATGCATTAAATTCAAAAGAGAAAAGGTATTTAATCCCCAGTGCTTGTAGAATCCCAGTGATCTACACCTTACCAAAGGTACACAAAAATATGCAGTGCCCACCACCTCGGCCGATTGTTAATGGGATCGGTTCTGTAACGGCTAGATTGGGGGAATTTCTAGATAAGTTTCTCCAACCGAGTGTCAAGGCCACCAAGGCATACTTGAAAGACACAAGTGACCTTTTGATATTACTCAATGCTGTTAAATTGGAGACCTCATCAATGGTGTATTTGGTAACGGCTGATGTAGCCTCCCTATACACTATTATTTAACATGAAGATGCGTCTCTGGCCCTTAATTGGGCATTGAGTAAAAGAGATGACATTCCAGCTGTACAGAAAAGATTTCTGGGACATGTACTGGAATTTTGCATGTCCCATAATTATTTTTGGTGTGATGGTCAATTCTATTCTCAGCAGGTTGGCGTGGCGATGGGAGCGAAATATGCTCCCAGCCTCGCCAACCTGTTTATGGCTGAGTGGGAAGATAGAAAAGTGTTCAGCCAGAGAAGACCTCAGCTGTTATTTTATCGAAGGTTCATTGATGACCTCATGTTTATTTGGGAGGGGACAGAGGAATCAGTGATTGAATTTATACAAGAGCTTAATAATAATTCAAACAACATTAAATTGGAACATCAGATTAGCAATAACTCAATTTCCTGGATGTTACTATTGAGAGAGAGGGGGATTCATTAAGAACAAAAGTATATTTTAAACCAACAGATCAGAATAGTTTTTTATCAATAAGAAGTGGCCATCATCCGGCATGGATAAGAAATATCCCTAAGGGACAAATTCTATGTGTACGCCGGAACTGTACACAGTTGGATGATTTTTATGATCAAGCAGGGGTCCTAAAAAATACATTTTTACAAAAAGGTTATGGGTTGGATGAACTGAATAAGATCACCCAGGAGGTGGCATTGGTACCCAGGGAACAATGCCTGAAGAAATCTGAGATTGTACCTAATGATAATAAACATCAATTTGGATTTATTTCAGGATTTCATTGCCAGTATAAGGATATTGAAGGCATTTTCAGAAAATACTGGCATATTTTTTGCACATGAAGTGCTCGGGGCTGCATCATATTTGTGATCAGTAATATTTTACATTTTATATGATGTAGCAAACAGTAGTTCAGTAATTGTTATATCCTTACTGTTGTTTTTATAGATTTAATAGTTTATATCCATTAGGAGTGCGATTATGAAATGAGGGTGGTTCACACCATGAAGAAAGTGTTTTAATTGATGTACCTTGTAGTGGGGTTGGTGTTTGCTGGATGGAAGCGTGCTATTTGACTATCACCCTGTATGTGAAGCGGCTGATCTCTGGGGATGATTGCTGCAATCACTAGGGATCATTGAAAATAGCAGTCCCTGGCGATACATTCAGTGAACTACTGCTTACCTACAATGAAGCATACTAATTAGGGAGATATAAAAGGACCTGTTACTCTTATTTAATATATAATTTTTATACTTCTATGCCCGATCCCAAGTATGTTATGCTCCAATAAACAGTGGCGAATCTGTAGAACGGGGACGCGAGGTGTGCGCATGCGCAGTACGCGGCCGAATGGGCGTCATTCTAGGAGCAAATATAAGGGATGAGTGGCAGCGGACACAGCCAATCCCATGAATAAGTCTATCTATGACGAAACATGTCGGGGACGTGGCTGTGATACGTGACGCGAGCGCTGTCAGCCACACAGGAGGATAGGAATTTGAGTACACGGAGGAGCGGAGGTTTACCGAGGGAGGGGTGAGAGTGTAACCCAGCAACAGCACACCTTGGGTCCGCCGTGACCGCTGGTTATAAGATTTTATCCACAAAGTTAAAGATTGATGTGAATTGCACATGGTTTCTGCTGGTTTTATCTTTTTAAGAATGTGAGTGCATTATGTGAAGATTGCAGTGGTTTTAATAATTTTTGTTTGCTGGTTCACACTATTGGAGCATTTTATTTTCTTTTATGTGGATCCATTGAATAACTATCACCATGGACATCAAATGATTTATTTGCCCTGGAGTGTGGTAAAATAAGCGTTTTGTTGCCTTGCATGAAAGTGCTGGCAATATAAATCGGTGAGTGCATTTCTGGAGGGTGTGATTCACTGAACATGGTGGTGAGGTGGAAGACACGCGGAGACACTCGTTTGTGGTCATCAAAATATTGAGAATATATTTTTTGTGGGACACTTGATTTATATTTCGTCACCAACTATATTTTGTCACATACAGCTCCTTGTGGGCTGATTTTTTTCAATATATGGACTTTGATGTGATATTTCACAGCATGGAGTGAAAAGTTTGTACACATTTATTTCACTTGATTGTCACATTTATATATATAGAAATTCACTGTCACTTGTTATATGATTTATGATTTGTTAATAGATTACACAAAGGTGTAAAGAGCATTAGTAGAGGGCACCACCACTATTGTGTTATTAATATTTTGGTATTTGAGTTGTTTGGAGCGCCTCATATTTATCCTACGTGTCTGTCTAGGGTTACCTGATGAGTGACTGACATTTAGGATTAAATATCTGGGTTATGTATATTTATTTTTAAAGGGGCAGCTCGACACTATTTATAATTTTGTTTTCATTTTTCGCACCAATTAGAAATTTTTGGGGTTTATTTAGGGTTTAGTGGCGCGGTGGAGGTGTTTTCTGTTTGAAGGGCGCTTTATCATCCAGGATACCAGTACAATCTCTTTTTTTCGTTCAGCCCACAGGCTGCATGAAAAAAAAAAAGATTACAATATATGCCCAACAAGGACCAGCAACGTACTGGTATGTTGCTGGACTTTGAGTGGTTATACCAGAATGATGCCTGCAGGTTTAGGTATCATCCTGGTATCATTCTTTTCAGCCAGCGGTCGGCTTTCATGTAAAAGCAATCCTAGCCTCTAGACTGCTTTTACAAGCAGTGGGAGGGAATGTCCCCCCCTCCCACCATCTCCCATGTTTTTCTCTGGCTCTCCTGTCCCAACAGAGAACCTGAGAATGCAGCCGGTGATTCCGTCAGCTGACCATAGAGCTGATCAGAGACCAGAATGGCTCCAATCATCTCTATGGCCTAAGAAACCGGAAGCTACGAGCATTTCATGACTTAGATTTCGCCGGATGTAAACAGCGCCATTGGGAAATTGGGAAAGCATTTTATCACACTGATCTTGGTGTGGTCAGATGCTTTGAGGGCAGAGGAGAGATCTAGGGTCTAATAGACCCCATTTTTTTCAAAAAAGAGTACCTGTCACTACCTATTGCTATCATAGGGGATATTTACATTCCCTGACATAACAATAAAAATGATAAAAAAAAAAAAAAAAAAATGAAAGGAACAGTTAAAAAATAAGATAAAAAAGCAAAAAAAAAAAAAAGTACCCCTGTCCCCCCCTGCTCTCGCGCAAAGGCGAACGCAAGCGTTGGTCTGGCGTCAAATGTAAACAGCAATTGCACCATGCATGTGAGGTATCACCGTGAAGGTCAGATCGAGGGGAAGTAATTTTAGCAGTAGACCTCCTCTGTAAATCTAAAGTAGTAACCTGTAAAGGCTTTTAAAGGCTTTTAAAAATGTATGTAGTTTGTTGCCACTGCACGTTTGTGCGCAATTTTAAAGTATGTCATGTTTGGTATCCATGTACTCGGCTTAAGATCATCTTTTTTATTCCATCAAACATTTGGGCAATATAGTGTGTTTTAGTGCATTAAAATTAAAAAAAGTGTGTTTTTTCCCAAAAAAATGCGTTTGAAAAATCACTGCGCAAATACTGTGTGAAAAAAAAATGAAACACCCACCATTTTAATCTGTAGGGCCTTTGCTTTAAAAAATATATAATGTTTGGGGGTTCAAAGTAATTTTCTTGCAAAAAAAAAAATATTTTTTCATGTAAACAAATAGTGTCAGAAAGGGCTTTGTCTTCAAGTGGTTAGAAGAGTGGGTGATGTGTGACATAAGCTTCTAAATGTTGTGCCTAAAATGCCAGGACAGTTCAAAACCCCCCAAATGACCACATTTTGGAAAGTAGACACCCCAAGCTATTTGCTGAGAGGCATGTCGAGTCCATGGAATATTTTATATTGTGACACAAGTTGCAGGAAAAAGACATTTTTTATTTTTTTTTTTGCACAAAGTTGTCACTAAATTATACATTGCTCAAACATGCCATGGGAATATGTGAAATTACACCCCAAAATAATAAAATTAATTTGTTCAAATTCACCTCCACATGTCAGCCACCTCATTCAAAGTCCCACTTTTTCCTTCTTTTTGCATACATATGTACCAGCGATGGAGGCACACCACATATATGCCTCATTTAAAGTCCCCCCCTTCTCTTTGATATATACTAGGGATGGAGGTTTGCTGACAGGGTTGGCAGTGTTCCCCTGCCACCCAAGTGAGAGGTTTGCAGGCCCCGGGTGGCAATGCACCACATTCGGGTCCTGCATACTCAGGACACAACTACATTGTGTCCATGAGATTTTGCAGCTCCTTGCATCAAGTATATGGGGGGTATCCTGTGGCCATGACGATCCGGGATTCCTTCCCGGTCTGTACCTGGGAGCTGCGATGCGCTCTATTCTCCCCCCGCTTCCCCCCTCCCCGCCCATTAGGGGCGGAGAGTTGTTTGGGGTAGTGGGTGGCGACTTACAGTGCATCAGAGCCACGCATCCTGCCCAGCGCGTGGCATCGTTTTTGGCACCAACACGCTGACCAGTGATTTTCCATCCAGCGGCCCTGGCGGGAAACATGGGCTTTTGTTGGGGGCGATGATCACCGCCGCTGCCTGAGCCCCTCCCAGCCCACGCCATGCTTGCGTGACGCTGGTGATTAGCCGGCATGCACCTGTGCGGGACTCACATATATACTGCCTCCCCTGACACAACCTTGCTGCCACACATTCCAGACGCCACACCACATTGCAGCACTCATTCCCCTTTTTAGTTTGTTCCACGAGTAAGTTTGTTCACTGTTTGACACACTTTCATGATATTCCTTTTCATGCCTTTCACTTTGGGCTTATTTCTTTGGCCTCACCTTTTTTATCCCTCACTCCTCTTTATGCCATTGGCTCCTGTTCACACAATCTGCACATTTATCATACAATTTTTCACATCACATTTATACACCCTTTTTTTTTTTTCTCACATAGCTACCAGCAGCATGTCTTTGTGTCATTGGGGGGATTTGGTTGTATGTGCCCTGCCTGCACACGGCTTTAATTACCTCAGCTCCCGGGAAAGATCATGTTTGGGGTCTTGTTCGCACGGCCGCAGTATTTTGCCTATGGGACCCTCTGTAAGTATTTAGGATGGGCCAATTTGCCTTTCCTTTATATTATTTACAACTAGACTAATGTTACCATTTTTTATACTTTATAGATTAATTGAGCATCCGCCCCTGAACAGTGTTTTTACTCGAAACGCGTCGGACATATGCAAAGCTGACCCATATCTACAATGAATTATGATGTTGACTTTTGTCAGAAATAGACTATTTATTTATTTACTTGAGGTATCAATTACGGTTTCATTGTTTTATTTATTTATCCATACTCTTGCTGCTAGTGCTGCTTCCATGTCCAATGCAATTTTATATGAATTTATTTCATGCAAAGTATTAAATAGAAACCTTTTACCTATGTACTTTATACCCATGTACCTGTATGTTACGTGTGGATGGATTATTATGATTTAGTATACAAGAGTCTATGTGGTTTATATACTGCCATGTTTCATATAATGTTTTTGCTTAATAAAATTAATTTGTTCAAATTCACCTCCACATGTCAGCCACCTCATTCAAAGTCCCACTTTTTCCTTCTTTTTGCATACACCCCAAAATACATTCTGTTGCTTCTCCTGAGTATGGGGATACCACATGTGTGAGACTTTTTTGGAGCCTAGCCACATACGGGACCCCAAAAACCAAGCACCGCCTTCAGGGTTTCTAAGGGTGTAAATTTTTTATTTCACTCCTCACTGCCTATCACAGTTTCGGAGGCCATGGAACGTCCAGATGGCACAACCCCCCCCCCAAATGACCCCATTTTGGAAAGTAGACACCCCAAGCTAGTTGCTGAGAGGTATGGTGAGTATTTTGCAGACCTCACTTTTTGTCACAAAGTTTTGAAAATTGAAAAAAGAAAAAAAGATACATTTTTCTTTTCTTTCTTCATTTTCAAAACAAATGAGAGCTGCAAAATACTCACAATGCCTCTCAGCAAATAGCTTGGGGTGTCCACTTTCCAAAATGGGGTCATTTGGGGGGGGGGGGGGTTGTGCCATCTTGGCATTTTATGGCCTTGGAAACTAATAGGTAGTGAGGAGTGAAATCAAAAATTTACGCTCTTAGAAATCCTGAAGGCGGTGCTTGGTTTTCGGGGCCCCGTATGCAGCTAGGCTCCCAAAAAGTCCCACACATGTGGTATCCCCATACTCAGGATAAGCAGCAGAATGTATTTTGGGGTGTAATTCCACATATGCCCATGGCATGTTTGAGCAATATATCATTTAGTGACAACTTTGTGCAAAAAAAAAAAAGTTTGTCTTTTTCCCTCAACTTGTGGCAAAATATAAAATATTCCATGGACTCGACATGCCTCTCAGCAAATAGCTTGGGGTGTCTACTTTCCAAAATGGGGTCATTTGGGGGTGGGGTTGAACTGTCCTGGCATTTTATGGCCTTCAAAACTGTAATAGGTAGTGAGGAGTGAAATCAAAAATTTACGCCCTTAGAAATCCTGAAGGGGTGCTTGGTTTTCGGGGCCCCGTATGCGGCTAGGCTCCCAAAAAGTCCCACACATGTGGTATCCCCATACTCAGGAGAAGCAGCTAAATGTATTTTGGGGTGCAATTCCACATATGCCCATGACCTGTGTGAGCAATATATCATTTAGTGACAACTTTTTGTACATTTTTTTTGTCATTATTCAATCACTTGGAACAAAAAAAAATAATATTCAATGGGCTTAACATGCCTCTCAGCAATTTCCTTGGGGTGTCTACTTTCCAAAATGGGGTCATTAGGGGGAGTTTGTACTGCCCTGCCATTTTAGCACCTCAAGAAATGAGAAACTAAAAGCTATGTAAATTCCAGGAAAATGTACCCTAGCTCTAACTTTTGTGCAAACCAATAAATATACACTTATTGTCATTTTTTTACCAAAGACATGATTGTGAAGAATTGACTTTATTGTATTTTTTTTATAACAAAAAGTAGAAAATATCGTTTTTTTTCAAAATTCTCGTTCTTTTTCCGTTTATAGCGCAAAAAATAAAAACAGCAGAGGTGATCAAATAGCATCAAAAGAAAGCTCTATTTGTGGAAACAAAAATACGCAAATTTTGTTTGGGTACAGCATTGCATGACCGCGCAATTAGCAGTTAAAGCGACGCAGTGCCAAATTGTAAAAAGTGCTCTGGTCAGGAAGGGGGTAAATCCTTCCGGGGCTGAAGTGGTTAAAGCAAATACATTTATTGATGGTAGTACACTTACAGTTAAAAGTAAAAAAGCGAGCGTATCAATGATAATGGTTCCCGATCCCGGCCATGATCGGAAACAGAACGTCACCCCACTCTCTTCCCTGACGCGTTGCGTCACTGATCCCGTGACTTTCTCAAAGGGTATAGAGTCGAGTGCACTGCGGTGACTCATATAGCAGGACAGTTACCATAGTAACCCTGCTCTTCATGTTAAAATCTTACTGATGCAATAACAACATTTCACTTGCTTGTTAAAAACAGATATGCCATACATTACAATAAATATATAAATAAAATGCAATTTAAAACACATAAAAAATCTAAAACGAGATATTAGATATACAGCACCATCTAGTGGACAATTAAAAATATTTCTTCTAACTAACACTAACTTACACTCTAACTAATTAAAAGAAAAGATAAAAAAATAACAAATCATCATAATAGTGGAACTAAATAATAGTTCTTCTGGACTGGGAGCAAATATATAATTGTTCTGAACTGAAAGCCAAATAAATAAATCAATTATATAAAAGACTGCTCATGACGCAGACCTGCCATCTAATGGATAACTAAAAAAAATGTTTCTATAATTAACAGAAATAGGGAAGGCCGCACTAATGAAAAAACAAAGACTGAACAATTTCAATCGTTTAAAAATCATATAATGAAGGTATGGAATAGCAAAACATGAGGGGGGGAGGAAGTGAAAATAAATGGTTTAAAAGAAAATAATCAATAAAACCCCCCAAAAAATTAATAATCAATAATTGGAGATAAAGCAATTAAGGTCGAATTCCAGATTATGTCCTAATGGCGCTAATGTACGGAGCTCATGTATCCAGCGAGATTCTGACTGACTCAGGTTTATCACTTTATTATCACCCCTCCAATGGGGTTTGTATTTATCTATCCCCCATACCATTAATGAGGAGGGGTCCCTATTGTGGAACTGGTCATAGTGTCTAGACAAACTATGTTTTGGGAAGCCATTCTTTATATTTTGAGTATGTTCCCTTAATCTCTTCCAGAGTTCCCTTTTGGTTCGTCCAACGTACTGAATCTGACACGGACATTCCAGAAGATAAACCACCCCTTCTGTTCGGCATGATATAAAATATTTTATCTGATACTCCCTATCAGTAACAGTTTGTCAGGAGGCTAGTAGACCAGACTGTGTGGACTGCACAGAGATAACCCAAAACACATGTAAGTGAATAGTGATATTTATTAAAATAGGTGATAATTAGAAAATACAAACAGTGAACAACCAACCCAACAAACCCACTACAAACAACAATATCTACAGCAAGGGGCAATACCGGAATCACAGATGTCAGCCAGGCCAGGGTCATACACAGCAGGTCAGCAAGAACAAGGGATATACCAGAGACATAAACGTTTAGCCAAGCCAAGGTCATACACAGGAAGATCAGTAAATGAGGGACAGGGAACCAACAGGACAGAGAGGGAATGGATCGGGCTGAAGGGTACAGGAACACAGAAGGGATCGGGTCAGGATAAGCTCGAGCACAAGGTCAGATGCAGGCTCAGGATCGGGTAACAGGCGAACAAGGTCAGGGCCCAAGGAGAGAGATACCAAGGCAAGCATATGAGGGCTTGCCGGGTATTTATAGGACTGACTGTGATTGACTTCAAGTCACACCTGAGCGCAGGGAGTGTTGTCTGCTCCATACTGCCAGGATCCATCCGCTGGTGGACGTCAGTACTGCGGCCAAAAGATGAAATGACACCAGCAGGGAAATATTCTCCTGACAGTTCAACACTGCCAGGAGACACCTGCTGGTGGACCCCAGTACTGCATGCCAAACGATATATCTTACCAGCGGATGAATCCTTTCCTGACAGTACCCCCCCCTAAAGGAGCGGCCTCCGGACGCTCCAACTAGTCTTAATTTTCCATAGTCTATGGCATCAGGCAGAATGGTGGAAGAAGGCTGGTCATCAGGCCCATCCAGGCAGACAGCTGGCACATCAGAGTCATTGAGCTGGGTAGCGGACAGGAACAAACCAAGCTGGGCAGCAGCCAGGAACAAACCAAGCTGGGCAGCAGACAGGAACAAACCAAGCTGGGCAGCAGACAGGAACAAACCGAGCTGGGCAGCAGACAGGAACAAACCGAGCTGGGCAGCAGACAGGAACAAACCGAGCTGGGCAGCAGACAGGAACAAACCGAACTGGGCAGCAGGCTCCGGGTCATCGAGCTGGGCAGCCGGCTCCGGGTCATCGAGCTGGGCAGCAGGCTCCGGGTCATCGAGCTGAGCAGCAGGCTCCGGGTCATCGAGCTGGGCAGCAGGCTCCGGGTCATCGAGCTGGGCAGCAGGCTCCGGGTCATTGAGCTGGGCAGCAGGCTCCGGGTCATCGAGCTGGGCAGCAGGCTTCGGGTCATCGAGCTGGGCAGCAGGCTCCGGGTCATTGAGCTGGACAGCAGGCTCCGGGTCATCGAGATGGACAGCAGACTCTGGAACATTAGGCCGAACAGCGAGCACCGTAAGGGCAGGCCGGATTACAGGCACCGGCTCAGCAAGCTGGGTAACAGACCCCGGCCCAGTGGGCTGGGTAACAGGCCCCGACTCAGCGAGCTGGACACCGGGCACTGGTTCGGCAAGCCGGATAACGGATACTGGCTTGACAGGCAAAGGGACGGACTTTGGTTTAGCAGACTGGGTAACGGGCACCAGTTCAGCAGACCGGGTAACGGGCACCGATTCAACAGACTGGGTAACGAGCACCGATTCAGCAGGCTGAGACACGGGCACCGAAACTCCAGGCTGAAACACGGGCACCGAAACTTCAGGCTGAGACACGGGCACCAAAACCTCAGGCTGAGATACCAACATTACGACATCAGGCTGGAAGACAGGTACCGGGATATCAGGCTGGAGGATGGGCACATCAGACCGGAAAGCAGGCTCATCAGGCTGAACAGTGGGCACATCAGGCTGGAAAGTGGGTACTGAGACATCAGACCGGGCAGCAGGTGCTGGAACTTCAGGCTGGACAGCAAAGACAGGCGCTGGCACATCAGGCAGAACAGCAGGTACTGGCACAATAGGCTGAACAGGTACATCGGACTGGTCAGTAGTCACTGGAGCGTCAGGCTGGAACATGGACACTGGGATTTCGGGCTGAGCAGCAGGCACTGGGACCTCAAACTGGGCAGCGGACACAGGCATTGGCACAACTGGCTGAGTAGCAGACACTGGCACATCAGGCTGGAAAGCGGACTGGAAAGCCGGCACCGAGACATCAGACCAGGCAGCGGGTACTGGAACTTTAGACTGGGCAGCAGACACAGGCGCTGGCACATCGGGCAGAACAGCAGGTGCTGGCATACCAGGCTGAACAATAGGTACATCGGACTGGACAGTAGTCACTGAAGCGTCAGACTGGAACACTGGTAGCAAAACTTTAGGCTGGAACATGGACACAAGGTCATCAGACCGGTCAGCAGGCACTGGACCGTCAGGCTGGGTAGCAGGCACTGGACCATCAGGCTGGGTAGCAGGCACTGGACCGTCAGGCTGGGTAGCAGGCACTGGACCGTCAGGCTGGGTAGCAGGCACTGGACCGTCAGGCTGGGTAGCAGGCACTGGACCGTCAGGCTGGGTAGCAGGCACTGGAACTTCAGACTGGGTAGCAGGCACTGGAACGTCAGACTGGGTAGCAGGCACTGGAACGTCAGACTGGGTAGCAGGCACTGGAACGTCAGACTGGGTAGCAGGCACTGGAACGTCAGACTGGGTAGCAGGCACTGGAACGTCAGACTGGGTAGCAGGCACTGGAACGTCAGACTGGGTAGCAGACACTGGAACGTCAGACTGGGTAGCAGGCACTGGAACGTCAGACTGGGTAGCAGGCAGAGGTTTGGCAGAATCAGGTAGGTTAGTTGGTGTGGAAGCAAGTTGGGTTACTGGCAGGATCGTGTGGGTAGGAAAGAATTTTTGTTTCTTTTTTGGTTTAGCCCGTGCAGTTTTGTATGTAGGTGCAGGGCTGTAAGAAAAGAAAGTAGCTGGATCGAAGGAAGACCAAGGAACTGTAGCTAGAGAGGGGTTTTGTGCGACTGTTACAGGTGGAGGAGGAGAGACAGGTGGATTGAAGGCGGGATAGGTGCTACACTTGGAGACTGGGTAGTAGTATTTGGTAGGGGGTTGAGTAAACTGGGCTGTAGCTGAGGTTACCATAGGCGACGGGGAGATAGATTTTTGGGAAGGCAGGTGATTAATGGTAGGGCTGGAATATTGTGGCTTAGCTAAAGACAGGAGATCTGACCATGCCTGCAGCACAGGTTGAACAAATGCTGATTCACACACAGCCTGACTAATCAAGGATTGCACCGACTGGATGCAACTAGACAACACCTGCTGTGAACAGGAGGAATAGTGTTCCATGAAATAGGCTGGATCATCCTCTAACAACCAAACCAGGGATTCAACTTGGCCATAATTGAAGGGGGGAGAAAAATCATCACTTCCCTCGGGAATGCATGACAGGGCTAGTTTAGCACATAACTGGATCAGGGGCTGAGCATCTTCAAATGACATACACCCCTGATCCACTAGGGAATGAGCTGATCGGATAGTTTCCATCAGCTGGTCACTAGTCCACCCTTTTAAAATCTGGCTACAATATTCACCATCCTCTTCCGCTAGCAGAGAATAATAAATTATTTCATTGCAATCCATATTAGCAGACCTAACAAACCAGGATGGTTTCTCAATGCAGCCACGTCTGGTCAGGGATGGCCTTGGTATACTGTCAGGAGGCTAGTAGACCAGACTGTGTGGACTGCACAGAGATAACTCAAAACACATGTAAGTGAATAGTGATATTTATTAAAATAGGTGATAATTAGAAAATACAAACAGTGAACAACCAACCCAACAAACCCACTACAAACAACAATATCTACAGCAAGGGGCAATACCGGAATCACAGATGTCATCCAGGCCAGGGTCATACACAGCAGGTCAGCAAGAACAAGGGATATACCAGAGACATAAACGTTTAGCCAAGCCAAGGTCATACACAGGAAGATCAGTAAATGAGGGACAGGGAACCAACAGGACAGAGAGGGAATGGATCGGGCTGAAGGGTACAGGAACACAGAAGGGATCGGGTCAGGATAAGCTCGGGCACAAGGTCAGATGCAGGCTCAGGATCGGGTAACAGGCGAACAAGGTCAGGGCTCAAGGAGAGAGATACCAAGGCAAGCATATGAGGGCTTGCCGGGTATTTATAGGACTGACTGTGATTGACTTCAAGTCACACCTGAGCGCAGGTAGTGTTGTCTGCTCCATACTGCCAGGATCCATCCGCTGGTGGACGTCAGTACTGCGGCCAAAAGATGAAATGACACCAGCAGGGAAATATTCTCCTGACAGTTCAACACTGCCAGGAGACACCTGCTGGTGGACCCCAGTACTGCATGCCAAACGATATATCTTACCAGCGGATGAATCCTTTCCTGACACATTTGATGTAAAGCTAGTTTTTTTCTTTTTTGTTTCATTTGTATGCCTACATGTGTAGCATGTCTTACAAGGGTAGAACCCCTTACCATCAAAGAAGGAAAACTTTTTTTGAGCAGTATTTTTTGCAAATTTTTTCTATTTGTTGATGCTGGATACTGTAATCCATAACAAGGGGTACAGTACTCGTATATTCTTGATTTCTAGTTGAATCTTCAATACGTTTTTTTCTATCCAGAGCCCCTACTTCTTTTATTTTTTCTTTAATAAAGCTGTTTTGATATCCCTTTTGAATAAATCTCTCACCAATGAATTCTGCTTGTTTCATAAACACTTCCTATTTCGTACAATTTCTTCTTAGCCTAATTAATTGGCCTTTAGGTATGTTCTCCAACCAAGGAGCATGGTGACAGCTGTCCAATGGAAGGTAACTACGGTATTCCTATCGACCTGTTTAAAGTGTGTGTCTTTCGAAATTTCCAGATCTAAAAATTGTATCTTCTCATCACTTATGTCCCATGTCAATCTGATGTTCTTATTATTTAAATTCAAATTAAAACCAAAATCCATCAAGCTTTCTCTATCGCCAGCCCAGATAACAATAATGTCATCGATAAATCTCTTGAATAGGAGGAGTTGCTGCGGCCACTTGTTATAAAGAGCATCCTCCTCCCATTTGGCCATGTAGAGATTAGTTACACTGGACGCATATTTAGCGTCCATCGCTATTTCGCAAATCTGTTTATAATAACCACTTTCATACCAGAAGTAGTTGTGGTCAAGGCTATATCTTAAACAATCTAACAGGAACTTCCTCTGCACGGCCTTCAGTCCGCTAAGTTCCTTCAAGGCCCATTTGGTCGCTTGTATTGCTTCTCCATGATTATTTATAGTATATAGCGACGCCACATCTGCTGTTGCAAGGTACACTGGTTTATCTTCAAATGTGATTGTATCAAGTACCCTGTTTCCCCGAAAATAAGACCTAGCGTGACTGTCGGTGATGGCTGCAATATAAGCCCTACCCCCCAAATAAGCCTTAGTTAAAGTCCTTGTAGGTCTTATGTTCAGGGTAGGTCTTATTTTCAGGGAAACAGGGAAGGCCTTTTTTGGTGGGTAGGGCTTATATTGCAGCCATCACTGACAATCATGCTAGGTCTTATTTTTGGGGAAACAGGGTAGTTGTATCAAGTGTTTTGTAACTCTTAAATACGACTTTGTTTTTCTCACTAATGGCTGTAAGAACCAGTCTATATATTCTTCTATTCTTGCTCCAACCAAATTTATTCCATTCACTATCGGCCTTCCCGGTGGTTTTTCCTTCTTTTTATGGATCTTCGGGAGAGTATATATTACTGGAATTCGACATCCAAGCGGCTGCAAATATTTGGCTTCTTTTTATTTAGTAAACCTTTCGACTTCCCTCTTTCTATTAGATAAGCTAGGTCATCTTTATATTCTACTATTGGATTGTTGGACAATTTCTGATAAGTATCTCTATCACTTAGTTTCTTTCTTCGATTGAATCACTATGGCTCCTCCTTTATCAACTTGTCTTACTACAACATCTTTCCTCTCTTCAAGTTTTTTAATGCCATTCTTTATATCACGAGGGTCATATATTTTTGTGATCTTCAAATCTTGAAGATCCTTTAAGACCATTCTCCTGAATACTTCGATGTTTCCTTCTGTTCCAATTGGGGGATTAAACAAAGATTTATTCTTCAAATCACTAAACTTGATCTTATTTTCCACAACAGTATTTCTTAATATATTTTCTCCTGGTTTATCTAACATGCATTTCTTCATATGTAGACTCCTGGCAAATTTGTTAATGTCTACATAGGCGTTAAATTTATTCACATTCTATTTTTGGTGCAAATTTGAGGCCTTTATCCAATACTTTTTTTTTTTTAAATTCAATCATTTTTATTTATGTTCATACAGAATACATCTCAGTGCACAATATCCTTACAGTGATATATTACAATTCAATCCTCCACTTTGGATGTACACAAGAATCCCATATAAAAAAAAAGTGCTTTATTATTTTATCTACCTTACCCCTTTCCCTTGCTCCCTCCCCACGCCCCCCCCCCTCCCTCTCCCCCCCTCCCTCTCCCCCCCTTATATTGCCACGCGTATTAACATTCCTATTTCGTGAGGGCGTTATCTCTTTATTCTACTATAGCAGGTATCCCATTTCCTCCAGCCAGGGTCTCCAAAGTTTTTTAAATGCTTTTAGGTTCCTCCTTTTTATATATACTGCCTTTTCCTTCCACATTGTTTCAGTCACTGTTTTACACCAATCATCTTTCTGTGGGGGGGTTCTTGCCTGCCATCTTTGCGCTATAAGTTTTCTTGCCTGGAAGAGACACCTCTGAACTATTGTAGTTTTGCAGGTTCCGATGGCCATATCCTCTCCTACCCCCAGGATACATAGTTTCGGGTCCATTTTAAGTTCTACGGAAAATACTTTATTAAGTGTTTCTACAATCTCTGACCAATACCGGAATAATTTCGGGCATTTCCATAGCATATGCAACAAGTCCCCTTCCTGCTGACATCTAGGGCAGTTGGCATCCGTTCCCCTCCCAAACTCAAATAGCCTTTTAGGGGTGTAATATGTCCTATGGATTACCATTAGATGTGAGATCCTTTGGGCAGGGGAAATCGACACCCGATGCCCTCCGCTAGTATCTCCCTCCACTGCCCATCTGAGATTGCGCCCAGCTCCCTCTCCCACTTACCTCTACTTTTAAGTTTTTCCGGGGTCTCTATGCTATTTTTACAGATGTGTGGGTATATTTCAGCTATGGTCCCCCCGTGGCTCTCCTGGTCTCCTAGTTTCTGGAGCACGGCAGACTCACTCCAGGAGGGGCCGTGGTCCCCAAACTGCGACTTAAGGGCGTGTTTAACTTGTATATAGTTATATAGTGAATTATCTGGTATACCAAATTCTACTTTCAATGTAGCGAAGGGTTTTTAGTAAGGACTGGTTATAAAGCTGAACTAGTTTCTCTATTCCACTCTTTTCCCATGTTTTAATTGTTCCTATTTCTTGTAGTTCTTGTAGATTCTTATTGTTCCATAGGGGGGTATGTTTAATCCAACCATTTATTCCCAACAGGGTTTTAACGGTTCTCCATGCTTTTTTTATTAATTTGACCGTAGGGGTATTATATATAAAGGAGTCTGCTTCCAAAGTCTCTATCACAGTCTTATGGGGAACTCCCGTAATAATCAGCTTCTCCTTACTGTTTCCCCCTATATACTGCATCTGGGCAGCCAAGAAATAGCTACGTGGGTGCGGAACTGCCATCCCCCCTTCCCGCGTGGGTAATTGTAGGGTCTGCAATCTTATCCTAGGGGATCCCCCTTTCCATATAAGGGCTCTAAATATTGTTTCTATTTTATCAAACCATTTCCTGCTTATCCATGTTGGGGAGTTCTGCATTATGTACAGCAACTGGGGGAGCCATAGCATTTTGATTAAGTTGCACCTCCCCGCTACTGATAACGGGAGGTCCTTCCATATTTCAATCTTATCTTTGAATTTCTTTAACAGCGGGGCTAGGTTATTATCTAAGTAGCTCTCTGGGTCCTTGGTTATTTTAATACCTAGATATTTTGTTAGTGTTGTTTTTTCCAACCTGTTAATGTTTGAGGGGGTGTCTATACTATCTGAGTCTAGTGGTAATAAGACTGATTTTTCCCAATTTATGGACAATCCCGAGACTTTCCCAAATCTTGAGAAAATGTCCATTACTTGGTTCAGGGATTCCTCAGTGTCTCCCATGAATATGAGGACGTCGTCCGCATACAGTGCAATCCGCTCTTCGCCGTCCTCCCTCTGGAACCCCACTATTTTCCTATCCTGCCTCACTGTTGTAGCTAATGGTTCCATGGCGAGGGCAAAAATCATGGGGGACAAAGGGCACCCCTGCCTTGATCCCCTCTCTAATTTAAACCCAGTCGAGTAATCGTTATTAACTTTTACTTTTGCGTTTGGTTCATTGTACAATACTTTGACCCAGTTTATAAATGAGGAACCAAAACCATATTCCTTTAGTACTCTCCAGACATATTCCCATTCTACGCTGTCGAATGCTTTTACCACATCCAACAGAAGCATTGCTCTCGAGCCTCTGTTTTCCGTGGGAATCTGCAGGTTTAGAAAGACTCTTCTGATGTTCATGCTAGTTGTTCGATGGGGTATGAATCCCGTCTGGTCCGGGTGGACTATTTTATGAATCACTTTCTTTACTCTAGTAGCTAAATTTTTTGCTAAGATCTTAACATCTGCACAGAGCAGTGATATAGGTCTGTATGACCCAGGGTCCAGGGGGTCTTTCCCCTCTTTATGCAATACTATTATTGTAGCTTCTGTCATTGAAGTGGGTAACCTCCCTTGCTCTTTTGCCCAGTTGAAGACATCCTGAAACAATACCTCCCCGTACTGTTTATAAATCTCCACTGGGAGGCCATCGGGACCTGGTGATTTACAATTAGCCATTTCTGATACTGCTATTTTAATCTCTTCTATAGTGATTGGTCTTTCTAATTCCTCAACCTCCGCCTCCCCCAGTATTGGTATTTCGATATTTTGAAAAAATTTGTCCATTTCCCCCTCATCCCTGGTCCCACTGGATTTGTATAACCTGTTATAGTATTCTTTAAACGTCTCAGTAATCTTTTCCAATTGAGATGTTGTCTCACCTGTCAAGGTCTTAATGACCGGGACCACGGATGGGGGGGAGCCGGACCTAACTATACGAGCCAATATCGTCCCTACTTTTTCCCCTTCCCCATACATGACTTGGTTCTGGAATGCCCTTTTATTTTCTACTTTCCTAATTATTATATCTTGGTACCTTTGTTGTTTATTTTCCCACACTCTCTGTTTTTCAGGGGAGGGTTCGTTTATGTACTCCTTTTCAGCTGCAATTAATTCCCTCTTAAACCGCTCCTCCCAGTCTCGGGAGGTTTTTTTAATTTTGGACACCTTCTGTATAAGTGAACCCCTTAAATATGCCTTCAGTGCGTCCCACATCACCCCTCTCGATGTAGTGCCCGAGTTAAGCTTTATAAATTCTTTCAGTTCTGCTGTCACCCCCTCCTGATTCTCTATTATTTCCAACCATGCTGGATTCAACTTCCATATTCTATTCGTTTTCTTATGACCTGGATTTATCGAGATTGTGAGTGGGGAGTGGTCCGATACCCCTCTAGGGTGGTAGATTATATTATTTATTACTTGTGATGCTAGGCCATTACCTAGAGCTAAGTCTATCCTTGACAGCGAAGCACAGGAGCTCGAATAGCACGAAAACTGCTGAACCTTCGGGTTCCTTATTCTCCACATGTCAAGCAGCCCTGCTTCTTGTAGGAATTGTTTCAACCGGTTTTCCTGCTTTTTCTGACGCTGTTTCCCCCCTGGGAGTCTATCTATTTTATTATCCAAAACCATATTAAAGTCCCCGACAACTATAACTGGTAATTCAGCCTTATCAATTATAAATTCCAACAGGATGCACAAAATATCCAGTTTAAACGGTGGCGGGATATATAAATTGACCAGTATACATTCCAGATTCTCTATTACACAATGCAAAAACACGTACCGTCCCTCATCGTCTATCTTGCACTGCCTGCAAGTGAACGCTACCCCACTACCAACCAAAATTGAAACTCCTCTAGAATAGGAGGTATATGTAGAGTGAAACTGATGTTGATATCTCTTTTTCCATAAGTTATTTTTAGAATCTTTTGTCAGGTGTGTCTCTTGCAGGCAGGCAATTTCGACTTTGAGTGTATTTAAACCATCATTTACTGCTGCTCGTTTAGCAGGGGAACCCAATCCTCTAACATTCCATGAGCTAATATTCAGGACCATGATTTATTACTTGTGTTTGTGAACAAGAGATCTTAGTAAGAGGGAAAAACAGTAATAGAAGGCGGGCAGGCTACCGCCGACAGAAAGGAGAGAGAGAGAGAACACTGGAAAAGAAAGGAACAGAAAAAGGAAACCTACCTCCCCACCACTAGATCCTCTCTCTAACGCCTTACGTTCCCAATTACCTAAAGTGCTTATCTCTGCTGAGAAGAGGGGCTTTTCCCCATTCCACCATCTTTTTATTTTAGTGACTTCAAATTTTAAAGACTCATATATACTACTCGTGAAATACATATTTACCATGACTATCTATAATTTGCAAGTGCATTCAGTGTGGCTTTGAGGAGAAAATATTCTTCTTTTTCTTTTTAAAGTGCAAACGTGCCCTTTTTGTATTTTCCTATTATAATCATTACCCTCCTCTACCCTCCTCCCCCATCCCTCCCCTCCCCCCCCCACCTTTCTAGGTCCCCCTTGTAGGCTTTTTTAATGACCGTCACCCATTCCTCTACCCCTACCCTTCTTCCCCTCCATCCTCCCTCCCTCCCCCCACCCCCTCTCCCTTCCTTCCATCCCACACCCGTACAAAAACCTATCTTGTTTATTAACACCCCAGTGGGTCCCCCCACCCCACACTTATAAATTATATCCTATTATATTCTTCCTTCCTCATTTAGATTTACATTTACATTTACAATTTGCAACCCCTGTTTTATTTCAGCAAAAGTTGATCTTTCTTTTCTTCCAACCATGCTCGCGCTCTCTCTGGGGATTCAAATATCTGACTACCCCCCAACGCATTTACCCGAAGCCTAGCAGGGTAAAGGAGAGCATACGTAATGTCATACATTTGGAGGCTACGTTTGATGCCCAGAAATTCCATCCTGCGCATCTGTAATTCAGGTGAGAAATCGGGGTACATTGATATCTTGGCTCCGTTATAGTATAGGTTCCCCTTTTCCCTAGCCCTTCGAAGAAGGGTCACCTTGTCCTTGTGGTTTAAGAACTTCAATAGGAGAGCTCTTGGGGGGCTACCCTGGGCGGGGGGTCTAAATGGAACCCTGTGTGCCCTCTCAATGGAGAACTGCTGTGTGAATGTTTCTACCCCAAACGTCTCAATTAACCATTTTTCCACAAAACCTGCCGGGTCTAGCCCCTCGCTCATCTCTGGGAGCCCAACTATCCTCACATTGTCTCTCCTGAGTCTATTTTCCATTTCGTCAAATTTTTCCAAAAGCCTTTTTATCTGATCTTTCTGTGCTTTTAACTCTTGTTTCATTGGTTTTAGGTCGTCTTCCAGCAGGCTTATTCTCCCTTCTGTTTCTGTCACTCTTTCTGCCATTTTCTTGAGATCTTGACTAACATGGGCTAGTTCTTCTCTCATAACTTTCATCTGGTCCTCCATATTGCTCAGGGATTGTTTGCAGGAGTTAACTGCGGCAAGGATTTCTTTAAGAGATGGTTCACCCTCCGATGCTTGTGTCTGGGTACTGTTTATTTCCGTTATTTTCCCCACCATACTCGCACCTTTGTTTGAGGGGTTCTTAGATGTAGTATTATTTGGGAGCGCATTCATCTGGCCCAGGCTCTTCCTGTCTAACGTTGTTTTGTTATGTGTCTGCTGCCCTCCTTTCGTTGGTGTGTGGTCTGTTATATTAACCAGCCTCTCCAGTTTTGCGGTTGCCGCAACCGTGGCTGCCGTTGCCCCTGCTACCGATGAGATTCCGCCTTTTTCCTTATCTTTTTCTTTAGCTGAGCGCAAAGACTGAGACCCCATCGGTTCCACAATTGCGTGCTCATCACCCTTCCTTCTTGTAGTCATGTCTAATTGCTCCGGCCTCTACCGAGTGATATTATTTGTACTAATACAACCCCCCCGCAAAGGGGCTAGGGGCCAAACAAAGGGTAACCCCAGGCTTCAATTGGTGTGAGAAGTGGCCGGTACACTAGAAGACACTTAGGATGATTCAACGTATTGCTAATTAGAGTCCTAATGATTAAACTGATGTTAATCTCCACGGTGTAGTATGCCTGTATATTGTGGTATATCGCTATGTTATCATATAATACCAGTAAGTCCCACTGTATCTCCTATGTAAACTTGCATATATGAAATTCTTCCGGCAATAGAGAATGTATAAGGTTTGGAGAGCTTGGGGAGCTTTAATCAGGACATCTTCACCGGGAGCAGTTTAGACAGTTCAGTAAGGCATACGGCAAGGCAAGGCAAAGTATATATATAAGCCTGTACACTCACCCAAGAGTCCTCTGTATGCCGCTGTATACCGCTGGACCGTTGCTACAGGGGGGGGTACAGCATCTCTGCACTCCGGACCTTTTTCCCACACCTGGATCTCCGCTGTCGTCGGCGTTGGCGTCTAGGACCAGCGAGGCAGCTCTGCTTCAGCGTGTTCCCGCGCGTTCCCGTGAGAACTTGTCACGTCGCTGCTTGGCTCTGCTTGTCTCTGCTTTGCTTCGGAACTTCGAAGTCGCCCGGAAGCCACCGATGGGTAAGGAGGGGTGCAGCGCGGCTTCGGCTCCTGTAGGTGGAAGCCGGAGGGGAGTCCCAGGGCAGATAGACACAGGGGCTGCAGGATTCAGACCTTAGCGCGGCGTGTATCCCTCTTTCACACAGGGGAAGGCATTCTCTTCATTCTATGGTGGGAGTGGGGCGGACGCACACACACACTCCTCACCTCACCATCTCACTCCACCATCCACTTCCGGTCCCGCCTCCTCTTATCCAATACTTTGATTTCATCTTTCATTAGTTCCACTCTACTAATGTATAATGTAATGTATTTATTATTCCTTCTCCTATTACTCTCTTCTTCTTCTGTTTTTTTTGTTCCTGCTCTACATCCACTCCTTGTTTTGCGTTTCTTCCAGATGATTTTCTGACCTTCTTCTCGGAGATCTCCTTGATCTCTCTTCCCGATCTTTGTCTCTCTGATGATCCTGATTTCTTTCTTCCCTCCTTGTCTCTTTGCCCATTGTGTGATCTGGGCTCCACCTGACTGATCTCCAAGGTAGATTCTCCATCTGATGACTCTTGGGCGCATGCGTCTCATCTCTAAAAAACGCCCTGGAGTTCTTTCATGTCCTTCATAGTGATGTTTAGGTGTTCTTCCTCTTTCATATTGGTCTCTAGGGGTTCATCCTCCCTCATCAATCCTTCTCAAATATTCATAACGATTATATGTTGGAATACTATAATAATTATCGTAAGGTACTTGTTCCCATCTTCCATCATAATAGTGGGACCTAATGTCTCTAGTATCATTTTGCCGTTTAAAAACCAAATCATCCTCATAATCTTTCATGTCTCTTTGATAGTTTCTTCTCTTCCTAGCTGCTGTCTCATTATCCTTTTGTTCCATGTCTCTCTGCAACTGTCTTGATAGAGCAGTGAATTCAGGGAGTTCCTTTGAGATTTCTACAATTGCTTTAAATTCTGCAATATTCTTATCCAGTGCCCTCATTTTCCGTTGTTTTCTTTTTATTAAAAGATCAAGTAGTTCCAGGCCCTTATCATTAAAAAATTGGAACCACTCATCAGTGGATTCCTTATCCAACAGTCCATCATTAATAGGAACATCCCATCTCAATCTTCTTGGTATTAATCTATCTTTTATATATTTTTCATGAGTGGCTATATCCCACCATGAATTTATCTTCTTTTCCATTAGATGCCCCATTTTTCTAAAACAATTCTCAATATCACCTACCACATTGGTTTCCTGTCTCTCAAAAATGGTATCTAAATCTACTGTTCTATTTTCTAAAAACCCAAATACTTCCATGGTTGCAGCACAAGTAAAGGTAGATAGGTGACAAGATATGAAAAGCAATGGGAAACTAATGCACAAACCACAGGGGACAAAACAAATAACCAAACAGTAATGATATAGGGGGAGAACAAGTGCGGGACTTTAAACAAGGCACATGGGAGCAGAAGTGTAGATTGAATAAAAAATGCAATTTATTATTGGAATGATACAAAAATTCATATAATTACATATTTGGGCACATAGCTCTGCAATTTTGTTCTTTCAGTGTGTGTGCGCACTGGTGGCATGGGCTGTCGTTTGCCTTTGCCGGCCCTTCTTGCTCTGTTCCGAAGCTGCAACGCGCACTGTGGCTTTCCCCCCCGCCCCCCTTCCTTTGACGTGGGGTGGGCGGGGTCTTCCCCACTGCGTGTCGACGTCACGCTTCTCGCACCTGCTGTTCGGCGTCCAGCATGGCGCCTTATAGCAGCTGCTTGAGATTCCACTCTCCAGCGCTTGTTGGGTTCGGGGGGTCGCTCCCAGATGGCTAGTTCCAGTGGCCAGCCGGTTGGGTCTGGGGCGCTCCCCCACTTCCTCTAGGCTGCTGGTGCCTGACATTGGGGGTATCTCTCTGGCGGCGTTCCCCGCAGTATCGTCTCCCAGTGCGGGGTCCTCCTCTCTGGCTTTCCTACTTATCACTATTTAATTGCAACCACATGATTGTCGGCATCACTGCCCCTATCTGCTTTTGCACAGGTATGTTTCCCTTCGTATTCTTACAGTCACTTCTCTTCTCTATTGGGTCACTTCTTTGACCATACTGATTTTCCCGTTTCCCATATAGCCCATCCTCATGCTTCCCCCTCTTTTTCTTTTTCCTCTTATTCTGCCCCTTTTTCTTTTTTTCTGTTCCCTTCTTTTCCCTTTTTCTTTTCTTTCTTTTCCCTCTTTCATTTTTAATTTCCTTTCCTTTGTTTTCTTTCCCTTTTTGCTCTCTTTACAACCTTTCCAGTTTCACCTTTTACACTATCTATCTACACCTTCACACCACAATATTCACTCACTCCGTACATTTGTTTTCCAGATATATACCTTGTTCACTCCCTTCCCCATCCAAGGGATTACCCTTCAAACCCATCCACTTTGTTTTCACACCTCGACCCTACCTGGGGGGCTTTATGTGCTGGTTTCGCCTGCCGGGATATGCCCCCCCCAGCTTCGGACCTGGGCATTTTTGGCTGGCTTGGCATCCTAGGCCGCACCGCCTCTGCGCAGACACTATTGTGAGTTCATGGCTAAAAGTAACAATGTGAGATTCATGTTTTACATTTACCCACCTGTGTATTCATACCATTCTATACTGCTATTTCCCCAATTCATAGGTGATCACTACGGTTATGCTCCTGATGAGTGGCTATAAGGTCCCAAAACGGCGTAGAGCTTACAACTACCGTTACGTGTACACATTATCAACTTATATGTACGAACGTTCCAATTTTAATGTATTTATTTGTTTGTATTAGAGATTCTTGATGGAATGTACTTTTTTGACTATAAATTAACATTATAGAGCTAAGTGCCAACATATGCAGAGCTATGTGCCTAAATATGTAATTATATGAATTTTTGTATCATTCCAATAATAAATTGCATTTTTTATTCAATCTACACTTCTGCTCCCATGTGCCTTGTTTAAAGTCCCGCACTTGTCCTCCCCCTATTTCATTACTGAACCGGGATAGAGGAGGGGTTTAGAACGGCCCCACTATCCTCATGCAAAGTCCCAACATATTGTTCTACCTTTTTATCAAATAACCAAACACTCATAAACCTAACACAGTAGCTGCCAGCATATGGATGTTCTCACACCAATAAAAGCAAATGCTAAATAAATATATATATATAACTGGCACTTACTAAGGATATAAAAATAAATGCAATGATAATGGTTGCCGATCCCGGCTGTGATTGGAAACAGAATGTCACCCCACTCTCTTCCCTGACGCATTGCGTCACTGATCATGTGACTTTCTCAAAGGGTATAGAGTCGGATGCATGGCGGTGACTCATATAGCAGGACGGTTACCATAGTAACCCTCTTCGAGTTATCTTCGAGTTATCTTCGAGTTATCCACTAGACGGCAGGTCAACCTCATGAGCAGTTTTTTATATAATTGATTTATTCAGTTGATTTTAGCTCAGAAGAAATATTTTTAATTGTCCACTAGATGGTGCTGTATATCTAAAATCTCATTTGAAGATTTTTTGTGTGTTTTAAATTGCATTTTATTTATATATTTATTGTAATGTATGGCATATCTGTTTTTAACAAGCAAGTGAAATGTTGTTATTGCATCAGTAGGATTTTAACATGAAGAGCAGGGTTACTATGGTAACCGTCCTGCTATATGAGTCACCGCCGTGCACCCAACTCTATACCCTTTGAGAAAGTCACGGGATCAGTGATGCAACGCGTCAGGGAAGAGAGTGGGGTGACGTTCTGTTTCCGATCACGGCCAGAATCTGGAACCATTATCATTGATACGCTCGCTTTTTTACTTTTAACTGTAAGTGTACTACCATCAATACATGTATTTGCTTTAAATACTGCACTATGGAGTCCCCCCCTTCCCTTCTCTTATATGGTCGATTGATATCTGGCTGAAACTCTGGGGTGCCCTAGGAGCGGATCTGGTGCAGTTACTGGAGATCCTTAGGAGAGGTGCCACTGAGGGGGCTGTGGAGCGGACCGGATAGTGTGAACCTGTCAGCAGGGCTTATTTTGCTCTGTTATGAGGTGAGAGGCTGGGGGAACCACTGTTTACACACACTGGAGATTGGCTGAATGGTGGCACTGGAATTTCTTTGATGAACTGATTTGATTGTAGCCGTATTAGTGCAATTGTGACAGAGAAAATTGAGTACTGTCCGTGATACTTTTTTTATTTGCACTAACATACAATTTTTCAGGACAAGCTTTTGGGGTATGTCCCCTTCTTCAAGGTCCAAGCAGTACTGTTTCACAAATTTTTAAGCAGAATGTTAAAGAAGAAGAAAAAAAAAACAAACAAAAAAAACAAAACAAAACAAAAAAAAAAAGAGAAAACCAAACACATACAAATCAATGGTAATAAAGATAGCAGCAGAGTTAGTGAGATAAGACAGAGGGGAGAAACTCTACCCTCATATGCTATTAAATGGGCACAGGATATTATTCAAAAACTGGATGATAAAGATTGGTCTAATATATGGTTAGCCACCAAAACTTCCTCTCCTAATTGTTTTGCTGTAGAAACGAATTATAAAGTTTTAATGCGATGGTACATGGTACCAGCTAGAATAGCTAAATTCGCTCCCTCATATTCTCCTAATTGTTTTAGAGGTTGCGACATGCCCGGTACACATTATCACATATGGTGGCAATGTCCTGTTGTTAAAATATTCTGGAATAACATATTTCTTATGGCCTCTAAAGCCTTGGAAATCACAATTCCTCCAGATCCCACCATGGCTATTCTAATGCCGCGTACACACGGTCCTACTTTTCGTCTACAAAAGTCCAACAGACGCTGATGGACTAAAGCTGGCTGGTAATCCGATCGTGTGTGGGCTTCTCCGGACTTTCAACCGACTTTTTTAGCCTCAAATACGACGTACTTTAGATTTGAAACATGCTTCAAAACTTTTACTTCGTACCTACGACGGACCCCGAAATCCGCTCGTCTGTGTGCTAGTCCGACGGACAAAAAGCCACGCTAGGGCACCTATTGGCTACTGGCTATGAACTTCCTTATTTTAGTCCGGTGTACGTCATCACGTACGAATCCGACCGACTTTTGTGTGGTCGTGTGTAGGCAAGTCCGGTCGTTAGAAAGTAGGCCGCAAGTCCGCGGCAAGTCCACCGAAAGTCTGCCGGAAGTCTGTCCGACAGGCTGTCCGACTTTTGTAGACGAAAAGTACGACCGTGTGTACGCGGCATAAGTCTAAAACCTACCATGCTCACTCACACTCAATTTCTTTTATTTATCCAACTAAGTACTGCAGCCAAACAAACCATTGCCAAGGCATGGAAGTCTCAAACTCTAATCGTGAACGAAGCTAAACACAGAATGAATAAAGCACTCATACAAGCAAAGATGACAGCTATTGAAGATAATAAAATTGATCTATTTAATAAGATATGGCAACCATGGGTCAAACACTACTTTCCTGCTGACTTTGACCAATCTTTGTTATTACCACACTAGGTTATATAATATATTCACTAAATTTTATTGTATATATGCCATGAGCCAGGACGCCACCCCAGGTTTCCCTTTCCTTCTCTCTTTCTTCTCTCCCCCCCCTCTTTTCTTTTTTTTGTTGTGTAATATTTTCTAGGGTATATACTGTTTGAATATATGAGATACATATTCTTTTCATACTTTTTCTATTGCTCATCTTACAACTAGACAACTATATCTAGCCAAATCATGTTATGTTGTCCTTTATTTCTATGCCATACTTAAAATGTGTATAACATAATAACAGTTGTAAGATGGTTCTATGTATAATATTATACTGTAAAGCTTCTGGAAATATGTGATATGTATCCATGTATTATATTCTTTTATTCTTTTTTCTTTCTTTCTGAAAACTCAATAAATATATTTAACAAGAGATAAGGCAGAGGGAGAGATAAGGGGGAATGCAGGGGGGGATACTAGTCACAGAGTGGTCGTAAAACTTTAGCATTATGTGTAAGGAAACCAATATCTAAATTCAGGCCATTATTCTTTGTGTCAAAAAGAAGTATCATTCTTAGTTCAAACGTTTTCCTTTCCTGGATAGTTCTGAAATTCCCTTTGAGAACTAAGACATTGAGGTCTTCTATAGTGTGGTCCGATTGTGAGAAATGATGTCCCACAGGTGTGCATAAACTGTCTTCTTTATGTTCTTTGATGGTATGTCTGTGCAAATTCATCCTCGCTTGCAACTTCTGTCCTGTTTCACCAACATAAGATCCTTTGCTGCACCTTTTGCATTGGATGAGGTACACAACATTACTTGAGGTACAGCTGTAAGATCCCATGATATTTAAGGTCCCATTTGTGTGTGTAACACTTTTGGATAGATTGATCTGGCTGCATAGTTTGCAGCGTTTTTTATTGCAGGGTTTGCTACCATTATTTGTGACTTCATAATCAGAGTAAAGTTTCCTGCTGATTAGTTTGTGTCTGAGGTTGGGTGGTTGTCTGAAAGCCAATAATGGGGGTTATTGGAATATTCCTTTCAGAGTTTCATCCTCTGTTATAATGGGCTGTAAATCTTTGATTATCTTTTTGATCCCTTCAAGTGCTGGGTTGTATGTGGAGACTAGAGGTACTCGGTTATTTGTTTTTTTCTCTGTGTATTGGAGGAGATTTTCTCTTCGGGTTTTCAAGGCTGTGTTTATGCTGTTGTTGATGGTTTTGTCTTTGTAACCTTTCTTATGGAAGGAGTCTGCCAGTGTTCTGAGATGTTTATCTCTGTCTTCTGGGTCTGAACAAATTCGGTGGTATCTGATGGCCTGGCTGTGTATGATGGCCCGTTTGGTGTGTTGGGGGTGAAAACTGGAACTATGAAGATAGCTGCATCGGTCAGTCGGTTTTCTGTATATCGACGTGTGTAGCTTGTCATCCCTGATGTATACTGTAGTGTCCAGGAAGTTGACATGTGTGTTCGAATAGTCCATTTTTAGTTTGATAGATGGGTGAAAAGTGTTGATCAATGAGAAGAATTGGTTTAGATTTTCTTCACCTTCAGTCCATATCATGAATATATCATCAATATAGCGATAATATCTGTATGGCTTTTGTTGTATGCTGTTCAGAAATTTGTCCTCCAGGTCAGCCATACATAAATTTGCATATTGGGGTGCCATTTTGCTTCCCATAGCAGTACCCATACACTGGAGATAGATGTCATTATTGAAAGTGAAGTAGTTGTGTGTAAGAATGAATTCAATGAGCCGTGTCACATCCTCAGCAGTGTATTTGTGGTCTGGTGAGGATGATAAGAATCTGTGACATGCCGCCAACCCATCCTTGTGAGGGATGTTACTGTACAGAGATTCTACATCCATAGTGACTAGAAGTGTATATCCTCCAGATATGGAGGAATTTTTTAGGAGACTAAGGCTCAAAGAATATTTTGACAGTAAGGAAAGGAATCCTAGGACAATAGCAGGTTACAAAAGGAAAAAGAACAGCAACTTCACACCTCCACAAGGACGCAACCCCAAACTGGATACCTATATTGACAGCTTTAGGCTGCGAGTTACATCCCTGATATCCACCCAGCAAAAGAAAATATTATACAACCTTTCACCACTGGAGCGAAGAGCTGTACATGATCTGCGCAATAATCAGGCCATAACCATCAAACCAGCAGATAAAGGGGGAGCAGTTGTTGTGATGGATACAGATAAATATATACAAAAGGGCCAGAGGCAGCTGGCAAATACTACTTACTATAAAAAACTGGATTATAATCCGACCCAGGATTTTACTCAGCAATTAAAAGGTCTCATTGCGACAATACCAAGCCACCTACATTCAGAACTCATCAATGCGATTCCGGATAATCCAGAAATTGGAGACTTCTACATGCTGCCCAAGATCCACAAGCCAGGAAATCCAGGCAGACCCATTATAACAGGTATGAATACACTTACCGAACATATCTCAGGCCTTGTAGAAAACATGTTAAAACCTTTAGTCATGAACACTGCAAGTTTCCTGCAAGACACCACTGATTTTCTGAACAAGCTTAACAATATACAACAATTACCACCTAATACACTTCTAGTCACTATGGATGTAGAATCTCTGTACAGTAACATCCCTCACAAGGATGGGTTGGCGGCATGTCACAGATTCTTATCATCCTCACCAGACCACAAATACACCGCTGAGGATGTGTAACGGCTCATTGAATTCATTCTTACACACAACTACTTCACTTTCAATAATGACATCTATCTCCAGTGTATGGGTACTGCTATGGGAAGCAAAATGGCACCCCAATATGCAAATTTATGTATGGCTGACCTGGAGGACAAATTTCTGAACAGCATACAACAAAAGCCATACAGATATTATCGCTATATTGATGATATATTCATGATATGGACTGAAGGTGAAGAAAATCTAAACCAATTCTTCTCATTGATCAACACTTTTCACCCATCTATCAAACTAAAAATGGACTATTCGAACACACATGTCAACTTCCTGGACACTACAGTATAAATCAGGGATGACAAGCTACACACGTCGATATACAGAAAACCGACTGACCGATGCAGCTATCTTCATAGTTCCAGTTTTCACCCCCAACACACCAAACGGGGCAATCATACACAGCCAGGCCATCAGATACCACCGAATTTGTTCAGACCCAGAAGACAGAGATAAACATCTCAGAACACTGGCAGACTCCTTCCATAAGAAAGGTTACAAAGACAAAACCATCATCAACAGCATAAACACAGCCTTGAAAACCCGAAGAGAAAATCTCCTCCAATACACAGAGAAAAAAACAAATAACCGAGTACCTCTAGTCACCACATAAAACCCAGCACTTGAAGGGATCAAAGAGGATGAAACTCTGAAAGGAATATTCCAACAACCCCCATTATTGGCTTTCAGACAACCACCCAACCTCAGACACAAACTAATCAGCAGGAAACTTTACTCTGATTATGAAGTCAAAAATAATGGTAGCAAACCCTGCAATAAAAAACGCTGCAAACTATGCAGCCAGATCAATCTATCCAAAAGTGTTACAAACACAAATGGGACCTTCAATATCATGGGATCTTACAGCTGTACCTCAAGTAATGTTGTGTACCTCATCCAATGCAAAAGGTGCAGCAAAGGATCTTATGTTGGTGAAACAGGACAGAAGTTGCAAGCGAGGATGAATTTGCACAGACATACCATCAAAGAACATAAAGAAGACAGTTTATGCACACCTGTGGGACATCATTTCTCACAATCGGACCACACTATAGAAGACCTCAATGTCTTAGTTCTCAAAGGGAATTTCAGAACTATCCAGGAAAGGAAAACGTTTGAACTAAGAATGATACTTCTTTTTGACACGAAGAATAATGGCCTGAATTTAGATATTGGTTTCCTTACACATTATGCTAAAGTTTTACGACCGCTCTGTGACTAGTATCCCCCCCCTGCATTCCCCCCCTAGCTCTCCCTCTGTCTTATCTCACTAACTCTGCTGCTATCTTTATTACCATTGATTTGTATGTGTTTGGTTTTCTCTTTTTTTTTTGTTTTGTTTTTTTTTTTTGTTTTTTTGTTTTTTTCTTCTTCTTTAACATTCTGCTTAAAAATGTGTGAATCAGTACTGCTTGGACCTTGAAGAAGGGGACATACCCCGAAAGCTTGTCCTGAAAAATTGTATGTTAGTGCAAATAAAAAAAGTATCACGGACAGTACTCAATTTTCTTTGATGAACTGCTTACTCACATTGAATTGAGATTGTCACAATCAGATTGCACCATGTATGGGAACCTTTTTTCACTTTTTTCTGTGTTTATTTCACCATGTGATGTGTTTTACCATTTCGCATTAAGCACTTTATTTTGGACTATTTTGAACTGTCATTACATTATAATATATTAGTATTTATTAATTGTTTATCTAAGATTTTTTGCACTTTTTGCCATTTTGCTAATTTTTTGCACAGTCTGCTATTTACATTATTGATTTTGATTTTGATTTCGTCTTTGCATGCACCTTCATTTTTTATTGTGATTTGTGCACATTGCCTTGTGATTTGTTTAGATAATTTATTCAGTTTGGATTTTATTATCTATATTTTTTTATTAATATTTTTTAGGAATTATGTTTTTTATTCATTTGTGAGTATTTGGAATTCGTGTTTGAGGATTTTGTTCATCCTTTAGGATTCTAGTCAAGGGCCCACCTAGTTAATTATTTATTTTTCTGGAGTGTGTTATTTCTTTATTCATTTATTGTTATAGCATTGGTTCTGCGTATCTTTGGCTATACAATCCAATGAGAGATTAAATTTAGGACGCATTATCTGTTTGGATTTATCCTTCTGGAATCAAAAGATTTTGTCTCATTACATTTATTTTTATATCCTTAGAAAACGCCACTTATATATATTTATTTACCATTTGCTTTTATTGGTGAGAGAATATCCATATGCTGGCAGCTATTGTGTTCGGTTTTTGAGTGTTTGGTTATTTGTTTTGTCCCCTGTGGTTTGCGCATTAGTTTCCCATTGTTTTTCAACTCAATTGCTTGCTATCTGGCCTGACAATGCTGCCACCGCTGTGCCTCCTGTGCCCATTCCTCCAGAGTGTGTCACACTAAATCAGGAAGTATAGGACACACCATAGTACTAGTAGTAGTAGTTGAACCCCTAAGTGATTTTTTTAAAACTACTATTCCTTTATACTTTTTTACTGGCTTTTGAAATTTACAAATGCAGCAAGAAATTAGAAATTTGATGTAAGGTTTAGCACTGGGAAACACTTTTTGAAAGATAAAAAGTGCATTTGATATACAACTGTATAGAACCATACCAAAATAAGGGACAAATGAGGAGGAAAGAGGGACAGAGAGACTTTGTTCCAAATCAGGGACAGTCCCTCAAAATAAGGGACAGTTGGAAGCTTTGTATGTGTGTGTGTGGAGGAGGGGGAGGTGGTAAGCACCTGGCTATGGTATTTCAACTGTTGTCGCAGAATTAAACCTTTTTAGGCCTTATGCACATGGACTTATGAAAATAAGTAGCATTTTTTTCTGCCAGAATCTGGCAGAAAAAAAACACCTGTGATTTTACAATATGTATATGCATTTATGCATGCATTTACTATTGTTTGTGCTCATATAGTGTTTGAGCGTAAATGCATTCTACTGGACAGAATAATAATTTGTTCTGCCCATTGGAATACATTTGAGGCATACTCATGCATTTATGCACGTTTAGACTTTTTTTAGATGCCTTTATGCACATGTTTTCTGCTCAAGGCCTCATGCACATAGGGTGTCTGTTTAAGCCCCTCAGAACTCCTTGCAGGAAAAAGCTGCTTAAAACATTGTAAACAACATATATTGCACACGCGTTTAGGAATGTGTAACATTTGATAGCACATTCTATTGGCCAGGATATTAATTTATTCTAGCCTCACCCACCTAAGTGCCTAGAGGGTATTAAGGTGGAGAGTTTATTCCTCATGCCTGTCATGACCTGATTCACACCTCTGCATTTTTTGGTGCTATTTGCTTTTTGCAGAAGTGCACTACAGTCCTTTTAACGCGATTTCCTAAGGGGCACATTCACATTTATGCCTTTTTTCAGCTGTTGCATTTTTGGGGAGAGTCAGTGACTGTTTTACATGCAAAACAGTGCTTTTTTGGTTTCATAGACTTCAAAAGAGAAGTTGCAGAAAAGCATGTCGTGCGGTTTTACCGTAATTTTGCATCGGTTTGCATTTTGTATTTTTTCTTTCAATAAGTTTTTAGTGAAAATCTGATTAAACAAGTCATAGTTTTTTCGCATAGAGATATTTGAATATACAGTACATGGCAAGGAAGATATATGTAGCAGGATAAACGCAGAGGCTTCATGGTTTGCTTTGTGGCCATCAAGGAAAAAAATAAAAATAAAAATAAAAGATAGGTTTTAAGGCACTATTGCTACATCTACTCTCAATTGCATGTGTATAGTGTGAACTCAAATATAGATTAAATGTAACAGTAAACTTGGTCAACCAGTTTGAGATTAAAGTGTCATTGAGCCTTGCTTATGTGTAATGTGTTCTATATAGGAGAGACCTCTGTAAGATTGGTCCTTGCTCTTAAGGTCAAAAGAGGAGTCTAAAATGCACTACTAGGGAGTGCATCAGAGAATTTTATACGGTAAGAAAGGACAGAAAGAAGTAAGAAATGAAGAAAGTATTCAGGAGTGCCAGCCTTCTGGGAGCCCTTTCCATTTTTACATGATGCAGATTTTTATCTGGGAATTCCTATATATATGTTGCCCAGGGTTTCTAGGTCAGCTTGAACCTAGCAACGGTATCTTTCACGGAACTAACTATTTTTTCTTGGGCCATTAACCAGGAAATTTTCCTTTTAGCTGCCGAAAAGAAAACCTTTGGTTGTTTCAGTGCTTTTGCTATGGATAATTTTGCCCCAAAAATATGAAAAAGATTAAATCTCGGGTAGCTCTATTGGTGTCGGGTACGTGGGCATTGAGCAATGCCATCAAGGGGTCTTTTGGGATTTGGCAGCTTGTTACCTTGCGGATCATGTGAAAAATTCTATTCCAGAACCTTCTGATTTTTGGGCATTCCCACCAGATGTGGAGCATGGAACCTGGAGAATCACATACTCTAAAGCAAAGGGGGGAGTAAGAAGGGAACATTTTCGCCAGCCTCATCAGGACTAGATACCACCTGGTGACTACCTTCAGATTAGCTTCAACTAGTGCTGTATTGTGTATGTCTTTGTAGGCCCGAAAGAAATCTGTATGCCAGGTTTCTGCGTTCCATCTGACCTGGAGTTTGCTGCCCCAAGCATGCATGTAGGGTAATATAGTGTTGTCTGATGCAAGTGACAGGCTGAGATACCCCCCCTCTGCTTGTCTGGCCGCACCATTGTTCGTAGGCTGTCAATCTCAGGGGTTCAGGTTTATTCTTCCATATGGAATTAAGGAAGTGGGAGATTTTCAGGAAATTATACGGCTCAGTTTCTGGCATTTCCAATTTATTTTTACAGTAGCTAAGCGAGATTGGGCCCAGGGGAGTTAGGTAGTGTCCAGTGTGGTATAACCCTTTATCTAACCACCATTTGAAGGCTTTCATTCCATTCCATAGTTCATTCCGGTGTAAATCTGGGGTTATGAAAAATATGTGCTAATGGTTGCATATCCGAAGTCGGGGGGGAGTGGCCTTTCAGGCCATCCCAAAGGGATATAGAGTGTGAGAGCACCAGTGACATAACGTGTGGACAATCTCTTGGAGGGCACCAGAGAAGGAAGTCCAACGTGTGTGTCGGGACCACTTGCCGCTCTATATGCACCCAGACGGGTTTCTTCAGGCGCGAGTAGATGACCGACAATTGTCCTAAGCGTGTCGCTTGGTAATACCACATTAAGTTAGTAACCCCTAGTACTCCTTGTGTTCTAAGTCTAAACAAAGTTTGTTATGAGAGGCGATATCCTGAGTAGGGATGAGCTTCGTGTTCGAGTCGAACCCATGTTCGACTCGAACATTGGCTGTTCGGTCGTCCGCCGAATTCCGAACGTTATGGGCCGTTTGCGCCAAATTCGTGTGGCGCGTCACGGCCCATAATTTACTGCGGCGTCGCAGTGCATTGCTGGCTGATGATTGGCCAAGCATGCACTATGACCCGCATGCTTGGCCAATCACAGCGCCGTCGGTAGAGAGAGCTGTAATTGGCCAAAGCCAGGGTGGCTTTGGCCAATTATGGCTCAGGGGGTTTAGAACTCGCCCCACACTATATAAGGCCGCCTGCACGGCGGCCCTGTGTAGTGTGTGTTCCGGCGTTGAGATACATAGATAGACAGAGAGACAGTGTCATTTCATTTGAGTTAGCTAGATTAGGCAGGACAATCAGTAAGTTAGCTGCACTTACAGTGTATTGTGTATATATATGCATCCCAGGTGTTGCATATATATATATATACACTGCATTCAGTTTAGCTAGATCCGTTTCTGTTATCTTCCTACTGACAGGCAGGCTTGTCTTGTTACAGTATTTACAGCTACCTGAAGAAAATTGCTGGTGTTCTTTTGATCCTATTAGTACCACAGTCAGGCAGCTAGACTATTTACAGTTAGTGTAGTGTGTCCTGCTCACAGTGTTCAGCTAAAACTACAAGTTAGTGTAGTGAGACCTCTGCACAGTGTTCATCTAAAGCTACAAGTTAATGTAGTGCGTCCTGCTCACAGTGTTCAGCTAAAACTACAAGTTAGTGTGGTGCGTCCTCCTCACAGTATTCAGCTAAACCTACAAGTTATTTTTTTGCGAGCTCTGCAAAGTGTTCATCTAAAGCTACAAGTTAGTGTAGTGCGCCTGCTCACAGTGTTCAGCTAAAACTACAAGTTAGTGTGATGCGTCCTCCTCACAGTGTTCAGCAAAACCTATAAGTTATTTTTTGCGAGCTCTGCACAGTGTTCATCTAAAGCTACAAGTTAGTGTAATGCGTCCTGCTCACAGTGTTCAGCTAAAACTACAAGTTAGTGTAGTGAGACCTCTACACAGTGTTCATCTAAAACTACAAGTTAGTGTAGTGTGTCCTGCTCACAGTGTTCAGCTAAAACTACAAGTTAGTGTAGTGAGACCTCTGCACAGTGTTCATCTAAAGCTACAAGTTAGTGCAGTGCGTCCTGCTCACAGTGTTCAGCTAAAACAACAAGTTAGTGTGGTGCGTCCTCCTCACAGTGTTCAGCTAAACCTACAAGTTATTTTTTTGCGAGCTCTGCACAGTGTTCATCTAAAGCTACAAGTTAGTGTAGTGCGTCCTGCTCACAGTGTTCTGCTAAAACTACAAGTTAGTGTAGTGAGACCCCTGCACAGTGTTCATCTAAAGCTACAAGTTAGTGTAGTGCGTCCTGCTCACAGTGTTCAGCTAAAACTACAAGTTAGTGTGGTGCATCCTCCTCACAGTGTTCAGCTAAACCTATAAGTTATTTTTTGAGAGCTCTGCACAGTGTTCATCTAAAGCTACAAGTTAGTGCAGTGCGTCCTGCTCACAGTGTTCAGCTAAAACTACAAGTTAGTGTAGTGAGACCTCTGCACAGTGTTCATCTAAAACTACAAGTTAGTGTAGTGCGTCCTGCTCACAGTGTTCAGCTAAAACTACAAGTTAGTGTAGTGAGACCTCTGCACAGTGTTCATCTAAAGCTACTGTACAAGTTAGTGCAGTGCGTCCTGCTCACAGTGTTTAGCTAAAACTACAAGTTAGTGTGGTGCGTCCTCCTCACAGTGTTCAGCTAAACCTACAAGTTATTTTTTTGCGAGCTCTGCACAGTGTTCATCTAAAGCTACAAGTTAGTGTAGTGCGTCCTGCTCACAGTGTTCAGCTAAAACTACAAGTTAGTGTAGTGAGACCTCTGCACAGTGTTCATCTAAAGCTACAAGTTAGTGTAGTGCGTCCTGCTCACAGTGTTCAGCTAAAACTACAAGTTAGTGTGGTGTGTCCTCCCCACAGTGTTCAGCTAAACCTACAAGTTAGTGTAGTGTGTCCTGCTCACAGTGTTCAGCTAAAACTACAAGTTAGTGTAGCGAGACCTCTGCATAGTGTTCATCTAAAGCTACAAGTTACTGCAGTGCGTTCTGCTCACAGTGTTCAGCTAAACCTACAAGTTATTTTTTTGCGAGCTCTGCACAGTGTTCATCTAAAGCTACAAGTTAGTGTAGTGCATCCTGCTCACAGTGTTCAGCTAAAACTACCAGTTAGTGTAGTGAGACCTCTGCACTGTGTTCATCTAAAACTACAAGTTAGTGTAGTGCACCCTGCTCACAGTGTTCAGCTAAAACTACAAGTTAGTGTAGTGAGACCTCTGCACAGTGTTCATCTAAAGCTACAAGTTAGTGTAGTGCGTCCTGCTCACAGTGTTCAGCTAAAACTACAAGTTAGTGTGGTGCGTCCTCCTCACAGTGTTGAGCTAAACCTACAAGTTATTTTTTTGCGAGCTCTGCACAGTGTTCATCTAAAGCTACAAGTTAATGTAGTGCGTCCTGCTCACAATGTTCAGCTAAAACTACACGTTAGTGTGGTGCGTCCTCCTCACAGTGTTCAGCTAAACCTACAAGTTATTTTTTTGTGAGCTTTGCACAGTGTTCAGCTAAAGCTACCTGTAGAAGGTTGGTGGTGTTTTCCTGATCCTATCACTACTGCAGGCAGCTAAATAAGCTGCAAGTTATTTTTTGGCAAGCTCTGCACAGTGTTCACCTAAAGCTACCTGTAGAAGGTTGGTGGTGTTTTCCTGATCCTATCACTACCGCAGGCAGCTAAAAAAGCTACAAGTTAGTTTTTTGCAAGCTCTGCACAGTGTTCAGCTTAAGCTACCTGTAGAAGGTTGGTGGTGTTCTCATACTACAGGCAGGCAGTTGATTTTGCTAGCTGCAGTATCAGTACATATGTATATATATATATATATATATATATATATATATATATATATATATATATCCCAGCTTAGTGCAGCTACAGGCCGTTAGTATGTCTGGAAGGCCAAGAAGGAGAGGCAGACAGTCACAAGCCAATAAAAGAGGGCAAGCAGGCTCTGTGTCTAGTGCTGGTCGTGTAGACAGTGCATCCTCATCAGCACGTGGCCATGGGACACGCTTGGACTTTTTTTCGACAGCTGGCCGTGTTGAGCCGCAACATGCAGAAGACTTGGACGAGTGGATGACCAAGCCGTCCTCATCATCCTCATCCTCTCTCACCCATGCTCAGGGTACTTTGTCTAGCAAAGCAGCAGCCTCTTCCCTCGGCTCAATGTCATCAGTGACTCCTTCCCTAGCCCCACCATGTCCTCCTGAGGAGTCCCTCGAACTGTTTGACCACAGTGTTGGGTACATGCTCCAGGAGGATGCCCAGCATTTGGAAGGCTCTGATGATGATACTGATGAAGGCAGTAACATGAGCACGGACAGAAGGGGTGCCCAAGAAGGACAGCAATCTGGCAGTCATGCTCCCCCTGCTGCAGCATACTGCCAGGTTTGCTCCAGTGATGAGGAGGGAGGGGATGATGAGGTCACTGACTCAACGTGGGTGCCTGATAGGAGAGAGGAGGAGGAGGAGGCGGCACATCACCAACGAGGCAGGATGCCCTCCAGGGGCCAGCCTAAGGGCAGCACACTGACTGCATCACACCCCAAAGCTCCACATGTGCAGGGCGCTGCAGTCTCGGCGCGTTATTCAAAAAGTTCTTTGGTGTGGGCCTTTTTTGACAGGAGTGCATAAGATCGCACCGCTGCTATTTGCAACATATGTCTCAAGCGTATCTCGCGTGGCCAAAACATCTCCCGCTTGGGTACCACATGCTTGACCAGACATATGTTGACCTGCCATGCAGTTCGTTGGCAAGCGTATCTAAAAGACCCACACCAAAGAACAAAGAGGACCTCTCCTTGCTCCTCATCAACTGAGATCTCCAACCCCACTATACCTTCAGTCCTCTCTGAGACCTGCACTGAGAGGAATGAAGGTGTAGAATTAGGTGTGTCACAGCCAAGTACTTGTGGGCAATCTGCTTTCGGTACACCGACGTCAGATTGTACCAGGCAAATTTCCCTGCCCCAGCTGCTGCACCGCCGAAAGAAGTTTGCTCCCAGGCATCCACATGCCCAGCGGTTGAATGCTAGCTTGGCAAAATTGCTAGCACTTCAACTGCTGTCTTTTCAGTTGGTAGACTCTGCCCCCTTCCATGAGTTTGTGGAATGTGCGGTTCCTCAGTGGCAGGTACCCAAACGCCACTTTTTCTCATGGAAGGCGATTTTGGCTCTCTACCGGCACGTGGAAGGCAATGTCCATGCCTCGCTGGACAGGGTGGTCAGCGGTAAGGTGCATATTACTCATGGTCCAGCAGGCATGGACAGGGACATTACCTAAGTTTCACGGCGCATTGGTTGACTCTGCTGGCAGCTGGGAAGGATGCAGGACAAGGTGCAGTAATGTTGGAGATTGTTCCGCCACCACGCCTCCAAAATGCCACTACTAATGATTGTGACACACCTCTCTCCTCCACCCCCTCCTCTTCTTCTTCTTCCATGGCCTCTTCCTGTGCTTTGTCCTCGGAACCAGCGGTGCTCCGTAGCCGTTCAAGGGGCTACACAAGTGCGCAGGCCAAAAGATGCCACGCGGTGCTTGAGCTGGTGTGCTTGGGGGACAGGAGCCACACTGGGGCAGAGGTTCTGTCAGCTCTGCAGGGGCAGGTTCAGAGGTGGTTGACGCCACGCCAACTTAAGGCAGGAATGGTGGTTTGCGACAATGGCACCAACCTCCTCTCTGCCCTCCGACAGGGACAAATGACCCATGTGCCCTGTTTGGCTCACGTCCTTAACTTGGTGGTGCAGCGGTTCTTGGGCAGGTACCCGGGCTTACAGGATGTCCTGAGGCAGGCCAGGAAAGTCTGTGTGCATTTCCACCGGTCATATAATGCTAGTGCTCGACTGGCGGACCTCCAAAAGGAGTTTAACCTGCCCAAGAATCGCCTAATCTGTGACATGCCCACCAGGTGGAACTCAACGTTGCCCATGCTGCAGCGGCTGCACACGCAGCAGAGGGCCATCAATGAGTACCTGTGCGACTATGGCACCAGGACAGGGTCAGGGGAGCTTGTTTTTTTTTTCCCCATGCCAGTGGGCCATGATCAGGGATGCATGCACTGTCCTGTCACCATTTGAGGAGGCCAAGAGGATGGTGAGCATTGACAGTGCATGCATCAGTGACACTGTCCCCCTTGTCCACCTGTTGGAGCACACGCTGCATGGAATAATGGACTCGGCACTTGAGGCAGAACAGAGACAGGAAGAGGAGGACTTCCTTACCTCTCAAGGCCCCCTTTATCCAGACAGTGTTCCTGCGTGCCCGCCGATCACACAGGAAGGGGATGAGGAGGAGGAGGAGGAGGAAGATTGTGTCAGTATGGAGGTGGAGCCTGGCATCAGCAGCAGTCTTTAAGGGATCAGTCCCAAGAAATACATGGACTTGTACATGGCTGGGAGGAGGTGACTGCGGACCATGTCGTCCTTAGTGACCCAGAGGACCGAATGCCTCAGCAAACCTACGCTGCATGGCCTCCCTGATCCTGCAAAGCCTGCGTAAGGATCCTCGTATTCGTGGTATCAAGGAGAAGGACCAATACTGGCTGGCAACCCTCCTTGATCCGCGTTACAAGGGTAAGGTTGCGGACCTTATCTTGCCATCGCAGAGGGAGCAGAGGATGAAACATCTTCGGGAGGCCTTGCAGAAAGGTCTGTGCAACGCGTTCCCAGAGACTGGGAGGTTACAAACTCCTGTTTCTGGACAACGTGTTGCTGAGGCTTTGGTCAGTCAAAGAAGGAGTGGTGGAGAAGGTGGCCGTCTGACCGATGCGTTCAGACAATTTTTTGGTCCGCAGCCCCAAGGTATGATCGGTTCCAGCAACCATCGCCAGCGTCTGTTTTACATGGTGCAGGAATACCTAGGGGCAAGATCTGACATGGACACCTTTCCCACCGAAAATCCTCTGGGTTACTGGGTCTTGAGGATGGATCACTGGCCAGAGCTTGCACAGAATGCAATTGAGCTACTGGCCTGTCCTGCATCCAGCGTTCTTTCGGAACGCACATTCAGTGCTGCTGGAGGCTTTGTAACCGATCACAGGGTGTGTCTGTCCACCGACTCGGTCGATCGACTGACCTTCATAAAAATGAATCAGTCTTGGATCACCACCAGCTACCAAGCACCTGATGCTGATGTAACCGAATAATTTTTTTTGAAATCTCAGATCCCTTCAAAGACTGCCTATGCTGATGCCGCGTGACTATCCCTGAGTAGTTATCCTCTTCCTCCTCAATGATCACGCTGATAGCTTGTAAGAACATTTTTGGTTCTGGGCGCCACCACCAGTGCCTAAGGCCCAATTTTTCAGCCCCTGTTTAACAGGAGCGTGTAATTACAATTTTTGATGCAATACTTTGCAGCAGGGCTCGTTTCTGCGTTCCAACTAGAGTATCTGTGAGGGGTTGCAGTGTTGTGGCACCAGCACCAGTGCCTAAGGTCCAATTTTTCAACCCCTGTCTTACAGGGGCGTGTAATTATAATTTTTGATGACATACTTTGCAGCAGGGCTCGTTTCTGCGTTCCAACTAGAGTATCTGTGAGGGTTTGCAGTGTTGTGGCACCAGCACCAGTGCCTAAGGCCCAATTTTTCAGCCCCTGTTTAACAGGGGCGTGTAATTACAATTTTTGATGCAATACTTTGCAGCAGGGCTCGTTCCTGCGTTCCAACTAGAGTGTCTGTGAGGGGTTGCAGTGTTGTGGCACCAGCACCAGTGCCTAAGGCCTAATTTTTCAGCCCCTGTTCAACAGGGGCATGTAATTACAATTCTTGATCTAATATTTCACAGCAGGGCCCATTTCTGCACCCACCAAGAGCGAGTGAGGACTTACAGTGTTGTGGCACCAGCACCACCACCACCACCAAACGCCCAATTTTTCTGCCCTTGTTCAACAGGGGCATGTAATTACAATTCTTGATCTAATATTTCACAGCAGGGCCCATTTCTGCACCCACCAAGAGCGAGTGAGGACTTACAGTGTTGTGTCACCAGCACCACCACCACCACCAAAGGCCCAATTTTTCTGCCCTTGTTCAACAGGGGCATGTGATTACAATTCTTGATCTAATATTTCACAGCAGGGCCCATTTCTGCACCCACCAAGAGCAAGTGAGGACTTACAGTGTTGTGGCACCAGCACCACCACCACCACCAAAGGCCCAATTTTTCTGCCCTTGTTCAACAGGGGCATGTAATTACAATTCTTGATCTAATATTTCACAGCAGGGCCCATTTCTGCACCCACCAAGAGCGAGTGAGGACTTACAGTGTTTTGGCACCAGCACCACCACCACCACCAAAGGCCCAATTTTTCTGCCCTTGTTCAACAGGGGCATGTAATTACAATTCTTGATCTAATATTTCACAGCAGGGCCCTGTGAGGGCTTACAGTGTTGTGGCCACAACAACACCTAAGGCCCAAATTTCTGCTGAGTATATAGGGCAGGCCCCTACTTTCAAACATCTAACTTACAAACGACTCCTACTTGCAAACGGAAGGAGACAACAGGAAGTGAGATGAAATCTACCCCTAGGAAGGGAAATTCTCTCCTGTAAGAGTTAATATGGGAAAAACATTTCTCCTTTCCACTGATGCTTTCCAATCCTTGTTCCACAAAAAAACCCAAATTTTCAAAAAACATTTGTCATTGGGACAAAAAGTGATGTGAAATCTTCTGAAGAGGAGGACAGACAGCAAAACAAATGTCACAGGGTTGATAACCCTTCTCTATGTTTTCCAAAAAGCTTAAAAAAGATTTTTTGGCTGGAGCTAAACACGTTAAAAATGTATCCGTTCAAAATTACAAACAGATTCTACTTAACAACAAACCTACAGTCCCTGTCTTGTTTGCACTGCCTGTATACTGCTGTTCAGAGTATATAGGGCCTGATGGCCCCACACCTTTCCTTATTTTAATTTGAGTGCGGGGTTCCCCTTAATATCCATACAAGACCCAAAGGGCCTGGTAATGGACTGGGGGGTACCCATGACGTTTGTCTCATTGATTTTCATCCATATTGCCAGGACCCGACATTACATTAAAGCCACAAGCAGTTTTAAATGACTTTTTTTCCTTTAAAAATGACATTTTGTGCAGGGACTGTTCTAAGCACGGGAAACACGCGCTACTTTACAGGCATACTATAGACACCCCCCAGGTGCGATATTTAAAGTAATATTTCACTTTTTTTCTACTTTAAGCTTCATTAAAATCACTGCTCCCGAAAAAACGGCCGTTTTTAAAAGTTTTTTTTGCATTGATACATGTCCCCTGGGTCCCCAAACCCTTTTTAGGACAATACCATGCAAATTAGCCTTTAAAATGAGCACTTTTGATTTCGAACGTTCGAGTCCCATAGACGTCAATGGGGTTCTAACGTTCGTGTGAATTTTCGGTCAGTTCGCAGATTCTGGTGCGAACCGAACCGGGGGGTGTTCGGCTTATCCCTAATCCTGAGGTTCCCCAGATAAATTTTAAAATTTTGCTTTGAAATGTCCTTAGGTGATCTTTCTTTAGCGGGATTGGGAGGGATCTTAATAGATAGAGCAATTTGGGAAGTAACGTCATTTTGACCGCGTTTATCCCCCCTATCAAGACAGTTCCTGTAGTGCCCAGGCTTTAAGATCCACTTCCAGCTTATTATACATTGGGGGAAAGTTAACCTAATAAAGTAGTTCAATTTTTGGGGAGAGTTCTGTTCCCAGATATCGAATGGTGGAGTCACTCCATTCAAATTGGAAGGAGTTTTTTAGGTTTTGTGCAATCGTGTGTGGGACCGTTTCGTTTAGAATTTGGGACTTAGAGAGATTAACCCGTAAACCTGAAGCCTTAGTACAGGGGTCTCAAAGTACCAGCCTGCAGGCCATTTACGGCCCGGGGACCAGTTACAAATGGCCCGCAGGCAGGGCCGATCCTAGGCGGGTTGCAGCGACTGGGAGCTTTCTCTCTCTCCGTCTCCTCTCCCCCGCATGCTGCTGCAGCCCAGCACACACAACACAGGAGAGCAGAGTGGAGGGAGGAACCGCCCATTTCCTTGCCCACCTAGTTATATCTAGAAGTGCCCGCTATCGAATAGTGCCCGGAACGAGTGCATGCGCCGTACGTAATACCACAACAGCTGATTTTATGATCAGCTCTTGTGTCAGTGAGACGGGGCCTGCACACCATAGCCGACTGAAGACATTTTTCAGTCAGATTGTGCCGAGGCATGTTCATTTAACATGAAGGGGGCAGATGTTTTCATTGATGGCCAGTGATGATCTAAGATGAAGGGGGCGTAAGTTTTCAAGGATGGCCTCAGCTGCAAAGATGGGGGCAGAATTTTAAATATTTAGCTAGCTAAATATGCCCTCCATGAAGAATATCAGGTAAAGATTTGTTTTGCAGATTTGTTTGGGCATCGTTAAAAATTCCGCCCCCATCTTTGCAGCACTGGCCATTATTGAAAACATCTGCGCCCTTCATGTTAAATTCCACCCTTCACCTACATGAACAATCCTCGGCAGCGCAAGGCACAATCTGACTGAAAAATGTCTTCAGTCTTATTTTGTGCACAGGCACCGTCTCGCCGTCACAACAGCTGATCGTAAAATCAGCTGTTGTGCTATTACGTATGGCGCATGTGCAGTTCTTTCCGGGCACTATTCGATAGCGGGCACTTCTTGACAGAACACCTGCCCCGGATCCAGGGTCCTACTGCCACCTCAGGGCGGAAGATTGTGGCATTATCAGGGTGCCCTGCCACAAGGCCTGTGATGAAGATCAGGCCACCAGCTGACTGCCAGGAGGAGAGGTAAGTGAGCCATCACACAGGGGCTGAGCAAAGTCCTTAGTTGCGTGACTGGGATTGAAATTTGTGAAGAGGAGGTATTTGTGGAGTGTGTGTGTGTGTGTGTGTGTGGGGGTGGTATTTGTGGAGTGTAAGGGGGGATATTTGTGAAGTGTAGTGTGGGGGGTATTTGTGTGAAGTGGAGTGTGTGGGGGGGTGTTTGTGGAGTGTAGGGGGTAATGCTGGGTGTTAATAGTGCGTCCGCTGACACCAGTGCTGAGAGTTAATAGTGCATCCGTTGACACCAATGCTGGGGGTTAATATTGCGTCCGCTGACACCAGTGCTGGGGGTTAATATTGCGTCCGCTGACACCAGTGCTGGGGGTTAATAGTGCGTCCGTTGACACCAATGCTGGGGGTTAGTATTGCGTCCACTGACACCAGTGCTGGGGGTTAATATTGCGTCCGCTGACACCAGTGCTGGGAGTTAATAGTGCGTCCGTTGACACCAATGCTGGGGGTTAATATTGCGTCCGCTGACACCAGTGCTGGGGGTTAATATTGCGTCCGCTGACACCAGTGCTGGGGGTTAATATTGAGTTTGATGACACCAGTGCTGAGGGTTAATATTGTGTCCACTGACACCAGTGCTGGGGGTTAATAGTATGCCCGCTGACACCAATGCTGGGAGTTAATATTGAGTCCACTGACACCAGTGCTGGGGGTTAATAGTGCGTCCGCTGACACCAGTGCTAGGGGTTAATAGTGCGTCCGCTGACACCAATGCTGGGGGAAAGGACAGTTTGCATGTGGCCCCCCATTGGATGTGAAAATTTGTCCTGTGGCCCTCAGGTAATTTGAGTTTGAGACCCCTGCCTTAGTAACATAGTCCAGTAATTTGCAGATCTTTGGGAGTGAAGTTGTTGGCAATGTGACAAACAGTAGTACGTTGTCTGCAAATAAGGCGCATTTATGTGTCTGCTGTCCACAGTTGACCCCCTGGATATCAGAACTGTTGCGAATGGCTATCACCGGGGTTTCTATAGCTATTGCAAATATTAAGGGCAAGGCTCCAGGGTCCTACTGCCACCTCAGGGCGGAAGATTGTGGCATTATCAGGGTGCCCTGCCACAAGGCCTGTGATGAAGTTCAGGCCACCAGCTGACTGCCAGGAGGAGAGGTAAGTGAGCCATCACACAGGGGCTGAGCAAGTCCTTAGTTGCGTGACTGGGGTTGAAATTTGTGTAGAGGGGGTATTTGTGGAGTGTGTGTGAGTGTGTGGGGGGGTGGTATTTGTGGAATGTAAGGGGGGATATTTGTGAAGTGTAATGTGGGGGGTATTTGTGTGAAGTGGAGTGTGTGTGGGGGGGGTGTTTGTGGAGTGTAGGGGGTAATGCTGGGTGTTAATAGTGCATCTGCTGACACCAGTGCTGGGAGTTAATAGTGCATCCGTTGACACCAATTCTGGGGTGTCAACGGCGTCCGCTGTCACCAGTGCTGGGGATTAATATTGCGTCTGCTGTCACCAGTGCTGGGGGTTAATAGTGCGTCCGCTGACACCAATGCTGGGGTTAATATTGCGTCTGCTGACACCAGTGCTGGGGGTTAATAGTGTGTCCGCTGACACCAATGCTGGGGTTAATATTGCGTCTGCTGACACCAGTGCTGGGGGTTAATAGTGCATCTGCGGACACCAATGCTGGTGGTTAATATTGCGTCTGATGACACCAGTGCTGGGGGTTAATATTGTGTCCACTGACACCAGTGCTGGTGGTTAATAGTATGCCCGCTGACACCAATGCTAGGAGTTAATATTGCATCCACTGACACCAGTGCTGGGGGTTAATAGTGCGTCCGCTGACACCAATGCTGGGAGTTAATATTGCGTCCACTGACACCAGTGCTGGGGGTTAATAGTATGCCTGTTGACACCAATACTGGGAGTTAATATTGCATCTGCTGACACCAGTGCTGGGGGTTAATAATGCGTCCGCTGACACCAGTGCTGGGGGTTAATAGTGCGTCCACTGACACCAATGCTGGGGGTTAATAGTGCGTCCACTGACACCAATGCTGGGGGTTAATAGTGTATCCACTGACACCAATGCTAGAGGTTAATAGTGCGCCCACTGACACCAGTGCTGGGGGTTAATAGTGCGTCCGCTGACACCAGTGCTAGGGGTTAATAGTGCGTCCACTGACACCAATGCTGGGGGAAAGGACAGTTTGCATGCGGCCCCCATTGGATGTGAAAATTTGTCCTGTGGCCCTCAGGTAATTTGAGTTTGAGACCCCTGCCTTAACATTCTCCAGTAATTTGCAGTGCTTTGGGAGTGAAGTTGTTGGCGATGTGACGAACAGTAGTAAGTTGTCTGCAAATAAGGCGCATTTATGTGTCTGCTGTCCACAGTTGACCCCCTGGATGTCAGGATGGTTGTAAATGGCTATCGCCAGGGTTTCTATAGCTATTGCAAATATTAAGGGCAAGGCCGTCTTTAATATCGATTGGACCCTGGGCAAAAATTTTCTTGGGGCCACCCATGCAATTTTACTCTCCGCCTGCTCTGAGACATATAATAAATAGCAGCTAGACTCAAAATGAGCTTACTGTATCAAATGAGGCAGCTATTACGATAGGTTGCCAGAGGTTACAGCATATCATTACCGCTCACTGAGGTTTCTGCTTGTTGATTGGTTGCTAGAGATTACTACACAGTAATACTGCTCACTGATTGGTTGCTACAGGTTACAGCACATCATCTCCTCACTGTCTGCACACCATGGACTGGGGAAGTGAGCGGACCCATCAATAGACAGAAAACTCCTAGGGATCCTAGGACACCTGGGATCAGTGGCAGTGCTGGGTGGAGGGGAGGGGAGGGTGTGATCAATGGCAATGCTGATTTTTTAACCGACTATCAATATAAAGGGGAGTTTCAACACTGTCTACCAATGTAATAGGGGTTTACACTGACCACTAGGGATGAGCCAAACACCCCCCGGTTCGGTTCGCACCAGAACCCGCGAACGGACCGAAAGTTCGCACGAACGTTAGAACCCCATTGACGTCTATGGGACTCGAACGTTCAAAATCAAAAGTGCTCATTTTAAAGGCTAATTTGCATGGTATTGTCCTAAAAATTGTTTGGGGACCCGGGTCCTACCCCAGGGGACATGTATCAATGCAAAAAAAACTTTTAAAAACGGCCGTTTTTTCGGGAGCAGTGATTTTAATGATGCTTAAAGTAAAAAAAAAAAAGTGAAATATTCCTTTAAATATCGTACCTGGGGGGTGTCTATAGTATGCCTGTAAAGTGACGCGTGTTTCCCATGTTTAGAACAGTCCCTGCACCAAATGTCATTTTTAAAGGAAAAAATCTCATTTAAAACTGCTTGCGGGTTTAATGTCATGTCGGGTCATGGCAATATGGATGAAAATCAGTGAGACAAACGGCATGGGTACCCCCCAGTCCATTACCAGGCCCTTTGGGTCTTGTATGGATATTAAGGGGAACCCCGCACCCAAATTAAAATAAGGAAAGGTGTGGGGCCACCAGGCCCTATATACTCTGAACAGCAGTATACAGGCGGTGCAAACAAGACAGGGACTGTAGGTTTGTTGTTAAGTAGAATCTGTTTGTAATTTTGAACATTTTTAACGTGTTTAGCTCCAGCCAAAAAATCTTTTTTAAGCTTTTTGGAAAACATAGGGAAGGGTTATCACCCCTGTGACATTTGTTTTGCTGTCTTTCCTTATCTTCAGAAGATTTCACCTCACTTTTTTGTCCCAATGAAAAATGTTTTTTGAAAATTTGGGTTTTTTTGTGGAACAAGGATTGGAAAGCATCAGTGGAAAGGAGAAATTGTTTTCCCATATTAACACTTACAGGAGAGAATTTCCCTTCCTAGGGGTAGATTTCATCTCACTTCCTGTTGTCTCCTTCCGTTTGCAAGTAGGAGTCGTTTGTAAGTTAGATGTTTGAAAGTAGGGTCCTGCCATATATACTCAGCAGAAATTTGGGCCTTAGGTGTTGCTGTGGCCACAACACTGTAAGCCCTCACAGGGCCCTGCTGTGAAATATTAGATCAAGAATTGTAATTACATGCCCCTGTTGAACAGGAGCTGAAAAATTAGGCCTTAGGCACTGGTGCTGGTGCCACAACACTGCAACCCCTCACAGACACTCTAGTTGGAACGCAGGAACGAGCCCTGCTGCAAAGTATTGCTTCAAAAATTGTAATTACACGCCCCTGTTAGACAGGGGCAGAAAAATTGGGCCTTAGGCACTGGTGCTGGTGCCACAACACTGCAACCCCTCACAGACACTCTAGTTGGAACGCAGGAACGAGCCCTGCTGCAAAGTATTGCATCAAAAATTGTAATTACACGCCCCTTTTAGACAGGGGCAGAAAAATTGGGCCTTAGGCACTGGTGCTGGTGCCACAACACTGCAACCCCTCACAGACACTCTAGTTGGAATGCAGGAACGAGCCCTGCTGCAAAGTATTACATCAAAAATTGTAATTACACGCCCCTGTTAAACAGGGGCTGAAAAATTGGGCCTTAGGCACTGGTGGTGGCGCCCAGAACCAAAAATGTTCTTACAAGCTATCAGCGTGATGATTGAGGAGGAAGAGGATAATTACTCAGGGATAGTCACTCAGCATCAGCATAGGCAGTCTTTGAAGGGATCTGAGATTTCAAAAAAAATTATTCGGTTACATCAGCATCAGGTGCTTGGTAGCTGGTGGTGATCCAAGACTGATTCATTTTTATGAAGGTCAGCCGATCGACCGAATCGGTGGACAGACGCACCCTGTGATCGGTTACCACGCCTCCAGCAGCACTGAATGTGCGTTCCGAAAGAACGCTGGATGCAGGACAGGCCAGTAGCTCAATTGCATACTGTGCAAGCTCTGGCCAGTGATCCATCCTCAAGACCCAGTAACCCAGAGGATTTTCGGTGGGAAAGGTGTCCAAGTCTGATCTTGCCCCTAGGTATTCCTGCACCATGTAAAACAGATGCTGGCGATGGTTGCTGGAACCGATCATACCTTGGGGCTGCGGACCAAAAAATTGTCTGAACGCATCGGTCAGACGGCCACCTTCTCCACCGCTCCTTCTTTGACTGACCGAAGCCTCAGCAACACGTTGTCCAGAAACAGGGGTTTGTAACCTCCCAGTCTCTGGGAACGCGTTGCACAGACCTTTCTGCAAGGCCTCCCGAAGATGTTTCATCCTCTGCTCCCTCTGCGATGGCAAGATAAGGTCCGCAACCTTACCCTTGTAACGTGGATCAAGGAGGGTTGCCAGCCAGTATTGGTCCTTCTCCTTGATACCACGAATACGAGGATCCTTACGCAGGCTTTGCAGGATCAGGGAGGCCATGCAGCGTAGGTTTGCTGAGGCATTCGGTCCGGAGTCCTCTGGGTCACTAAGGACAACAACGTCCGCAGCCACCTCCTCCCAGCCACGTACAAGTCCATGTGTTCCTTGGGACTGATCCCTTAAAGACTGCTGCTGATGCTGAGTGCCAGGCTCCACCTCCATACTGACACAATCTTCCTCATCCTCCTCCTCCTCCTCGTCCTCTTCCTGTGTGATCGGCGGGCACGCAGGAACACTGTCTGGATAAAGGGGGCCTTGAGAGCTAAGGAAGTCCTCCTCTTCCTGCCTCTGTTCTGCCTCAAGTGCCCTGTCCATTATTCCACGCAGCGTGTGCTCCAACAGGTGGACAAGGGGGACAGTGTCACTGATGCATGCACTGTCAGTGCTCACCATCCTCGTGGCCTCCTCGAATGGTGACAGGACAGTGCATGCATCCCTGATCATGGCCCACTGGCGTGGGGAAAAAAAACCAAGCTCCCCTGACCCTGTCCTGGTGCCATAGTCGCACAGGTACTCATTGATGGCCCTCTGCTGCGTGTGCAGCCGCTGCAGCATGGCCAACGTTGAGTTCCACCTGGTGGGCATGTCACAGATTAGGCGGTTCTTGGGCAGGTTAAACTCCTTTTGGAGGTCCGTCAGCCGAGCACTGGCATTATATGACCGGCGGAAATGCACACAGACTTTCCTGGCCTGCCTCAGGACATCCTGTAAGCCCGGGTACCTGCCCAAGAACCGCTGCACCACCAAGTTAAGGACGTGAGTCAAACAGGGCACATGGGTCATTTGTCCCTGTCGGAGGGCAGAGAGGAGGTTGGTGTCATTGTCGCAAACCACCATTCCTGCCTTAAGTTGGCGTGGCGTCAACCACCTCTGAACCTGCCCCTGCAGAGCTGACAGAACCTCTGCCCCAGTGTGGCTCCTGTCCCCCAAGCACACCAGCTCAAGCACCGCATGGCATATTTTGGCCTGTGTACTTGCGTAGCCCCTTAAACGCCTACGGAGCACCGCTGGTTCCGAGGAAGAGGCCATGGAGGAAGAAGAAGAGGAGGGGGTGGAGGAGAGAGGTGTGTCACAATCAGCATTTTGGAGGCGTGGTGGCGGAACAACCTCCAACACTACTGCACCTTGTCCTGCATCCTTCCCAGCTGCCAGCAGAGTCACCCAATGCGCCGTGAAACTTAGGTAACGTCCCTGTCCATGCCTGCTGGACCATGAGTCAGCGGTAATATGCACCTTACCGTTGACCGCCCTGTCCAGCGAGGCATGGACATTGCCTTCCACATGCCGGTAGAGAGCCGGAATCGCCTTCCGTGAGAAAAAGTGGCGTTTGGGTACCTGCCACTGAGGAACCGCACATTCCACAAACTCACGGAAGGAGGCAGAGTCTACCAACTGAAAAGGCAGCAGTTGAAGTGCTAGCAATTTTGCCAAGCTAGCATTCAACCGCTGGGCATGTGGATGGCTGGGAGCAAACTTCTTTCGGCGGTGCAGCAGCTGGGGCAGGGAAATTTGCCTGGTACAATCTGACGTCGGTGTACCAAAAGCAGATTGCCCACAAGTACTTGGCTGTGACACACCTAATTCTACACCTTCATTCCTCTCACTGCAGGTCTCAGAGAGGACTGAAGGTCTAGTGGGGTTGGAAATCTCAGCTGATGAGGAGCAAGGAGAGATCCTCTTTGTTCTTTGGTGTGGGTCTTTTAGATACGCTTGCCAACGAACTGCATGGCAGGTCAACATATGTCTGGTCAAGCATGTGGTACCCAAGCGGGAGATGTTTTGGCCACGCGAGATACGCTTGAGACATATGTTGCAAATAGCAGCGGTGCGATCTGATGCACTCGTCTCAAAAAAGGCCCACACCAAAGAACTTTTTGAATAACGCGCAGAGACTGCAGCGCCCTGCACATGTGGAGCTTTGGGGTGTGATGCAGTCAATGTGCTGCCCTTAGGCTGGCCCCTGGAGGGCATCCTGCCTCGTTGGTGATGTGCCGCCTCCTCCTCCTCCTCCTCTCTCCTATCAGGCACCCACGTTGAGTCAGTGACCTCATCATCCCCTCCCTCCTCATCACTGGAGCAAACCTGGCAGTATGCTGCAGCAGGGGGAGCATGACTGCCAGATTGCTGTCCTTCTTGAGCACCCCCTCTGTCCGTGCTCAAGTTACTGCCTTCATCGAGCTCAGTATCATCATCAGAGCCTTCCAAACGCTGGGCATCCTCCTGGAGCATGTACCCAACACTGTGGTCAAACAGTTCGAGGGAATCCTCAGGAGGACATGGTGGAGCTAGGGAAGGAGTCACTGATGACATTGAGCTGAGGGAAGAGGCCGCTGCTTTGCCAGACAAAGCACCCTGGGCATGGGTGAGAGAGGATGAGGAGGATGAGGACGGCTTGGTCATCCACTCGACCAAGTCTTCCGCATGTTGCGGCTCAACACGGCCAGCTGCTGAAAAAAAGGCCAAGCGTGTCCCATGGCCACGTGCTGATGAGGATGCACCGTCTCCACGACCAGCACTAGACACAGAGCCTGCTTGCCCTCTCTTATTGGCTTGTGACTGTCTGCCTCTCCTTCTTGGCCTTCCAGACATACTAATGGCCTGTAGCTGCACTAAGCTGGGATAGAACACCTGTAATTTTCTTCAGGTAGCTTTATATACTGTAACCAGACAAGCCTGCCTGTTAGTAGGAAGATAACAGGAACGGATCTAGCTGAACACTGTGAGCAGGACGCACTGTACTAAATGTAAATAGTCTAGCTGCCTGACCGTGGTACTAATAGGATCAAATAGAACACCTGTAATTTTCTTCAGGTAGCTTTATATACTGTAACCAGACAAGCCTGCCTGTCAGTAGGAAGATAACAGGAACGGATCTAGCTGAACACTGTGAGCAGGACGCACTGCACTAAATGTAAATAGTCTAGCTGCCTGACCGTGGTACTAATAGGATCAAATAGAACACCTGTAATTTTCTTCAGGTAGGTTTATATACTGTAACCAGACAAGCCTGCCTGTCAGTAGGAAGATAACAGGAACGGATCTAGCTGAACACTGTGAGCAGGACGCACTGCACTCAATGTAAATAGTCTAGAAGATAACAGTAACGGATCTAGCTGAACACTGTGAGCAGGACGCACTGCACTAAATGTAAATAGTCTAGAAGATAACAGGAACGGATCTAGCTGAACACTGTGAGCAGGACGCACTGCACTAAATGTAAATAGTCTAGAAGATAACAGGAACGGATCTAGCTGAACACTGTGAGCAGGACGCACTGCACTAAATGTAAATAGTCTAGAAGATAACAGGAACGGATCTAGCTGAACACTGTGAGCAGGACGCACTGCACTAAATGTAAATAGCAGGAACGGATCTAGCTGAACACTGTGAGCAGGACACACTGCACTAAATATAAATAGCAGGAACGGATCTAGCTGAACACTGTGAGCAGGACGCACTGCACTAAATGTAAATAGTCTAGAAGATAACAGGAACGGATCTAGCTGAACACTGTGAGCAGGACGCACTGCACTAAATGTAAATAGTCTAGAAGATAGCAGGAACGGATCTAGCTGAACACTGTGAGCAGGACGCACTGCACTAAATGTAAATAGCAGGAACGGATCTAGCTGAACACTGTGAGCAGGACGCACTGCACTAAATGTAAATAGCAGGAACGGATCTAGCTGAACACTGTGAGCAGGACGCACTGCACTAAATGTAAATAGTCTAGAAGATAACAGGAACGGATCTAGCTGAACACTGTGAGCAGGACGCACTGCACTAAATGTAAATAGTCTAGATAGAAGATAACAGGAACGGATCTAGCTAAACTGAATACAGTGTATATATATATATGCAACACCTGGGATGCATATATATACACAATACACTGTAAGTGCAGCTAACTGACTGACTGTTCTGCCTAATCTATCTAACTCAAATCAAATGACACTGTCTCTCTCTCTCTCTATCTCTCAGCACACCGGAACACACACTACACAGGGCCGCCGTGCAGGCGGCCTTATATAGTGTGGGGAGTGTACTAAATCCCCTGAGCCATAATTGGCCAAAGCCACCCTGGCTTTGGCCAATTACAGCTCTCTCTACTGACGGCGCTGTGATTGGCCAAGCATGCGGGTCATAGTGCATGCTTGGCCAATCATCAGCCAGCAATGCACTGCGATGCCGCAGTGAATTATGGGCCGTGACGCGCCACACGAATTTGGCGCGAACGGCCCATATCGTTCGCAATTCGACGGACGGTCGAACAGCCGATGTTCGAGTCGAACATGGGTTCGACTCGAACACGAAGCTCATCCCTACTGACCACTAATGTAATAGGGGTTTACACAGACCACTAATGTAATCGAAGCATTCATAGTAACCACCAATATAAGGAGGGATTTACAGTGACCACTAATGTAAGGGGGATCTTCACACTGGCCACTAGTGTGAATGAAAGGATTCTACACCAAGTACCAATATAATGAGAAGATTTACATTGACCGCCAATATAACTGAGACATTTAGCCTGCGTTCACATTTGAGTGTGTCGGGAACGCATGCAAAATCACTTTCCTAACACCACAGAAACATGCTTCCCTTTAGCAGATACACAGCAATGCCATCAATTGTTAAAGACACCCTCATGCACATGAACATGTGATGTGTGATTTTGAAAAAGGGTTAGGAACTTTCTTCTGCATTTCTAGCGCATAGAGCAGCCCACTGAAATAAATGGGCTGCCCTACACGCTAACTACATCACCCTGTCAGTACACCTTTCCACCTTAAAACCCCTGCTAACCTCTGCACCCCAAACCTCCCCATCCTCTCCACTCCAATCCCCCTCCACTTTAACTCTACCTGCCCCCTCTGCTCATCTTTGCACCTACCTTCCTTACCTCTATACATCCCCTCCCTGCTCACCTGTGCACCTCAAACTGTAATTCTCTCTCTGCCTGCCTCTGCGCACCCCAACAATTTGCTTACCTTTGCAGAACAGGCAGATGTTCGGCTTAATGACCACAGTTGCAAGCAGGACTTTCAAGCATGCCCTTTTACATCCCCAGTGGGCAGCATTCAGTATAGGTGATGGTGGATATGACCTCAGGGGGGCATGATATACATATGAATGCTGCCGTTATTTACATATCAATGCTGCTGGCCGCCACTATTTACATATGAATGCTGTCACTATTTACATATGAATGCCGGTTATTTACATGTAAACATAGGGTCTACAGGTGAGTCATCCATACATAACAATAGGGAAGAGCTGGGCAGCATTAGTAGCAGCACTTCACACTGAGATATTGGGACACAGCACAGGACTAAAACTTCAAGGGACAAGGGGATTTAAACCAGGATAGTTGGCAAGTATGAGGCAGCTGCTTTGGGCCCCACAACAATGACAGGGCCCAGGGCAGCTGCCCCTTTTGCCCTGCCTTAAAGACAGCCCTGATTAAGGGGGACAGAGGTATCCCTGTCTCGTCCCTCTAGCTATTTTAATAGGTTCTGAGTATTATCCCAGAAGACGTACTCGTGCTTCTGAGTATGCATAGGGCGCCTCCATGAGTCCCATGAACTTATGACCAAAAGACCAGCGGTGCAAAATGTTGAACAGATAAGGCCATGAAACTGAATCAAAGGCTTTTTGGAGATCAATCAGAAGGAGCAGTCCTTCTCGATTGTTCTCTCCTGCCCAATTCGCTTGAAGTAAAGATATAATATCTATCGCTCTCCTGATTTGGTCTGGACCCTGTCGACCTGGGATGAATCCCACGTGGTCCTTTTGTACATACAGACCAATAAAGGATGCAATGCGATTCGCTAGGATTTTGGTTATGATCTTTAAATCATTGTTAATTAGGGAAATGGGTCTATAGCTTCCTACCTCTCCATGGTCTTTGTTGGTTTTGGGACTCACGGAGATGAAAGCTGTGTTAAGCTGTTTGTCCAGAGGGACCCCCAAGGTTTTGAAATAAAAGAAGTATGCCAGATATGGTGCTAGAGTTTGAGAAAACGTTTTGTAATACGGAGATGAGAAGCCATCTGGACCAGGTGCGGAGCCCTGTTTAAGATTTTTAATAACAAAGAGTACTTCTTCTACTGAAATTGGGGCCTCAAGTTCATTCCTGTGTCTGGTTTCCAGTTTAGGAAGATAGAGCGAGTCCAGGAACAAGTTCATATGGGGCTCATTATCCTTGTTCACTGCTTTGTATAATTGCCCATAAAAATCATGGAAGGTTTCCACGATGCGTTGCGGATGTAAAGTGTGATTCCCTCCCGGGGCTCGTATTTTGGGTAAGATGCGCTGCCATGGCTGGGGGGGACAATTTGACTGCTAACATATGGCCTATTTTATCCCTTTGGTGATAAAATTTTGCTCCGCTCCATTTAAAGCTTTTTTCAGCTTTGGCCGTGAGAGCAAGGTTTAGGGCAAGGCGCGATGCATCGAGTCTGTCTGTGTGAACCTGTTTGGGGTCCTGTTTATGTAAATTTCTCGTATGTTTAAAATCTTTTTCTAGTCTATCAATATCTATCAATCTCTCCTTTTTAATTTGGGAGGAAATATGAATTAGTTTGCCCCGGATAGTGGCCTCATGGGCCGCCCACAAAGTTTCCGCTGATACCCCCTCCACTTTATTTAAGAGGAAGTATTCCAGTGCGCATGCGCGAGATCTCCGACATGGCCGCATAAGCCTGGAGCTCCGCACCACCCTGGACAAACGAGCAGCGCAACCCACGATACAGCCCATGGAGGAGCCTCCCGCATACCCACCCGGTACCAGGATCAGCAGGGGACCACGGAGAGATGTCCGGTCCCCAGGTTCGCCGAGACCTAGGCCCGCAATTCGATGCGGCAGCGACGGATGGGTGTACCAAGATGGCTCATGCTGCCACACAGCCCAAGGCACCGGAACACAGGCCAGCACTGACCCCCCCAACCCTGACTTATGCCCAAGCGGCACAGGGAGGCTCCTGCATGAACCAGGCAGGTCCTCAGGGCCCTCACCAGCACCAAACCCCCTCTGTGGCCCATAAAGAGCTCCTGAACAGCAGGCAGCTGGAGGACTATGCCCTTTCCTCATCCTTGCCTCCCCAACTTCCCCCAACAGCAGATCCATCCCACGGATAATCAGTCAGGGACATCTCTGCACTGCAAGAAGACCTCTTTACTAAATTCTTGGCCCTATTAGAGAAAGGATTGGCCAACACAGCAATCCAGATCACCAATACCATCAAATCAGACCTATCTAGCCTGGGCTCCAGAATTGAAGCTATGGAAGACAAAATTGTACACACGGTCTCCAGAACCAACCAGAATGCTGCACACATCCAGACCGTTCAGGAACAACTGGATACAGCCCTCTCCAGAATCGAAGAACTTGAGAACAGGTCCAGGAGGTATAATTTTAGAATAAGAGGCCTCCCGGAATCCTTCACGGACATCCCCCTTACGGTTCAGGACTTCATCTAAGAGCTCATCCCTAATATCCCGCCACATAGGCTAGTACTAGACAGAGCACACAGGGCTCTAGAACCCCCCAGAAAAGACGGTACACCCAGAGACATAATAGTGAAACCGCACTTTTACGCGGTCAAAGAAGAGGTTATGCGACAATCTCGTTCGAAGCCTAAGCTACTACATCGAGGCCACCAAATTCAGGTGTTTGCAGACTTGGCTCAGTCCACCATACAAAGAAGACGTGCCCTCAAGCCTCTCCTAATGGTCCTAATGGAACGGGACATCAAGTACCGTTGGTCATTCCCCTTCGCCGTGAAGTTCTCAATACAGGACAAGACTCACGCTTTTTCCAACCTCCCAGAAGGTGAGAGACTGTTCCTGTCCCTAAAACTAATATCTCAGGAAGCACCCATGGATTTCTCCTCATCATCATCGGGGTCGACCAAATGCCCCCCTCCGGCAGGCCCTGTATCCCCCCTCTGGAACAAGGGTCCCTCTAAGAAGAGCAAGGATGGAAGACCACCGTAACTGACCATCAAGACCACATCATCTCTATGTCCTAACATGGACTTCCCCGTTTGGGAAGTAGTTCCCTCTGTTGACTGAGCTAGAGCTCCATCCCCCCAATTGCCGGACCAGTCGGGTCCCCTGTTCCAGGACATTACCCCAAACCAAAGGCCCCTACACCACAAGTCACTAACGCTCAGAGAGGAGAGACGTCTGCAGTGGCCAGCCCTTCTGTTCCCTATACCTTCCAGAAGCAAGACTCTGGTTCCTCACCCCTTCCCCCTGGGGACTCGATTCCTAAAAGATTCGCTCTATAAAGGAACCAGCAACTCCCTCCTATCCAGATCTGTGCTTTTGGGACTTGAACATTTGAGGCTATGTTTTTTTTTATTTCTAGGGCTGCCCCTCTGAAAGCTGCATTGCCTCTTTTTTTGGCTCTCTCTTTTTATTTTCTTTACTCTTTTTACCCACAAACCTTTTTTCAGGCCTCATTTTGTGATAGCCAATCCCGTTGCCTGGTCTCCTCGCATAATCTCGGCCTTCCCGACCCTACCCCTCAGTTTAGTTGGGGGGGGGGTTGGGAGGGTGTCGGGAGACGGAGGCCTAAAACACAGTCTCTATGAGACCGTATATTTTTGCATGTGTTCACGGTTTTTGATATGGGTTTTTTATTGTCAATTCAGTTATCTTTAACTCAGTTGTGCATAGTTTATTAGTCAGACATATGTAATTGCAGGGGTCCAGGGTGGTACCCTTGTGCCTCCTTTCATTCCTAGGGAACCAAATGTGTTCTCTTTGAGTGAGACTTCGCCCGCCCATCCAGGGCGGGCGAAGGTTTATGCCCCGTACACACGGTCGGACTTTGTTCGAACATTCCGACAACAAAATCCTAGGATTTTTTCAGACGGATGTTGGCTCAAACTTGTCTTGCATACACATGGTCACACAAAGTTGTGAACGCGGTGATGTAAAACACGTACGTCGGGACTATAAATGGGGCAGTGGCCAATAGCTTTCATCTCTTTATTTATTCTGAGCATGCGTGGCACTTTGTCCGTCGGATTTGTTTACACATGATCGTAATTTCCGACAACGGATTTTGTTGTTGGAAAATTTTATATCCTGCTCTCAAACTTTGTGTGTCGGAAAATCTGATGGAAAATGTCCGATGGAGCCCACACACGGTCGGAATTTCCGACAACACGCTCCGATCGGACATTTTCCATCGGAAAATCCGACCGTGTATATGGGGCATAAGAGTGGAGATCTGGCTGATATCCATGCCGCCGCCCTCCACGGGTCTCATTAGAAGACCCTTGTTACTGTCTTTGTTTTTGTGTTTGTTTGAATCTCTACCTTTCATCCCTCCCCATTCATTCTCTTTTTCTCTTCTACCCTGTCAGCGGGAGTCGTCCCCAGTCCTCACTCACTGTCAGGCTCCTACTTACCAGACCGGCGAGTCCACTTGGGCAGAAGGTAGGCTCTCTTACGCGTCCGACTCGCGGCCCCTGGTAAGGTAAACAGGAGGCACAGGATTGCGGAGTGGTATGAGAGCCTGTTTGCAAGATGCAGATGCAGATGCAGATGGGAGAGCAGGCTGTGATGGCTGGTGCTGGCTTGAACACAGGCAACAAGACTGAGCAGGGTGGTCAGGAGACAGGCTGGGTTCGGCAACAGGCAGGCAGTAGAGGTACAGTGGAACAGGCAAACGGAAGTCCAGACAGGCAGAGGTCGGGTGCAGGCAGAGTTCAATGGGAGGTTCAGGAAACAAGGCAGGGTCGTCAGGATATCAGGATCAACACAGGTGCAAGGGTCAGGCACTAAGGACGGCAGAGCTGTTGATCAGGCAGCACTGATCACAGAGGGAAGCCGGCTTAAATGGGCCGTTTGGCGCCAAACGACGTGCACGTGTGCGCACCGGCACGCACACAGGCACATGCACCCTGCCCCTGCACACCGGCACACACGACAGACCTGCCTGGGACATGCATGCCAGTATTGCAAGGAACGCACGCAGCGGAACCCACAGGAACGGGCGCGCCAACGCGCCCCGACGCACACCACCGCGAGCACCCTGGCCGCCAAGGTACGCTCTCTGACAGTGCCCCCTCCTCAAGGGCAGCCTCCGGTAAAGGTTTCAGTAAGCCCCAGGCCTTTGTCCGGTTACTCTTGCTCTGGGCACAAGTGTGGCAGGAACTGACATAACTCCTACAGTCTTCGGCCAATTGTGGCCACCAAAAGGTGCGCTGCACCAATTCGGTTGTCTTCCGGGCCCCGAAATGACCTGCCAGCTTGTGGTCATGACACAACTCCAGTACTGGCACCCTAAGATTCTCAGGAACCATGATCTTGCCTTCGTGCCAGAGCAACCCATCGCTTAGGCTGGTCCCAGTAGGTTGGGGGATTTCTGAGGAGGCTTGCCTTATTCTGGAGATTAAATCTCCCTGAAGAAGTAAAAAATTTCCCGCAGGCAGGATAGTGTCCGGAGGGGCGGTTTCTTTAGAGTCATGAAACATTCGTGACAGAGCGTCTGGTTTCACATTTTTAGAGCCAGGTCTGTACGTGATGTGAAATAAGAAGCGGGAGAAGAAAAGTGCCCATCTGGCCTGTCGTGGTTTTAGTCTCTTGGCTGCTCTCAAATATTCCAAGTTTTTGTGGTCAGTATAGATTAGAATAGGATGTACAGCACCCTCTAGAAGATAGCGCCACTCCTCCAGAGCCGTCTTGATGGCCAAAAGCTCCCGATCTCCCACATCGTAGTTCCTTTCAGACATAGAGAGTTTGTGAGAGAAGAACGTTATTGGGAACAGAAGAGCCTTGGGGCCCTGGCGTTGGGAGTGTACAGCCCCTACTGCCATTTCTGAGGCATCGACCTCTAGCACAAATGGCAGGGCAGGGTTAGGGTGCTTGAGGATAGAAGCCGAGGTGAACAGACCCTTTAATTTTTCAAAGGCCGATTGTACCCTGGGCGTCCAGCAGAATCGGATTCCCTGCTTTGTTAGTTCCGTAATGGGAGCAATGATTTTAGAAAAGTCCTTAATGAATTTCCTGTAAAAATAGGAAAATCCTACGAAGCGTTGGACCCCTTTCCTGTCTGTAGGTGCGGGCCAATCCAGGATGGCGGACACTTTTTGTGGGTCCATCTTAATACCTTCAACTGAAATGATGAGCCCCAGGAATTGGATACATTGGAGTTCAAACTCGCATTTGTCAAGTTTAGCGTATAGCCCTTGTTGCCTGAGCCGAGCAAGGACATTCCGGACGTGCCTGCGATGGTCTGCCAAGGAAGAAGAGAAAATGAGGATGTCATCAAGGTAAACGATGACGTAGAGATCCAAAAATTCCCAGAAAATGTCATTCACTAAATGTTGGAATGTGGCTGGGGCGTTACAAAGACCGAAGGGCATAACGAGATACTCGAAATGCCCAAAACGAGTGCGAAAAGCGGTCTTCCACTCGTCTCCCTCTCGGATGCGGATTAGGTTATAGGCTCCGCGAAGATCCAATTTCGTGAAGACCCTTGCAGTTCCCAGCCTTTGGAATAACTGAGGCACCAGGGGTAGCGGGTAGCGATTTTTAATCGTAATCCTGTTTAATTCTCGGTAATCGATGCATGGTCGAAGAGAATGATCTTTCTTCTCTACAAAGAATAGGCCGGCGCCCGCCGGGGATGTGGACGGGCGGATAAACTTCTTCTTTAGATTTTCATCAAGGTATTGTTTTAATGTGTCCAGCTCCTGCTCAGTCAATGGAAAGATCCTGCCGAAAGGTACTTCGGTTCCGGGTAACAACTCTATAGGACAATCGTAGGGCCTGTGTTTGGGTAGTATCTCTGCACCTTTCTTGCTGAATACGTCCGAGAAGTCTCGGTAGGGCTCTGGGATAGCTTGGAGCAGTTTGGCATCAGGGTGTAAACAGAGAAGCTGGGGAACCTCATGGTCGGCTCGTTGCAGACAGTGTTGTTGACAGTACTACGAGAGAAACTCAACTTTTCCAGAAGCCCAGTTGATTTTGGAGTTGTGAACCTGCAACCATGGCATTCCAAGAATGACTGAGAAGAGAGGTGAGGAGATGGCATCCAAACAGAGGTATTCCCGGTGCTGAGAGCCCAAAATAGCTTCTAAGGGAATGGAGGGGAGAACCGTCTGCAAGATGAACAGCCAGGCTTTGGGTCTTGGGTCGAAGAGGTATGTCATGTTGAGCAGCAAAGGTCAGGTCGACGAAGCAGCTGCAGGCTCCAGAGTCAATGATGACTTGAACTTGGATAGCCTTTCCAGGAAGCTGCAAAGTGACAGAGATAGTTAGATGCGTACTTGGTTTTGGCATAATAGTGGCACATGTACGAACAGCGGAACGACACTTACGCGTCTTGTTGGGGCAAGCGCTGGCGTAGTGCCCAGGTTCCCCACAGTAGAGACATAGGTTATGAGCACGTCTGCGTGACTTCTCTTCAGGAGTCAAAGAGGGATGAAGCAGGCCAAGCTGCATGGGTTCTGGGACATCAAAAGCAGGAGAAGGTGGTGAAGCGGAGGGCCTACTGGGAGGACTGGGAACTTGTGGAAGCATCCAGGTGGGTCGAAAGGTACTGGTAGATCTTTCGGTGCGTCGTTCTCTCAGCCGACGGTCAATCTGAATTGACAGGTTCATTAGCTCTTCCAAGGTCTGAGGCACACCGACCCGTGCTAGCTCATCCTTGAGTGGGTCGGACAAGCCCATCCTAAACTGGTGGCGCTGTGCTGTGTCGTTCCACGCTGTATTAGAGCTCCAGCGCCTGAATTCGACAGCGCAGTCTTCTGCCGCTCGACGGCCTTGACGGAGGGAGTGCAGGGTGGCTTCGGCAGTTGCAGTTAGCTGTGGGTCTTCGTAAAGTTGTGACATTGCCACAAAGAAGGCATCCAGACTCTCCAAGGCGTCAGACTTTTGCTCCAAGAGTCGGTGGGCCCAGGTTTGAGGTTCACCGGATAACAAGGAGATGATGAAGCCCACCTTAGTGGCCTCTAGGGAGAAGGTGCGAGGCTGTAGAGCGAAATAGAGACCACATGCATTCCGAAAAGCACAATACTTGCTACGGTCTCCGGAGAACCTTTCTGGGATAGGTACTTTGGGCTCTGGAGGGAGCATGACTATGGAGGGTGCTGAGGTTGCGGCTGAGGCCCCCTGGGGACCGGTGGGTGCAGACAGGGCCTGTACACGTTCTTCCAGTCTGGTATAGCCCTCTTGTAAACTTTTCACCGCTTGGGTTAATCCCGCCAGATGTCTGCAGAGTTCATCCATAGGGGAGGCCCCCTGCCCGGACTCGGTCATGGCTGCCTGATACTGTCAGGCTCCTACTTACCAGACTGGCGAGTCTGCTTGGGCAGAAGGTAGGCTCCCTTACGCGTCTGACTCGCGGCCCCTGGTAAGGTAAACAGGAGGCACAGGAGTGCGGAGTGGTATGAGAGCCTGTTTGCAAGAGTCCAGATGCAGATGGGAGAGCAGGCTGTGATGGCTGGTGCTGGCTGGAACACAGGCAACAAGACTGAGCAGGGTGGTCAGGAGACAGGCTGGGTTCGGCAACAGGCAGGCAGTAGAGGTACAGTGGAACAGGCAAACGGATGGTCAGACAGGCAGAGGTCGGGTGCAGGCAGAGTTCAATGGGAGGTTCAGGAAACAAGGTCGGGTCGTCAGGATATCAGGATCAACACAGGTACAAGGGTCAGGCACTAAGGACGGCAGAGCTGTTGATCAGGCAGCACTGATCACAGAGGGAAGCCGGCTTAAATGGGCCGTTTGGCGCCAAACGACGTGCACGTGCGCGCACCGGCACACACAGGCACGCGCACCCGCACACGCCCGAGCGCGCGCCCCCACACACCGGCACACACGACAGACCTGCCTGGGACACGCATGCCAGTATTGCAAGGAACGCACGCAGCGGAACCCGCAGGAACGCGTGCGCCGACGCGTGCCGACGCGCCCCGACGCACACCACCGTGAGCACCCTGCCCGCCGAGGTACGCTCTCTGACACCCACACAGAATTAGGACGATTCCTCACCTTCATCATCCTCGCTGCAAATAATCGTCATCATAAGGTAGGTGGCTGCTGGGTAGGTGGTCATCCCCCCCTCTATTCCAATGGCTGATCCAATATCGAAGGGAGTTGATCTCAAGGTGGCTTCTCATAACGCTCTAGGGCTTAATTCTCCTAGGAAAAGGAGATTAGCTTTTGACCATTACAAATCCCTCAAACTGGATATAGTGCTCCTGCAGGAGACGCACTTTCCGATTCGGTACAGTCCCAAGTTCCTCCACTCCTACTACCCATCTTTTTTTCCTCGCCAACGCTCCAAACAAAACAAAAGGGGTAGCAATCCTTCTCTCAAAAAACAGCAAATTTGCCCACATCTCGGACTTCAGAGACCCAGAGGGTAGGTTTATTCTCGTAAAGGGCACTCTGGTGGGAGTTCTATACTCCATAATCTCATACTATGCCCCTAATAAGGGTCAAGCCACTGTCTTCCAGAACCTCTTTGCAACTCTCAACACCCTACTGGAGGGCAAGTTCATCTGGGGGGGAGACTCCAATGTGGCGTTTGACCAGGGTCTTGACAAAACCAAACCTCTCAAAGACCAGCTGACGCGTCCCACAAAACTGAGTAGCAGAATAGCCAAAACAATACACTCCCAAGGCTTAGTTGACATTTGGAGGGAACTGAACCCCAAATGTAGGGACTTTACTCACTTCTCCTCTCCCCATCAGTCCTACGCCAGGATTAACCACATTCTCATTCCTACTAACCTTATCCCTCTGGCCAACAGGACCTCTATCTTAGACATAGCATGGTCGGACCACTCTCTGGTTCTCCTATCCTTGAGAAATGTTCTAACAAGGGAACAGGGGCTCTTACTGGAGACTGAACGAGTCTCTTCTAAGCGACCCAATTCACACCAAGATGATAGCAGACGGCATTAAAGAATATTTTCGACTAAATGACGTAGAAAACATCTCTCCAGAAACCCTCTGGGCCGCCCACAAGGCTACCGTCCGTGGCGAGCTCATCAGGCTAGCGACTCAGGTAAAGAAGGAACGACTGATTGACATTCAAAAATTGGAACAAGCCTTTGTAACCCTGAAAGTTGACCACAAAAAAAAACCCATCTAAGGCGTTAACAGATAAACTAGACGCGATCAGACTTGAGTTCAATCTGAAATTAACGGCAAAAGCCGAAAAATATATTAGATGGAGCGGAGCCAAATTTTATTGCCAAAGAGACAAAATTGGGCCGATGTTAGCCGCAAAGCTCTGCCCCAAATTTCGCTCTCTCACTTTCCCCAAACTTCGTATAGCAGGCCAACCACCAACAGCCAACCCAACTAAAATCATGACTGCCTTCCATGACTTTTACTCCAACCTCTATAAACCCTCCCAAGCGGTGAGAGAAACCGCAAACGATTCATTTTTCACGAACCTTCAATTGCCCTCTATTTCCAAGGAACATAAAGACTTAATGGACGAACCCTTCTCCACAGAGGAGATATGGGAGGTCATCAAAAACCTTAAGACTGGCTCAGCCCTGGGCCCAGATGGTCTATCGGTCCCCTATTATAAGACATTCAGAGACATATTGGCCCCCCATATGGCTAAATTTTTTAACTCTAAAAAATCAGGTTCCCCAATAGATCCACATCTGAACACGGCTTTCATATCAGCAATCCCCAAACCCAATAAAAACCATGAGGAAGTAGAGAATTATAGGCCCATTTCCCTAATTAATAACGACCTTAAAATTCTAACCAAAATTCTTGCCAACCGACTTGCTTCCTTTATTAAACTGTATGTCCACAAAGACCAGGTGGGTTTTATCCCAGGGAGGCAGGGCCCAGACCAAATTAGGAGAGCGGTAGACATCGTCTCCATTCTCCAATCTAACTGGGAAGGGGGCCCCAAGCAGGAAGGAATGATATTATCGTTAGATTTACATAAAGCCTTTGATTCGATCGAATGGCCATATCTATTCTCTCTTCTGGAGAAGTGGGTTTTGGGACTAGCTTCTTAGGAATCCTGGGATCCCTGTACTCCAATCCGAAAGCGGTAATCCAACTACAAGGCCAATACTCCAAACCCCTCCAAATAGCAAGAGGCACAAGACAGGGCTGCCCTCTCTCCCCTCTGATTTTCGCCATGGCGATCGAAACACTGGCGATAGCAATTAGATCGAATCCCAACATCCTTGGAGTATCCTGTGGGAAATGCGGGCTATTTGCGGACGACATGCTCCTTTTCATCACGTCACCGACCACCTCCCTCCAAAACCTGTGCAAACTCCTGATGGAGTTCTCCAATATTTCAGGACTGCACGTAAACTATTCTAAGTCATCTGCTTTAAATATCTCCCTCAAGACAGACACTGTATCCGCACTTCAAAGTTCCTTTGACTTCAAATGGAACGACCTTTACATCGACTACTTAGGAATTAAACTCACAGCTAAAACGGAACAATTATATTCTACGAACTTCCCCCAGACTTACCGCAAGTTAGAAGCTGACTTAGGAAATTGGTCGAAGGGGGAGGTATCCTGGCTTGGGAGAGTCCACGCAGTGAAGATGACTTTGCTGCCTAGACTCCTCTACCTATTCAGGGCCCTTCCAATAAACATTAATAAGGAACACTTGACCAAATTCCAAAGAAAAGTAATCAAATTTATTTGGGGGGTAGAGGTCACAGAATCCAGCAAAGAACCCTTTTCCTACCCAGAACACAGGGGGGTTTAGGGTCTCCTCAGCTTTTTTGGTATTACCAAGCTGCCAGGTTAGCCCAGCTCTCCACGGTCTACTCTAAGGCAGAGAAAACAGACTGGATTCAGATAGAGAGACAGGCTGCCCCATCCTACACCCTGGACTTTCTACTCTGGGTACCCCCAAGACAGCAACCCCCAATACGTTCCCCGTCTCTCTCTCAATCTTTCAAACTATGGGATAACCTAAGAAACAACCCCACTCTAATTTCAAGGTGTCACCCGCTAGCGCACATTTTCAACAATCCAGACTTTGCCCCAGGGTTGGACATCAAAGCCTTCAAATGGTGGTTGGACAAGGGATTGTACCGAATTGGACACTTCTTCACTAATGAGGGTCCTATTTCTCTTGAGTTCTGTCTCAATCATCTTCAAATTCCTAATTCTGAGCGTTACAGATTTCACCAAATAAGACATTTTCTCCGCCATATTTGCAGGGGAGGAAAATCCCCGCCTCACACATTTACACCATACGAATTATGGTGTGGGCGATCCATGGAACAGGGGGGAGGGATCTCCGTCATCTATCAGTCACTAGCCCTTCAATCCCAAAAGACTCCTTATATGCTAGCCTGGGAGAGTGATCTTTCCCTTAACTGGGACGTTGATAAATGGAGAAGATCCTTCAACAGATCCTTTAAGGGCATTAAGACTATCTCCCTAATTGAATCAAGTATCAAGGTCATTACCAGATGGTACCTCACCCCGGACAAATTGTCCAAAATGTTCCCAACAGCAGACACCAAGTGATTCTGGGGATGTCAGCTCCTGGGCTCACTGGCCCACATATGGTGGGAATGCCCCAGACTGAGGCCCTACTGGAGCAAGATATTCTCCCTGATTCGAAAAATAACAAAAATCCAAATCCCGAAAACCCCAGCAATAGCTCTTCTCAATGACGACTTACCTAAGACACCAAAACGGTCACGTAAACTAATACACTTCATCCTCCTAGGTGCCAAACTCACCATTGCCAAAGCATGGAAACAACCTAAGGTTTCCTTCAAGGCTGCTATTCGTAAAATATCATGGATTATGTCTCAAGAGAAACTCTTGAGCGTTCTATATGACACCAAAGTGCAATTCGAAGCTATCTGAGAACCATGGGCGCAGTTTATTGGTATTTCTCTCATACCTTGTGTCCAACATTAAAATTACAAGTATTTTAAAAGGGGGCGGGGGGCCCCTCCCGATGATAGGCTAGATTCTCTCTCCCTCTCCTCTCTTTCCCCTATCTTCTTCCCTTCTCTCCTTTAATGCCACTACTCTTCTGCTCTCCACTTTAGGGGGACTAGGAAAAGTCCTCCCGACTTGGGTGCAAACCATACCCCGGAAGGAATTTTCTCCCTAGAAAGTTATCAAACCAGGCTACAGCTACCTCAAAGCTTTTCCTTGTCCCCGAGGCTATATGATAAACATAAGTTGGGGGTGGCTTGCGGACATTCTCCCGTGCACAGCTTGATCCCTTTTGGGGTGCCGGTGGAATCTCTTCTGGCCACTCTACGCAACTGTTCTTAAACTTGGCGGTCTACACATTCTTTGAAGAGTTGCAGTAGCTCTGTAGGTCCTGTATATTGATTTGGTTATACGATAGACTTTTACAGCTTGTGTTGTCAGTCCATGCATCCCCTTCAGGGGTATCCCATGTAATAGTCTGATGTTCTTCTTATTATTCTGTGTTGCTTTTTTTTTATTTTGTAAAACTATTAGAAGATTTTGAAAGTAAGAGGAAGTATTCCTTTATGGCCTTTTCTATTTCCAGGGCTCTAACCGGGTCGCTGAGAATAGATTTGATAATTCTCCATTGCTGGAAATTGGAGCTATTGGAGTGTCACTTTAAAGTGAGAATAACCATGGAATGGTCTGACCATACTGTATCCCTTATGTATGATTTGAATATGGCTGGGATGTTAGCTATGGAAACAAATATGTGATAAATTCTTTCATGGGATTGGTCAGTCCCTCCCACTATGGAGTCTAAGGTCTTAAGCATCACTTGGAAAAATGCGGCTTGGCCCTGATTGGGTGCAAAGTATGAAATAAAGGTATACAGTTGGTCATCTATAGTGCCCTTCAGGTCTGGTATGGATATTAAGGGGAACCATGTGCCAATTTTTTTTTTTAAATGGCGTTACGTGTCCCCCTAAAATCCATACCAGACCCTTCAGGTCTGGTATGGATTTTAAGGGGAACCCTGCGCCAAAATTTAAAAAAATAGCATAGGGTTCCCCCCAAAATCCATACCAGACCCTTATCCGAGCATGCAACCTGGCAGGCCACAGGAAAAGAGGGGGGACGAGTGAGTGCCCTTCTCCTGAACCATACCAGGCCACATGCCCTCAACATGGGGAGGGTGCTTTGGGATCCCCAAAGCACCTTGTCCCCATGTTGGTGGTGACAATGGCCTCATCCCCACAACCCTTGCCCGGTGGTTGTGGGGGTCTGCGGGTGATTGGCTTATCAGAATCTGGAAGTCCCCTTTAAGAGGTCCCCCAGATCCTGGCCCACCCCCTATGTGAATTGATAACGGGTACATGTACCCCTGCTAACTCACAAAAAAGTCTCAAAAATAGTAAAAAAGACAGGAGACACTTTTGGTCAAGCTCTTTATTAAAAAAAAAAAAATGTCCCGCAATGTAAATCCATCTCACGCCACCCGACAAACCGAAAAAAGAAAAAAAAAACGCAACAGCTCCGCCTCCTTGGGAAGCCCCCGCCGAGTGGTGCTTCTTCTCGATGGGAAGCTCCCGCCGAGTGGCATTTCTTCTTGATGACATCCATGTAACATCAGAGGAAGGTGGAGTCACCAGTTTACGTCACTGGGTGGCCTCGCCCTCAGCTATATAACAGCTGTCATCGAGAAGAAGCGTCACTCAATGGGTGCCTCCCATGGCATTTTTTTTCTTTTTTTTGGTTCGTCGGGCGGCGTGAGATGGATTTACATTGCACTTTCTTGTCCCCCCCTCTTTTCCTGCGGCCTGCCAGGTTGCGTGCTCAGATAAGGGTTTGATATGGATTTTGGGGGACCCCTACGCCATTTTTAAAAAAATTTGGCGCAGGGTTCCCCATAAAATCCACACCAGACCTGAAGGGTCTGGTATGGATTTTGGGGGGACCCCTATGCTATTTTGTTTTTAAATTTGGTGCAGGGTTCCCCTTAATATTCATACCAGACCTGAAGGGCCTGGTATGGATTTTGGGGGGATCCCCACACAATTAAAAAAAAAAAGGGTTTGGGGTTCCCCTTAATATTCATACCTGACCCAAAGGGCCTGGTAATAGACTAGGGGGGGACCCATGCCGCTTTTTTAAATGAGTTTTATCTATATTGCCAGAACCCGACAATTCAATACAGCCACGATCAGTTTTAAATTACTGTTTTTCCTTTAGAAATTTAATTTTGCTGTGGTACTGTTCTAAAACTGTGCCAATTTACAGGCATACTATAGACACCCCTCAGGCACGATATTTAAAGGAATATTTCATGTTTATTGTTTTACTTTAAGCATTATTAAAATCACTGCTCCCAAAAAACGCCCATTTATAAAACTTCTTTTTGCATTGATACATGTCCCCTGGGACAGGACCCAGGTCCCAAACACTTTTTATGACAATAACTTGCATATAACCCTTTAAAATTAGCACTTTTGATTTTTCTTGCTCGTGTCCTATAGACTTTAGTGGTGTTCATGTGTTCATCCAAATTTTTTGCCTGTTGGCAAGATCTGGTGTGAACTGAACCGGGGGGGTGTTTGGCTCATCCTTAGTGGGGGGTGTAGGCTCGGGAGCTCAGGGATCTCCTCCTCCATGTCAGTACAAGCCTGTGCTGTGGCCACCATCTTGGAAATGAACAGGTCCGTTAAGAGGCTAAATAGCGGCCATAGGTCCCTCCTGGCTGTGCCACCGAACATGTACGGACTCTCTGGGATGTCCCCTAGGTGCTGGGATGGTCGTGCTGTGTCCTGCTAGCTGTAGGCAGTCGCTCGGTGTGCTGTTTGGACAGGTTGAAGTGGAGATCCAGGCTAAAGCGGCCATCTTGGAGTCCGCTGCGCCTCGCGTTTTACATTTTTTTATGCTTTTTTTTGGCAATTTGATTAAAAAATGCAACCCATGTTAAAAAAATGTCCTGCAATTCTGCAAAATGCAAAATGCATGAAAAAAACGCGTTGGTGTGAATGGAGCCTGAGTCCTACACTTACAGTATATTGTATATCAGAATATAGGTGAGCTGCTCTGTCTCCTAATGGTGTGTTTTTTTTGCTATGAGCTTGGTCTTTTTGCTTATTTAAATACCTATTTATGCATGGACACTTAGGCTAACATAAAGGTGTTTTTACAGGCAGAAAAAAATATCTGAATGCCTGTATAAGCAGCATTTTTTAAACTGTGTGTGCATGAGTCCTTAGACAGGTAAGAAAGGTCACATATGTGTTTTGCAAATGTAAATTTTCTTCATCTTCAGAATAAGTTGGTGTAGGGTTGTGAAATAGAATTTTGTTCATACCTCCCAAATTTTAGAGATGGGAATGAGGGACACCTATCAGCAAAAGTATGCAGGCATAGGACACACCCCTTGCCACACCCCCTTAAAGGAGAATTGTACAAAAAATATAAGATTGGTTCAACCCAAAAGTGCTTTTTTACCACTACTCTTCCTTTATATTGGCTTTTTGAATTTACAAATGCAGCAATTTAGAAATCAGATGAAAGGTTTATCACTGTAAAACACTTTTTCATAGATAAAAAGTGCATATTTTTTATACAACTATATAGATCAAACCAAAATGAGGGACAAATGAGGAGGAATGAGGGACAGAGGGACATTGCTCCAAATCAGGGACAGTCCCTCAAAATCAGGGACAGTTGGGAGCTACGATTTTGTTTGTTGTTGCTGAATCATAAACTTGTATTTTACAATCTTATGAATAGCATGTATATACAGTACATATCTGATTCCCATTGATTCTAAAAGCCAGCTCTTTGACATTATGTCTGATATGATTGAGGAGGACCTTTATTCCATAGATAGGTTGCAAAGGTCTTTCCTCAACCCTCCCTGCTCAGGGTTGTGACCAGCATGCAGAATGTGATAACTCATGTGCATAGATAATTTGTACACACATATTTAAGCCAATTTTATTAACCTAGCAGTATGTATTTGGAATAATGTGGGCAGAAATCAGCGTAAACCTATGCAAACACAGGGAGAACATGCAAACTCCATGCAGATAGTGCCCTGACCAAGGGCCCCCAGTGCTGCAAGGCAAAAATGCTAACTACTGTAAGCCATTGTGTAGGTGGTAACACATCAATTGTCATACTTGCATTTTAGAGTTAAATTATTATTTGTTTATTCATTTATCTATTTATAGGGTTTTAATTTATATTTAATGCTCTATTTTTACATAAAATCATGGGCATTGTAAATTAGCATCAATATTATGAGTGATTTTTCTGTCTAATGATTGCCAGCTCCTGTAAACATATATGCAGTATTTAGTATCTAAGTGGAAATGAAAATGCACTTTAACAAGATAATTATATTGGTCTAAACCACTAATTTTGTATGCCCCCTGATGATTGGTATTACTGTAACAAACACTAAATGTACAGTAAGAAGAAATCCATTGAAGTTCTTTAAATATCCACTGGTAGGCAGTGTTTCCAAACATAAACTCTTCCAGGTAATATTTTGTTCTGTGTAGTTTGATGAATGTTGTGCGTGTTGTTCATGCACATAAGTGCACTATACATTATTGAAGCAGAATATGTGTGTCTAAGGAATATAAATGTGTTTGTGTGTGTAGATAGATAGATAGATAGATAGATAGATAGATAGATAGATAGATAGATAGATAGATAGATAGATAGATAGATAGATAGATAGATAGATAGATAGATAGATAGATAGATACATGAATAGATAGATAAATAAATAGATAGCTAACAGATATACCACAAGACCTGAATTCCAGAAGAATAATAGGCAACATTGTGAATATCCTATTTATTAAACACACTTACTCATCTTATGGTTGTTTTTTACACAGGATAGAATAAAAGAAATGCACCAATCACTTGCACAATGCACTTTGAAGAATTAAAGTGATTGTAAAGTCTGTTTTTTTTTACTTTAAATAACAAACATGTTATACTCACCTGCTCTGTTGCAGTGGATTTGCACAGAGCGGCCCAGATCCGCCTCTTCTCTGGTCCCTCTTTGCTGCTCCTGGCCCCTCCCTCTTGTTGAGTGCACCCACAGCAAGCAGCTTGCTATGGGGACATCGGAGCTGATGGGCACAAGTTGCTGCATTTGATGGGCACAGGTGGCTGCATTTGATGGGCACAAGTGGCAGCATTTGATGGGCACAGGTGGCTGCATTTGATGGGTACAGGTGGCTGCATATGATGGGCACAACTGGCTGAATTTGATGGGCACAGTGGCTTCGTTTGATGGGCACAATGGCTGCGTTTGATGGGCACAAGTGGCTGCATTTGATGGGCACAAGTGGCTGCATTTGATGGGCACAGGTGGCTGCATTTGATAGGCACAGGTGGCTGCATATGATGGGCACAAGTGGCTGCATTTGATTGGCACAAGTGGCTGTGTTAGATGGGCACAAGTGGTTGCGTTTGATGGACACAAGTGGCTGTGTTTGATGGGCACAATGGCTGCATATGATGGGCACAATGGCTGGATTTGATGGGCACAGTGGGGCAGCAATTGATGGGGGGTTTCAGCATTTTTCAGTTTGTTTGGGCCCCCCAAAAATTTTGAGCACCAGCCGCTCTTGGCAGCATATCTAAACCTTTTTTTAGTGGATTGCCCTAAAAATGGCTGCCTGGAACAGACTGGGTGGAGAAGATGGTCCCTTTTCCCGAGCAGGCAAAATATGACTTGGCCCCAGAATCAGCACGTGCCTACTAGGTGTTGAAAAAGGCCAGGCTGGGATTGACTTTTACCATGAGGGCAAGCCTGACATTTTGAAAGAGCTAAGCCTGACCTTGCGTAGCTGTGTAGCTGGATGTACCTGCTCCAAGACTGGCTGCAACCTAAGGTGCTGGCGCCATTGAAATTGTGGAGTGGGTCATGCTAGATTATTTTGTCTTATAGTTTTACCAAGGAACTATACTCCTAGGTGACCCGGGCCGAACTCCAGTTCTGGATGAGGTGGCTGCCACACCAGAACAATACAATTGGGCAGATGTGGGTTTAGATAAATCAACAAGAAACCTTCCCAGGAATTGACGGGTTAATAGAGAACATTGCGGTACCTTCCACCAACTGGATCATCTGCTAGCCCAGTGCCCAAAGGGAGAAAAGCTGATGGAATGTGACTTGGGCTTATGACAATCCACGTATGCATATAAAAACATGTACTGTTAATAATGTAAATCTGGATGAGTATGTGGTAAGGGTTAATGGTCAGTAGGTCATCACACTCCTTGCTTCTGGGTGTGTTGGTACCCTTCTGCAAACTGACAAGTTATGAAGAAAGCTGAAAGCTGGAGAATGAGTAGGTACTATTTATATGCACAGTGGTGAGATTGCTCCATATTCTGGTACTTATATGGATAAAAGTTGAAAATCCCAGAAGCCACCAACCTTAAGGAAGAAACCTGTCATGGATAGCAGGCATAACCAGAAATGTGTAGACTTTCACAGAGAATACCAGGCACAAATGTGATTTCAAATAATGTAAATTGCTAAGAATAAAGTTAAAATCAATATAAACGCACCTCCAATATACTAGAACCACATGAACCCAAAGCACATACAGTGGCTTGCGAAAGTATTCGGCCCCCTTGAACTTTTCAACCTTTTGCCACATTTCAGGCTTCAAACATAAAGATATAAATTTTTTATTTTTTGTGAAGAATCACCAACAAGTGGGACACAATTGTGAAGTGGAACGAAATCGTTTGGATTTTTGAAACTTTTTTAACTAATAAAAAAATGAAAAGTGGGACGTGCAAAATTATTCGGCCCCCTTGCGTTAATACTTTGTAGAGCCACCTTTTGCTGCGAGAACAGCTGCAAGTCGCTTGGGGTATGTCTCTATCAGTTTTGCACATCGAGAGACTGAAATTCTTGCCCATTCTTCCTTGCAAAACAGCTCGAGCTCAGTGAGGTTGGATGGAGAGCGTTTGTGAACAGCAGTTTTCAGCTCTTTCCACAGATTCTCGATTGGATTCAGGGCTGGACTTTGACTTGGCCATTCTAACACCTGGATACGTTTATTTGTGAACCATTCCTTTGTAGATTTTGCTGTATGTTTGGGATCATTGTCTTGTTGGAAGATAAATCTCCGTCCCAGTTTCAGGTCTTTTGCAGATTCCAACAGGTTTTCATCCAGAATGGTCCTGTATTTGGCTGCATCCATCTTCCCCTCAATTTTAACCATCTTCCCTGTCCCTGCTGAAGAAAAGCAGGCCCAAACCATGATGCTGCCACCACCATGTTTGACAGTGGGGATGGTGTGTTGAGTGTGATGAGCTGTGTTGCTTTTACGCCAAACATATCGTTTTGCATTGTGGCCAAAAAGTTCGATTTTGGTTTCATCGGACCAGAGCACCTTCTTCCACATGTTTGGTGTGTCTCCCAGGTGGCTTGTGGCAAACTTTAGACGAGACTTTTTATGGATATCTTTGAGAAATGGCTTTCTTCTTGCCACTCTTCCATAAAGGCCAGATTTGTGCAGTGTACGACTGATTGTTGTCCTATGGACAGACTCTCCCACCTCAGCTGTAGTTCTCTGCAGTTCATCCAGAGTGATCATGGGCCTCCTGGCTGCATCTCTGATCAGTCTTCTCCTTGTCTGAGCTGAAAGTTTAGAGGGACAGCTAGGTCTTGGTAGATTTGCAGTGGTCTGATACTCCTTCCATTTCAAAATGATCGCTTGCACAGTGCTCCTTGGGATGTTTAAAGCTTGGGAAATCTCCAAATCCGGCTTTAAACTTCTCCACAACAGTATTACGGACCTGCCTGGTGTGTTCCTTGGTCTTCATGATGCACTCTGCGCTTTCAACAGAACCCTGAGACTATCACAGAGCAGGTGCATTTATACAGAGACTTGATTACACACAGGTGGATTCTATTTATCACCATCAGTCATTTAGGACAACATTGGATCATTCAGAGATCCTCGCTGAACTTCTGGAGTGAGTTTGCTGCACTGAAAGTAAAGGGGCCAAATAATTTTGCACGCACCACTTTTCAGTTTTTTAATTGCTTAAAAAGTTCAAAATATCCAATAGATTTCGTTCCACTTCACAATTGTGTCACACTTGTTGGTGATTCTTCACAAAAAATTAAAATTTTATATCTTTATGTTTGAAGCCTGAAATGTGGCAAAAGATTGAAAAGTTCAAGGGGGCCGAATACTTTCGCAAGCCACTGTATTCTAATGAGTGAACAAAGAAACAATAAGCAACTACCTAAACCAAATATATACAGACAGTAGGATAGGGATGAGAAGCGTAGTCAGTGTCGGATCCAGGGTCATGAACAAGAGATCTGGCAGAGGGAGCAAGGATCAAGCCAGGGCAGGGAGAGGGTATACAGAAACAGGAGCAAGGAGGCAGGTGGATGATCAGAAAGCAGGATCAGGATCAGAGTACAGGTTCACAGTTTTTGGGTCAGGGGCGCATGGGCAGAACACCAAGGCAAGGGATGTAGCACAGGTGTCAGACTTACACGTACCTGACTGACGAACCCGATATAGCAGGGGAAGGCCTCCCGTATGTATCTGGTTCCCGGCCCCTGATAGAGCAAACAGAAGGCACGGGAGCACAGAGTGGTATGAGAGCCTGGCGGGTGATTTGCAGGGATAAGGCCCAAGATCCTGATGCAAGCTGGTAGGAGATAATTGGTAGACTGAAGATCAGCTAACAGGTGCAGAGCAGGAGCAGAGCAGGCAGATCCGGTCACTAGCAAAGTTGGCAGCAGGTGGTCAGCACGGTACAAAAGGAGCAGGCAGATTCAAAGTCCAGGTCACAGGCAGGTTTGGCAGCAGGCGGTCGGCACGGTACAAGGGGTCAGGCAGGTTCAAAGTCGGAGGCAGGCCGGGGTCAGATGCAGGCGGATAGCAGGGAAGAGTCCAGTAAACAAGCCGGGTCACAGAGAGATCAGACTAGCACACAGGCAAACAGGAAGTACGGGAACAGGAAGCTGATGATCGGACAGCACCGAGCACAGAATCCCAGCATCTTAAATAGAGCGACCGGCGCCAAACATCGCATGCACGCACGCGCCGACGTGCCCAAGCGCGCGCCCGCGCACTCCAGAGTGCCCAGCAATCGTCCTGTACCGAGATCCTCTCTGACAACAGGAAAGACTAAATATTCTTTCGGCAATGAGCATCAGGTGATGACTGATTAGTATGAGCTTCTGGCTGCTGAGAGACACCAGAACTGCAGCCTATTGGTCTGGGAGCCACAGTGCCACCAGTAGGTGAACCAGTTCTGATAGTTCCCCCCCTTCTAATGATCAGTCTCATGATGCTCCAAACAGCCATAATTGTATGAGTCTATAAAAGATATCCATCTGATGAAGTCAAAAGTTCCTCATAGGCCGAAGTAGTGCAGGGTTCCAAATGATATGCCCAGCTGCCAAGAATAATTAATAGGCAAGGTGTCCCACCACCTGGGTCAGATGACTGACTGGGTACCCCACTGCTTGGATTAAACAACTGGCTGGGTTTCCTTTTGGCCAGATTCTCAGAGAGGAACAACATTTGATAATCCAAGTGCCCCAAAACAGCAGATACCCCAATGCTGGGGTCCCACGGGTTATCTACAAATTTGGCCTTGGGGTCCTTCATGGCTCCAAAACATGGCACTACTCTGCTTGTGATGTGAACTTCCTTCAATTAAAAAAAATGCTTGGACTTAATTGAAGATCCGTGGTGTCCTGGTGAGGGATTTACATTGCAAATACTGGAACTCTGACACCTGAGTGTCTTGTTATAACCCTGTAGCTTCCTTGGGTTACAGGACTTGTTTCACACATCAACGGCCACCTGTGTCTCTCTAAGGCACTGGTTACCCAACCCGGGTTGCCTAGTGCATCTGTAATTGTGGTAATTGCATCTAGATCATGGCGTTACATAAATGGTCCTCTGCCACTCCCCAAGAGCTCACTACTACCAGGCTTGAGAGGGCAAATGCAGCTACTGCGGGTATGTCCGGACCACCAGGTTTTGGTGCTATAGTATACTCCCAGAGAGACTCAACCGTGGCAAATTTAAAAAGGATCTCTGGCCAAGCTGGTAACCCATATAAGGCACAAGAAGACACAAAGGTTTCAGACCTGTTAGCAAGTGGACACCCAACCTCTGCATTACAATCCAGCTGAACATCAGGGATAGATTTGAAGGAATCTAGCTGGACAATAGAAACACCGTCAGTGAAATCTAGCTGGGTGGCAGGCAGAGGATTAATAATATTAGGCTGGTCATCGGATAGAGGATCATCAGAGGCAGGCTGGACATCAAGCACGAGACCATCAGTCTAGACATCTGGCACCTGATCATTAGAGGCAGGGACAGACTGGTCGTTGGGCAGTAGACCATCAAAGTCAGGTAGATAACGGGACACAGGACCGTCAGGCAGGGGGGTCATCAGGCACAGAACCCTCTAGCTGGACATCAGTCACAGAACCCTCTGGCTGGGCATTAGGCACAGGTCCATCAGGCTGATCAGTGGTCAAAGGGTCAGCGAGGTCAGGCAGAGCATCAGTGGTATCAGACTGGATATGGGTAACAGGTCAGACAGGTTAAAGCCCAGAAAAGTCTGACTGGGAAGCTGGAACATGGGCTTAATGCAATTGCAGTAGATTTGGGCCTGGCCTCTGAGAGTCCCGAAAAATTCACCTGTATAATTTACATAAAAAATTATCAGTAAAAATCTAAAAATGCTATATAAAGAAGTTAATGTTAAAAAAACAGGGTCTTTTTATATAAATATTTTCACACAAGAAGCACATCACTTTCACCAGACTGAAATCCTTACATCTTTGTTTACATTCTCATCTTGGACAGTTTCTGGGACACTGCAACCATTGGATGCTTGTTTTCAGTATAGAGGAGTGAGAGTCTCCCTGTTTCAAAAGTTGTGCATGTGGAGTGCGGGCTCTCGTCTCAAAGTTCCTGTTTAACATGTTTTAAAATAAATTGTCTTACTTTCAGTTATAACATTTTGAAAATATATAATCTTTCTTCATATTTTAGACCATAATATATTCTGCTACATTTCTTTGGTAAGAATACCCAGATCATTGCAAATTATTTAGTCCGTGTGAAGGTGATAGAGTCTAAAAACTATGGTATATGTATTTGAAAATTGATCAGTCCTAAAAGCTGCCACTAACTAGCAATTGTACTAACGCCAAAAATAGCCTGCATGTATAAGTCCACAGTCATTTGGATTATATAATTCTGAAAGGGTGGGTAACTGAATCCTAAAGGACCCTTGCTACTCTCAATACACCAGGGGGTACTGCAAACTACAAAAAACAAAAAGAGAAAGAGAGAGCGTGCAGGCTCACAGTGCAGTTATCTTTATTAAACTATTGATTACAACAAAAAAAGGATTTAAACTCACTCACTCACTCACAGAGGCTTGTATCCAGCATTACATCCATAATGATTACATTGTAGCCACTGTGTCCCAGTGTCCCTGAATTAAGGGACACTGGCTGGTGGCAATGGTCTGGTGACACTGACTGGTAATGAGGTACACTATCCTGGAAGCACTGGTGGCACTGGGGCAGGTTTGACGGGAGACAGGTGACTGCCTGCACTGTTTATTCAAACTACACACTGGGGGGCTAGTGATCAGGGAATATGTGAACAAATGGGAAAGTGGTAAAGTGCAGCACTAAAAGTGAAGGTGAAAGTGAGATTCCCCTGACAGGATCAAACTAGTAACAAACCATTACTGATGTGCATAAATCATGATAAAATACATACAATATTACTCTAATATACAAACAACAATAATGATGATGTTTACATACACCAGCAGTGCATATATATATTAAAATGAAAGTACCTAAAGTGACTCCAATATATAAAGTGACTTGTGAGATAAATCTGTGAACTAGTTGTATGTTGATAATCCACCACCAAAAGGAAAGAGGCTTACCAGACAAGTTTAACCCAACTAGGCATACTCCTGATGAGTCAACAGAGCTTGTGGTGTAACACACCCAGGGAAGAAAATCAGCATACACGGTTTCCGATGTAGATCAGGCAGGGGTCTGTCACAATGTATAACATCAATGGGTATCCAGCAAGGAAACAGTGACCAAAGATCAAGAATGGATCCTCCCAGTATATATGGTAAAAGGAAAAAAAATGGTCCACATAGTGTGATTCCATTTACATAAAAGGCATTTTATTGAAATAAGTAAAATGGTCACTCACATTTCAGAAGGCATTAAAAGGCATGTAAGTAAAATCAAATATCGCATCAGCAGAGCCCATCCTGACCAGTTTTGTCTCAATAAGACATAACCTTTTTTTTTCCACATAGTGATCAGGGACACTGTGGGCTGGCTGACACTGGTGTGTTTGTGCATACATATAGTGTTGATAACACTCACAGGCTGCTAAAATGGTTCTCTTTCCTCTCACAGATAATCTCTGTGGGAGGAGAGAGAACCGATCTTTACTTTCAATGTCTACAAATGTGATTGCCATTATTAGATAAAGCAATAACAGCAATCGCATTGTACTGTACCAATTTCATTGGTGCTATGCCTAGTTGTGTGATCAGCTATATCCGGAAGACACAGCAATCACTGGGCTTGTGGGTGTGTGTTCTGTGATCCGTGAACAAGCCAATGATTGTGGAGAAAGTATAGGTACCTTCTCTCATCCGGCCTTTGTATAAAAACAGAAGATGGGAGGTAGTTAATTAAATGCCATTTTTTAATTAGTAAATCTCTACTATGGATTTTGACATAATCATCAGTAAAATGTCTTTGTTTCTTTTGTTTTTATACACTGTTAGTGATTAAGAAAAATTATTGCCATACTATAAAGAATTTACAACTTCCACATTATAAATTACAGCGATGGCACTGTAATTTAGATCTTTTATCATTTTCATTGCAACTGACTCCAAGAAGAATATATTTTTAGCTGCAAAGTCACATTATAGCTTTTTAATGCCAGACAAAAGCTTGTACCACACCTTTAGGAAAACATATACATTAAAAAATAAAAATTTCACTATAACAAAAAAAAAACGTAATCGAATAAACAAACAAAAAAAGTAAGTTATCAAGATCAGAGGAGACATTAATTGCAGCAGGAAGCTATTATTTTGATTTCTGCCTGGAGCAGGACGCTGTCGGTGTGAGCTGCTGCTACAAAATTATTTGGGCTTTACCGGATCTAGTTCCATCACCAGCTGCTGATCCTTATACTATAGGCTGACCAGGATCCGCATTTGGCCTCAGTGTGATCTCAGATCCAAACCCTTATACGCCCTTGATTAATGGGCCTCTATTCCTATTAAAAGGAAGTAAAACTACCCCATATTTGTCTACCTACTTACCTCTACCTTGATGGAGGCTATATAAATACTTTGGAGACACTCCATCAAAGCTCTATACACCATGCTCAGGGGACGCGTCTGATGGGCAGTATGTGTCAACATGTTTGTCTTCTTTTAAACCTCTTGGAATGCATAACCAATAACTATAGATACCAATAAATCTCTGTTTAAAGCTGGAGGCAAAAAGCAACTCCGAAACGCGTCGGGTACAAGCGTATTGGTATCACTAGTTTTATATCTATAGAACTGCATTCCCTGTTTTTACTTATGTCACTTGTTTGATATTTACTTGAGAAACTTTTTTGTAACGAATAAACTGGCGTTTTACTCTACATACTCTTCTAAATATTCCTTTATATGTGCCTTAAAAGTCCACTAGGGGAATTTTCTCTGTCTCAGTGCCAAAAATAAATGTGATTAAGCTATCAAATATAATGTACAAATATCATGCATAAATAATAAACAAATATCCATAAACAATTATAAGGATATTGTTAATCTACCACCATTGTGCAATTGTTGAAGGTAACCTCCCTATATGAGTCCACATGACACAGACATTTTTACTGTAAATGATACAGCCCAACCAGCTTAATATTGTGATCCTAGCTTGCTCCTTCCTTCACTGTATTCACTGCCCCAAAACACAACACCTTTCAATGGCCTACAGATTGTAGCAGGGGAAAGCAACAAACCAGCACAAAACTGTAACAACAAAGCTCACCATGCAAATGGAATATAACCATAGTGCCAGGGGCAGACTGACCATTCGGGCACCATCAGGGTTGCCAGTCTCAGTAAAAGCAGGGACAGTTTGTAAAAATCTGTGTATTTTTACATCTGTCCCTGAAATGACCACTACCAAAATACTTTTGCTGTACAAACCTCTCCACTGCCTCCTCAGCCAATGGGAGATGGGAAAAAACTGTAGAAAGTCAACCATCACTGCAGCCCTCCACCAGTCGGGGCTTTATAGAATGGCCTGACGCAAGCCTCTCCTCAGTGAAAGACACATGAAAGCCCACATGGAGTTTGCTAAAAAACACCTGAAGGACTCCAAGATGGTGAGAAATAAGATAAGATTTTCTGGTCTGATGAGACCAAGATAGAACTTTTTGGCCTTAATTCTAAGCGGTATGTGTGGAAAAAACCAGGCTCTGCTCATCACCTGTCCAATACAGTCCTAACAGTGAACCATGGTGGTGGCAGCATCATGCTGTGGGGGTGTTTTTCAGCTGCAGGGACAGGACAACTGGTTGCAATCGAGGGAAAGATGAATGCGGCCAAGTACAGGGATATTCTGGATGAAAACCTTCTCCAGAGTGCTCAAGACCTCAGACTGGGCCGAAGGTTTACCTTCCAACAAGACAATGACCCTAAGCACACAGCTAAAATAACGAAGGAGTGGCTACACAACAACTCCGTGACTGTTCTTGAATGGCCCAGCCAGAGCCCTGACTTAAAACCAATCGAGCATCTCTTGAGAGACCTAAAAATGGCTGTCCACCAACGTTTACCATCCAACCTGACAGAACTGGAGAGGATCTGCAAGGAGGAATGGCAGAGGATCCCCAAATCCAGGTGTGAAAAACTTGTTGCATCTTTCCCAAAAAGGCTCATGGCTGTATTAGATCAAAAGGGTGCTTCTACTAAATACTGAATAGGGTCTGAATACTTAGGACCATGTGATAGTTCAGTTTTTCTTTTTTAATAAATCTGCAAACATGTCAACAATTCTGTGTTTTTCTGTCAATATGGGGATTAAAACTTAAATGATTTTAGAAAATGGCTGCAATATAACAAAAAGTGAAAAATTTAAGGGGGTCTGAATACTTTCTGTCCCCACTGTATATGTATACTGTGCATGTGTGTGTGTATACCAGTGGCGGACCGTCCATTAAGGGTGCACAGGCACCACCCCTCTCTCCGGCCCACCCCCTATATGAATAATGGATGTATTCATGCATAGCATGAATCTATCCATGGCCACCGTGGCCACCCCCTTTTCAGGCGTCCGGTCCCTTTTAGGATACCAGGAGCCTGAATTACAGCAGTAGGAGTGTTTTTTTGAAGCAACGGATGTGAGGGCTGGGCTCAGCCTTTCCTTCTCTGAGCTGGCCGCTCAGCTGTCAGCTAATTGCCAGCTCCTATCTCTCCACAGTTACTCAGCTGTTGATGATATCCTGCTTGTTAGTCCTGCCTACTTAAGCCGTACAGTCCAGAGGTGCTCTGCCTTTGCCTTGGTCACATCACAGAAACTATCTCCTGTGATCCTGTTCAAGACTTGCTTTGCTGACATCCCTTCTGGCTCCATATCCTGCTTGCTGTTCCACTACATTGAACCCTGACTTCTGGCTTGGCTGACTATCCTTTCCAGTTACTGAACTTTGGCTATGTTTTGACTATGTTTGTTCTTTTTACTTTTATTATTAAACAAGTGTGATTTAACTGTACTTCTGTCTCGGCCTGATTTCATGGTTTCTGACAACTGATTAGAGCCAGAGGCTCTAATAAGCTTCAAAAAAGGGTGAACTCGGAGCGCAGAGCATTGTGTCTGGAGCACACCCATGAATATTTGCTTTTCTAACACTGAACTGCCTCTCCACCCATCAGGAAGCACGGGTCTAATACCCATCACCTGATTGGCCTACAGGACAGGCGATCCTATTGGACACCTAGCAGGAGGAGAGAAGAGACGCAAGGTGGAAGCATGGAGGACACAGGAGCCTCTGCCTGACCGGCTGCCTATCCCACAGCTCGCTGCTGCCTGACCGCTGCCCATTCCACAGCTCGCCACCATCACCTGAACCACCACCAAGATGGGGTAAGTGTCGTTCAAACAACGGGCGGGCGGGGGTGCTGGTTTAAATGCTACCAGGGGGGTCACAGTGGCTGAAATTGATGGGCACTGTGGCTGAATTTGATGGGCACAGTGGCTGCAATTGATGGGCACAGTGGCTGCATTTGATGACACAGTGGCTGCATTTGATGGCACAGTGGCTGCATTTGATGGCACAGTGGCTGCAATTGATGGGCACAGTGGCTGCATTTGATGGGCACAGTGGCTGCATTTGATGGCACAGTGGCTGCATTTGATGGGCACAGTGGCTGCATTTGATGGCACAGTGGCTTCAATTTATGGGCACAGTGGCTGCATTTGATGGGGACAGTGGCTGCATTTGATGTTCACAGTGGCTGCATTTGATGGGCACAGTGGCTGCATTTTATGGGTACAGTGGCTGCATTTGATGGCACAGTGGTTGCAATAGATGGCACAGTGGCTCCATTTGATGGGCACGGTGGCTACATTTTATGGGCACAGCGTCTGCATTTGATGGGGACAGTGGCTGCAATTGATGGGCACAGTGGCTGCATTTGATGGGGACAGTGGCTGAATTTGATGGGGACAGTGGCTGCATTTGATGGGTACAGTGGCTGCAGTTGATGAGCACAGTGGTTGCATTTAATGGGGACAGTGGCTGCATTTGATGGGGACATTTGATGGGCGCAGTGGCTGCATTTGATGGCACAGTGGTTGCATTTGATGGCACAGTGGCTGCATTTGATGGCACAGTGGTGCAATTGATGGGCACGGAGGCTGCATTTGATGGGCACAGTGGCTGCATTTGATGGGGCAGTGGCTGCATTTGATGGGCACAGTGGCTGCATTTGATGGGCACAGTGGCTGCATATGATGGGCACAGTGGCTGCAATTGATAGGCACAGTGGCTGAATTTGATGGCACAGTGGCTACAATAGATGGCACAGTGGCCGCATTTCATGGCACAGTGGCTGCAATTGATGGCCACAGTGGCTGTATTTGATGGCACAGTGGCTGCATTTGATGAGCACAGTGGCTGCAATTGATAGGCACAGTGGCTGCATTTTATGGGCACAGTGGCTGCATTTGATGGCACAGTGGCTGCAATAGATGGCACAGTGGCTCCATTTTATTGGCACAGGCACAGTGGCTGCATATGATGGCCACAGTGGCTGCAATTGTTGGCCACAGTCGCTGCATTTGATGGCACAGTAGCTGCATTTGATGAGCATAGTGGCTGCAATTGATAGGCACAGTGGCTGCATGTGATGGGCACAGTGGCTGCATTTGATAGCACTATGGCTGCAATAGATGATGGCACAGTGGCTCCATTTGATGCCAAATGTTCTGCCATAAGGTGGGACTCTGGGGGCTCTGCAGTAAGGTGGGACTCTGGATGCTCTGCCTTAGGGTCAGACACTGGTTGCTGTATCGTAGGGTGGGACTCTGGGGGCTCTGCCATAGGGTGGCACACTGGGGGCTCTGCCATAGGGTGGCACACTGGAGGGCTCTGCCATAGTGTGGCACACTGGGGGACTCTGCAATAGGGTGGCACACTGGGTTCTCTGCCACATGGTGGCACACTGGGGGCTCTGCCGTAAGGTGGCACACTGGGGGCTCTGCCATAAAGTGTTACTCTGGGGGCTCTGCCGTAGGGTGGAACACTGGGGGCTCTGATGTAGTGTGACACACTGGGGGCTCTGCGGTAGGGTGGCACACTGGGGGCTCTGTTGTAGGGTGGCACACTGGGGGCTCTGCCATAGGGTGGCACTCTGCGGTCTGTGATGTGAGCGTGCCACTCATTATGACTGCTGTACTCTATATGTTGTTTTGTTTGTTGCTTACCCCTGACCCACATACTCTGTACATTATACTGTACATAGACTTGACCTAGGTGTTCATTGTCTCAACAGTTTCTGTTTTTTTTAAGTTCTTCTGTAAGGTTACCTCAGTAAACCAAAAATATTATTTTTTTTATGCATAAAAACCATACATAATGGAAACATTTATTTTAAAAACAAATGATCCTTTGACTGAGATGTATTTGTGTCTGTGAGATTTTCAGTTGCGACACATGGGTACAAGATCTGTGGTATGTTTGCATTTTTTACAGCAGATGCAGATTCTGTTCAATCCTCCTTTAAGACTCTCTCACTGGCCATGCCCATTGTTCACCATGGTGCACTATGCATGCCACAGGCCATCATCTCCCTAGTAGGGGTCCCGGTGCAGTATTTTGCCCAGGGGCCCATGATGCTATTAAGGTTGCACTGCCCATGAGAGGCTCCTTGTGAATTTACTGGGTCACCAGCTCTAAGTCTCCTACCACTCTGCATGTTGCCGAGCTTGGTGCCCCTCCGCATAGGTATGCCCACATTCATGTTGCATGAAAAAGATGACTGCTACATGGAGGCCATCTGTAAGCCTGGGGGGCCTCATAATCTCCTATTGCCCGTGGGCCCCATGAGTTGTCAGTCCGCCCTTAGTGCAGTATTTATTACAATTATACAGGTAAATAACTATATCAGAAATTAAGCTGATAAACTCACATAAAAAGCTGCTGCTCAGCATCTGAGTACAGGGATGTGATGTCAGCACTAAAGGCTCCACCCTTATGTGTTTAAATCAGTGGGACTATCTATCTATCTATCTATCTATCTATCTATCTATCTATCTATCTATCTATCTATCTATCTATCTATCTATCTATCTATCTATCTATCAGTCTTTGCAGTTTAGGTTGTCTCCCACCTTTGTCACATGGTTCTCCTGCTTCTTAGCAGTCACCGAGAGGCTTCCTCCTTTCTGACGCTATTACTCCCGTACACCTGTGCTTACTAGGGAAGGCCAAAGGGGAAGTACCTGGGTTTCCCATGTTAAAACCTTCTTAGCCCCGCCCCAGACTGAATCTCCACCCCACTTCCTATTTCAGGCCAGGAGCCTGGAAAGTTCTGGCTAAGAAACAATAGACTCAAATGCTCTCTTTTGATGCTCTCCTCCAGAGGGCGGGAGGAAGCAGATAAGCGGAACTTCCACCTTTGGGTGGAACTCCGTTTTAATGCTGAGCATGTCCTAAACTTCACAAGCTCTCTCGTGTCTTTACTTGACACTGTACCCTTTACCGCAATCTCTCAACTCGGTGTCTTTAGTTGATTCCACCTCTTGGCACATAGGGAAACCACCGTATTTCGCAAGGCATTGCACATCATGAACCCAAGCTTGGTTCCTAGTCAAAGACCAAGCCACTAGGTAGGGAATATGAAGTACACCTGTTCCTGTCACCCACCATTGTCACCCACTTCCACTGCTGGCTGGCCACTACTCCTTATTTACGTTGTGGAAATTTTATGAAGATGTATTTTAATATGTATTGTCACAGTGTCTCCCAGTGTTAGTTCTTCCGCAACCCGCTCTAAAGACCTGACTCGGGCAGACTGACGCTGGTTGAGAGCCGTTAGGTAGTGGAAAGCTTCCTGTTGTTTGGAGAGAGGTGTTTGCAGAGTGGGGATATGTCCACCAGTGAAGGGCACCTGTGAAATGCACAGAACGATCATCTGGGGGGATGTGTTCTCTCTGTAAACACATTATTGGTTTAGCGGATGTGCGCTTGTGTCACCCCTGTATGCCTGATCAACCTATTTGAGGTGCCATGACATACAGTAGGTGACCGCGATATTGTGTCAATCTCGCCACATTTCTCGGCGAGATTTGACACCTGCGAGCCCCGTCGCAGGAGCCAGCGCCGAGATGGCTCACTCATTGGGAAAGGAAAACTTTGTTTTCCTTCCGCGATGAGTGACAGGCAGTGCTGACAGCTGTCTGGTATGAATCCTGAGGCGGGAACACCGCGCCAAATTTTAAATGAAAAAACTGGCGTGGGTTCCCCCCCCAGGGGCATACCAGGCCCTTAGGTCTGGTATGGATCGTAAGGGGAACCCCTACACCGAAAAACTGGCATGGGGGTCCCCCCCCAATCCATACCAGACCCTTATCCGAGCACGCAGCCCGGCCGGCCAGGAAAGGGGGTGGGGACGAGCGAGCCCCCTGCGGGGGCCCCCCCACCCCGAAGCACCTTGTCCCCATGTTGATGAGGACAAGGGCCTCTTCCCGACAACCCTGGCCGTTGGTTGTCGGGGTCTGCGGGCGGGGGGCTTATCGGAATCCGGGAGCCCCCTTTAATAAAGGGGCTCCCAGATCCCGGCCCCCCACCCTGTGTGAATGAGTTTGGGGTACATGGTACCCCTACCCATTCACCTAGGGAAAAGTGTCAATATAAAAAAAAACACAGTACACAGGTTTTAAGAGTAATTTATTAGTCAGCTCCAGGATCTTCTTCCAACTTCGGGGGGTCTCCTTCCGACTTCTCCCGGTGTTTGGCCTCTTCTCCCGATGTTTGGCCTCTTCTCCCGGGCTCCGCCGCTATCTTCTTCCAGCTCTATTGCCAGAGAGGGGCCCGGTCTGCTGCCGCTGTCTTGTCGCTGCTGTCTCGCCGCCGCTGTCTCGTCGCTTCTTCTCTGCTTCTCTTCTTCCCCGATGTTGACACGACGCTCTCCCCAGCTTGAATGCTGTGTGCGAGCTGCGGAGCCATTTATATAGGCGGTGACCCCGCCCCCTTACAACGTCATGGTCCCAGCATGCGCAGGGACTCTGGCGTCATAAGGGGGCGTGGTCCCAGAGTCCCTGCGCATGCTGGGACCATGAGGTCGTAAGGGGGCGGGGTCACCGCCTATATAAATGGCTCCGCAGCTCGCACACAGCATTCGAGCCGGAGAGAGCATCGTGTCAACATCGGGGAAGAAGAGAAGAAGAGAAGAAGCGGCGACAAGACAGCTGCGACAAGACAGCGGCGGCGAGACAGCGGCAACAAGACAGCGGCAGCAGACCGGGCCCCTCGCTGGCAATAGAGCTGGAAGAAGATAGCGGCGGGGCCCGGGAGAAGAGGCCAAACACCGGGAGAAGAGGCCGAACACCGGGAGAAGTCGGAAGGAGACCCCCCGAAGTTGGAAGAAGATCCCGGAGCTGACTAATAAATTACTCTTAAAACCTGTGTACTGTTTTTTTTTATATTGACACTTTTCCCTAGGTGAATGGGTAGGGGTACCATGTACCCCAAACTCATTCACACAGGGTGGGGGGCCGGGGTCTGGGGGCCCCCTTATTAAAGGGGGCTCCCGGATTCCGATAAGCCCCCCGCCTGCAGACCCCGACAACCAATGGCCAGGGTTGTCGGGAAGAGGCCCTTGTCCTCATCAACATGGGATCAAGGTGCTTTGGGGTGGGGGGGCCCCCGCAGGGCGCCCCCCTCCCCCAAGGCACCCACCCCCCCATGTTGAGGGCATGCGGCCTGGTACGGCTCAGGAGGGGGCGCTCGCTCGTCCCCACCCCCTTTCCTGGCCGGCCGGGCTGCGTGCTCGGATAAGGGTCTGGTATGGATTGGGGGGGACCCCCATGCCAATTTTTCGGCGTAGGGGGTTCCCCTTACAATCCATACCAGACCTAAGGGCCTGGTATGCCCCTGGGGGGGAACCCACGCCGTTTTTTTCATTTAAAATCAGGATTCATACCAGACAGCTGTCAGCACTGCCTGTCACTCACCGCGGAAGGAAAACAAAGTTTTCCTTTCCCGATGAGTGAGCCAGCGCGACATGCACAGTACCCTGTCGCCGAGAACCAGCGCAATGGTATCGCGCTGGAAACACAATCTCGCGGTCAGGTACTGTACACCTGCAGAGAAGATCCCATCAGCAGGAACGGTAGTCATTGTTTGGTTTGGTTGTTGTATAAATTCATTTTTCCTGTGTTGACATTCACATACTGTGTTTTACATCCTTATTTGGTCATATCCTGTGAGGTTACATCCTGTGTTGTCATATCCTTATTTGGTCATATCCTGTGTTGTCACATCCTGTGTCGCCATATGCTTATTTGGCCATATCCTGTGAGGTCACATCCTGTGTTGTCATACCCATATTTGGTCATATCCTGTGAGGTCACATCCTGTGTAGGAGGTGATTGGCTGTTGGAGACAGGCCTAAGAAAAAAGCAACAAAGGTGGGACTTTAAATGAAATGCGTGAATGTCCAGAAAACAAAACCGATTAACTACTAGGAAATTTTTTTATTAAATTCATAGAAATAAAACATGCATATAGTAATAATATATCAATCAAAATAGAGAGAAATATCAGCAATAATAGCAGCAAATATACATGATTCAATGAATGCAACAATTCTCCATGGTACACCAGTAACTATGTTAATACACAACCATATAAAATAAGGTATTGCCTGAAAAATAAGCCTCCAAAAAAACCTCAAAAAAAGGGAAAGGCATGACGCCCGTGAGAAACGTGACAATGGTAGCTTTTCACGTTTTGTGGCTGTTGTGCCACTCGTCAGCAGAAAGCATGTATCTTAATCTAGGATAGAAAATAAAAAAATGTCCCACCTAATCTCAATAACTCACAATCTCCTTTTCACAGACATGCAGACTAACCAGAACATAGATTGCCAAAAATGGGGAAAAGATCTCTCTATTTCTCCCTCGGCAATTCAATGGGAACAGTCATTCCTAAACATACATAAAGGGTCAAGAAACGTTACTACACAAGAAAATGGTTTCAAAATTGTATCACGGTGGTACCGTACCCCAACCCTATTACATAAAATTTACCCTGAAACATCTGCAAATTGCTGGAGATGTCATGCAGATGAAGGTACTCTACTGCACATTTGGTGGTCCTGCCCCTATGAACAAACGTACTGGAAGGAGATACATAGAATCACTTCACAAGTCACATCTTATGATCTAGAATTCTCTCCAGCCCAATTCCTGCTCCATCTCTCCCCCTTACCACATAAAACATACCACAAATCACTTGCAATGCACATGATAAACGCAGCGAAACAATGCATCCCCATATATTGGAACTCTCCACGTATCCCCACATTAAGAGAATGGTTCACTAAAATCCGGAAAATATCAGAAATGGAAGAACTAATTCACATTGCTCAAGATAACCCGTCTAAATTCACCAAAAAATGGAGTTGTTGGCTCCACTTTCAATCATCATCTGAATATATTAAACTCAATAACCCATCGAAATAATAAATTTTGCTCACACACCTGAAACATTATTCCTCAGATTTAATTTGATAAGCCCTTTTCAAATTAGTTTGTTTTTTTTACTCATTATATTGGCTCTCTAGAAATCTACAACTCCCGAACATGTCCCCAAAATACCCTAACAAAAGAAGCCGGAGAGGACCCTGAACACACCGTTCTCCCTTCCTCCTACTCTCCATAATTTATCTAGGCCCTTCTAATCTTTCCCTCTCCCTTTCCCCCTTTTTATTTTATCCCCCCTCCCTCTTCTCATTTCCCTCATCCCCCATCCCTCTCAAGCTACCTAACTCAAACAAATACCCGTTTTTCATAAGTAAACATTCGGTCACTTCCTTTACTATGCAGCACTCTAATTAAGCTCAGACTAGCTGTGTTTACTGTATTCACTACTCTTATATATCACAGAAGGATGAGGCCGGATAATAAGCAAAAACAGAGGGTGCCTTCTCTCTCCCCTGGACACAGTTTGAACCCATGTGGGGTGCTCGGGGTGGACAGAGGGCACTTTGAGCCTTATCCATGAAATCCACACGGGTATCTCACTGTTGAATCTCATTTCAAATATATACGTTTTATTTTGTCATACTCTCCTGTACAATGAACCTTATACCAATATATATAACTGTATGACAATGTTAATTATCTATATTTGTACTCTGTTAAAACTCAATAAAAAGTTGGAAAAAAAAACAAAAAACAAAAAAAAAAAAAAAGAAAAAAAAAATGATCTAGTAAATATAAACATGAAATGGAGGTGGGGTAATTAAAAAAGCCCCACACAAAGTGCATGCTTACGCATTGTGGTTTGTGAGATGGTGGTGGAGGCCGTACACTGCTCGACAATCAGAGATACCAACCCCCGGGAGCTGAGGTGGACGGACCGATGGGGGCAGCCCTACAGGGCGCCATCCAAGGCAGACAAGGACCCCTGAGGCAAACCTGAAGTGAAAAGTACAAATTGGATATCAAATTGCGACCATACCATGGAAGTGAACAGCTGTGTGTGATTAGAGAATACAGAGGTGAAGTTGCCAGAAAGAAGGAAGGATGTGTGACCATGTGGAAGACAAAAAACAGAAAGCTGGATAAAAGCACCCAAGCGAAACCGCAGAGAAAGCAAACCAGGCACCACAGAAAAGAAATGCAGGGAAAGAAAGAAAAAAAGCAAGAGGGCATAGCATAAGTAGAGATACCTGGTGTGTGAGATGGAGCAATGTGGAGGAAGAAAGACGGTATACATTCCCCAAACAGACGTGACATCCAGTGGAGTGGGAAGCCTCAAGAGCCAAACCCACCGAGGCTACGCCTAGTAGTTCATTGGTTTTGTTTTCTGGACATTCACGCATTTCATTTAAAGTCCCAACTTTGTTGCTTTTTTCTTAGACTAGTATAGGGATGGAAACGCATGACCTCATCTGGTCATAGTTTCATTTAAAGTCCCATGGGATGTTCAGTCCCAAACCCTTCTCTAATATTAATGTACAGGGATGGAAGTGCGTGAACTTGCTCCATTTTTTAATCCCATCACATTTGTTGTGATTTAGTATAAAATTACATTTGCCTCCTTTTATTTAATTGCTCGATCCTATTCTCATTATCAACTACCTTTATTTTTGGATATATTTACTAATTATTTTGATACCAGCTTTGTAAATGGTTCGTTGGTTTTGGTGGTGGCTCCTTTGGCCCCAATACACTGCCGACTGGTTTGTGTTTCCCCCCTTCCGGGAGCTGTGACGCGCCTGTCGGCCCCTCCCCCATCCCCTTAGGGATTGGTGGATTCGCCGCCACTGCATGTCAGCGTCACGCACTCCCCATCAGACGTGCGCGCCCTCTGGACGCTGACATGCTCGATTGGATGGTGTCCTTATTTGCAAGCAATACCTTATTTTATATGGTTGTGTATTAACATAGTTACTGGTGTACCATAGAGAATTGTTGTATTGAATCATGTATATTTGCTACTAGATGATATTGCTGATATTTCTCTCTATTTGTGATTGATATATTATTACTATATGCATGTTTTATTTCTATGAATTTAATAAAAAAATTTCCTAGTGGTTCATTGGTTTTGTTTTCTGGATATTCACGCATTTCATTTAAAGTCCCACCTTTGTTGCTTTTTTCTTATGCCGCGTACACACGAGCGGACTTTACGGCGGACTTTGCCCGGCGGACTGGATTTCGTCGGACAATTCGATCGTGTGTGGGCTCCAGCGGACTTTGTTTGCTCAAAAGTTGGACGGACTTATGCCGCGTACACACGAGCGGACTTTACGGCGGACTTTGCCCGGCGGACTGGATTTCGTCGGACAATTCGATCGTGTGTGGGCTCCAGTGGACTTTGTTTGCTCAAAAGTTGGATGGACTTAGATTTGAAACTTGTTTAAAATGTATCCGTTGAAATCGAGTCCGGTCGAAAAGTCCGCCGTCTGTATGCTAGTTCGACGGACAAAAAGCCACGCTAGGGCAGCTATTGGCTACTGGCTATGAACTTCCTTGTTTTAGTCCGGTCGTACGTCATCACGTACGAATTCGACGGATTTTGGTGGATTGTGTGTAGGCAAGTCCGTTCATTCAGAAAGTCTGTCGTAAAGTACGTCGAAAAATCCGCCGGGCAAAGTCCGCTCGTGTGTACGCAGCATCAGACTAGTATAGGGATAGAAACGCATGACCCCTCTGGTCATAGTTTCATTTAAAGTCCCATGGGATGTTCAGTCCCAAACCCTTCTCTAATATTAATGTTGGAGACAGGCCTTCCAGTTTGTGGCTTCCTGTTTGTGTGTGAATAAAAGAAGCAGTGAACTGCTCGGCGGCAGTCGTGCTGAGATGAGGACGTAAGAATGTGGTAATGTCTGTTTACTGGGGAAAGGGGGAGACATGGGTTATTTTAAGATGCATTATAGCATTATGGTGAAGGGGCGCTTATTAGCACAGGTGAGATTGGTTATGTATAGCCAAACTCTCCACCACAACATCTTCCTCCACAACCATAAATGTTGAATGTAATGTTCATTTACATACACTTAACCACAAGGGTTAACTCATTTACACTTGTAATTGTCTCTACATAATTGAGAGGAGCTGCTACACACAGAAGGTTTAATGCATTAAGATAAAAAAAGTCTGTCTTTACAATTCTTTTAAGTTAAATTAAAGTAACAGAACACATTGGTAAGATTTTATACAACCTGCTTACAAATGGTTTCATTTTAAATCCAGAAATGAAGGTATCCAATTTTTCAGACATTGCTGAACAATTAATCCTTTTGAAGGATGGTCTGTGTAAAGGTACCATATAAGAATTAATTTACAAATGATGTGAAATACTTACAATGGCCTATTTTTTAACATGTCATGTCAAGTATAATCTGGGGACAGGTAGCAGGTACAGAAGCTTCCTGGGGTGAGCCCATTTTCAGGCCCAGATACCAGTTCAATAGGGTAGTGGCAAACAGTGATGTGTTTATTTGTGCTATTTACAAGTCTATTTACAGGTGCTGTACAGTGAGGTGAACAGAAAAGTTAAAAAACTTCCAAAAAATAATCCTAGCCATGTCCCGGCACTAACTACACAATCAAATATCCTGATCATTAGGCTGTCCAAGCCTAACAGTTGCCAGCCTCCACAGACACAGCTTGCATTTCCCCAACTTTGCAACTCTAAACCCTCATACACGCGATCGGACTTTGTACAAACTTTCCCGTGGATTTTTCTACAAAGGGCGTTGGCCGTAAACTAATTAAGCATACACACGGCAGGACTTTTTCGGCAACAAACACGAATGTAGTGACGTCTCAACGTACTGGCGACACTTCAAAAATCTCTGGCGCCACCCTTTGGTCAACTTTGGTCAACTTCTGTATTGTTGTCTGATCTTTTGCATTGGTTCTGAGCATTCGTGTTTGTATTTTGTACAAAAGTCGATGGTTTTGTGTACACACGATTGGACTTTGCTTAATCGGACTTTTGTTACCGGAAAGTTTGTCCGATGTCCGATGAAAACCGAAAAAGTTTGTCCGATAGAGTGTACGCATGGTCGGATGTTGCCTTAAAACAGCTAATTTGCATGTTTGTTGTCAAAAATTCAGATCGTTTGTACGGGCCTTAAAGCCTCGTACACACGATCCGATTGTTGGCACGGGATTGTGTGATGACAGGCTGTTGGCCCATAATTAGTACACTCCTTCAGATAATTGTTGTCCAACTTTTGGCCAACAAATGTTGGATGCCAGGCTAGTAAATTTTCGGTGGACAACAGTCTGTTGTCAGATTTTCGTATAGTCTGTACAAAAGTCCATCACACAAAAGTCCAAAGTACAAACACGTATGATTGGAAGCAAGAAACGAACTGAAAGCGGTCGGTCTTCTAAACTAGCATTCGTAATGGAGAATTAATGGAGAATTTATGCCGCGTACACACGGTCGGACTTTTCGTCTACAAAAGTCAGACAGCCTGTCCGACAGACTTCCGGCAGACTTTCGGCGGACTTGCAGCGGACTTGCGGCATACTTTCTAACGAACGGACTTGCCTACACACGACCACACAAAAGTCCGATGGATTCGTACATGATGACGTACACCGGACTAAAATAAGGAAGTTCATAGCCAGTAGCCAATAGGTGCCCTAGCGTGGCTTTTTGTCCGTCGGACTAGCACACAGACGAGCGGATTTCGGGGTCCGTCGTAGTTACGACGTAAAGATTTGAAGCATGTTTCAAATCTAAAGTACGTCGGATTTGAGGCTAAAAAAGTATGTTGAAAGTCCGGAGAAGCCCACACACGATCGGATTACCAGCCAGCTTTAGTCCGTCAGCGTCCGTTGGACTTTTGTAGACGAAAAGTCCGACCGTGTGTACGCGGCATAACACTTGTGACGCAGCAAATTATGAAATGTCAAAATGCAGCGCACATTCTCTTCTTCTTTAATGGGATAATAATGAAGCTGCTTTGCTGGTGATACTGATGGAGTTATGGCAAACATATTTTCAAAGGCTTTTTTTTCTAGTGATATAAAGAATAATACTATAATGCTTGCTGTTTTATTTTTTGGGTAAGTTATCACAACACAATTATCCCGTAGTTTTTAAGATCAAAGACTATGACTATGACTATGACAAAGACTATGTTGGTGCCCCTTGTTAATTTCACATTGTATTTTTTAAAATGTAACTGTCTACTCCCAAATTGTTGTTTGAAGTAAAGCACATAGCCAAGTTTTATGCCCTGTACACACGGTAGGATTTTCCAACAACAAAACCGTGGATTTTTTTCCAAAGGCTGTTGTCTCAAACTTGTCTTGCATACACAAGGTCACACAAATGTTGTCGGAAATTCCGAACATCAAGAACGCGGTGACGTACAACACGTATGACGAGCCGAGAAAAATTAAGTTCAATAGCCAGTGTGGCTCTTCTGCTTGATTCTGAGCATGCGTGGACTTTTGTGCATCGGAAATGTGTACACACGCTCAGAATTTCCGACAACAAGTTTTTGCGAGAATATCCACCCTTCACGAACACCGAGCTTCCATTGGGACAACCTTTTATTGAAAAAGTGCTCTTCGATGCAACACAATCTAACGCTCTTGGGCAACCATGTAACCAGAACTGCTCTGACCTTCAGAAGAATCTCTTTTCAATGTATTTTTGAATATTTGCAATGGTATCCACACCCATAGTATCATGGAATGTGCGTGGAGTGAATGAACCTTTAAAAAGGACCATGATCTCCTCTGGTTTGCGCAAATTCCATCCGGCCATTATTGCCCTTCAGGAGACACATCTCCTGAGGGACAATGTGAGTTGCTTGCAGTATGCTTGGGTGGGCAAGTCCTATCATTCCACTCACACTGCTTATTCTCGTGGGGTGAGTGTACTGATACACAAAGCTCTGACATACCAGGAACTGGACTTGCTAGTGGATAGTGCTGGTAGATTTGTATTCATTTACTGTAAGTTGTATACCTTAACATTGCCGATAGCCTTTATATATATTCCACCCCCGTTTTCACGGGAGGTGCTGCAGTTGTTGCTGACGTACCTGGCGGGCAAACCTGATGTCCCACTGCTGATCATGGGAGATTTTAACTGCTACCTAGACCCTAAATTGGATAGGCATCCCCCAGTCCCTTCTCCTAGGGGTTGCAGGGGTACAGCGCTCAGTCGCCTAATTGTGGAATTAGGTTGGACCGACCTATGGCGCATACATAACCCTAATGTAAAGCAGTTTTCATGCTTCTCTAAAACTCACGGATCTCTGTCCCGTATAGACCTTAGTATAGGCACCCCTAATTTGCTAGAATGTATTTCTAAGATAGAGTACTTCCCTCTTGGAGTATCTGACCACTCACCTGTGGCTGTGTGGCTGATTGCCCAACCTAATTACCTAGGGCACCATGGAAACTCAACGCCTTCTGGCTGAAACTGTTTAATTCCCCAGAACAAATTTCCAACCAAATAGAACTATTCTTTAACTCTCATAAACATTTAACAGATAAAATTCAAAACTGGGAAGCCTTTAAGGCCTACCTTAGGGGAGTGTTTATTGCTGAGATAGCCACGGTCAAAAGAAACTCCTCAGCACTATTGGAGCAGGTTGGGGATCAGGTGCGTCAGCTGGAGCTTACCTATGTTACCGACCCTACAGAGTCTGCGAGGGAGGCGTGGATTTCGGCCCAGGATTCACTGGACCGCTTGAGAACCTCCGCCGCAGAACGCAAAAGGTTCTTTAGCAAGCAGGCATTTTATGAAGAAGGGGAAAAAACGGGACGTCTGTTGGCAAAAATAGCCAGGTCACAACAACTGTCTCCTACAGTTGGGGCGATTCGCACGGCCAGTGGAAAGGTGTTCAATGGCCCGGATCAAGTTTTATCAGAACTAGCATCCTTCTACAAGGATCTCTATGGAGCGAGGGACGATTACACAGATAACGAGCTAGAGGCATACCTTTCAGGGATTGATCTGCCCTCTCTGCCTGAGGAGGCTAGACAATCACTGGAAGCTCCCCTGACATTGGAAGAGTTACAACATGCGGCATGCTCCTTTCCTACGTGCAAGGCTCCAGGAGAGGATGGTATCCCCATGGAAGTTTTTGCCCAGTATGGCGAGTGGATAATGCCACACCTGTTGGAAGTGTTCAATGACTCGCTTAGGGAAGGCAGTTTACCAACCTCCATGACTAGAGCTAATATAATTTTATTATTGAAACCTGGAAAGGATCTGGTTGACCCAGGCTCATATAGGCCTATATCTCTACTTCAAAGTGATGTTAAAATCCTGGCTAAGGTCCTGGCGCTTAGGGTCAACCGGATCATTGATTCCATATTACATCCCGATCAGGCCGGGTTTATGCCGCAAAAATCCACTGCCACCAACCTCAGATGCCTATTTTTAAATATGCAGCTGCAGTCGGACATTGAGGGGAGCAGGGCTCTGCTTTCCCTAGATGCCAATAAGGCGTTTGACAGTGTGGGCTGGAGATATCTATGGGCGGTACTATCAAAGTTTGGGTTTGGAAATCGCTTCATAGCTTGGGTTAAACTGCAGTATGCCTCTCCGAAGGCGACCATTAGGATGTCAGGTAGGATGTCTCATGCATTTGCTCTGAACAGGGGCACAAGGCAGGGATGCCCCCTGTCCCCCCTGCTCTTTGCCATTGCCATTGAGCCATTGGCGGCTGTAGTGAGGGCCAGTCAGGGGATCACAGGTTTTAAATATGGGAACCTCCACGAAAAGATTATGCTGTATGCTGACGACATGATGCTTTTCCTGGGGGACACCACAATGTCTTTGGCGGAAGTGACAAAAATCATTACCGGATTCGGCCACTTTTCTGGCCTGACAATAAACTGGTCTAAGTCGGCTCTGATGTTGCTGGACGAGGGGGGGTGGTTAATTTGCCAGATTCCTGCTCGGTTCCGGTAACGTCATCATTTAAATACTTAGGCATACAAATTTCACCTAAACTAGCGGAATGTTGTCCTTTAAATATACATCCCCTGCTATCTAGATTTAGGGACAAAATTAATACATGGAACAGGCTCAAACTTTCACTGGCGGGTAAGGCAAATGTAATAAAAATGATACTAATGCCACAGCTACTCTATTTCTTACACAACTCCCCAGTAGTGATACACTTAAAGATTTTTTAGGGTGGTTAACACTCTTTTCCGAAGATTACTGTGGAATATGGGCACACCTAGAATCAAGCTGGAACAACTACAAAACCCTAAGGACAGCGGAGGGCTGGCAGTACCCAACCTTTGGCTGTACTATATAGCAGCTCAGCTGCAACATTTGGTTGGCTCCATGGCCCGGGACCCTACTGGCTCATTGGCGCAGTTAATGCTGATTGGGACAGGAGCGGAAACAATCCCGATAGGCCTTGAGGCCCAGTTGTTTCCCAAGTCCAATAAACCGACACCCACTCTTACCTTAATACAGAAAATTTGGAATAAGGGAAGGCAGCTGCAGGAAGTGACAGGTTTCACGGAATATAGCCCAATATGGGGGAATCTCTCATACATCGAGTTAGCAAAGCTGCAACAGGGTCCCAAATGGAGCTCCTTTGGTGTTAACCTTTTATCCCATATATTTAGAGATGGCAAGCTGCTGACGTTTTCAGAGCTACAAAATAAATATAACTTGCCAAATACTATGTACTATTCTTATATCCAGCTCAAACATGCGGTGGACACACAGGGAAAAGCTGCTCCTTGGACTCTGTCAACCACCCCCATTTTTCATTTGATACAGTCCAGCACAGAAACTAAAGGATTCATCTCATATTGCTATCAAATGCTATTGATGCAACTTTTGAAAGCACACCCGACTAGGGCACCATCCCTATGGGAGCAGGATATAGGTCCAATTACGGGAGATCAATGGGAAGAAGTTCTACAATCCACTAATATATGCTCTCTCAATGTGGCCCAAAAGGTATCCCAACTATATATAGTACTTAGAGTGCACTACACCCCACTTAAACTTTATAATATGGGTAGAAGGTCTGATCCTTTATGTAATAGATGTGAACGACATCAAGGTGATCTCATTCATCTACTTTGGAGATGTCCAAAACTCCATAGGTATTGGAGTGAGGTTATGGGAACACTTAACCAAGTGTTCCAGACTAACATTCCCCTAGACCCAATTCACTGTATTTTAGGAGTCCTAGAAGATATTGTCCCAGAAGAGATGACTAGAATAGCACTCACTAGGGCACTGTTCCAGGCACGCAAACTTATATTGCTTGGCTGGAAATTGACCTCGCCGCCATCAGTGAAATCTTGGATAACGCATATGGGTAGCACCTTGATTATGGAAAAATGCATTTACCAACATAGAGGCAGCTCTAATAGATTTGAGAGCATTTGGGCACCATGGTTGGATACCCCTGGACTGAGTCCTAAGGAGCTGGTAATGTCCAGACTGCTACAATGTCCAGGGGGGGGGGCCCATGAGGTTCTTTAAAATATTATTGACCATAGGGTGGTAGAGCACTGGAATGTTATAGAGTTTTCCGTAATAAATGATGATTGGAATGTACTATTCACATGAATGTATGTTGCTGCATGATGCTTGTACAATGGAAGCTATGTAAACTTGTTCAATAAACACCTTTTTGATTTAAAAAAAAAAAAAAATTAGAGATGCTATCTGTCATCCAAATACAAAGAACATAACCAAAAAGTGCATTCTATCTAGGGACTTTCTTCCCTTTTTTTAGATGTTTTTCATTATTGGTTGGACTTCAGTGTCCCTATATTGAAATTTTAGCGCTACACATATTTTTATATTTTTCATATCAGTTTTATTGTATTTTTTTCAAGGCTGATCTTTGTTTTATTTTATTTTTAGTTTTACTCCATAATATTTTTGTGTGTGTTTTGTGTGTTAAGTTACCACAACACCATTGATATCTTATATTATTTAATCTCAAGAAGGTTGCTTGGTGTTGGTGTCCCTTGTTAATTTCACATTGTATTTTTGAAATGTACCTGAATACTCACAAACAAACTGTCCTTTTTGAAGGAAAACACACATAGGCGAGTATAATTGAAACAAACAACACTTTATTAAAGGCTCAGAACCAAACAAAGAGGGAGGCAACGCTGGATAAACAGCAGAAATTGGCGAAGCCTTGGACCCCCAAGGCAGACATCAATTCTTTAACATCAAAATTGGTGGCCTGAGCAGTCCTTATCTAAGGGAGTGCAGTCTGGTCCAGAAGTCCCAGAGATCATGAAAGCAGCAGATGACATCTGTGTCCCCAGGCTGTGGTACTACAAGAGGCTGCATCTTTTGCCAGACCAGACTGGACCCAGGGTCATCACTTTCTGGTCCTCTTTCCACGCTTCCTTCCCGGCTGTGGCTCTGGTGTTGGAGATGTGGCAGGAGGAGGAGTAGGACCTGGAGGAGGAGGAGTAGTATTAGGACCTGGAGGAGGAGGAGGAGGAGTAGTAGGACCTGGAGGAGGAGGAGGACCATGTGTGAGGTCACAAATGTGGGTAGCAGATGTTATTTGGCCCCTCAACCCCTTATTGAGAGCTTCCAAAATTAAGGACTCACACAGGAGTCGTTGGCCCTCCTCCATCTGCAGCAATTTGCAGGCAGTTATGCAAGCAAAGTCCTCCTCCACAGTGTGGGGGGTTCTCAGGGCCTCTGTAGCCTTCCAAAAGAGACCTATGGCAGCCTCCTCCAGGGTACTCCTCTTCCTGCCACTTTGTCTTTGCAGGTGTAGGGGAGGGACCTGGATATCAGGCAGCCTGCTTGGCCCTGCCACCTCCTGGCTGAGACTTCCCTGTGTATGAAAAAGGGACATGGTTTTAATTTTTGCTTCATCAATCACAATCATAAATTAGTACTCCAAACTAACATCTAGTTAACATCATTGATTGGATAAGCAGAAATATTTAGAGAAATGCTATACCTGGCTCAAGCTGGGCTCCTCCACATGTTGCTGCCTGGAAGGCCCAGGTTGGACGTCAGAAGCCTCAGCTGGGGGGAAGGAAGCTTGGAAGGAAGACTGGAGAGTGCTGGCCTGGGTTCAGTCTGACCTGCTAGAAAATGCAGCCTGTCATAGTACCACAGTCTGGGGACATAAATGTCATCTGCAGCTCCAGATCTCTGGGAATCCTGGACCTTCTTGTGCTCCCTTAGATAAGTGCTCCTCAGGCCACCAATTAGGATCTTCAAATAGCTGATGTCTGTCGTGGGGATCATCGTCTTCACAAATTCCAGCAATTGATCCAGTGCTGCCTTCCTCTTTGTTTGGTTCTTATATTCCGGGTGGTTTATCTCCCATAGACAAGGCAGCTCCCTGAACATATCAAAGAAGATTGCCATAAAGTCGTTATCTTTCAAGATATCCATTTTCACTGCAAGACACAACACAAGACAAACCCTAATGTCAGGCAAAACTCTCCTAATCTTGTTACTATATAGGCCTCAATCTAGAAGCAGTATAGGCCCAAGTTTGGCTCTTACCTTCATTATCACGATCGGCGCCTCCGATACTCCTTCCTCCGCTCACAGATCGTATGTACTACGCACGTGTGTTACGCTTTATAGACACTGCGCATGTGTGAAACTCCGCCCGCCCCTGATATTCTTTCTAGTCTATTCCCCACCCCTTCTCGTTCGTCGCAGTGGGGGAAGAGCACATGGCGGAGTCAGAGCAGGTGCATGCTAATTATAGCAACGAGGAGGAGGGGGAGGAAAGCCCGGAGCCGGAAACGTCTGGATCCAGAAGGAGAAGATTTAAGGCATCAAATATGTCCTTTGGGGAGATGTTGGAGATGGTCGACATCCTGAAGAGGGCCGACTATGATAGAAAGTATGGACCTTACCCCAATCCCTATGTCAGAAAGGCCAAGATCATGGCAAAGTGGTCAAGAGTCTGCACCGGAATTTCGGGGTACGTCGATTGAAAGATCAGCTCAGGAAGCGGTGGTCAGACCTGAAATTAAGAGAACATGAGTAGTACAGAAGGATCAGGAGAGTGCTGCAAAAAAGTAAGTAGTTGTGCTGTGTTCCTATTCTTTTTGTGCTTATTACGTTCGTGCTGATCCATGTGCTTTTCTGAACTGTTGTACAGTTTAAAATGGCAACTTTCATGTTCATGGGAACATTATTCGTTCATATCAAAATTTTTATTTCGGCCTATAAAACACCATTGTTTTGGCCATATGCATTTGACCACATTTTTTTTTTTAGTCACCACAACAGGTGAGTGTCTGCGACCACAGGCTCAGGTAAGAGATGGATGCCGGCATATTTATAATACATGTTTTTTTTTTTGGTTTCTATCTTTTTAGGTGATCATGATGTTGTGGATCCTGATCATTGGGAGATCATGGGGTGTAATGTTGCATTGGAAAACATCACGAAAAACATCAATGATGTTATTAAAAAAATAAGAACATCACTGATGTTTTGGGGAGAGTTTAAAACCCCTCCAAAGCCCTTTCTTTTATGGTGTGCTACAATTTTTTAATTTTTTGTCGAATTGTAGAAAAGCCAAATTTTGAAGAGGCACACAGTGTGTAAACATGTGCTATCTGCCATCGCGAGAGATCAATGGACGTGTTTTGGGGGTGCAAAACCTTCCTTAATAATAAAGTATCTGAGAGGAAGGGGTTGCTCCCCCAAAACACGTCCCTTGATCCCCCGTGATGGCAGCTAGCACATGTTGACATTCGTAAATTGGTGTGCATTTTCAAAATTTGGCTTTTCCGGGGGTGACTTCACCCCATCTGAACGCAATATCAAACACAGTTCCTAAATACTCATGTCTGATATTGCCTTCAAGTTCTACCAAATGTCAACTTTGTAAGTTCAAGATTTGTGTCTTTCTTGTTGGTTTGAAACATGCCTGTTTTATCTTAAATAGACATTTCTACTTTTTATAATGCCACTCCAAAAATTATTATACAACAAACATGTTGGTTTGTTTTAAAAACCTTTTACACTTCCGGTTCCGGCGCCACATGAGGAGGAGGTAAGCGGCTCCAGCTCCCGCACAGCTCCTCACAAAACCGGCATATAAGCCAGCCACAGCACCGGGGAAACCCCCATCGCCTCCGCTTCATCCCAGGCAGGCATGGATCGCTTTGTGGAGCGATCATACGCTCGGGCGCTGTCCTCGCCCCCCTCCACAGCTCCGCCGGCGGGAGACACAGCGGACGAATCAGCCAAGATGGCGGCCGCTCCGGACTTAACAGAGCGGCCTCAGCAGCAGCCACAGCCTCTCCCTGCCCCAGCTGTGACAGAATCCGACCCCGCATCCCCTGCCAACATTGCCCAGGCGGTAGTTCAACTTCTGGGGCCATCCCTTATAGCCACTGTGGACGCAGCGGTACACAGGGGGCTTGAACAGCTGCACATAGAACTCCAGGCCCAGGCCCAACGCATCTCCCAGACGGAGGAAAGAATTTCAATATTAGAAGATGACTGCACTGCCTCATCTGCAGCACTTGCACGCATAAATGCTTCCCACAGAGACATATGGGACAAATTAGACGATTTGGAAAATCGCTCAAGAAGAAATAATCTGCGCATCATTGGTCTGCCAGAGTCGATCCCAGCTCCCCACCTTACAAACATTTGTGCAAAAACCATTCCAGAACAACTTGGCCTCCGCATACCATGCACGGTTGAACGAGCACACCGCATGGGCCAATACTCTGACACACGTGCTAAACCCCGGCATGTGATAGTGAAATACTTAAACTACGCCGACAAAAACGCCATAATGCAAAAATTCCGTCGCACACGCTCCCTGGTGGTGGATGGCGCGAAACTGCTACTCTTCGCGGACTACTCCATAGAGGTAATGAAACAACGCAAGGCATTCTCCTCGGTATGCTCCACTCTGCACCACAATCAGATCCGATTCTCCCTAGCCTATCCAGCTGTCCTCCGTGTTCAAACATCTGAAGGGGAGCAACTCACCTTCCATACACCAGAAGAGGCGGAGACCTACCAAACTAACAGAAGCTCCGAAATGGAACACAGTGCCGCAGCAGAGGGGTCACCATCGTCATCTTCACAACATACCTATGGACCCCCTAAACACCCCCGAAGCCCAACCAAACCTCCATATAAGCGCAGCCGCTTCACCAACCAGGAAGACCGCTCTGGGAATCGTTGAAGGAACTGATGGTGGACTCCACATCACCACCCTTTTGACATCGTCACCTTAGGACGGGAAGTATCAACCCATCTTTTATATTTTGTCCTATAAAAATCTTTATCATTAAGATGAAGATGTTTTTTTCTTTTTTCTTTTTGAGGGTTTTATAAACTCCCGTACATGCTCCCTATAGAGCACTACCCCTTCCAGCCTGTGGCTAAAGTTACACAGTTAAGAATTATAACGCTATAATGTTATAGCCATGTTAATCAATGACTGCCATAACCCCCCATTACCTGGGAAACCTTCCCTTACAAAGACACTTGAAATGTTATGTTTGTATGTATTTTCTAATTTTCGGCTACTTAAGCCTAATTTTAAGAGGAGGGCTCTCCCCTATGTTCAGTATACCTCGCCATTGATTACTTTACGCCTGCACTACCTCCTCAGGAGATCCCCCCCGAACCACCCCCCCTTCCTATCCTACTCCCCCCCCCTCCCTATTCCCCTTTCCTCTCCCTCACCCTCCCTATCCCCACCCCCCGTTGCTACCGCCCTGCCCCTAGCTGAGGAGCTGGCAATCAATGGGAGCTACGCTGGCTAGATAGGTGAGACCTCATGTGGAAAAAAGAGAAGTCCACAACTCGAGATTTGTATTACCTTACACGATATACTGCCTTAACTAATGTTTACATATTATTGTTGCTTAGAGAAGTTTAAGTTCATGTTTGCCAGCCTAATTCCTATGTCTTCAGGGGTTCCGAGGCGCTTTGGCGGCTCCCAGGAGGTAGATAATACATCCACTCAGGGGCTTCTATACAAGCCCCTAAACCAAAACACTTTCAAATGCCAACTATGTCACAGTCTACACCAGGGAGTCACCTAAAGTTTGTCTCATGGAATGTTAAGGGGCTACGTTCCCCCAACAAACGTATGTCCATTCTCAGACACCTGCGGCGTCTCCGGGCAGATGTGGCTCTACTTCAGGAGACACATCTGGCTGCAGACGATCTGCAACGTCTACGTAAATTGTGGGTGGGCTCTGTATATGGCTCACCAGCAGTGGGGCGTAAAGCAGGGGTTGCTATCCTCCTGCATAAAAATCTACAACACAAAGTCAGAGATATCAAGGTTGACTCAGAGGGAAGAAAAATGACTCTACATCTGACCATAGATGACAAATACATAGCACTTACTAACATCTATGCTCCCAACTCTCCTGACACCTCCTTCTTCCAGGACTTAGTGAAATGGGTGCTGACTACACCAGAGACGCTACACCTATTGGGCGGGGACTTTAACTCAGTCATGTCCCCCTTGGCTGATCGTTCGGGCCCCCCTACACACAGAACACAAACCCGTACTTCCCCATCATGTACAACCACCCTATTGGCACAAACCATTGCCTCCATACAATTTGAGGATGTATGGCGCCTAATGCACCCAACGGAACGGGAATACTCCTTTTTCTCGCCCCCGCACAACACGTTTTCACGTATAGACTATTTTTTTGCCTCCCCATCCCTGAGCTCCATAATCAGTGCACCAGACATACAAGACGCAGTGATCTCAGATCACAGCCCAATCGTGATTCATCTCACCCAAACAGCTCGCTCATCTCCCTCCCCTACTTGGCGTTTCCCCTCCTATTTAAGTGACAATGAAGACTTTAAACATACATTATACTGCGCCTGGGAGGAATACATCTCCACTAATGGAGCACACATTACGGACCCTAACCTGTTCTGGGAAGCAGGCAAGGCCTTCTTAAGAGGTAAAATAATTTCGTACACAGCCCAGTTTAAAAAGAAAGCCAAGCAACAGTATAGTAAATCAAGCGAAGCCCTACGACAGGCTCATGAGCAGCTCACGTTAAATCGCACCATAGAAAACATACAAAAATGGAGACAGGCCAAAAGCACCTTTGACCTGTGGGCAGAACAACATGAAGCGGCCAAAACATCTTACTCCCAATTACATTTTCATAGATTTGGAAACAAGGCTGGTAGGCTTCTGGCCAAGATGTGCTCAGGCCCCAGACATCCCACCCGTATCTCAGCTCTTAGAGCTAAGACAGGGTCTTTGACCACCTCCCCAGCTGAAATAAGCAACCTACTCGTGGAATACTATACCAATCTATACAAAGCTGACCCGACTGACTTACCTACCACTGACTTACTACTCGACAAAATACGCTTACCCAAACTCCACCACACACAATTAGAGACGATTAATGCCCCCATCACCGTCGATGATATTCGGTTCACGATCAAAAACATGGCCACGGCCAAAGCCCCGGGACCCGACGGTTATACCGCTGAATTCTATAAAATGACTAGAGAATTCATCCCTGATACTTTAAAACATGTCTACGCAGCTATGTGGGACGGAGGGCCCTATCTTCCTACGGGTACACAGGCTCACATCAAATTAATCTCTAAAAAAGGGAAAGACCCCCTATTACCGGGCTCATACCGACCAATTTCATTAATAAATGTTGATGTCAAAATTTTGTCCAAAATAATTGCGACACGGCTAGCTCCCTTACTTCCATCTCTATTGCACCCAGCTCAATCTGGCTTTGTCTCGGGCAGATCGGCCACCCTAAACATCCGTAAGGTTTTAATGGCTCTAGAATACGCCAAAACTCACCCCAACCAAGACATTGCCATCATGTCATTAGACGCAGAAAAGGCCTTCGATAACATCAGTTTCTCCTGGCTCTTTAGAGTGATGACACAATTTGGATTCTCAGGACCGATTATGAGATTCTTGCTTCAAATGTATGCATCCCCCACCGCACGTCTTGTCACCCCTGATTTCATTTCGGACACGATTCCATTAACAAAAGGAACGAGACAGGGATGCCCCCTGTCTCCACTCCTGTTCAATCTAGCAATCGAACCCCTGTCCAGAATACTAAATTCGGCTGATGGAATCAGTGGCATCACTCTAGAGAACCACACTCTTCGTTCGGCGCTATTCGCGGACGACATACTGCTATTTTCCACCGACACTATCACAGACTTTGACAGACTCAAACGACTTTTTTCAGACTTTAGACTCTGCTCGGGATTCAGAATCAATTTTGACAAAAGTGAGATCCTACCATTACACCCCCATCTCTCCAGTAAATGGAAACACCTATCCCCCTTGACCATAGCCAACCAACACATTACATACCTGGGCATTAAAATAGGACGTGAGCCATCCTCCTTATATTCTTTGAACTACCCCCCTTTGATAACCAAAATTGTAAAGGAGTTGGAGGCTTGGGGGTCCCTACCTCTCTCGCTCTTTGGGAGATGCCATTTATTCAAAATGGTGTCCTTTGCGCGCCTGCTCTACCCAATGCAGACCATACCTCTCCTAATTAAACATTCAGACATCCAAAAAATCCAGAGGGCCCTAACTACCTTTATATGGTCTCACAAAAAACCTCGCATAGCGCTACAGAAATTATGTCTCCCGAAGGGCGAGGGTGGGGCGGGACTGCCCAATATGCGTTTTTACAACCTGGCATGTTTACTTAGACAGGGCTTAGACTGGCTAACTGGTGGTTCTAGATACTCTAACCTATACTTGGAGGAGGCTATGGTACACCCATATACCCTCTCGGCCATCCTTCATTCTAATCCCAATACACTACCCCCTCACCTCAAAACAAGTGTAATAATTAAAGATACGGTTATTGCATGGAGAGAAGTCAGAAAATTGCTTAAAGTTCCATCCAGCATCTCCAAATACCTCAAAATACAAGGCAATCCTATGTTCCTTCCATCTCTCATCCATAAAGCTTTTGGCCAATGGAAACTTAAAGGCCTCACAGATGTCTCCTCCTGCTACCTTAACAAGCCAGGCAAAATCAAACCATTTCATACCCTAATGCGGGAATATTCCCTGCCACCAACACATGCTTTCTTTTATCACCAACTCATCAATTACCTCAAATCATGTTCTGGTCCTCATACCAACCCACTTGAAACATCCTGCATTGATACTCTCATCAAAAGTAATAACTACTCCATCTCCAATATTTACTCCTATCTTATACAACATCAAACACGGAAGTATGCCCTCAAACCCTTTCAAAAGTGGACACACGTCTTGGGTGACGAATCTCTGCCAGAAAAAATCCTTGAGGGATACAAGACAATCCGCAACCTTACTTCTTCTGAATCTTGGAGGGAAACGCAATTCAAGATCATTCACAGAGCTTATTTCCCCTTCCGCTACAACAAGGTAGACCCCACCCAAGCTCAATGTCCCTGGTGCAACATGCCTCGACCCACGTTACTACATAGACTCTGGGACTGCAACAAGATCGATGCTTACTGGACTAAGGTGATCAACTACATCAACGAGGTCCACAAACTTCAGTGCACAAAGGACCGCCTACTATGCCTGTTCAGCATACCCCCTTCACCCTCATCACCAACGAGGGTCTCACAAAATATTCCACACTGGGCTCACCTGTGTCTTCTAGTGGCCCGCAGGACTATCATGTCTCACTGGATATCAGCTACTCCTAATAATAGGATACAAAAACTTGAAACAGTACCATTTGAAAGTATTCAGGCAGGCCCTTGCACTACATGCTTTGGGGAATTCATCCATAAATATGACCACAAAAGAGATTGGTATAGTGTGTATGGGTTTGGCAAAGTCAGCAGATAGATGATTGAGGATAGATAAAGAATTGGTATCAACTGACTTAGCAAGCAGTTGGGGGGAGGGAGGGTTCCAAATGATTTGGGGACCCCCAAAAAAGCATCTGGCACTCTGCCTGAATTTAAATTACAAATCACATTTAAAAACATTTTAAGGGTGTTTGGGGTAAAGCACTACTATAGAGCTGATAAAATACATTGTTAACTGACTACATGAGGTGAATATAGGGCCAGGAGAGCATGCTGGGGATGTAAGTGAAGGCAAATATGAATGAAGGACAACAAAAATAACTACATAAAAATCCAGCATGCATGAGGACAAAGGGGACATTCACAGCATATTACAATCATGGTAATTAGGGATGAGGAAAGAAATACAATATATTATCAAAAAGTAAATACAATAAAATGTGAGATTAAAGGATAAAAATCTTACCTTAATATACTCCTTCTGCAGGACCTGTATAATGGCAGAACAGGTCTCTGGGATAATGATCCCCAGAGTCTGGGGGGAGATGCCTGTTGAGAACTTGAGGTCTTGCAGGCTTCTACCCGTCACCAAGTACCGCAGGGTGGCGACAAGCCTCTGCTCTGGAGTGATGGCTTGCCTCATGCAGGTATCCTGCCTGCTGATATAGGGGGTCAGCAAAGCCAACAAACGGTGAAACACGGGGTCCATCGTCCTGAGAAGAAAGTTCCTGAAATCATCAGGATTATTCTCACGGATCTCACGGAGCAAAGGCATGTGACAGAACTGGTCACGCTGAAGCAACCAATTCTTGGTCCATGAACTCCTCCCCACCCTGTTCATGGACTGGACTTGTGTCAAGGTCAGGACCCCAACACCAAGCCCCTGTACAGCACGAACTCTACGAGGAGTACGTATACGCAACATGGCCAGAAAACAGTCGGCTGCTCAGAACGAAGTAACAGAATGCACTGAAGAACAGCAAGGCCTGTGAAGAGCGACCTGAAAAACAGTAACGAGCGAACAAGAACACAATAACTAAAATAAGTCACACGGAGCTTGCTTGCACGCACTGAAGAGCAGATACAAACCCACAAGCACAAACTGAACAGCAGAAAACGATATGAAAGCCACGAGTCTGAAAAAGCGCAAATTGTCTCTCACCAAACTTTTACTAACACGAGATCAGCAAAAGGAGCCCAAAGGGTGCCGCGCTTGGTTCTAAACTGGCCTTTTCTAGTCTCGTCGTACGTGGTTTACGTCACCGCGTTCTTGGCGATCAGAAATTCCGACAACTTTGTGCGACCGTGTGTACGCAAACAAGTTTGAGCCAACATCCGTCGGAAAAAATCCTAGGATTTTGTTGTCGGAATGTCCGATCAATGTCCGACCGTGTGTATGGGGCATTAAGCTCTCTCCTAGCTTACTCCTGATCAGTGCCTTGCTGCTCTGTCACAAACTACATCTGCCTCCTGCAGACATGCATACTCTGGCTGCACCCATGCAGCTTCTGACTCCTGCAGAAGAATGTGCGGTGGGGCCATGAGCCATAGTCAGGTCACAACTACATAGCCCAGCACACAGCTGTGCAATCAGCATGCCTGTCTCGCCACAGTAGGTAAGTATTTCCTGGATTTGACTAGTAACTTAACCATAACTCACTATGTAGAGCCTCAGCCACTTGACCATCGTTCCCTTAATACTTTTTACTCTTCTTACTAGGTCATGATTTTCCACAATGCACTATTGGTAGAATGAGTGCAGATATGTTGCATTGTTTGAAGGATCTGGAGCAAATTAAGGAGGCTGCCACTGCTTTACAGTGAAGAACCAGAGATTTTGTGGATATGCTTGCCAAATTTAATTTCCTCTTGCCTGTTCTGAAGTTTTTGTTCCACTTGTTGGCTCCTGTTTGCCCTTTTATTATTTACCATGTTTTTTGGACTTTGAAATGTGAAAGTTTAGGGACAAAACTCAGTGTTTCTCCACTCCACTCCTCTAGGTGCACCACCAGGTCATGTTTTCTGTATTTTCCTCAGTCTAAAAACAACTGTGCAAATTACTAACAGTTAACATGACAACATCACCTGTGCCAAATTCTACAGGTATAGAAAACATGACCTGGGTTTGCATCTTAAGGAGGAGAGCTGGGAAACACTGCCCTAACTAATGTGAGTTGTAATGTTTCTGTGTTTTTAAGAATATAAAACCCCAAATTTGAAGGTGCCTCCAAATTCAGCCTTAACATTCTTATTTCCCTCATGATCCCATGGCTAAAATGTGTGTATTTCCATACATCCGGTTTGCAAAAAGCCCCAAAACACACAGTGTGTCAACATGTGCTATCTACCATCACTGGGTATCAATGGACACGTTTTGGGGGTACAACCCCTTACTTATAACTAAAGAAGCTCAGAGGAAGGGGTTGCACCCCCAAAACACGTCCATTGATACCCCGAGGTGGGAGATAACACATGTTGACACACTGTGTGTTTTGTGGGTTTAGAAAAAAAGATGTTTGTAACTACACACATTTGCAGCATGGGATCATAAGGGAAATGTAATTGTTATTCCTCTACGTATACGTGGCTAAAAAAAATTGGCTTTTAGAGGGGTGAGATCACCCCATATGAGGAAGGCAACATCCACACAGTCTTGGGATACTAATGTCTCATTTGGCCTTCACTTTACCAAAATCAAACTTTGTAAGTTCCTGAGTTTGGGATGTGTATCTAATGTTTTTGAACATGCCTGTTTAGCCCCAAAAAAGGTGAAATCATGCAAAACATACATATTATACACCAAGATGTTGGTTTGTTTTAAATCCTTAAAATGCACATGTGAATGTGCTTTTCGGTAAAATGTTTTTTACTAAACAATGTGTGGCTTATTATTTCAATGCTCAATACCAATGTATTTGTTAAGTTGTTGTAGTTACTGTGACAATGTGCTCCTAAATGTGGCCAACTCCTGCAATTTTTAGTCCTCAAAAAATATAAAAGTTGAAAAGGCATAATGTCCATGCATTAGATCCATTAAGAACAAAAATATTGTGTGTGTGTGTAGCAGACCCAGAGCACACCATAATAGTTAGCTGAAAAATATATTGTCACCTCATGTAGCAAATAAGGTACATTTGCACTATTGGAGCAAGTGGCCAAAATAAAGCCCATTTGTGAACATATTAGACAGATAAGAAACACAGACAACAGTAGTTCAAATTAAATATGAGTTTATGATCTCAAAATTATATTAGGCATAATCAGCTACAATTTGCTGCCAAACCACTGCCCCTCTACCCACAAAATAATAAAGGTATTTTTTCCGTAAATCTCTGGCAATTTGTGAGGGCAATCCAGCACGGGCATTTTCTATAGGTGTCCGCATGCCCATAGGCATCCGAGCTGCAGCCTCTTCAGCTGGGCCTGCCACTGCAGGGTCCACGTCACTTGGCAGTGAGGCAAGGTAGCTGGTAGCATTCCTCCTTAAAAAATATGTAAAATACAACAGCACAGGACCACATGGTTAATCTTGTAGAGTGCCAGGTTGATTGGAGTCAAAAACAGCCTGAAATGACTGGATAGGGTGCCAAAGGCATTTTTTGACCACCCTTCTGGAACGAGAGAGCCTGTAATTGAATATTCTCTGGGGTGAGGTTCCTCATAGGAAACGGCTTCATCAGATGTTCCCCCAGAGCAAAGGCCTCATCGGCATCAAAATTGAGGCCCTCACCATTCTCCTCAGCAGGTGGCAAGTTTAAGGTGCCATTCTGGAGCAGCTTTTAGAACTCTGTCTGCATAATCACTCCTACATCAGAGTTGCGGCCGTTCTTCCCAACATCCAGATACAAAAACTCATAGTTGGCAGACACTACAGCTAGCATGACTATGCTGCAAAAGCCCTTATAATTAAAATAATATGTGCCAGAGTTGGGTGGTGGGACAATCCAGACATGCTTTCCATCAATAGCACCACCACAGTTGGGAAAATCCCACTGATGGTGGAACTGGGCTGCAATGTCCTGCCATTGCTCTGGGTTGGAAGGAAACTGTGGATAAAAAAAGAATAAATAACTTACTACTTCTGCACATAACATTGCAAGCAGATTTGACACAAACATGCTTAGCCAACATAAGGATAAAACTTAAATGAGCATTTACAGACAAAAGTGTAAGGTCAACTTATCTAATTCATCACCCCCTCTGGTGCCGATTAGCAAAATTTTAGGGTGGGGGGAGGTAATGGGTAGATGTTTTGGACAGGTAACCCTCTCCACTTCCATGAGAGCTGTTTCCATAAATAATCTGTGATAATTTTGCCAGCCCTCCTTACTTACACTATTGGCAGCCCAGTGGACAGGTAAGAAGTGTCATAATCTAAAAATCTGGATACACACTGTCCAAATTGCAGCACATTTTGACATTCTGAAAATACCTATCAATATAATAAGAGACAAAAACGTTCTACATTACAATTTGTTGGTAATCAGGCAGGCCCTTGCACTACATGGTTTGGTGAATTTACATAGAAATTTAAACACAAAAGAGGGATAGTGTGTATAGGTTTTGCAAAGTCAGCAGAGAGAGTATTTGTATCTGTTGACTTAGTATTTTTTGAGGACAACAATAACATTTGTACACATTTTAGGGGTTGTTTAGGGTAAGCCCCAAAATGTAGCTGACAAAAAACATTGTTAAGTTACTAGGATAGGTGTGTATGGGCCCAGGATAGCATTCTGGGAAGGTTAGTTATGGAAAATATGCATGTAGGTCAAAAAGGAGCAGGAAAAGCTTACAGCATGCATGAGGACAAAGAGGACATTCACAGCATATTACAATATTGATAATTATGTAATCAACAAATGAACCACTTCCGGACCACCCACCATTGTTATATGTCAGTATTTTGAAGAGGAGTATCGTTGTTATGGCAGCAGCTAACTGCCATAACCCCAGTATCCTCTTCTTCAGCGGACGGCCCACTTTCAGATAAAAGTGGTCGCTGCAGCGGATTCACCACGAGATCACTTTTATCGGTGGTGGGAGAGGGCCCCCCTCCCGCCTCGCTCCGGTGCCCTCCGCCACTTACCAGAGCCATCGGCAGCAGAGGAGGAGATCAGATATTTCCCCTTGTGTGACATGGAGACGAGTGAGGGGAAGATGGCCCCCACCCATATCATCTCCATATCATTGCAGAGCGGAAGCGACGTCAAAACATCACTTCCGCCCATAGCTCTTAGAGGCATTTTTTTTTAAATGACATTTTTTTTATTGCATTTTAGTGTAAATATGAGATCTGAGGTCTTTTTGACCCCAGATCTCAAATTTTAAGAGGTCCTGTCATGGTTTTTTTTCTATTACAAGGCATGTTTACAAGGCATGTCCCTGCTGCTGCTCCAGTCTCTGTGCAGGGCAGGCACCCACCTCGAATATTACCTCTATAAGAGGCATGTCTAGTTCTGCTCCGCTTCCCCAGCGATTTGGGGGAGATCCAGTTCAATGCAGAGGGTTTCTCAACCAGGTTGAGATATACTTTGAGATGCTGCCCCAGGCGTTTCCCACGGACAGAAGCAGGTTTTGTGATATCTTTGCTTTCTGAGAGAGCCTTGGCCTGGGCAAACCCTCTATGGGAAACGCAAAAACCCGTGGTCCTGAGGTACCCAGAATTTGTGGCTTCCTTCAAAAGGGTATTTTTACGTTCCCGCACTCTCCGCTTCTGCTGCCAAGAGCCTCATGTCCATCAAACAGAGTATGAGAACTGTTGCCGATTATGCCATTGAATCTGGCAACAGAGGTTTCTTGGAACAATGAGGCCCTCGTGGCTGCCTTCTCTCATGGTCTCTCGGAAAACATCAAGGATGAGATAGCAGCCCGATATATACCCACTGAGCTGGAGAGGTTGATCACATTTGCCATCCTCATTGACTCCAGACTCAGAGAAAGACTCTCTTTTAAGGAGTGCTGGCGCAAGCCTCTTGTACATTTGTCTCCAAGCTTTGCAGTCCCACCCTTGCCTCCCTCACCTCCCATGCCTCCTGGTACCGAGTCGGTCTGTGAGAGAGCCATTAGGATGAGGGAGAGATTGTGCCTTTATTGTGGCCAGGCTGGTCACTTTTTGAAGTCTTGTCCTACCCATCCAGGGAATACCCGAACCTTGAGGTCCTGTCACGGACAGACCTTAGGTGACATTGTTTCATCTCCCAGAAAGATAAGCCCCTGGTTTCGGTTACACTGTCTTGGGCTGAGTCATCCGTCGAGATACGGGCTCTAATTGACTCTGGGGCTGCAGGCCTGTTCATTGATGCTGCCTTTGTATCGAAGCACTTGATTCTGCTGCAGCTTTGTGACACTCCACCTTCACCATGAAATAATCCAAGTTATTTCCTCACCTAAGTTTCCACTGGTATTGTTTATCCTTGGTTACAGAGGCACAGAGGCACAACCCTTCTTTTGATTGTCTCCATGCTGAGGTTCTGTCCTGGTCGCCACAGTGCACTGAGAGATGCTTCCAGAAGATAGCCAAGGTCCTGTGCACCTCTTCACTCTCTTCCCTGCCGGATGAGTACCGCGATTTTAGCAATTTCTTTGACAAAGTTCAAGCCGGTACTTTGCCCTTTGCCTCCACACCGGTCATATGATTGCGTAATTGACCTTCAACCTGGTGCCATACCCCCTCGTGGCTGGGTTTACCCTTTGTCGCTCTTGGAGGATAAGGCCACAGAGGAGTATGTTGCAGATGCACTTTCTCGTGGTTTCATCCTCAAATCCTCGTCTCCTGCTGGTTTCTTTTTTGTGAAGAAGAAGAGTGGTGAACTGAGACCTTGTATCTATTATAGGGGTCTCAATCATTTTACGATTAAGAATGCCTATCCCATTCCATTGATTACGGAGTTATTTGACCGCCTCAAGGGAGCAACGGATTTCACAAAGCTTGATTTGAAAGGGGCATACAATCTCATCAGGATTCAGCATTTAATATCAGATCAGGTCATTATGAGTATCTCATAATGCCTTTTGGCCTTTGTAACGCTCCGGCAGTTTTCCAGGAGCTAACAATGTCCTCCGAGATTTGTTGCAGTTATGTGTTGTGGTTTATCTCGACGATATCCTCATATTTTCCAAGTCCCTGGAGTGCCACCACACAGATGTCTATGGTGTGCTTCAGAGACTACGAGAGAAAAATCTCTATTGTAAATTGGAAAAGTGCGAATTCCATTGTGAACAGGTGAAATTCCTGGGCTGTCATTTCCATTGCTGGTTTTTCGATGGACCCAGAGAAACTTTCAGCGGTCCTACAGTGGCCTCGACCCATGGGTTTACATCCTCTGCAGCGTTTTCTTGGCTTTGCCAACTATTATCGGAAGTTTATTCATAACTTCTCATCTCTGGTCAAGCTCCTGACTGATATGACCAGGAAAGACGGCAACCCACAGAGTTGGTCTCTGGAGTACATTAAGGCCTTTGAGAGTCTCAAGGCTGCCTTTGTTTCTGCTCCTGTATTGGCACACCCTGATCCTATGTTGCCTGTTATCCTAGACGTTGATGCTTCCGAGACTGGAGTTGGCACCCTTCTGTCTCAATGTCCTATCTCTGAGTGCGCTTTGCATCCGTGTGGCTACTTTTCCAAGAAATTGTCACCGGCAGAGTGCAATCATGACGTTGGTGACAGAGAGCTGTTGGCGATCATTTTAGCCCTGAAAGAATGGAGACATCTCCTTGAAGGTACCACTGTGCCGGTTCTCACTCTTACTGACCATAAGAATCTCACATTCTTGTCTGAGGCTAAGCGCCTCTCTCCCAGAAGGGTGTAATGGGCTCTTTTCTTGTTGAGTATTAATTACATTGTCTCATTCTTACCCGGTACTAAGAATGTAAGGGCTGACGCCACTTCCAATATGGAGTCGGTTCCGGTTCCTGTGATTCCTCCTGATCGAATTCTGCCTACGGTTTGCACAAGTCTTACTTCTCCTTTGGGTGACAAAATTCTTGCTGCTCAGGTCGATGCTCCTCCTAAGAAACCTTGTGACCGCTGCTTTGGTCCTGAGAGTCTCCGTACTGCAATGCTCCAGACTTACCATTCTCCCAAGTCTGCTGGCCACCCTGGGAAGAATCAACTCTTTTGGGCCATTTCCCAACAATTCTGGTGGCCTAATCTACGTGCTGATGTAACCGCCTTCGCAGCTGCCTGTGTGCTCAGAGTAAGACTCCACGACACATTCCAGTGGGCCTCCTACAACCCATACCCAATGAAGAGAGGCCCTGGACCCACCTGTCTATGGATTTCATTGTGGAGTTAGCTAACTTCTAAAGAACTGGCTTCTATTTTTGCTTGGGAGATCTTCCCGCTTACATGGGCTACCCAAGGTGATTGTCTCAGACAGGGGTAGTCAGTTTGTGTCCCGGTTCTGGCAAACCTTTTGTGTACAGTTAGGTATTCAGCTTGCTTTCTCCTCTGCGTATCACCCGCAGTCTAATGAGGCTGCAGAACGAGCCAATCAGTCCTTGGAGCAATTCCTACGTTGGTATATTTCTGACCATCATAACAACTGGTCAGACCTCTTACCGTGGGCGGAGTTTGCTCACAATAGTGCCTTGAATTCAGCTTCCCATTTTCCCCCATTTATAGCGAACTATGGTTTCCAGCTTTCCCTGTTGCCTGCCTCGTTTGTTCCACAGAGTATTCCTGCATTAGAGGAGCATCTCTGGTTACTGAACTCTGGCTATGTATTGACTATACAAAAACATATTTGGGGGGCACACCCTAAAATGCGTTTAGATTCAAGATGGTGCTGCTATGAGACCAACAAACAGTACAAAACATATTACAGCGCACACATTCAAGAATGACATTTCCTGCAAGGCTAGTTAAAAACACCTGAACATATTAAAAAAAATACGGGGTTTTGGTCACACTATATGGTCATATAGTGCTAAGCCCACTTACTGCGACAAAGTACCCCGAATTAGTGGGTCCTACCCTAGTAATAGAATGGAAGATCCTGTGTCTCAACCATGGGAGCTGAACTCCTCTATGTGGGAGAACTGAAGGAGATGTATGTATTGACTTTGCTTACTCTGTTTACCCTTTTATTATTATTAAACAAGTGTGATTAACTGTACTGCTGTATCGGTCTGAAGACATGACCTGTCTTTTCCCCCAGGCTTGAGCACTGACTGCATGTTCCAGGAGTGTCTAAATTGCCACAGGGGAGAGGAGCAAAACTCGAAGTGAACAGAGGATCAGAGTTCTCTAAAGTGTATGAAAAGAGTCTGAAATATGTGTAAACCTCAAACAGGACTTTTCCAGGCTCCCTCTGAGACATGCTGCTACACAAGATATTCTCTTTCCTTATTTTTAAGTTTAAAAAATATAACATTCTACAATAAAAATATATGTTCTTAACTTTGCATTTAGTATTTTTTCACAAGAAGGAATATTTTTTCTCCAGCTGCTTTACTTCATCTGCAACTTTTCATGTTATTGAAAAAAAATGTGGAATGAAACCTGAAGGCTAACTTCTTATGAAAATGCTAGTTGCTTAGTAGTTATGTGAATGAACAGAAGTCATATGCACACTATCATCCTCAGAGGGAGGTTAGCAAGAAGGTTGTAGTAGTTTTCTCCTGTATATCTGCCCAGATGTCCCATATGTAACTTGTGGGCATAGTGAGTGGAAGTGGCAGGGGGATGAGCATATAATGGAATGTCCATTAACGCAAATCCAATAAGCACATTTATTAAAGTGAACCTGAGACTCATCCATGCAAGTCAAAGTAACAACTTCACTTTAATCCTCACTCCCTAGAAGTTCATATATACCTTTCCTTTGCTCTGTTCAGCTGTTGAATAGAATAATAGAACTTACATAGGGCTATGACCAATGTGACAACTAGGCTATATGGGTAGAGATCAGTGTTTGCAAATGTTTTTTATGTATGTACCATCATCCCTGAAGTAGTAAACCAAAAAATATGTAGAAAATGGGATTTTAAAGGTACCCCTGATATAGGAAAAGACATTATCTACTAAAAATATATCAAATATCTATTGAAGCAGTTTTACAAAAAAATATACGATAAAATGTGAGAACAGTTTTACATTCACAGTCAAAGGTATACATCCTCAACCTAATATTGACAATGAAAAAAACTGTGGTCACCAAGAGTTCAAAGCATAACCACGTCCACATAATTTCAACATGTTTCGCCCAGAAGGCTTCATCAGGAAAATGGATGAGGCTTTTCCATTATTCAACAACAATATTCATGATAAAAACAACCTTGGATGTTCAAAAGAGAAAGAGAAAAAAGGTAAATACACAGAAAAAATACATAAAACATTCACATTTATATAGCTTGAAAGCTCTTTAGCTTGTGCAACCATAACTCCACCAAAACCACCCTCCAGAAACAAAAACAAAAACAAAAACAGGAACAAAAACCATCCCACCCCCCGTCCCACCCCCCCCAACAAAAAAACACCCAACAAACCCCATCACACAGGCTCACACCCAACCCTCCCCTAGTACTCCCACCCAACACAACCACCGCGTCAACTCCATACCTCTGTTATAGAGTTCTTGGGAAGTTGCAGGATATGAGGGGTCAACTGAGAGAAGAGGGAAGGAGGGGTGCCCCCAGAAATGACTCCCCCCTGTGTAGTCCAGATGGATGCCTGATCACCCGTAGGGAGGGATGTATATTCTCATGGATGAAAATCATCACAAGCAAAAAGGATGATTACGGTATCTGTAACAGATATCATAGATAATAAAATTTCACACATATTGTGGGTGAAGAGAGAGGTAGACCACAAGACAAATTAGACAGTGGACACCACTCACCAACCCCCCAAAGAGCAGAAGAGTATTTGTATTGGGAGCTCATGAGGACTGAATGGCACAATATCAATTGTAAAAAAGCACCTGTGTAGGTGAAGACAAAGCTGCTCCACAGTTTCTGAAAAAGTATATAAAATGCATGTAGCTATATTAAACTTCAATGCAACGAGGAACATATGTACGCTGCAGTTTTAAATCTTCAAGAGCACCTGCTCACCTTGAAAAGATATCACATCATTATGTAAGAAGCTACGTCACATTTCTATTGGCGCTGCTGAAGGGGCACCCTAAAGTAGTGGGCCACAAAAAATATTCACTTCCTATAAAAAAAAGGATTTGTTTAAAAGGAAATGGAGCACCAAAAGTGGTGCTTTAGTTTACAATTAGACATATCACAGAGTGTTGAACCGATTAACGGTCAATGTTTAGTTTTACCTGGCGCCGGCGTCCATGTTTAGCATGAGCTCCCTGACTGCTAGCAAGCATCTGAATGTGTGGGGTTTAAATATCCCTCCCATGGCCCCAGAATGCTGTGCGTGTCATCACACTGCACTGGAGCCAACGGACGCAAAGGGGAAGTTCCTGGTCCAAGGACTGATGACCCGGAACCGGAAACGACAGACCGGAAGTAAAACTACTTCCGGTGTGCCCAAAACAGCACTAAGACTCCCTTTGGAGACAGTGCTGAGCCAAGAAGAAAAACTTGGACAGTTGGAAAGATGGCTGTGGGATACGGTTATACCGGTATGCCAAGGACCATAAGGAGATCTCAAGGCGGGCGTATACCGGGTTGGCAACCCCCAGGAAAGAAAAGCCCAAGGGGGATGTGTGTCCAACCTAGTATACACCCTTGGGCGTCCATACGGGGATCAAATGGCACTGAACTAGGGGGGGGTAAAAACGAGGGAAAATAGAGCCTGGGGAGGGGTAAAAAAAAAGGGGAAGAGGGGTTCCCCAAGGTTTGGGTGTGGTCATGATTGCACATTACAATGATTCGTCTACAACATTGTACCACTAATTTACATCCACATATGAAAAGCTGTATCAATATGCACATCATTGCAGCTGACTCAATATATGTTAGTATCCCTTTTCTAAAAGATGTATTGTTTCTAATAGAGGCAATTCTAGCTTAGACAACCAATCCAGAATTAGTCGCGAGAGGAATCGTAAACGTCTGGTGATCCCATGATATTCAAACGCAGTAAATGTTAACAAAACAAGGGAAGGGAAGACACTCAGAGGGGCACATGCTTCCAAGGAGACAGGAGTGACCAGATCACAAAAGGGGGGTGATATTTATAGAAAAGGCTTATAGCTAATCCCCTCATTGAGGCCGGGGGACCGAGTAGCCTGAAAACAATAGATCCATCTCGTCTCCAATTGGAGAAGTTTATTATCTATATCACCTCCTCGTTCATGTTCTGGTATGTGTTCAAGGCTGAAAAAGCCGATAACTTTTAAATCGAAATTGTGGTATAGCCCAACATGACGGCTAATAGGTGTTTCCATCCTATGTTTGGAGATAAGGGACACATGGTCCCTGATTCTACAAAAAAGTGGGCGCTTAGTTTTTCCCACGTAAAATGCCCCGCAATGACATTTCATTAGATATACGGAACCAACCGATTGACAGTTTGTTCTATGTTTGGGGGTCCAGACGTTATTGTTGGGAAGGGTAACATTGTTCCCTTCTAAAATGAAGGGACAATAGTTGCATCAGCCACAAGGGTAGGTGCCTGGTGATTTAGACTTTAGTACAGTCTGATTGTGATAGTGGCTACTCACTAGAGTATCCCTCAAGGAGCGAGAGCGTTTGAAGGTGATCTCTGGATAGGGTCTAACGAATTTGGAAATTTTTTGATCAGCTGCCAATAGGTACCAGAACTTTTTATAGATATGTCTAGATATGTCTAGATATCACATGTTGTCTATTATATTTGGTAATCACTCTTGTTGATGTTGATACTTTATCTCGTCTGGGTTTATATAGCAACAGTTGTCTATTCTCGTTTTTTACCCTGTTGAATGCTTTTTTCAGACATGTTTTACTATATCCTCTAGCTAGGAGGCGATCGGGTAGCAGGTTTGCCTTCTTTTGGAAATCTGTATCCAATGTGCAATTGCGTTTCAGGCGCAAGAATTGACTGAAAGGGATGCTTTTGATTAGTTTTTCAGGGTGCGAACTGCTGGCATGCAGTAAGCTGTTGCCTGCTGACAGTTTGCGATATAGTGTGGAACAGAACATTCCTGTTTCGTTTATAAAGATCTCTACATCTAAGAAAGTAATTTTTGACTGGTCGAGCGTGTAAGTAAACTTAAGATTGTATGTGTTTACCTGTAGACCCACCAGGAACTCTAGTAGTTGTTCTTTTGATCCTGCCCACACTATAAAAACATCATCTATGTATCGATGCCATAATACAATCTTACCTATAAACTCTGCTTTGGATTCATCAAAGAAAAGGTCTCGTTCCCACCCCCCCAGGTACAGGTTTGCGTAGGAGGGGGCACATTTTGCCCCCATTGCCACGCCCTGTACCTGGAGGTAGTGGGAACCCTTAAACACAAAAATATTGTGTGTAAGTATAAAATTAAGAATTTCAATCACAAATTCGTTATACTTCCACGAGTCAAGATCTCGTTCATTCAAGAATTCTCACACAACCTCCACACCTCTGGTATGAGGTATGGAGTTGTACAAGGCCTCTATATCAATCGTAACTAGCCAACATCCCTGAGGTAGCTGTAATCCATCCAATGTTTTCAATAGCTCAATGGTATCCTTAACAAAGGAAAAAAGTCCCTTTACGTGGAGGTATAAATACTCGTCCACTAGTTGGCTGGCCTTTTCTGTCAGGGATCCGCACCCCGAAATAATCGGTCGGCCTGGGGGATTCTGTAGGTTTTTGTGCACTTTAGGCAGTGCGTAAAATGTTGGAGTCACCGGATTGGTAGAGTCCAAGAATTTTAGTGTGTTAGAGTCAATGACCCCACTGTAGTGCGCCTTAGCCAGAATGTCCTTATAAAGTTTCATGTAATAATTAACGTGAGATTTGGGTACTGGTCTGTACCAGCCAGTATTACGTATGATATCAAAACACATTTGCTCATATTGTTTTGTATCCATCAGAACGAAGTTGCCACCTTTGTCGGATGGTTTTATTACGATGTTTTTATTAGACCTCAAGTTCTGTAATGCCTTTTTTAAGTGTTTAGATAAATTTCCCGGAGGGCCAGTTAGCCAGTTGGAAGCTTCAATCTCTTTAGTGACCTGGATCACAAAGGCCCACAAGTTAGAGTTTCCCTGTAGGACAGGGAAGGACTTGGATTTGGGTTTATATGTCTTTGGTGTCTCAAAGGTTATTCCAACAGAAGATATGGAAAAAGGATTATAGGGGTAAAGGGGGTTGTTAGATGGACCAGCCCCCTGATTTACAGGTTGGGAGGTCTCCGATCCAGGTGGGTTGAATATCCAACCCGCCTCCTCTGGATTGCTCTCCTCCCACAAATCCATCAAATCCTGAAGGGCTCGTAGGTCTTCAAAAGTAACACCTAAATTGGCATTATCTGAGTTCGTTATCTCAACTTCATTAGGATTTTTGTACTTTGTACATGAGGCGTCTGGCAAAGAGGTGCAAATCCTTGATCAGTTCAAATTTGTTTGCCTCCTCACCCGGACAGAAAGTAAGACCTAGCTCTAACAAAGTGGTCTCATCCTCTGTCAAGGGATGTGAGGACAAGTTGATAATGTCAAATTTGTCCCGGTTCCCATCCAAGATGGAACCGGGACCCTCTACTTTAACGGTTGACTCATTGTTCGTACGGGAGTAGGTGTGGGTAAGGAATTGCGCCTAGAGTCCAAAGTATTGGAACTAAAAATGGGTGCCATTCGAGAATCCGTGGGAAAGGCAGTTGTGGTTGGGTGTTGTTCCAACATTTGTTGGGACATGGGTCCCGCCGGAGTTGAGACCGGATTTAAATTTACTGTTGGAGGGGTTAACGTCACAAGTGAATGGTTTTGTATATTACCATTTCTTGAGGTATTGGGAGTTACACCGCCACGCGAACGTTGTACATGTGTTTTCTTGTCATTACTTTTGTCATGAGTTGACTTGGGGCGTTCCTGTGAGCTAGTTTCACTATCTTTTTTTCTCTTTCTAGAAGCTCCACTAGAATCGCTATAGTGTGTAGCTATCGGGACATATGATGCTGAGGACATGGATGAACTATCAGATTCAATCAGATCCACATTATTGGTCTGAGGAGCCCGATTGTATGTGGTCCTCCGACGGGAGTGATGGCCCTGTTGGTGCCATTTGTATGCTTGATCCTGATCGTACGCTTTTTTATCTCTCATAAATTTGTTTTCTTTGGTTTTGATTAAATTTGTGGCATATTTTGTTAAATGCTCTTTCAAAATCTTGTCTTTGCCAAGAAAACAATTATGAGAAGACAAGTGGCTATGATCCTCCTGCCATTTCAAAATTTCTTTGTCTAATACACCCATGTCCGTTTTATATTGGTCACTAAGTATTTGCATCATTTGTAGGGAACAAGCCTGCAGGTTTGCTTCCCATGCTTTTTTCACATTTGGTTCAACCTTTTTTATATTTGGGAAAATTTGGATACGCAGACCCCATGGTATGATCTGGTTTGTCACATATTTTCCAAAATATTCCTTGTGCCAAAATAAACAAGTTTTCCTTTCGACCAGATGTTGTAACCCCAAGAAATAGATAGCTACCTCAGCTTCAGTGACATCATCTTTGGATCGTGTGATGGGGGTTGTTGGGTGTTTTTTTGTTGGGGGGGGGAGTGGGACGGGGGTGGGATGGTTTTTGTTCCTGTTTTTGTTTTTGTTTCTGGAGGGTGGTTTTGGTGGAGTTATGGTTGCACAAGCTAAAGAGCTTTCAAGCTATATAAATGTGAATGTTTTATGTATTTTTTCTGTGTATTTACCTTTTTTCTCTTTCTCTTTTGAACATCCAAGGTTATTTTTATTGTGAATATTGTTGTTGAATAATTGAAAAGCCTCGTCCATTTTCCTGATGAAGCCTTCTGGGCGAAACATGTTGAAATTATGTGGACGTGGTTATGCTTTGAACTCTTGGTGACCACAGTTTTTTTCATTGTCAATATTGGGTTGAGGATGTATACCTTTGACTGTGAATGTAAAACTGCTCTCACATTTTATCGTATATTTTTTTGTAAAACGGCTTTAATAAATATTTGATATATTTTTAGTAGATAATGTCTTTTCCTATATCAGGGGTACCTTTAAAATCCCATTTTCTACATATTTTTTGGTTTACTACTTCAGGGATGATGGTACATACATAAAAAACATTTGTAAACACTGATCTCTACCCATATAGCCTATTACAATACCGGATGGATAATACACCCATGAAAAACCCATTCTTGGGTAGAAGAGATCAGTAAGCAGGCTTTTTTTTTTTCTGGTCAAAATTCTTGATTTTTTTCTTTTTTGTGAATACATGCAGATGATATTTATAGCATTCTTGCATTCTTTCTATGTGCTTCTTCATTGCAATTTTATCTCACTAGCATAATCTCTTATACTTTTTTCTCCCCTTTTCGATTTATCTAAAGTGGCAAATAGTGGTTATAGACAGCAGTCTGGCACAGTTGTGGCTCATATTTGTCTGAATCCCAACTTCCGCCTTCACATCTGGGAGATTCACGTGAGTGAGTGATCTACAAAATGACGGACTACTGTGGTCAGGCATGGGATGGGTTTGTTTCAGAGGTACAACAGGCCTGATCCAAAGATGATGTTACAACGTCTGGTCGAAAGGAAAACTCGTTTATTTTGGCACAAGGAATATTTTGGAAAATATGTGACAAACCAGATCATACCATGGGGTCTGCGTATCCAAATTTTCCCAAATATAAAAAAGGTTGAACCAAATGTGAAAAAAGCATGGGAAGCAAACCTGCAGGCTTGTTCCCTACAAATGATGCAAATACTTAGTGACCAATATAAAACGGACATGGGTGTATTAGACAAAGAAATTTTGAAATGGCAGGAGGATCATAGCCACTTGTCTTCTCATAATTGTTTTCTTGGCAAAGACAAGATTTTGAAAGAGCATTTAACAAAATATGCCACAAATTTAATCAAAACCAAAGAAAACAAATTTATGAGAGATAAAAAAGCGTACGATCAGGATCAAGCATACAAATGGCACCAACAGGGCCATCACTCCCGTCGGAGGACCACATACAATCGGGCTCCTCAGACCCATAATGTGGATCTGATTGAATCCGATAGTTCATCCATGTCCTCAGCATCATATGTACCGATAGCTACACACTATAGCGATTCTAGTGGAGCTTCTAGAAAGAGAAAAAAAGAAGTGAAACTAGCTCACAGGAACGCCCCAAGTCAACTCATGACAAAAGTAATGACAAGAAAACACATGTACAACGTTCGCGTGGCGGTGTAACTCCCAATACCTCAAGAAATGGTAATATACAAAACCATTCACTTGTGACGTTAACCACTCCAACAGTAAATTTAAATCCGGTCTCAACTCCGGCGGGACCCATGTCCCAACAAATGTTGGAACAACACCCAGCCACAACTGCCTTTCCCACGGATTCTCGAATGGCACCCATTTTTAGTTCCAATACTTTGGACTCTAGGCGCAATTCCCTACCCACACCTACTCCCGTACGAACAATGAGTCAACCGTTAAAGTAGAGGGTGCCGGTTCCATCTTGGATGGGAACCGGGACAAATTTGACATTATCAACTTGTCCTCACATCCCTTGACAGAGGATGAGACCACTTTGTTAGAGCTAGGTCTCACTTTCTGTCCGGGTGAGGAGGCAAACAAATTTGAACTGTTTAAGGATTTGCACCTCTTTGCCAGACGCCTCATGTACAAAGTCCTATATGACAAAAATCCTAATGACGTTGAGATAACGAACTCAGAAAATGCCAATTTAGAAGGTGTTACTTTTGAAGACCTACGAGCCCTTCAGGATTTGATGGATTTGTGGGAGGAGAGCAATCCCGAGGAGGCGGGTTGGATATTCAACCCACCTGGATCGGAGACCTCCCAACCTGTAAATCAGGGGGCTGGTCCATCTAACAACCCCCTTTACCCCTATAATCCTTTTTCCATATCTTCTGTTGGAATAACCTTTGAGACACCAAAGACATATAAACCCAAATCCAAGTCCTTCCCTGTCCTACAGGGAAAATCTAACTTGTGGGCCTTTGTGATCCAGGTCACTAAAGAGATTGAAGCTACCAACTGGCTAACTGGCCCTCCGGGAAATTTATCTAAACACTTAATAAAGGCATTACAGAACTTGAGGTCTAATAAAAACATCGTAATAAAACCACCCGACAAAGGTGGCAACCTCGTTCTGATGGATACAAAACAATATGAGCAAATGTGTTTTGATATCATACGTAATACTGACTGGTACAGACCAGTACCCAAATCTCACGTTAATTATTACATGAAACTTTATAAGGACATTCTGGCTAAGGCGCACTACAGGGGGGTCATTGACTCTAACACACTAAAATTATTGGACTCTACCAATCCGGTGACTCCAACATTCTACACACTGCCTAAAGTGCACAAAAACCTACAGAATCCCCCAGGCTGACCGATTATTTTGGGGTGCGGATCCCTGACAGAAAAGGCCAGCCAATTAGTGGACGAGTATTTATACCCCCACGTAAAGGGACTTTTTTCCTTTGTTAAGGATACCATTGAGCTATTGAAAACATTGGATGGATTACAGCTACCTCAGGGATGTTGGCTAGTTGCGATCGATATAGAGGCCTTGTACAACTCCATACCTCATACCAGAGGTGTGGAGGTTGTGCGAGAATTCTTGAATGAACGAGATCTTGACTCGTGGAAGTATAACGAATTTGTGATTGAAATTCTTAATTTTATACTTACACACAATATTTTTGTGTTTAAGGGTTCCCACTACCTCCAGGTACAGGGCGTGGCAATGGGGGCAAAATGTGCCCCCTCCTACGCAAACCTGTACCTGGGGGGGTGGGAACGAGACCTTACCTTTTTTCTCTTTCTCTTTTGAACATCCAAGGTTGTTTTTATCGTGAATATTGTTGTTGAATAATTGAAAAGCCTCGTCCATTTTCCTGATGAAGCCTTCTGGGCGAAACATGTTGAAATTATGTGGACGTGGTTATGCTTTGAACTCTTGGTGACCACAGTTTTTTTCATTGTCAATATTAGGTTGAGGATGTATACCTTTGACTGTGAATATAAAACTGTTCTCACATTTTATCGTATATTTTTTTGTAAAACTGCTTTTATAAATATTTGATAGATTTTTAGTAGATAATGTCTTTTCCTATATCAGGGGTACCTTTAAAATCCCATTTTCTACATATTTTTTGGTTTACAATGTGACAACTGTTGATTGGGAGCTGCATGTCATGTACTGTATAATAGAGGTATTACTACCACTATTATATATGACAGATTCCTACTTTTGATGGTTGTTAAGGATGATGGTGGGTGCAAGCACTGGTGAGTCCTTAAAGCGGTTGTATACTACTGGACATTTTTATTCTTTTTCCCCCTGCATCACATACTAGCACATTATGTGAAACTTACCTTAAAACAAAGCTGTTCCAGCACCGCAATGTCAGCGTTTCAGGAGCTCCCATCTCCACCCATCTTGCTTCCAGGTTTGCGGGCTCTGGCTCTGTGACTGGCGGGAGCCGCGATGGTGTCACTCCCATGCATGTGCGCGCGAGCCGCCGTTCACAGCACAGGGTTCTGAAGGAATGGTATGAGGGGGTTCCTTCAGAGCGCATGCGCCAGTGATGTCACTGGCTGCATGTAATGCAAATATCTCCTAAACAGTGCACATTTAGGAGATATTTGCACTGCCTATAGGTAAGCCTTATTATAGGCTTACCTATAGATAAAAGTCAGTAAAGGAAGTTTACTTCCTCTTTAACAGCATGTCGACAGTGTTTCTTTTAATGCTTGGTGGGCGTGGTTGATCATGATTGATGCTATCAATTACAATGATAGGCTTTTTTTTAAGAACTTGTCCACAAGTGAATGTTTATTTTTTTTATTATTTTTTTTTTTTCTTTTTTTGTGAATGAGTAGAGGTACTATATATATCTTACTCATTCATGTAGAGGAAGCCAGATATCCTGGGGCCACTTTATCTTAAAGAGGCCATGCAGATTCTAATAAGTCCTTTCTCCACACCCCTACAATCACCAGGCCAGGGTTGTAGGGAAGAGGACTCTGTCCTCATCATCACATCTAGGATTCATTTTAGAGGGAACCCCATGTCATTTTTTAATGCATGGCAATATTGAACTATACAAAAAAAAAGAAAAATGAAATTCCCTTTTCCCTGCAAGATTACTTTTTTTTTGTAAATCATGCAATGGGAACCCCCCCCCCCCCATTGCATACCAGACCATTATCAAGGAGGATTATTAGGGGGTTACAATGGAAGCTTGCAGGGAAATGTGAAGTAGCAACATTTTAAACAGTGTTTTCTTCTTTGTCACTACTACTTTGTCTGCAGGGTAGAGAATCACCATAGGCAAGTTTAGGCGAATCCCCTACCCAGCAGTTCTTTTCTTTTTATAATAAATTAATGAATTGTGCATTTTAATGTTGTACTTTAAACATTATACAATTCTGAGAATTAACTGAGAAAATTGATAAGACAGATTTGTCTCCCATTGACTCCAATGAGGTTCAAATCCAAACTTTGTATATGTTCAATGAAACCAAAGCAATGTTTGTTTTGCTTTTTCCTACCTAGCACTGTCAAAATAGGGGCGTCACATGCTCATAAGTACCATATATTTTCTTTGCTGAAGATAGTGTTAAGGGATCAAAGGAAAGGTGAGTATGTGCTGCTGATAAGAAGGAATAAAGCAAACATGATATGCTTTCCCTTAATGTATATTTGAATGATATTTATTTCTCTTTTTCAGTCCTACTATTCCTTAACTTTCTATACAACAGTAGCTAACACATAGAGTAATTGATCACATAGGTGCTTCTGCATTGGAAAAGAAGAGTAAAATGAGAGCAAGAAGCAACAGGTATTTTTCTGTGACCATAAGTGATAAACATTCATACGCTTTGATGTTTTGAGTTTTTACAAGTTTTTTTTTTTTTTGTTTTTTAATAGAGAACATGGTCACATAATTTATTAGGTCATAAAGGCCATTGTTATGAACCCACCACTCTAGGTGGCCCTCAAAAAGCCCCTTTCTGTACCCCATTCTGCACTTTATGTACTCCTGACATCCAAACTCTTTATGCTGCACTGTTTTACATGATCCTGAATGCCTCACAGTCCCAAGATGTATATCTGCTCTGAAACAGACACACAAAATATAAGGCTGTGGGCTCAAGAGCTCTAGTTTTCTAAATTGTGTGTATCAAAACGCTCTTTACAGATATAATATGTTGCATTATTTGAATTTTTCTCTCAACAATTATTACTTAATTCAGCTGTGTCCCTGCTTGTTATTATGATATACATGTCAAACCATATGCATAATAAAGGATGACCCTTCATTGAGGTAATCCTTGCACATAAAGGAAGCAAACAATATGTAGCTGCCAAACTATTAGTTTAATACAATACAATAAAACATTTAAAATAAAATCTCCCAGTTAAGAGGAGACAAAAGATAAAGCTTGTTAACCACTTGCCGACCACCCTATACACGTTTTAAACCTGATGTTAACCCCTTCCCAGCCAGTGTCATTAGTACAGTGACAGTGCATATTTTTAGCACTGATCACTGTAATAATGTAATGATGTGCAGGTTGGTGGCGCTACCTACTGGCTAACTTATAAGGATGAATATAGAGGCAATGTGCATGCCAGTGGTGAATGCGTGTACGAAAGGGTTAGTTACCCCGATAATGCAGGCCCCATGCATCCATACCAATGTTCAAAAAATAAAAAATAAAAAAATGTGCAATACACAGATAAAAAATAAATATTAAGTGAACCCCAATAAACCTCACATATATATGTGTGCATAAGAATAACCTTGAGAGATAAACCTCATGAGATCCATGTACCATCAAAAAAACCTTAATGTCCAAAAGATAAAAAATATATATACATTATGTGCAAAAATGTATAAAACCCAAAACTAGCAAAATCCAGTGACACATATGTGTAGTCATAAACCATAATAAAAAATCAGCATGAAGATATAAAATATATATAAAAAATTATTTGTGAAGCTCTAAAATGACCAGCGAAAAACAAAAAAAAGTCCAAAGTGCTCAAGTGACTCTAGTGTTCAGAGAATCGAGTGACTTCTGTGCTCCCCCTGATGGGTTCCCACTCACCAGTTCTCTGCACCCCTGCAGGGGTAATAGGCATGTAAAGATAGCCTGGGATGGTTCCTTGTATCTCTCCTAGTGGTCCACACGTGGTATCTGTGGTCTGTAGGGCCTCAGCAGCTCACTCCACCCAGTAACGGTATCCAAGGGAGTCTTCCTGGTCACTTTTCCCAAAGTTGATTTGTCAGCTGTTCATAGTTAGATCCTCAAATCTTAGGCACATATTGATGTGCATAGTAACTGTAATAATGTCATTGGTCCCCAAAAAAGATATTACAGATCACCGCCATTACTAGTAGAAAAAAAAAAATTAAAATTCCATAAATATATCCTATAGATTGTAGACACTATAACTTTTGCGCAAACCAATCGATATATGCTCATTGGGATTTTTTTTTACCAAAAATATGTAGCAGAATGCATATTGGCCTAAATTGATGAAGAAATTTGATTTTTTTTTTTTGGATATGTTTTTATAGCAGAAAGTTAAAAAATATATATTTTTTTTCAAAATTGTTGTTCTTTTTTTGATTATTGCACAAAAAATTAAAACCGCAGAGGTGATCAAATGCCACCAAAAGAAACCTCTATTTGTGGGGGGGAAAGGACATACACTATATTTGGGCACAGTGTTGCGTGACCACGCAATTGTCAGTTAAAATAATGCAGTGCCATATCGCAAAAAATGGCCTGGTCCGGAAGTGGCTAAAGGGAAAATATGGCATATTTTCAATGAGCAAGTATTTTGAGTTAGTACTGCACAGTTTACCTTAAAATGTTTGCATTGGAAAAAACTATCCAGTACATCTCTGCAATAAATACACATCTGGGGGCCCATTGGTTTTAAAGGGGGCCACCTTTGTACTGTAGTCCAGGAAAATTGAACTGAGGCAGATTACTGGGATTTCAGTGCAACAGATGCAGTGCACTACAGGCGCACACCCGATTTCGGGCAGATCAAGAGGAATGCAGAAATAGAGTTAAGGCCCGTATACACGATCAGACTTTTTGACAAAAAACATGTAAATTAGCTGTTTTGGGGCAACATCTGACCGTGTGTATGCTCCATCGGACAAACTTTTTCGGTTTTCATCGGATTTTTGTTGGCTGTGCGAACGGACAAACTTTCTGGCAACAAAAGTCCGATGGAGCAAAGTCCGATCGTGTGTACACAAAGCCATCTGACTTTTGTACAAACTACAGTACCTGCCCGCGAGAATGTTTTCAGCGCAATCCCATCACGCTGGTTCTCAGCGACAGGGTACTGTACATCTTGCGCTGGCTGCAATAGGAAAAACACATTTTCCTATTGCAGCGAGCGTGAGAGGGAATTCCCCTCTGGGAGCATACCAGGCCCTTAGGTCAGGTATGGATTTTAAGGGGAACCCCCTATGCCGAAAAAACGACTTGGGGGTCTTCCCCAAAATCCATACCAGACCATTATCCGAGCACACAGCCCGGCCGGTCAGGAAAGGGGGTGGGGACGAGCGAGCGCCTCCCCTCCCGAGCCACACCAGGCCACATGCCCTCAACATGGGGGGTGGGTGCTTTGGGGCAGGGGGGCGCCCTGCAGCCCCCCCACCCCAAAGCACCTTGTCCCCATGTTGATGAGGACAAGGGCCTCTTCCCAAAAACCCTGGCCATTGGTTGTCCGGGTCTGTGGGCGGAGGGCTTATCGGAATCTGGGAGCCCCCTTTAATAAGGGGGCCCCCCAGATCCTGGCCCCCCACCCTATGTGAATGAGTATGGGGTACATCGTACCCCTACCCATTCACCTGAGGGAAAAAGTGTCAATAAAAAAACACACTACACAGGTTTTTAAAGTAATTTATTAGGCAGCTCCATGGTCTTCTTCCAACTTCGGGAGTCTTCTTCCGACTTCTCCACTCTCTCCGGCCTCTTCTCCCGGTGTTCAGTTCTTCTCCCGCTCTCCGGTTCTTCTGCTGAGCTCCTCTGCTATCTTCTGCTCTTTTGCCGCTCTTTTGCTAGCGGTGGCCCGGTCTTCTCCGTCGTCTTGTTCCCTCTTCTCTTCTTCCGATGTTGACATCATGCTCTCTCCCTCTGTAATGCTGTGTGCGAGGTGCGCGACGACTTATATAGGCACGGGGCGTGGTCACTGGGTGATGTCACCCGGTGACCCCGCCCCCTTATGACATCACAGTCCCATCTGGGACTTGGGACTGATAAGAGACAGCTTGGGACAAGTCCTTTATTAAAAAATAAAAAAATAAAAATGTCCCACGATGTAAATTAACACAAAAAGAAAAAAAAAGCCTCAACCGTTCCGCCTCAATGGGAGGCTCCCACCAAGTGACGCTTCTTCTCTGTGACAGTTATTGTATAGCTCCCTATACATCCCCCCTGGCTACCCCGTGGTGTCAGAGGGAGCAGAGTCACCTGTTTACATCACCGGGTGGCCTCGCCCTCAACTATATAAGAACTGTCACAGAGAAGAAGCGTCAGTCGGAGGGAGCCTCCCATGGAGCCGGAATGTTTGCACTTTTTTTTTTGGTCTATCGGGCAGCGTGAATTTACATCGCGGGACATTTTTATTTTTTTTATTTTTTAACCACTTGACGACCGCCTCACGCCGATGTACGTCGGCAAAGTGGCACGGACAGGCAAAATCACGTACATGGTACGTGATTTGCCTTCCGCGGGTGGGGGGTCCGATCGGACCCCCCCCCGGTGCCCGAGGTGGTCGTCTTTTGTGCCCCGGCGATCGGTGGTGAGGGGGAGACCATCCGTTCGTGGCCCCCCCCTCGCGATCACCGCCGGCCAATCGAATCATTCCTTTGCTGCTGTATGCTAAACAGCAGCAAAGGAAATGATGTCATCTCTCCTCGGCTCGGTAATTTCCGTTCCGGCCCGAGGAGAGAAGACATCAATGTGAGTGCACCAACACACACACACACAGTAGAACATGCCAGGCACACAAAACACCCCGATCCCCCCCCCGATCGCCCCCCGATCCCCCCCAATCACCTCCCCCCCCCTGTCACAAACTGACACCAGCAGTTTTTTTTTTTTTTCTGATTACTGCATAGTGTCAGTTTGTGACAGTTACAGTGTTGGGACAGTTACTGTTACCCCCCTTTAGGTCTAGGGTACCCCCCTAACCCCCCCTAATAAAGTTTTAACCCCTTGATCACCCCCCTGTCACCAGTGTCACTAAGCGATCATTTTTCTGATCGCTGTATTAGTGTCGCTGGTGACGCTAGTTAGGGACATAAATATTTAGGTTCGCCGTCAGCGTTTTATAGCGTCAGGGACCCCCATATACTACCGAATAAATGTTTTAACCCCTTGATTGCCCCCTAGTTAACCCTTTCACCACTGATCACCGTATAACCGTTACGGTTGACGCTGGTTAGTTTGTTTATTTTTTATAGTGTCAGGGCACCCGCCGTTTATTACCGAATAAAGGTTTAGCCCCCTGATCGCCCGGCGGTGATATGCGTCGCCCCAGGCAGCGTCAGATTAGCGCCAGTACCGCTAACACCCACGCACGCAGCATGCGCCTCCCTTAGTGGTATAGTATCTGATCGGATCAATATCTGATCCGATCAGATCTATACTAGCGTCCCCAGCAGTTTAGGGTTCCCAAAAACGCAGTGTTAGCGGAATCAGCCCAGATACCTGCTAGCACCTGCGTTTTGCCCCTCCGCCCAGCCCACCCAAGTGCAGTATCGATCGATCACTGTCACTTACAAAAGACTAAACGCATAACTGCAGCGTTCGCAGAGTCAGGCCTGATCCCTGCGATCGCTAACAGTTTTTTTGGTAGTATTTTGGTGAACTGGCAAGCACCAGCCCCAGGCAGCGTCAGGTTAGCGCCAGTATCGCTAACACCCACGCACGCACCGTACACCTCCCTTAGTGGTATAGTATCTGAACGGATCAATATCTGATCCGATCAGATCTATACTAGTGTCCCCAGCAGTTTAGGGTTCCCAAAAACGCAGTGTTAGCGGAATCAGCCCAGATACCTGCTAGCACCTGCGTTTTGCCCCTCCGCCCGGCCCAGCCCACCCAAGTGCAGTATCGATCGATCACTGACACTTACAAAACACTAAATGCATAACTGCAGCGTTCGCAGAGTCAGGCCTGATCCCTGCGATCGCTAACAGTTTTTTTGGTAGTATTTTGGTGAACTGGCAAGCACCAGCCCCAGGCAGCGTCAGGTTAGCGCCAGTACCGCTAACACCCACGCACGCACTGTACACCACCCTTAGTGGTATAGTATCTGAACGGATCAATATCTGATCCGATCAGATCTATACTAGCATCCCCAGCAGTTTAGGGTTCTCACAAACGCAGTGTTAGTGGGATCAGCCCAGATACCTGCTAGCACCTGCGTTTTGCCCCTCCGCCCGGCCCAGCCCAGCCCACCCAAGTGCAGTATCGATCGATCACTGTCACTTACAAAAGACTAAAACGCATAACTGCAGCGTTCGCAGAGTCAGGCCTGATCCCTGCGATCGCCAACAGATTTTTTGGTAGCGTTTTGGTGAACTGGCAAGCGCCAGCGGCCTAGTACACCCCGGTCGTAGTCAAACCAGCACTGCAGTAACACTTGGTGACGTGGCGAGTCCCATAAGTGCAGTTCAAGCTGGTGAGGTGGCAAGCACAAGTAGTGTCCCGCTGCCACCAAAAAGACAAACACAGGCCCGTCGTGCCCATAATGCCCTTCCTACTGCATTGGCCAATCCTAATTAGGAACCCACCGCTTCTGCAGCGCCCGTACTTCCCCCATTCACATCCCCAACCAAATGCAGTCGGCTGCATGAGAGGCATTTTCTTTATGTCCTCCCGAGTACCTCTACCCAGCGAACGCCCCCAAAAAAGATATTGTGTCTGCAGCAAGCGCGGATATAGGCGTGACACCAGCTATTATTGTCCCTCCAGTCCTGACAATCCTGGTCTTTGCATTGGTGAATGTTTTGAACGCTACCATGCACTAGTTGAGTATTAGCGTAGGGTACAGCATTGCACAGACTAGGCACACTTTCACAGGGTCTCCCAAGATGCCATCGCATTTTGAGAGACCCGAACCTGGAACCGGTTACAGTTATAAAAGTTAGTTACAAAAAAAGTGTAAAAAAAAAAATATATATAAAATAAAAAAAAATAGTTGTCGTTTTATTGTTCTCTCTCTCTCTATTCTCTCTATTGTTCTGCTCTTTTTTACTGCATTCTATTCTGCAATGTTTTATTGTTATTATGTTTTATCATGTTTGCTTTTCAGGTATGCAATTTTTTATACTTTACAGTTTACTGTGCTTTATTGTTAACCATTTTTTTGTCTTCAGGTACGCCATTCACGACTTTGAGTGGTTATACCAGAATGATGCCTGCAGGTTTAGGTATCATCTTGGTATCATTCTTTTCAGCCAGCGGTCGACTTTCATGTAAAAGCAATCCTAGCGGCTAATTAGCCTCTAGACTGCTTTTACAAGCCGTGGGAGGGAATGCCCCCCCCCCCACCGTCTTCCGTGTTTTTCTCTGGCTCTCCTGTCTCAACAGGGAACCTGAAAATGCAGCCGGTGATTTAGCCAGCTGACCATAGAGCTGATCAGAGACCAGAGTGGCTCCAAACATCTCTATGGCCTAAGAAACCGGAAGCTACGAGCATTTTATGACTTAGATTTCGCTGGATGTAAATAGCGCCATTGGGAAATTGGGGAAGCATTTTATCACACCGATCTTGGTGTGGTCAGATGCTTTGAGGGCAGAGGAGAGATCTAGGGTCTAATAGACCCCAATTTTTTCAAAAAAGAGTACCTGTCACTACCTATTGCTATCATAGGGGATATTTACATTCCCCGAGATAACAATAAAAATGATTAAAAAAAAATAAAAATGAAAGGAACAGTTTAAAAATAAGATAAAAAAGCAAAAAAATAATAAAGAAAAAAAAAAAAAAAAAAAGCACCCCTGTCGCCCCCTGCTCTCGCACTAAGGCGAACGCAAGCGGCGGTCTGTCGTCAAACGTAAACAGCAATTGCACCATGCATGTGAGGTATCACCGCGAAGGTTAGATCGAGGGCAGTAATTTTTGCAGTAGACCTCCTCTGTAAATCTAAAGTGGTAACCTGTAAAGGCTTTTAAAGGCTTTTAAAAATGTATTTAATTTGTTGCCACTGCACGTTTGTGCGCAATTGTAAAGCATGTCATGTTTGGTATCCATGTACTCGGCCTAAGATCATCTTTTTTATTTCATCAAACATTTGGGCAATATAGTGTGTTTTAGTGCATTAAAATTTAAAAAAGTTTTTTTTTTTCCCCAAAAAATGCATTTGAAAAATCGCTGCGCAAATACTGTGTGAAAAAAAAAAAATGAAACACCCACCATTTTAATCAGTAGGGCATTTGCTTTAAAAAAATATATAATGTTTGGGGGTTCAAAGTAATTTTCTTGCAAAAAAAAAAAAATTTTTCATGTAAACAATAAGTGTCAGAAAGGGCTTTGTCTTCAAGTGGTTAGAAGAGTGGGTGATGTGTGACATAAGCTTCTAAATGTTGTGCATAAAATGCCAGGACAGTTCAAAACCCCCCCAAATGACCCCATTTTGGAAAGTAGACACCCCAAGCTATTTTCTGAGAGGCATGTCGAGTCCATGGAATATTTTATATTGCGACACAAGTTGCGGGAAAGTGACACATTTTTTTTTTTTTTTTGCACAAAATTGTCACTAAATGATATATCGCTCAAACATGCCATGGGAATATGTGAAATTACACCCCAAAATCCATTCTGCTGCTTCTCCTGAGTACGGGGATACCACATGTGTGAGACTTTTTGGGAGCCTAGCCGCGTACGGAACCCCGAAAACCAAGCACCGCCTTCAGGCTTTCTAAGGGCGTGAATTTTTGATTTCTCTCTTGACTGCTTATCACAGTTTCGGAGACCATGGAATGCCCAGGTGGCACAAACCCCCCCAAATGACCCCATTTTGGAAAGTAGACACCCCAAGCTATTTGATGAGAGGTATAGTGAGTATTTTGCAGACCTCACTTTTTGTCACAAAGTTTTGAAAATTGAAAAAAGAAAAAAAAAAGTTTTTTCTTGTCTTTCTTCATTTTCAAAAACAAATGAGAGCTGCAAAATACTCACCATGCCTCTCAGCAAATAGCTTGGGGTGTCTACTTTCCAAAATGGGGTAATTTGGGGGGGGTTTGTGCCACCTGGGCATTCCATGGCCTCCGAAACTGTGATAGGCAGTGAAGAGTGAAATCAAAAATTTTCACCCTTAGAAATCCTGAAGGCGGTGATTGGTTTTCGGGGTCCCGTACACGGCTAGGCTCCCAAAAAGTCCCACACATGTGGTATCCCCGTACTCAGGAGAAGTAGCTAAATGTATTTTGGGGTGCAATTCCACATATGCCCATGGCCTGTGTGAGCAATATATCATTTAGTGACAACTTTGTGCAAAAAAAAAAAAAAATGTGTCACTTTCCCGCAACTTGTGTCAAAATATAAAATATTCCATGGACTCAATATGCCTCTCTGGAAATAGCTTGGGGTGTCTACTTTCCAAAATGGGGTCATTTGGGGGGGGGTTTTGCCACCTGTGCATTCCATGGCCTCCGAAACTGTGATAGGCAGTAAAGAGTGAAATCATAAATTTACGCCCTTAGAAATCCTGAAGGCGGTGATTGGATTTCGGGGCCCCGTACGCGGCTAGGCTCCCAAAAAGTCCCACACATGTGGTATCCCCATATTCAGGAGAAGCAGCAGAATGTATTTTGGGGTGCAATTCCACATAGGCCCATGGCCTGTGTGAGCAATATATCATTTAGTGACAACTTTTTGTAAATATTTTTTTTTTTTTTTTTGTCATTATTCAATCACTTGGGACAAAAAAAAAAATATTCAATGGGTTCAACATGCCTCTCAGCAATTTCCTTGGCGTGTCTACTTTCCAAAATGGGGTCATTTGGGGGGGTTTTGTACTGCCCTGCCATTTTAGCACCTCAAGAAATGACATAGGCAGTCATAAACTAAAAGCTGTGTAAATTACAGAAAATGTACCCTAGTTTGTAGACGCTATAACTTTTGCGCAAACCAATAAATATACGCTTATTGACATTTTTTTTACCAAAAACATGTGGCCGAATACATTTTGGCCTAAATGTATGACTAAAATTGAGTTTATTGGATTTTTTTTATAACAAAAAGTAGAAAATATCATTTTTTTTCAAAATTTTCGGTCTTTTTCCATTTATAGCGCAAAAAATAAAAACCGCAGAGGTGATCAAATACCATCAAAAGAAAGCTCTATTTGTGGGAAGAAAAGGACGCAAATTTCGTTTGGGTACAGCATTGCATGACCGCGCAATTAGCAGTTAAAGCGACGCAGTGCCAAATTGGAAAAAGACCTCTGGTCCTTAGGCAGCATAATGGTCCGGGGCTCAAGTGGTTAATAAAGGACTTGTCCCAAGCTGTCTCTTGTCTTTTTTACCATTCTTACACTTTTTTGTGAAATGGTAGGGGTACAATGTACCCCATTACCAATTCGCAAAGGGGGGGCAGGATCTGGGGGTCCCTTTGTTAAAGGGGGCTTCCAGATTCCAATAAGCGTTCCGCCTGCATACCCCCACAACCACTGGGCAAGGGTTGTGAGGATGAGGCCCTTGTCCCCATCAACATAGTAGCAAGTCCTAGTTGCAATCTCGGAACACACAATAAGAGGATAATATGCGACCGGTAAGTTGCCATCTAGATAAAGGAAGGCCCATAGATGTGGTGTATCTGGATTTTGCAAAAGCATTTGACACAGTTCACTTTTCCTGTACAAAATAAGGTCTATTGACATGGACCATAGGCTGAGTACATGGATAAATGGGGAGTACTCGGAATGGTCAGGGGTGGGTAGTGGGGTCCCCGAGGGTTCTGTGCTGGGACCAATCCTGTTTAATTTGTTCATAAATGACCTGGAGGATGGGGTAAACAGTTCAATCTCTGTATTTGTGGACAATACTAAGCAAAGCAGGGCAATAACTTCTCTGCAGGATGTGGAAACCTTGCAAAAAGATCTGAACAAATTAATGGGGTGGGCAACTACATCGCAAATGAAGTTAAATGTAGAAAAATGTAAAATAATGCATTTGGGTGACAAAAATATGAATGCAATCTATACACTGGGGGGGGGAACTTTTGGGGGAATCTAGGATGGAAAAGGACCTGGGGGTCCTAGTAGATGATAGGCTCAGCAATGGCATGCAATGCCACTGCTGCTAACAAAGCAAACAGAATATTGGCATGCATTAAAAGGGCATTAATTCCAGAAATAAAACAATAATTCTCCGGCTTTACAAGACTCTGGTCCGGCCGCACCTAGAGTATGATGTCCAGTTCTGGGCACCAGTCCTCAGGAAGGATGTACTGGAAATGGAGCGAGTAGAAAAAAGAGGGCAACAAAGCTAATAAAGGGTCTGGAGGATATTAGTTATGAGGAAAGGTGCGAGCACTGAACTTATTCTCTTTGGAGAAGAGACGCTTGAGAGGGAAAATGATTTCAATTTACAAATACTGTACTGGTGACCCCACAATAGGGATAAAACTTTTTCGCAGAAGGGAGTTTAACAAGACTCGTGGCGACTCATTAAAATTAAAAGAAAAGAGGTTTAACCTTAAACTACATAGAGGGTTCTGTACTGTAAGAGCGTCAAGGATGTGGAATTCCCTTCCACAGGCGGTGGTCTTAGCGGGGAGCATCGATAGTTTCAAGAAACTATTAGATAAGCACCTGAACGACCACAAGATACAAGGATATACAAGGTAATACTGACACATAATCACACACATAGGTTGGACTTGATGGACTTGTGTCTTTTTTCGACCTCACCTACTATGTAGCTCTGTAACTATGTAACATGGGGACAAGGTGCTTTGGGGTCAGACCCCAAAGCACCTTCTCCATGTTGAGGGCACGTGGCCTGGTATGGTTTAGGAGGGGGGCACTCTCTCGTCCCCCCTCTTTTCCTGCGGTCTGCCAGGTTTCGTGCTCGGATAAGGGTCTGGTATGAATTTTGGGGGAACCCTGCGTAAAAATAAATGGTGTAGGGGTCCCCCAAAGTTCCCCATAAAATCCATTCTAGACTTGAAGGTTCTGGTATGGATTTTGGAGGGGACCCCTACGCCATTTTTTTTTATTTGGCGCAGGGTTCCCCTTAATTTTCATATCAGACCTGAAGGGCCTGGTATGGATTTTAGGGGGACTCCCCCTTTTTTTTTTTTTCATTTTGATTTGGGGTTTCCCTTAACCACTTGCCGACCGCCTCACGCCTATATACGTGAGCAGAATGGCACGGGCAGGCAAAATCACGTACCTGGTACGTGATTGCCTTCCCGCGGGCGGGGGGTGCCAGCGGCAGTTGGCTGGGAGAGTTGAGAGACAAGGGGGAGGCCATCCGATCGTGGCCCCCCCCTCGTGATCGCTCCCAGCCAATGAGAAACATCCCCTGCCTCTGTATAGTACACAGAGGCAGAGGATGTGATGTCATCTCTCCTTGGCTCGGGAGTTCCGTTCTAGCGCCGAGGAGAGGAGACATGTGAGTGAGTGCACAACACTACACAACACAGTAGAACATGCCAGGCACACTAAACACCCCGATCCCCCCCCGATCGCCCCCCGATCCCCCCCCAATCACCCCCCCCCCCGTCACAAACTGACACCAAGCAGGTATTTTTTTTTTCTGATTACTGCATAGTGTCAGTTTGTGACAGTTAGAAGTGTTAGGACAGTTAGGGTTAGCCCCCTGTAGGTCTAGGGTACCCCCCTAACCCCCCTAATAAAGTTTTAACCCCTTGATCACCCCCCGTCACCAGTGTCGCTAAGCGATCATTTTTCTGATCGCTGTATTAGTGTCGCTGGTGACGCTAGTTAGGGAGGTAAATATTTAGGTTCGCCGTCAGCGTTTTATAGCGTCAGGGATCCCCATATACTACCTAATAAATGTTTTAACCCCTTGATTTCCCCCTAGTTAACCCTTTCACCACTGATCACCGTATAACTGTTACGGGTGACGCTGGTTAGTTTGTTTATTTTTTATAGTGTCAGGGCACCCGCCGTTTATTACCGAATAAAGGTTTAGCCCCCTGATCGCCCGGCGGTGATATGCGTCGCCCCAGGCAGCGTCAGATTAGCGCCAGTACCGCTAACACCCACGCACGCAGCATACGCCTCCCTTAGTGGTATAGTATCTGAACGCATCAATATCTGATCCGATCAGATCTATACTAGCGTCCCCAGCAGTTTAGGGTTCCCAAAAACGCAGTGTTAGCGGGATCAGCCCAGATACCTGCTAGCACCTGCGTTTTGCCCCTTCGCCCGGCCCAGCCCAGCCCACCCAAGTGCAGTATCGATCGATCACTGTCACTTACAAAACACTAAACGCATAACTGCAGCGTTTGCAGAGTCAGGCCTGATCCCTGCGATCGCTAACAGTTTTTTTGGTAGCGTTTTGGTGAACTGGCAAGCACCAGCCCCAGGCAGCGTCAGGTTAGCGCCAGTACCGCTAACACCCACGCACGCACCGTACACCTCCCTTAGTGGTATAGTATCTGAACGGATTAATATCTGATCCGATCAGATCTATACTAGTGTCCCCAGCAGTTTAGGGTTCCAAAAAACGCAGTGTTAGCGGGATCAGCCCAGATACCTGCTAGCACCTGCGTTTTGCCCCTCCGCCCGGCCCAGCCCAGCCCACCCAAGTGCAGTATCGATCAATCACTGTCACTTACAAAACACTAAACGCATAACTGCAGCGTTCGCAGAGTCAGGCCTGATCCCTGCGATCGCAAACAGTTTTTTTTGTAGCGTTTTGGTGAACTGGCAAGCGCCAGCGGCCTAGTACACCCCGGTCGTAGTCAAACCAGCACTGCAGTAACACGTGGTGACGTGACGAGTCCCATAAGTGCAGTTCAAGCTGGTGAGGTGGCAAGCACAAGTAGTGTCCCGCTGCCACCAAAAAGACAAACACAGGCCCGTCGTGCCCATAGTGCCCTTCCTACTGCATTCGCCAATCCTAATTGGGAACCCACCGCTTCTGCAGCGCCCGTACTTCCCCCATTCACATCCCCAACCAAATGCAGTCGGCTGCATGAGAGGCATTTTTATGTCCTCCCGAGTACCCCTACCCAACGAACCCCCCCCCAAAAAAGATGTTGTGTCTGCAGCAAGCGCGGATATAGGCGTGACACCCGCTATTATTGTCCCTCCTGTCCTGACAATCCTGGTCTTTGCATTGGTGAATGTTTTGAACGCTACCATTCACTAGTTGAGTATTAGTGTAGGGTACAGCATTCCACAGACTAGGACACACTTTCACAGGGTCTCCCAAGATGCCATCGCATTTTGAGAGACCCGAACCTGGAACCGGTTACAGTTATAAAAGTCACAAGTTTGCAAAAAAAACACAAACAAAAATAAAAAAAAATAGTTGTCGTTTTATTGTTCTCTCTCTCTCTCTATTCTCTCTCTATTGTTCTGCTCTTTTTTACTGTGTTCTATTCTGCAATGTTTTATTGTTATTATGTTTTATCATGTTTGCTTTTCAGGTATGCAATTTTTTATACTTTACCGTTTACTGTGCTTTATTGTTAACCATTTTTTTGTCTTCAGGTACGCCATCCACGACTTTGAGTGGTTATACCAGAATGATGCCTGCAGGTTTAGGTATCATCTTGGTATCATTCTTTTCAGCCAGCGGTCGGCTTTCATGTAAAAGCAATCCTAGCGGCTAATTAGCCTCTAGACTGCTTTTACAAGCAGTGGGAGGGAATGCCCCCCCCCCCACCGTCTTCCGGGTTTTTCTCTTGCTCTCCTGTCTCAACAGGGAACCTGAGAAAGCAGCCGGTGATTCAGCCAGCTGACCATAGAGCTGATCAGAGACCAGAGTGGCTCCAAACATTTCTATGGCCTAAGAAACCGGAAGCTACGAGCATTTTATGACTTAGATTTCGCCGGATGTAAACAGCGCCATTGGGAAATTGGGGAAGCATTTTATCACACCGATCTTGGTGTGGTCAGATGCTTTGAGGGCAGAGGAGAGATCTAGGGTCTAATAGACCCCAATTTTTTCAAAAAAGAGTACCTGTCACTACCTATTGCTATCATAGGGGATATTTACATTCCCTGAGATAACAATAAAAATGATTTCAAAAAAATAAAAATGAAAGGAACAGTTTAAAAATAAGATAAAAAAGCAAAAAAATAATAAAGAAAAAAAAAAAAAAACACCCCTGTCCCCCCTGCTCTCGCGCTAAGGCGAACGCAAGCGCCGGTCTGGCGTCAAATGTAAACAGCAATTGCACCATGCATGTGAGGTATCACCGCGAAGGTCAGATCAAGGGCAGTATTTTTAGCAGTAGACCTCCTCTGTAAATCGAAATTGGTAACCTGTAAAGGCTTTTAAAGGCTTTTAAAAATGTATTAATTTTGTTGCCACTGCACGTTTGTGCGCAATTTTAAAGCATGTCATGTTTGGTATCCATGTACTCGGCTTAAGATCATCTTTTTTATTCCATCAAACATTTGGGCAATATAGTGTGTTTTAGTGCATTAAAATTTTAAAAAGTGTGTTTTTTCCCCAAAAAATGCGTTTGAAAAATCGCTGCGCAAATACTGTGTGAAAAAAATAAAATGAAACACCCACCATTTTAATCTGTAGGGCATTTGCTTTAAAAAAATATATAATGTTTGGGGGTTCAAAGTAATTTTCTTGCAAAAAAAAATAATTTTTTCACGTAATCAAAAAGTGTCAGAAAAGGGTTTTGTCTTCAAGTGGTTAGAAGAGTGGGTGATGTGTGACATAAGCTTCTAAATGTTGTGCATAAAATGCCAGGATAGTTCAAAACCCCCCCCAAATGACCCCATTTTGGAAAGTAGACACCCCAAGCTATTTGCTGAGAGTCATGTCGAGTCCATGGAATATTTTATATTGTGACACAACTTGCGGGAAAGAGACAAATTTTTTTTTTTTTTTTTGCACAAAGTTGTCACTAAATGATATATTGCTCAAACATGCCATGGGGATATGTGAAATTACACCCCAAAATACATTCTGCTGCTTCTCCTGAGTACGGGGATACCACATGTGTGAGACTTTTTGGGAGCCTAGCCGCGCACTGGACCCCGAAAACCAAGCACCGCCTTCAGGCTTTCTATGGGCGTAAATTTTTGATTTCACTCTTCACTGCCTATCACAGTTTCGGAGGCCATGGAATGCCCAGGTGGCACAAACCCCCCCCCCCCCAAATGACCCCATTTTGGAAAGTAGACACCCCAAGCTATTTGCTGAGAGGTATAGTGAGTATTTTGCAGACCTCACTTTTTGTCACAAAGTTTTGAAAATTGAAAAAAGAAAAAAAAAAAAATTTCTGGTCTTTCTTCATTTTCAAAAACAAATGAGAGCTGCAAAATACTCACCATGCCTCTCAGCAAATAGCTTGGGGTGTCTACTTTCCAAAATGGGGTCATTTGGGGGGGTTTTGTGCCATCTTGGCATTTTATGGCCTTCAAAACTGTGATAGGTAGTGAGGCGTGAAATCAAAAATTTATGCCCTTAGAAATCCTGAAGGCGGTGCTTGGTTTTCGGGGCCCCGTACGCGGCTAGGCTCCCAAAAAGTCCCACACATGTGGTATCCCCGTACTCAGGAGAAGCAGCTGAATGTATTTTGGGGTGCAATTCCACATATGCCCATGGCCTGTGTGAGCAATATATCATTTAGTGACAACTTTTTGTTTTTTTTTTGTTTTTTTTGTCATTATTCAATCACTTGGGACAAAAAAAAAAAAATATTCAATGGGTTCAACATGCCTCTCAGCAATTTCCTTGGGGTGTCTACTTTCCAAAATGGGGTCATTTGGGGGGGGTTTGTACTGCCCTGCCATTTTAGCACCTCAAGAAATGACATAGGCAGTCATGAACTAAAAGCTGTGTAAATTCCAGAAAATGTACCCTAGTTTGTAGACGCTATAACTTTTGCGCAAACCAATAAATATACGCTTATTGACATTTTTTTACCAAAGACATGTGGCTGAATACATTTTGGCCTAAATGTATGACTAAAATTTAGTTTATTGGATTTTTTTAATAACAAAAAGTAGAAAATATCATTTTTTTAAAAAATTTTCGGTCTTTTTCCGTTTATAGCGCAAAAAATAAAAACGGCAGAGGTGATCAAATACCATCAAAAGAAAGCTCTATTTGTGGGAAGAAAAGGATGCAAATTTCGTTTGGGTACAGCATTGCATGACCGCGCAATTAGCAGTTAAAGCGACGCAGTGCCGAATTGTAAAAAGTGCTCTGGTCAAGAAGGGGGTAAAATCTTCCGGGGCTGAAGTGGTTAATATTCATACCAGACCCAAAGGGCCTGTTAATGGACTGGGGGGGGGGGACCCATGCTCTTTTTTTCAATGAGTTTTATCTATATTGCCGAGACCTGACAATTCATTGCAGCCGCGATCAGTTTTAAATGACAATTTTTCCTTTAGAAATGTCATTTTGCTGTGGTACTGTTCTAAACACAGGAAAAATGTGCTACTTTGCAGGCATACTATAGACACCCCCAGGCACGATATTTAAAGGAATATTTCATCTTTATTGTTTCACTTTAAGCATTAAAAAAAATCACTACTCCCCCCAAAAAAATGTTGCATTGATACATGTCCCCTGGGGCAGGACCTGGGTCCCAAAAATACTTTTTATAACAATAACTTGCATAAAAGCCTTTAAAATTAGCACTTTTGATTTTTTATGTTCGTGTCCCATAGAAACGGTGTTTGTGTGTTCTTCCGAATTTTTTTATGATAAAAAATCAGCATATATAGGTAGAATGTGTGGCTAGAACTACTATAATTAAATGAACTGACTGTAATGACAATGTTATGAAATAGGGAATATGCATACCTAGTGGAATAAAAAATGGGGAGATGAGACAGCACAATGGACAATGATGAACAAGAAAACTAATTTGAAATAAAAATGAAAATAATAATAAAAATAATAATGGTGAACTGATATAATGAAGTAATATAGATTTAGGTATTGTTATTGAAAAAATCTGAAAATAAATTTAGATTGAAAAAGAAAAAAGGACATGATGAGAGAGATGGATAGGAATAAAAAATAATAATAGTAATGATGATTATAACTGCATTGAAAATGGGTATAGAGTGATAAAACGCTCTGCCAGTGGGAACGTACCGGAAATAGACTCGATGATCCAAACTTTAAGGCCAGATGAGGAATGATTGTGTTTGCGGAGGAAATGGAGGGGAACACTGTGATTGTCATCTCCTGCCTCTACTAGGCGGCGGTGCTCACCAAACCTCTTTCTCAAAGTGCGTATGGTGCGGCCTACGTAGTGTAACCCACATGGACATGTCAAGCAGTAAATGACAAATTCTGTGGAACAGTTGTAGAAGTTGCTGATCTGATATGTCTGACCCTTGATGGTAAATTCCTTCTGACCATGATGGACATGACTGCATGTAAGGCATAGTTTTTTTCGGCACTGATACATCCCAATGAGGGGAATAAGACAGGGAGATGTTTTGTTGGAACTTTGTTGGCATTTGTATTTACTGGGTGCTACCAGATTTTTGATGTTCCTACTCTTCCGGTACGTGAACTTGGGTTTGGAGGTGATTGTGGATTTTAAATGTGGATCCTGGAGAAGGATCGACCAGTGTTTGGTGAGTATACGTTCCATGGCTTTGTGTTTGGAGTGGAACTGAGTCACAAATCTAACCGGCTGTAATGAAGATTGAATGGTTTCACTGGTGGATATGGGAGGTTCTGACAGATAGAAATCGAATGCTTCGTTTATGAGTTTTGGTGGGAAAGCCTTATCTATGAACTTTTGTTTTAAGTGGGACCCTTCCGTGATATAATCGGATTGTCTGGTACAGTTTCTGCGTAACCTGCAGAACTGACTCCTGGGGATATTTGCAATCCATCTTGGATGGTGGCAACTCTGATGGTGCAAAAAAGAGTTGCCAGCTGTCGGCTTGTTGTAATTTTTGGCCAATATTTTGCCTTCTTGATGAAAAAGTAGAAGATCTAGGAATGCGAGTTGAAGCTGATCATGTTCTGAGGTGAAAGTGAGGCCATACTCATTGTTATTGCAGTGTTTAATGAAATCAAAGAAAAGGGGCTCTGGGCCATCCCAAATGATGATAATGTCGTCTATATACCTCCCATAGAATACTATATGGGAGGTAAAGGGGTTATTGAGCCAGATGTAATTGGCCTCCCAGTAACCCATAGTCAAATTCGCGTAACTGGGTGCGAAATTCGCACCCATGGCTGTGCCCTTTGTTTGAAGATAGAAATCGCCATCATACTCAAAATAGTTATGGGTCAGGCAGAATTCTGTGGCCTCTAAAATGAACTCTGCCTGACCGGGGTTTAGCATGGGATCGGAAGAAAGAAAGCTGGCGATAGCTCTGAGACCTATGTAATGTGGAATTGAAGTATAAAGCGAACTAACATCCAAGGAAGCCCACAAATATGTGGATTCCCAAGTGTAGTGTTCTAACTGTTGCATAAGATGGAATCCGTCTCGAATGTAAGAAGGGAGACTGGTTGCAAGTGGTTGTAGAAACTGATCTATGTATTGGGAGATGGAACTGGTGATACTGTCCATAGCCGCAACTATGGGTCGACCTGGTGGATTTTGGATATTCTTGTGTATTTTCGGAATATGATAAAAATATGGGGTGGAAAAGAATGGCCGATTGAAAGAAGCATACTCGTGTTTTGAGATTATGTTATTGTTTTTAGCTCTATCTGTGAGCAATTTGACTTCTATAATAAAGCTTGACAAAGGGTCGCAGCGCAGTTTACGGTATGTGCTGTCGTCTGACAGGAGACGGCGGGCTTCAGCTAGATACTCACTGCGATCTTGGACCACGATGCCCCCGCCTTTGTCTGCCGTCTTGATGACTATGTTGTGATTGCCAATGAGATTTTTGAGGGATAATTTTTCTTGGGAAGTGAGATTGGAGTGGTTGGAATGGCTATCGTGTGTCAATTGGCAAAGCTTTTTTATATCAGAAAACACCACCTGATAAAAGGTTTGCAGATAAGGTCCCTTTGAATGTGTGGGATTGAACACGGATTTGGGCCTAAATGTACTGTACTGTATAGGGGGAGAGGTGGAGAGATGCTGTGTGAGAAGGAGTAGATCTACATCCTCATCATCACTCTCCATGTTGTATAAATCCTTTAGGATACTCAATTCAGGTGAATCACTTTTATCTGAAGGAACATTGAGTTCAACCAGATTGGGAGGTATGTGACTATCAGTAACTGGAGATGTTTTCATGCTGTAGTGACGTTTTAGAGTAAGGTTACGGATAAACATATGAAGGTCTTTGAATAGCTGGAATGAGTTGGGTAGTGAGGTGGGGGCAAAATTGAGACCCCGTTGTAAAATTGAGGCCTCAGCTGGGGACAGATTGTGGGAAGATAGATTGTATATTTTTATTGTTTGAGGGACTTGGCCCTGTGGTTTGTGCCGTTGTTTTCCCCCTCGTTTTCCCTGTGAATGGGCGGCTGGGCAGCGAGGGGGGAATTGCTAAAAAATCTTGTGTGTCGGGCGAAGAGCAGTTGGATGGAACTGGTATGGTAGATACTAAGGAATCTGTATTGGGAGAAGGACTGTGTGTCTGTATGTTGGCCTTCTGAAGACCAGCGCCAGAGACAGAGGTACAGCTGGTGGATTTAACCAAAACAGAGGTTGTCATTGAACCAGATATGGGAATGGGTTTTGAAGGATCCATAGTGTGGTTCTGAGATGTAAATAAGTTACTTGAGTTGATATTGTTATCTCTTGTGGGCCCACTAGGAGTGATTGTCTCATTGGTGTGGGTGACATTGCCGGAGGAATGAGGATGGTAATTATTGGAATTGGTATTTGTATTTAGATTTTGATTTGTATTCAAGCGAGGTCTGGTTTTCTTATTTGATATGCGTTGAGGTTTGGGAGTGAGTGGGTGTGACATAGTTCTGGAGTGGATGTTGGTGGAATGCGTGGACTGGGGCAAGGGTTTGGGCCTCGATGGAGGCCATGGTCTTTCACCTGGGGGTCCCACTATGCATTCCATGAGAGGTGTGAGGTGGGTAGGGGGGTGGGTTGAATGATTGGTGTTTGGAGCACGGTGGCTCCTCTTCCAATTGAAGACCCTCCCTAGATTGAAATCATCTAGGTCTCTCCTCATCTTCCCTAATTTGGTCTGAATTAGGGAATCTTCATCTTTCTTACTGTGGTGTTTGAGAGTATTGAGCCAAGAATTGGGTAAACTAGCTGTGGTGGTATTCAAATGGGAAATGTTGGTTTTAATTTGTTCAACCAGATCCAGATACTTAATCTGTCTCTGTTGAATGATGATCCGCATCCATTTTTGTGTACAAAATTCTGAGATCTGAGACCACTCGCTGGTCAATTCGGATGTCAGAAAGGAACAAGTTTTTAATATTCTCAACCCTCGAGGGGAGATGGAGTGGGAAATATATTGCTCTAGGAAGAACTTATCCCACCATTGGTGATTGGCCGCAATCATGAGGTGTTCTAATTTTCTAAAATATGTGCAGCAAGTTTTTTGGATGTGTCTGGGAACGGAAAAATGTAGTTTAAAGAAATTTGTTGGAAATAAGCCATATAGTTGATCGAGTATATCGTATTTGGCTTTTTCTAGTTGCTGTAACCACTCCATGTTTGGAATGGTATGGTAAAAAAGCGTGTGAATGGATTGTTACGATCCTGCTATTCTATAATCTGAGAAAAGAAAAATGAAAAAAGGAGAAAAAAGGAGAAAAAAAGGGGGGAAAAAAGGAAAAGGAGAAAAAAATTGATAGTAATTGAAAGAAAAAACAATAATTGAACAAATGATAAACGGTGAGAATAGTGTTGTATACACATAATTTTTTCACATAAATACTTCTATTTGAAAGGGGAAGAATGAATATGGACAGGAGAATGAAATGTAACAGTCTGTGGCAGACAGTCTAGGGAAAAGGAATTATTGATGCACAAATATCTACCTATATGCGTGCCCACAAAGGACGTATAAAACCAATATATGCAATGGCACAAATGTTTTTGCTTAATAAAAAATCTCAGTATTAAATTGGAGATTAAAATCAGATAAAAGCTATGCCGTGAAGGACAGAAAAAGATAATAAAAAATAATAAAAAAATAAAACCGGGATGAAGGGAAAAAATGACGTGAAACAGAGGGGGGGGGGGGGGGGGGAGGGAGGAGGGTTATAGGGGGGGGGGTTTGGGGAAATAAAATTAGACTGGGTAATAATAGTAGGTTGGATTAGAGGGGGTGCTGGACTGGTGACCAAAAATAGAATAAGCAGCACAACATTTTGCTTCAAAAAACAATATACAACATGTAGATGTGAGCGCTATATTCAGTATAATCAGAAAACAGTTATGGCCCCCAAAAATCTAGTTATTAATGGTGAAGAATGAATGAGGCGGTTGGTTGATATACAACTAATAACATAAATTGACAATCTGGAACTATAATAATAGATGGGTGATCAAAAACAACAGACTCTAAGCTGTTAAAGTCCAAAAAGGAACTGGATTATAGTCCAATGGAAGCAGTTGTAGAAGGCAGCCCTGTTGATAAAGAAGAAGCAATCCTCTGGATACTGTAGGAGAAGAACAACAAGGGCGCCACTCTAAGTGCAATATTAAAAAAGAATTTTAATGAATCTTAAAAACAGGTACTCACAAGGGTACATGTAATCAGGCATGTAAGTGATATACAGGTAGTGCCAGGTGTCCCAGGGGTATAATCCGGTCACATCTTAAGGTGTCGTTCCGCTTGTGGAGACAGGCTGCGCTGGTGTATTGTCGGCAGATCCGGCCGCTGGAACACACTGTATGTGATCTGGGGGAGCGAGAGCACTTCCGGGTCCATGCAGGGGTAGCGAATAGGCGACGCGTTTGCGGAGCTACGCTCCTTCCTCAGGCCTAACGTGACCTGTGATTGGTCGAACATGTTATAGTCTAAGAGGGGCTGGGATTGGAGGAAAAAACCACCTGTCACTCTCAGGCATAGGCTATGTGCTGGAGGCTGTGTACTGGCATGTCAGCGTCTGCAACTGTGTCAAATCTTAAAACAAACCAGCACTGTGTGCGTATAAATGGGAAAGAAAAAATAATGATGCATTCTGTGTTTTCCATTAAGATAATGTTGTCTATGAGGAAAAAAGGGGGGGGGGGGGTTTATGATAAAAAATCAGCATATATAGGTAGAATGTGTGGCTAGAACTACTATAATTAAATGAACTGACTGTAATGACAATGTTATGAAATAGGGAATATGCATACCTAGTGGAATAAAAAATGGGGAGATGAGACAGCGCAATGGACAATGATGAACAAGAAAACTAATTTGAAATAAAAATCACAGATAGAGCTAAAAACAATAACATAATCTCAAAACACGAGTATGCTTTTTTCAATCGGCCATTCTTTTCCACCCCATATTTTTATCATATTCCGAAAATACACAAGAGTATCCAAAATCCACCAGGTCGACCCATAGTTGCGGCTATGGACAGTATCACCAGTTCCATCTCCCAATACATAGATCAGTTTCTACAACCACTTGCAACCAGTCTCCCTTCTTACATTCGAGACGGATTCCATCTTATGCAACAGTTAGAACACTACACTTGGGAATCCACATATTTGTGGGCTTCCTTGGATGTTAGTTCGCTTTATACTTCAATTCCACATTACATAGGTCTCAGAGCTATCGCCAGCTTTCTTTCTTCCGATCCCATGCTAAACCCCGGTCAGGCAGAGTTCATTTTAGAGGCCACAGAATTCTGCCTGACCCATAACTATTTTGAGTTTGATGGCGATTTCTATCTTCAAACAAAGGGCACAGCCATGGGTGCGAATTTCGCACCCAGTTACGCGAATTTGACTATGGGTTACTGGGAGGCCAATTACATCTGGCTCAATAACCCCTTTACCTCCCATATAGTATTCTATGGGAGGTATATAGACGACATTATCATAATTTGGGATGGCCCAGAGCCCCTTTTCTTTGATTTCATTAAACACTGCAATAACAATGAGTATGGCCTCACTTTCACCTCAGAACATGATCAGCTTCAACTCGCATTCCTAGATCTTCTACTTTTTCATCAAGAAGGCAAAATATTGGCCAAAAATTACAACAAGCCGACAGCTGGCAACTCTTTTTTGCACCATCAGAGTTGCCACCATCCAAGATGGATTGCAAATATCCCCAAGAGTCAGTTCTGCAGGTTACGCAGAAACTGTACCAGACAATCCGATTATATCACGGAAGGGTCCCACTTAAAACAAAAGTTCATAGATAAGGCTTTCCCACCAAAACTCATAAACGAAGCATTCGATTTCTATCTGTCAGAACCTCCCATATCCACCAGTGAAACCATTCAATCTTCATTACAGCCGGTTAGATTTGTGACTCAGTTCCACTCCAAACACAAAGCCATGGAACGTATACTCACCAAACACTGGTCGATCCTTCTCCAGGATCCACATTTAAAATCCACAATCACCTCCAAACCCAAGTTCACGTACCGGAAGAGTAGGAACATCAAAAATCTGGTAGCACCCAGTAAATACAAATGCCAACAAAGTTCCAACAAAACATCTCCTTGTCTTATTCCCGTCATTGGGATGTATCAGTGCCAAAAAAAACTATGCCTTACATGCAGTCATGTCCATCATGGTCAGAAGGAATTTACCATTAAGGGTCAGACATATCAGATCAGCAACTTCTACAACTGTTCCACAGAATTTGTCATTTACTGCTTGACATGTCCATGTGGGTTACACTACGTAGGCCGCACCATACGCACTTTGAGAAAGAGGTTTGGTGAGCACCGCCGCCTAGTAGAGGCAGGAGATGACCATCACAGTGTTCCCCTCCATTTCCTCCGCAAACACAATCATTCCTCATCTGGCCTTAAAGTTTGGATCATCGAGTCTATTTCCGGTACGTTCCCACTGGCAGAGCGTTTTAAACGTCTCTGCCAGAGGGAAACGTACTGGATATACACTTTGGATACCCTGGCTCCTGGAGGACTAAACGAGGAAATAGAGACGAGCAGTCTTATTTGACCGCTCTCCTAGTCCTCCAAGTTCTACCAGGCTGCTATAACTCCTAAGATACCTGTTTGTCATATAAACATATTTCTTGTCCTGAAGCAGGTACCCCAGTAATATTATCATGTATGTCTTCCTCTCCTCCCCCCCCCCCTGCTTTTCCCATTATGATGTAGTATTGGTCGCTAATATGTTATGTTCAATTATCACTCTAAGCTCAACTAGCACATATTCTTCTTCATCTTACAAGAAAACATACCAGTGTGGTCCCGTATCAAAGCACATTTCATTTCTTTTTATAATTATGACCTATCAATTATGTACTTGTCACGTAAGAACAATTGGACTCATCACTATCACCCCAATATTGTAAGAATTCCACAATAATGTCAGGAACATATATTTTTTATTTTAGACTTATTGCCATCATCTATATTACCCTTTTTTTTATTTTTTACTTCATTTTTTCCACACCATATCACTCTATACCCATTTTCAATGCAGTTATAATCATCATTACTATTATTATTTTTTATTCCTATCCATCTCTCTCATCATGTCCTTTTCTCTTTTTCAATCTAAATTTATTTTCAGATTTTTTCAATAACAATACCTAAATCTATATTACTTCATTATATCAGTTCACCATTATTATTTTTATTATTATTTTCATTTTTATTTCAAATTAGTTTTCTTGTTCATCATTGTCCATTGCGCTGTCTCATCTCCCCATTTTTTATTCCACTAGGTATGCATATTCCCTATTTCATAACATTGTCATTACAGTCAGTTCATTTAATTATAGTAGTTCTAGCCACACATTCTACCTATATATGCTGATTTTTTATCATAACCCCCCCCCCTTTTTTCCTCATAGACAACATTATCTTAATGGAAAACACAGAATACATCATTATTTTTTCTTTCCCATTTATACGCACACAGCGCTGGTTTGTTTTAAGATTTGACACAGTTGCAGATGCTGACATGCCAGTACACAGCCTCCAGCACATAGCCTATGCCTGAGAGTGACAGATGGTTTTTTCCTCCAATCCCAGCCCCTCTTAGACTATAACATGTTCGACCAATCACAGGTCACGTTAGGCCTAAGGAAGGAGCGCAGCTCCGCAAACGCGTCACCTATTCGCTACCCCTGCATGGACCCGGAAGTGCTCTCGCTCCCCCAGATCACATACAGTGCGTTCCAGCGGCCGGATCTGCCGACAATACACCAGCGCAGCCTGTCTCCACAAGCGGAACGACACCTTAAGATGTGACCAGATTATACCCCTGGGACACCTGGCACTACCTGTATATCACTTACATGCCTGATTACATGTACCCTTGTGAGTACCTGTTTTTAAGATTCATTAAAATTCTTTTTTAATATTGCACTTAGAGTGGCGCCCTTGTTGTTCTTCTCCTACAATATCTCTTGTCAGTTTGCTGTTTACAATGCTGCTCTTGTTCACATTTGGGGAGTAGATTTTTGTGCTTGATCAGTCAAAGAGACAGAATTTGCAGGCAAGGCTGCAGAAGAGTCTGCTATTACAGGACATAGAGCAGCCAGTGTTAAAGTTAAAGTGATTGTACCATCTTGTTTTTTTTTTTTTTAAATAACAAACATGTTATACCTTACCTGCTCTGTGTTGTGGATTTGCACAGAGTATCCCTGATCCTCCTCTTCTCACGTCCCTCTTCCCTGCTCCTGGCCCCCCCTTCTGTCAAGTCCCCACAGCAAGTAGCTTGCTATGGGGGCACCCGACCCGAAATGCAACTCTGTGTATCCATTGAAACATGGAGCTGTGGTTTGGCCCTGCCCCCTCTCTCTCCTTATTGGCTAACTGACTTTGATTGAGAGCAGCGGGAGCCAATAGCACCGCTGCTGTGTCTCAGCAATTCAGGAGGGAGAGTCCCAAACGGCCGAGGGCCCCCTGGACATTGATGGATCTACAGTGGCTTGCGAAAGTATTCGGCCCGCTTGAACTTTTCAACCTTTTGCCACATTTCAGGCTTCAAACATAAAGATATAAAATTTTAATTTGTTGTGAAGAATCACCAACAAGTGGGACACAATTGTGAAGTGGAACGAAATCTATTGGATATTTCAAACTTTTTTAGCAATTAAAAAACTGAAAAGTGGTGCGTGCAAAATTATTTGGCCCCTTTACTTTCAGTGCAGAAAACTCACTCCAGAAGTTCAGCGAGGATCTCTGAATGATCCAATGTTGTCCTAAATGACTGATGGTGATAAATAGAATCCACCTGTGTATAATCAGGTCTGTTCATCCCTGTTAAACCGAGTCTCCCTCCAGGCCGTTGAGGCCCGCCGCCATCTTGGGGCCTACGGATGGACTGGGGATCCCCGCAGCCTGGACCCACGATCCGGAAGGTGGACGGCCAATTTGTCCATACCGGACGGCCGATCCACCTCTGAGAAACTCTCGGGATAGCTCAGCAGCACCCAAAAGGTATAGGAGCCCTTCCAACAGCCGCCCTCGGCATCCTGCGGCCTTCCATTCAGCTGCGGCCTGTGGGCTTGCCTACGGACGATCCCCAGGGACACAGTGAGTAGCCTATACTACCCATCCACCCACAGTAAAGTCCCCAGAAGGCGTTAATCTACCCGGTTCTCCACCACTGCTTGCCCTGGAGGAATTCTAGTGATTAAAGGCAGCAGAGTCCCCTCACCCGGCGGCCGTCCACTAGGATACACCGCGGCTTCGGCCTACTCCTGGAAGCCGGCGGCCATCTTGGGTCTCCATAATACACCCTACAGTTATCCTCTCTTCTCTCTCTTCTCCCTCAGCTATACTACCCCCCATAAGGCATCTGGACTTGCAGAGATTGTCTCCCTCCTGCATTGCTGATGGTGAGGGAAGGTTGAGCTGCAAATTGGTGTTTCTGTCAATCTAAATAAGACACAACCTTACCTATAAGATGAATATTGTCTAAATAAATCCAAAGTCTCGAGGGGGCGCAGTGAGCAAGATGGCGAACGCGTAGAAGGATAGCTCTGGTCCCCGTCTCTTTATTAGCGGCTCCTACAAAGGCTAACAGACCTTCTTTAACACCAGGAATGACACGACCACCTACCAGATACTCCCTGGCATTGCATGGGTAAGATTGGCTTCCAGAAAACGATCTATAGTGGCTTTATCCCACCGCCACCGTCGCGGCCCTCTCACAGTATGGAGCGGTTCCTATACAAGCCGCAATCCCCGGCCTCGAGTGAACAGCCCGGCCAGCTGGACACAGCTATCCCCCGCACCACATTGGGAAACACTCCCATGGAGGACAACAGATCCCAGCAAACCCAGCACCCCCATTCATCCGACTACCCCACAGATGTCGTGACGGTGGCCGTCCTCAATGCAAAACGAAATTCTTTACTACTGTACATGACCTGACTAACAGCATTGCCAAAGAGGTCGGTAAAATAGCACATGAGTTACGGGGGGAAATTGACCAGTTAGGAGAACGTACCAATACTCTGGAGAATAAGTTTGATGAACTGACCCAATACGTACATGTTCTTGAGGAGGATAACGCCTCCATGAAACATATAGTCTCCCAACTCCAGTTACAACAGGAAGATTTGGAAAATCGCAAAAGACACCAGAATCTGAGAATCAGAGGAATCCCCGAGGCGGTAAATGACAAGGAACTACGTCCCTATCTTTTGGGTCTGTTTGTTACTCTAGCGCCCCATATACCGGACATAGACTGGCGCCTGGACAGGGCCCATAGATCCCTTGCCTCAAAACCTCCTCCAAACGCTAACCCCAGAGACGTTATAGTTCGTTTCCACTATTACGAAAGCAAAGAAGCTCTCACAACTGCAACACGCAACAAGTCTCGTATTGACTTTAAGCAAAATAAGATCCAGATATTCAACGACCTATCCCTGATAACTCTGGCCAAAAGGCGCAGCTTTCGACCTATCACTACACACCTACAGAATTATCAGGTCCCTTACCGTTGGGGGTTCCCCTTTCGCTTATCCGCCTCTAAAGATGGCGTCCAATACTCATTGAGAGATCTTTTCGAAAGTGAAACCTTCATCCGCAACATGGGCCTTCCACCATTACCCGAAGAAGATCTTCCACCTCAAGCTCCGAATCCCAAGCCACTCTCCACACCAGCCCAGATCTGGACCCCAGTGCGACGAAAATCCCAGAAGGCCTTTTCCACACCGCAAAGATCCAACTCCAACAGATTTCCAACCTGAAGGCTCCTTCTCATCACTATTCTTCTTGGTTGTTTGCTCCATGACTAGATGACTTGTGTCATGGCCACTCCGGTGATCTCCCTGAAGTTAGGTCACTTTCTCTCGCGATATAGAGAGATTTGCCCCCCGTTGCGGGTTTTTTCTGGTTAACCTCGCAGAAGACGTTTCCCCCCCCCCCTTGTGTTATTACGTTCCTACGTTCCTATATATTTTTTCTTCAGCTTTTCAGGAGCCAATTTTTGTTATGTTTTTTGAGCTGAGACGGGGATCCCCCCCCTCGTCTACACCTGTAGGCTATCATGCCCCCACCATAACCCATGGCTTCTGCCTGGGTAGCCTGAAATTTTTTTATTTTCAGGCTTTTCAAAAAAAGATTTTTTCTTTTCTTGATCTGTTGTATTTTTTTTCTATTCATTTTTTTTTCTTCTTTGTCTTTTTTTTATGCTTTTTCTTGACTTTTCAATTTACAGGTCTTCTTTTTTTTCCATATACGACCTTATTATGGTACTCTTTGATATATTCACAATTGTGTGTCAACCCCGAATTATGTACAATTTTGTATGTTATAACCTAAGGATGTTCATTTACCTGTCTGCATTTTACATAACGTTAGCACTATGTCTTTCGATTAGACATGGCTCTTAAGATCTACTCGTGCAATGTTAAAGGTCTAAACTCCATCGGGAAACGATGGCAAGCTTTAAAGGAATTTAGGTCCTCTGGAGCGGAGGTGATTATGATTCAGGAGACTCATTTTAAAGCTGGAGGCTCCTATAAATTCGCCTCCAGATATTTCCCTAGAGCCTATATGGCATCCGATCCTTCCGGAAAAGCAGGGGTAGCTGTTCTTGTTGGACGATCTTGCCCGATACAGATACTCTCCTCCTACCTAGACCCTCATGGCAGGTTTATACTCCTGAATTGTAGTCACCTCAACACTCAATTTTCTTTAGCTAACATCTATGCACCAAATGTGGGACAAATAGGTTTTCTCACAACCGTTTTTGAAAAGTTACAACCTTTCTCTCAGCCTTTTATGATACTAGGAGGCGACTTCAATGTGTGCATGTCCCCGACCAGGGATAGAAGATCCCTATTCCAAATTGCCCCACAATCAGCTTCCCAGAAATTGTCTGCCTCTTTCGTAAACTAACCAGATCTCACAATCTATTCGATACTTGGAGAGTAAAACATCCTACCCAAAAGAGTTACACATTCTATTCCCACTCTCACAAGTCGTACTCCAGGTTAGATCATTTCCTGGTTACAGGCCCTCTACTTCCCTATGTAGTCTCCTCTGAGATCAACCCTATTACCTGGTCGGATCATGCACCCATTGAACTCGACATCCTGCTGACGTCAACATATACTAAAACATGCCACTGGCGTCTTAATGAACTACTGCTCAAAGACCCAATATCCCAAAACCAACTACAACAGAAACTAACTGAATTCTTTCAAATTAACGATGGATCGGTCTCGGAGATTTCCACCTTGTGGGAGACCCACAAGGCTTTCTTTAGAGGTGAATGTATATCTGCGAGCTCCCGCTTAAAGAGAGACTCTGCAAAACTTAAAATTGACTTACTTACTCAATTGCGGAATGCGGAAAGGCGCCTGTTGGTAACCCCCACGGTGGAAAAACTACGGATTGTTACGGCTATCCGAGACTGAATCAAGTCGTTTGACTTGCACAAAATCTCTAAATCTATGCTATGGGCCAAACAGAAATTCTATGATTTTGCAAACAAGCCGCATAAAATGCCAGTTAACAAGCTGAAGCCACGGCCCTTTCTAGCAATCCCCGATCACTTGACGCAGCCTGATGGTACTCCCACATATTGTCCCAAAACTATGTCAAAAGTCTTTGGGGTTTTTATTCTAGATTGTATAACTGCTTAGGCCCAGACTCACATCCTCAATTCTCACAAACCCATTTTGACGATTTCATGTCTTCTCTAAAATTACCCAAACTCTCCGCTCAACAAATCACATCTCTCAACTCCCCGATCACTGTAGAAGAGATAGGAGAAGTGATTAAAAATTTGCCAGCTCACAAATCCCCGGGCCCTGATGGCCTTCCGTATACCTACTTTAAAACGTTCTCACAGACCTTAACACCTTATCTCCTATCTCTATACTCCTCCTTGCTTAAAGGTACCATTCCACACTCACAGTTCCTACATGCTAACATAACGGTTTTCCCTAAACCGGGTAAAGATCCCGCATTACCAGATAACTATCGCCCCATTGCTTTATTAAATTCGGACTATAAAATTTTTACCAAAATATTAGCTAACAGACTTTCCCCTCTATTACCAGCCCTGATTCATAGAGACCAGGTGGGTTTCGTACCCACAAGACATGCTGGAGATAATACGAGAAGAACCATAGATTTGATCGATTTAATAACTAAAACTAAACGTCCCACTATAGTACTAAGCTTAGATGCACAAAAGGCATTTGATCGTTTGAGCTGGCCATTTATGTTTGCAGTCCTAGCCAAATTTGGAGTTTCAGGCCCCTTTATACAAGCCTTACGAACCCTTTACTCTCACCCCACATCTCAAGTCCAGCTGTCTTCCCACACATCACAAAGATTTACTCTTAGCAATGGCACTAGACAAGGATGCCCTTTATCACCCTTGCTGTTTATATTAAGTCTCGAACCATTAGCAGCAGCCATCAGATCCCACCCTGAAGTCCGGGGAGTTTCTTTACGCCAACAAGAGTACAAATTATCCCTTTTTGCAGACGACATCTTACTGACCATCACCCGCCCCGACACCTCCCTACCCTTTCTACATGATATACTATCCACCTTTGGAGCCTTGTCCGGTTTTAAGATTAACCAGACTAAAACAGAAGCCCTCCCAATCAATATACCCCCAGACATGCTTAGCTCTCTGCAAAACAGATTTAAATACAGGTGGTGTCAAACATCTTTGAAATACTTAGGAATTCATCTTACCACCTCATACAATTCACTCTATCAGGTCAACTTCCCTCCTATGTTTGCAGAAATCTCAAGACTTCTAAACCTCTGGACCCCCATCCCACTCTCTCTCCTGGGCAGAGTCAACGTCCTCAAAATGTCGATACTGCCCAAACTGCTGTACTTATTTGATACATTACCAATTCCAGTCCCAATCTCGCAGCTGAAAAATCTCCAGAGAAAGTGCCTTAATTTTATTTGGAATAATGCCTCCCATAGAATTGCCCAATCAGTAGTCTTCTCCCCCAAAAATAAAGGGGGGTTGGCCGCCCCTGACCTCATCAAGTACTACTACGCTTCCCACCTCAGGGTATTGACTACCTGGACCTCAAGGAAAGCTCCAAGTAGGTGGGCTGAGATTGAAATGGGGATTACGGCTCCAGTACATCCCTGTTACCTCTTATGGCCTTTCTCAAATAAATTTACGACCCAATTGAGATCTCTTTGTTTATCCCCGATGCTTTTTACTTTATCTAACTGGAAGAGATGTGCAGATAAGTTCTCTCTTTCCTCACCGTGTTCCCCGCTCCAGAACGTCCTTTTTAACCCAGACATCCCAGATGGACTGTCTTTTGTACGAACAACCCCATGGACTCAAGCGGGTATATTTCAGCTGCGACATTTGGTACATCCGGTTACACGCATACTACTATCATTCCCAGACCTCCAAAAAAAACACGATCTCCCCGCCTCTATGGAATACTTTTACATACAAATTAAACATTTTTTCCATACCATTTCACCTTCATTGTCCTTACAGACTTCGAAATACTATGTGCAAATGGCCCATATGAAACTAAACTAATTTCAGCTATATATAAAATGCTCCATGCAGTACCCCCTCTAACTGACACCTCACATAACTACATGGTAAAATGGTCTAAGATGTTAAATCGTCCAATCTCACTGTTATGCCCCGTACACACGGTCGGATTTTCCGATGGAAAATGTCCGATTGGAGCGTGTTGTCGGAAATTCCGACCGTGTGTGGGCTCCATCGGACATTTTCCATCGGATTTTCCGACACACAAAGTTTGAGAGCAGGATATAAAATTTTCCGACAACAAAATCCGTTGTCGGAAATTCCGATCGTGTGTACACAAATCCGACGGACAAAGTGCCACGCATGCTCAGAATAAATAAAGAGATGAAAGCTATTGGTCACTGCCCCCTTTAAAGTCCCGACGTACGTGTTTTACGTCACCGCGTTTAGAACGATCGGATTTTCCGACAACTTTGTGTGACCGTGTGTATGCAAGACAAGTTTGAGCCAACATCCCTTAGAAAAAATCCTAGGATTTTGTTGTCGGAATGTCCGAACAAAGTCCGACCGTGTGTACGGGGCATTAGACTGGGGGAAAATTTGGGAATCATCTTCAAAAGTCTCAAGATGTGTAGCACATAGGGAAACCGCTATCAAGATAATATTCTTGTGGTACAGAACTCCTGATTTGCTACATGCCCAGAATTCTACCCTTTCTAAACTGTGCTGGAGATGCGGTCAGTCTGTTGGAACCCTACTCCACATCTTTTGAGAATGCCACATCCTAGGCCCATATTGGAGCGAGGTTCAAAGCTTATTACAAACGATCCTTTCTGCAACCATTCCATTAAATCCCATACATTTTCTTCTGGGTCTTCCTTTCCCGGATATTCCCAAATCATCACAGAAACTTGCATCATTCATATTATTAGCAGCAAAAAGAGCCATTCCTAGGCTCTGGCTCTCTACCTCCACCCCCACTTTACATCATACCCTCTCCATAATAGCAGATATACGCAGGATGGAGCAAATGACTGCTAAGATTGAAGGTAACTCCCTCCTATTTGACAGAATATGGAAGGCTTGGGATACTTCAATATTCTCCTCAGAACCTGCAGTTGTCACACCTTTTTAAAAGTCTGCTAGAAATACCCTTTGACCATCCTTTATATCTGAATGTGCAGTTGACACATTTTATTTTATTTTATTTTGTTATTGATCCAAATCTAGATACGGTATGGACATTTTTTTGTTGAGATGATCCATTGATGGAAGCCGCTGACACTTGACTATACTGGTATCCACATCAAGATGTATTATATTATTTTATTTTGTCTATTGTTTTGATATTGATAACTTCTTCTTTGATGCTCACTTGGATTGATCTCTGTACCTTTTGAAATTATGTTTTATAATTGTTAAAACTTTTGAAAAATAAACAATTAAAAAAAAAAAAAAAAAGTAATCTTAGGTAGGAGAAAAAATAGATAGGGAAGAAAGAAATGAGAGGTAGAAGGGGTCTCCGGGATAGTACATGGTAATAAAAACATGAATGCAGAGAATGGAAGTATAAATCTTAGTAGGGAAGCATCAAAATTGGAAGGCAAAAAGTGGGTCACAGAGGGATTCCATATATTCTCAAAGTTGGACATTTTATCTTGAGTTATAGCCTCTGTTTTGGCATGGATTATTGCTTGATTGACTCTATTTTTAGTTTCAGCAATTATTAAGGATGGGGATTTCCAAGCTTTGTCAATTGTTTGTTTCGCGGCTGTAGTGATCTGTAATAGGAGTTTGAATTGGCGGTAGGAGAGAGTGGCCTGTTTTAAGTGTTAAAGTGTTATTGTAGGATCAGGATTGATAGGGATTTCAAACAGTGTTGAAATCATAAGAAAAACATCTTTCCAGAAATTGTTTGCTACCCGGCAATCCCACCAAGTATGAAGTTGTCAGCCAAGATCACCACAGCCACGAAAACAAGATAGGGAATAATTTGGTGCATCTTTCGCAGTTCTATCGGGTCTATAGGGACCAAATACCACCGTGTGAGTACTTGTAATTTGTCATAGGCAGCTATGTTTTGTGAGGATGGCTTAGTGGTGATCCAAATCTTATCCCAATAGACTGCTTCCAACGAAAACCCAAGATCCACCTCCCACTTAGCCACATATGATGGTGGGTCAGAGTTGGGTTTAGTAATAAGATGAGTGTAAAGAGTTGAAATAAGTCCCTTAGTGTGTGGATCACGTTTACATATATTTTTAAAGCACGTTCATTTTATCTAAATTGATTCTTCCTTATAGGGCATAAAAAAGCTCTGAATTAGGAAGTTTGTGACTTTCACATAAGTCAGGGAAAGTTTTGAATGAAGTAGAGGATGCTAGTTCACAGAGTTGAGTTAAATTAGTGGAGGTCCATGCTTTAAAAGATTTAGAGGAAGACCAAGCAGGATAGAAAAGTAGATTTTTAAGAAATGATAAAAGAGGTATATGGGGAAATTGTCCATTTACTAATTTAAATTTATCCCAAATGGCTAGTGTATGTTTAGTTATAGGATTATTGAGTTTTTTACAGTCGGAGGAATTAGACCATACAAGGTTGGTTATTAAAAGTGGGTTGCAATCTATTGATTCCAGTGCAACCCAAAGCAGAATTTCGTGTTTTGCATGATATTTAGGGATATGGGTAATTGAGCTGCATGGTAATAGGTGGTAAAATTAGGAAACCCTAGTCCCCCTTTGGGCTTTGGAAGGTAAAGAGTGTGTTTGGACAGATGGGGTTTCAAGGAGCCCCAAACGAAAGTTAATGCCTTACCTTGTAGTATTCTGACAAAGTATGCTGGAACAGGGATAGGTAAAACTCAAAAAAGATAAAGAATTTTGGGCAGTATCGCCATCTTTATTATGTTAATTTTACCTATCTAAGATAATGGTAGAGAGGATCATTGTGTCAGAAGATTAGATATTTGATGCAAAATTGGAGGATATTAGGCAGTGAAAATGTCAGAAAGATTGGGTGTTAGAGTTATCCCTAGGTAAAGAAGACCTGAAGTGGACCATGGGAAAGGGAGGGATGTTTGCACTTGTAAAATATAAGGAGGTAAAAGATATATTTAAGGCTATAGATTTTTGAGAGTTAATAATTAGACCAGATACATGGGCAAAGTGATCAAGTTTACTTATAAGATTAGGAGCAAAAATATGAGGGGATGACATAAAGATTAAGATATCATCAGCAAATAGATAAAGTTTATGTTGATGACCAGCTAAATCTAGACCTTTAATAGAGGGGTCAGTATGGATTGATTGAGCAAGGGGTTCAATAAGTAGGGCAAATAAGAGTGGGGAAAGTGGACATCCCTGACGCGTACCCCTACAGATGTCAAATAGGTTTGATTTATATCCAGCATATTTAACATAAGCTTTGTGATTTTTGTATAATGATGAGACCCAGCTAAGAAAATAAGGACCAAATCCCCAACATAGCAGGTCAAAATGTAGGTAATGCCACGAAACTGTATCAAATGCTTTTTTTGATATCTAAAGATAAGAGACAGATGGGTATTTGTTGTGATTTAGCTACTTGAATTAGTAAAGCAGTCCTGCGTGCCACTTGGCACTGTGGAATAAAGCCAACCTGAAACTATTGCACTATTTAAGCAAGTCGCTAAGACCTTCGCTAGTAACTTAACGTCAAGGTTGAGTAATGATGTGGGTCTATAGTTAGAACAAGATGTATCGTCTGACTGAGGTTTGGGGATCATTGAAATTATAGCCATTAACGTTTTGGGTGAAAGGATTGATCATTAAGGAGAGAATTACATGCATTTGTTAACATTTGAGCAAGGATATGAGAGAATTTCTTATAGTATAGGGCAGAAAAGCCAACTGTCACGTACCTGGTTGGAGGCCGAAGTTGGTACAGAAGATGTAGTGCCCAAAGAAGCACAGGTTGCCAGATTGATACAGGAGGGTAGAGCCGATGGTCACCTGAAGTATATCAGATAATGCAGGATAGACAGCTGGGCAAAAGTCTCTAGGAGTCCTCAGTAACACTTGGCAAGGTGTGTGCAGGAGACGGCAGTGGAAGCCAGGCCAGGGGTCAAACACTGCGGATACAACAGGAGGAAGAGGCAGGTAGCAAGAACGGGAACAAGCCAAGGTCAACTGCGGGAAGGCAGGTCAGGAACAGGTAGTAGTAGCAAAGTCCATAATGCAAGCTGGGATCAAACACTGGAGATAACAGCAGAGTCGGTAAAGCAAGCCAGGGGGTCAAACCAGGAGAGCAGATCAGACAGGTCAGGAGCAAGCCTGGCCACAACAGGAAATCCAAGTAGATTATGCACAGAGGCTCAGGAACACAGGAAGGCTGACGACAACCCAGCAATGTAATGGGCTCAGCAGCAGTCTTATATAGGCCAGTAAGTGGGCATATCTGTCACATTGTGCGTACGCGCATTTGCCAATTGGCACTTTCGCACATGCGTGTTCACATGTTAGTATCGTTGTGGACCTGCATGTGCCCATTCGCACTTCTTGCACTAGTGCGCATGGCAATGTGCTGGAAGCGACCATTACCAGTCCTGACACTATTACCAGTTCTCCTTTGGCCATTTCCCTGACACCATCTGAGCCTGAACGTTTATTTGGTTTAAGAGAGTTAATTGCTAATTTCATTTTGATAGCCGTAATGGGGCTTTCAAGACAATCGCATTCGGCTAAAGGAATAGTAGGAAGTTCAATTTGTGAAAAAAATTATTCTAATAAAGTTTGATCAAAAGATCCTTCCTTTTTATATAAGGGGGTAAGATATTTTTGGAGGATGTGTGGAGGATCTTTACTGGATTACTAGTAAATGTAGGGGCGATTTAGTTTTGTGTCTGGTTTATTCGCTTTAAGATAAAATGTATGCTTAGACTTACATAAGATTTTATCTACAGATTCTGATAAAAAAAGGTCAAGGTTTAAATGTGCTTTATCAAGCTGCAATTTAGTCACAGGGTTAGAATTGGATTGAAAGATTGGGTGGCATGTATTAAATTCTGCTTCTAGTTTTTGTTTTAGTTGTCATTTTTCTCTTTTAAGAAATGAGGCTTGGCGTATACAAACCCCATGGAGAACAGGTTTATGAGCTTCCCATAGGGTCAGCGGGGATATATTAGGGACCAGGTAATCGTTTATGGCTATCTCTAGATCAGAGGAGTGTGATGGATGAGATAGGATTGAGTCATTAATATGCCATGTAGAATGTTGTGTTTTGGGTATTAGAGAAGTGAAAGTTAAAAGTACAACACAGTGGTCAGTCCATGTAAAAGGGATAATAGATGAGGAAAGGAGTTCAGAGGTCATGCCTATTGAGATCAAAATGTGATCAATACGGGAAAATGATTTATGGAAATGAGAATAAAAAGTAAATTGGCGCCTAGCAGGATTGATTTCACGCCAAGAATCTAATAAAGAGTGTTGTTGAAGAAGTTGTTGGAACTTACGAGATTGAGAACTAGATGCAATAGGAGTTGGGGATTTATCTCCACAGATTAAAAGTGTGCCCGTTTTATGAGTATCAATTACCTGTAATAAATGGGAGAGGAATGAGGATGGAGTTTTGTTAGGAGCATAGTAGGATACCACTGTGATTAGAGAATCGAATAGATATCCTGTGAGTATATGATAGCGACCTTCTGGGTCTTTGATCTCTGTCAGATAGGAAAAGGGTAAAGTACGATGAAACGTTATTAGCACCTCTCGTTGTTTCATTTTGGCAGAGGCTGTGAAAACTTGGGAATAAGCTGAACAAAAATATTTAGGGGACGCCTTATCTGCGAAATGGGTTTCCTGGAGGCATACATGTGCTTTTGAGAAAGCTAAGGAGAGAAAAACTTCGCTTTTGTGGGATATTTAGACTTGTACATTTTATGTAAGGACATTTAAGGGGGCCATCGGTACATCTTCAAGGAAATATTGTAGTATACTGCATTCATAGATTGTGAGTCTACAATTACCCCGGGGGGGGGCAAGAACCAAGAGGGGAGTAGAATAAGGAGGAAGAAAGAGAGTAATGCCGCTTACACACACTCGCACATTCCGACAACAAAATGCATGTTTTTTTTCCTTCGAATGTTGGCTCAAACTTGTCTTACATACACACAGTCACACAAATCTTGTCGGAAATTCCGATCATCAAGAACGCGGTGACGTAAAAGACATACGACAAGCCCAGAAAAATGAAGTTCAATAGCCAGTGAGGCTCTTCTGCTTGGTTCTGAGCATGCGTGGAATTTTGAGCGTCGGAATTGTGTACACATGATCGGAATTCCCGACAATGGATTTTGTTGTCGGAGAATTTGAGATCCAGATCTCAAATTTTGTTTGTTGGAAATTCCGACAAAAAATGTCCGATGGAGCCTACACACAGTCGGAATTTCTGACAACAAGCTCCCATCGAACATTTCCTATCGGAAAATCCGACTGCGTGTACGCGGCATAAGAGTCATATAGTCAAATAACAGTAAGTAAATTGTGCGAATAAGAGAAGTAAAAAGGCGGCGTACTGAGTGCGTAAAAAAACACTAACTCAGAGGCCTAGTATCAATCCGAGAAGGTCCTCCAATAATAGGTCAAAATGGAGGTTTATCCTAGGACAGAAAGATAGGGGGAGCAGTGACAATCTCTCGAGACCCCAACGGCCTAGATCTATATACAGAAAAAGAGAAATACTTGGACACCCAAGTTCGGCCATTGAGGAAAAAAAAAATGAGCAAGGGTAAAAATAAATAAAAGGTTAATTAGCTATTAACAACTATACTGTAAGGTGAGTATACATGTCTACAGGTAACCCTGGGTAAAAAATACATTAAAATAATAAACTGTATAGTTTGCATAGCACTATTACTTATCATAAGATTGCCAGTAATGAAGAAGTAAAATAGTGATATTGATAAACAGGTTCATTAAATATAAAATTATAGAAGTACTTCAATTCAAAAAATAACTAGATTTTTCTCTAAGATAAATATAAGTAAATAAGGTTATAATCGAGACAATAGGTATCTCATTGGCTTAAGGGGGAGGAGAGAGGGAGGGAAGGGGGAGGGAGAAAGGAGTAAATAGAAAAAACATAAAATATGTTTATCTGAGGTTATGGGGGTTAAAAGAGGAAAGTTCAAAACTTAATAGTACAGTATTATTTTAACCACTTGCCGCACGCCAATATACGTCGGCACAATGGCGGTGGTGGGCAAATGGGCGTACCTGTACGTCCCCTTTAATTTGCGGGGCTAGTGGGTGCATGCGCAAGTGTCCGCCACGTACAGCATGACTGGGCCCACGGGTCCCCCGGACTCGATGTCCACTGGTGTCCCACAATCGTGTCACGGAGAGGCAGAATGGGGAGATGCCTATGTAAACAAGGCATTTCCCTGTTCTGTCTAGTGACATGACAGGGATCTACTGCTCCCTGTCATCGGGAGCAGTGATTGCTGTCATGTCAGAGGTAGCCCATCCCCCCACAGTTAGAATCACTCCCTGGGAAACACTTAACCCCTTGATCGCCCCCTAGTGTTTAACCTCTTCCCTGCCAGTGTCATTTATACAGTAATCAGTGCATTTGTATAGCACTGATCGGTGTATAAATGACAATGGTCCCAAAATAGTGTCAAAAGTGTCCTATGTGTCTGCCATAATGTCGCAGTCATGATAAAAATCTCAGATCGCCGACATTACTAATAAAAAATTAAAAATAAAAATGCCATAAATCTACCCCTATTTTGTAGACGCTATAACTTTTGCACAAACCAATCAATATACGCTTATTGCAATTTTTTTTACCAAAAATATGTAGAAGAATACATATCGGCCTAAACTGAGGAAAAAATAGTTTTTTTTATATATTTTTGGGGGATATTTATTATAGCAAAAATTAAAAATATTGCTTTTTTCAAAATTGTTGCACTTTTTCGTTTATAGCGCAAAAAATAAAAACCGCAGATCAAATACCACCAAAAGAAAGCTCTATTTGTGGGGAAAAAAGGACGTCAATTTTGTTTTGGTGTAACGTTGCACGGCTGCGCAATTGTCAGTTAAAGCGACGCAGTGCCGAATCAAAAAAAGTGCTCTGGTCAGGAAGGGGGTAAAATCTTCTAGGGCTGAAGCGGCTAAATAAGTTTAGTCAGATTATACTAAAGGTGGTAAATTACATAGTGACCAAAGAAAGGCAAAGCCTTAAGATTGAATACGCTTCAAGATGAGGAGTGAAAGTCATTAAGTCCATTGTGTCCACAGGGCCTATATCAGGAGAATTGAATCAACTTCTCTTAAAGGAATTTTGTCGGCCTCTATGTTTTTCAGATTTGGAGGATTCTTGAGAGGAGCTGGATGTTGTGCGTCGACGAGGGCTAGTTGAAGATCTTTCGATAAGATGTAGTTCTTGTAGAGTGTTTTGTAGTTCATCTGAGGATCTACAGGAATGTTTGACACCTTGATAGGTAAAGTGGATAGAAAATGGGAATCCCCATTGATAAGGGATCTGGCGTTGCTGTAGATTATGAAGTAAGGGTTTCAGTGCATGTCATTTAGCCACAGTAATTGGGGAAAAGTTAGCAAAAAGCTGATAAGGATAATCTTGAAAGATGAGGGAATCTTTTACTCTAGCTGCAGTCATGAGTTGTTCTTTAGTGCAATAGAAGTGGAATTTCGCAAAAATATCACAAGGGGGACTTTCTGGTTTGCGTGATGTTAAAGCTCTATTAATCCTATCCATCTCCAAACAATCGACCGGGATTGATGGTAGTAGTTCTTGGAAAAGTGCGGTCATAGTATAATGAAGCTCAACAATAGTCTCAGGTATTCCTCGTATAGGAAGATTTGATCGACGTGCTCTATTTTCAAAGTCCTCTAAGCATGTTTGCAGAATAAGGTTTTCTTCTTTAAGAGTCTCTAATTCATTATCATGGGACAGTACATTCATTTCCATGTCATCCACTCTGATTTCTAGGTCAGAAGTGTGCTGGCCTAACTCACGGATTTCTTTAAGGGGGGCCTCTGAGGTCTGCTTTAAGGCTTTCTGTAACATTTTTTCTATTTGTCTCAAAATATTTGGATGTAGGGAATCTGTTTGTTTTTCTTGTGAGGTGGCACTGTATGCAAAGTCAGAGTCATTATAGGCGTCCTGAGGTAACTGCAGTTGCTTAGCAGCACAAGATGTGCCTGTGTGTGAGGAAGGAGGCTGTGCCATTTTACAGGGGCCTCTTGACTGTGTATCCTTGGCACTCTTTAGTTTATTTTTACCTCGGGTGGCACCAAAGACCTTTTTTTTATCCCAGGGTCACTGAGGAGGCTTATGGTATGTTGTGTTACACTATGTGATTTATAATGCTCTGGTAAGCTTTGTTCCCTTATGTCTAGCTGAACTCTCTCTCCCACCATAGTTCTGTATATTCCCCTCCCCTTCCTCTCTCTGATTCATTGTGCTCAGTATACCTCATGCTGTAACATTTTTACATGTAGCTTACAACACCAACATTTTTCTACCTATGAATATCCATCATTAAACGGAAAATTTGAAAGGATCATCGTCTGTTTCTCCATACAGTGAGTTTACTCATTGAGTTAAGCTGTCTGAATTGATGCAAGGGATAAATAGATCACCAGGTCATGTAAGCCCTATATGAAGCTGAAGATAAGGTTATTGCCTTGTAGTTGAGTCAAAACAGTAAAAAAACGGAGTTCCACAGCCTACTTACAAGATTTCTGCATGACAGTACTGATACAGACAAGATTTACTGCCCTCACTGCAAGAAAGAATGAGACAGCAGCACATGGAAGCCTCATAACCTGAGTCCAGGTTGCATGGTGTCATATTACAGCACACAGATCCTGCCCGCTTATCACTCAGACATTTATCTGCCATGAGTTACCACAACTCTGAATGTGAATACACAACAATTCAAGCACAAGATCTTGAGCCAACTGAGTTACACAAACACTCAGTCAAACCAACTTGGAAAGTAATGGAGAATTATGAAGCTTTAAGAACTGAATTGTTTAATAGCTTGAAACTATTTTGGGAGAAGATTGTTCCTGAATCTAATACAGTGTCTGTTGAATGTGAACTACTGACACTACTGTCATTAAACAACTTGCTGCCTCATATGAGCTCTATCAGCTTACCAGTGACAAGTTCATTAATGTCTTACAAAATATGAACACAACAGGTTCGCTGGAGGAATTAAAGAATTTCAAGGCTCTTAATCTAGAAAGAGACAGTTTTATCCAGCAAACCAAATTAAAGGCAGAAGCAACGATAGAGCTGCTACAGGACACTGCATCTCACAGATCTGTTCCCACCAGACATTCTAAAAGGTCTCCTAGAAGTCATAGTTCAAGATACTCAACAATCAGTGAGCGACTTACTAGAGCCCGCACTGAAGCGGAAGCCAGCAAGGTGCAGGTCGCATATGCAGAAAAGAGAGCAGAGTTGGAAGCTCAAACAGCACATCAAAGATCAACAATAGAGATCTTAAACAAACAGACGAAGGTGCAAGTGAGAAAGACAGCATCAACCTTAATATAGCAGATATGGAAGATCCCTTCAAATGCACTAAAGACTATGTCCTAAGCCACTGCAGTGTACACTCCTTTGTCTCCAATGCTCCTGACAACATAGAGACTCCTTCAGAGCTTCAAGTTAAAGAGGTTCCAGTAACTTCCTGCATGCAAAATCACATCAGTGCATTTCCTGCCTGCCTACCTAACCTTCCTTCTTAAGTCACAGAGCATCAGAGCAAGCTACAAGCAAGTCATCAATTTCCTGTCATCGGTACAGCATTGAATCAAGGTACCATTCAGAGCAAGCTACAAGCAAGTCATCAATTTCCTGTCATCGGTAATGCATTGAATCAACGTACCATTGAAACAACCGACTTCAAGCAAGCAACTCACCTGAACGCATCTGCTGCACCATATTTCCCTGTGTCCTTTAACAATGATGTCAAAGATAGTGCAATAAGCACCATTCAGCCAACATCATCTTGCATAAAGGCAGAGACAACTGAGACAGCAGAGTTTGTAGGGTACATTCTTCGCAGAAAGCTCACAAAGACTGGTCTTACAAGTTTTGATGACCAACCTGAGAACTACAGAAGCTGGAAATGTGCTTTCAGAACTGCAATCAGCGATCTTGGCATTACAGATGCTGAAGAATTGGATCTGCTGATTAGATGGCTTGGTCCTCTATCTGCTGCACGTGTTAAGCCATTAAGATCAGTTTTCATGGAAAATCCTACAGCAGGCCTCACAGCTGCATGAGAGCGACTAGAGCAAAGTTATGGCAGTCCAGAAGCTATAGAAAATGCCTTGTTCATGCGTCTGGAAACTTTCCCAAAGATATCTGGTAAGGACAACAAGGAGTTCCAGAGACTGAGTGACCTTATCCTTGAGCTTCAGCTAGCCAAGGCAGACCCAAAACTACCAGGACTCAGTTACCTTGACACTGCAAGAGGGTTAAACCCAATCGTCTCCAAGCTCCCATATGGTTTACAAGAGAAATGGTCTGCACTAGGGTCATCATACAAAAAAGAGAACAAGGTTCCCTCCATTCTCTTTCTTCTGCAAATTCATCAGGAAATTTGCATAGACTAAAAATGATCCAAGTTTTTCCTATGGTGAGTACAGTCTTTTCTCACCCTTTCCTAAGAGTACCAGTCTTCAGGGCAACTATAGAAGCCATAGAGGCCCAGTATCCATGAAAAAGACTGACATCCTTCTCACTCCTACCACAGTTGTGGCCACGGACAGACAGAGTAGAAAGATTGAAAACTCTAACAGAGAGTGTCCCACTCACAAGAAGCCACACCCCCTCAAAAAATGTATCGACTTTAGGAAAAAGCCTCTTGAAGAGCGTAAGGAGCTTTTAAAGACATTTAGGGTCATGTTTCAGGTGTGCTTCTACAGAACATTTTGCATGGGACTGTAATGTGTCCATCAAGTGCATAGAGTGTGGCTCTGAAGAGCATGTGCAAGCCCTCCACCTGCTTGAGCCCAGCTCTGCACAACCTGCTAACTCTCCTCCCAGATTAACGCATGGCGGTGAGAATACAGACCAAGTGCCTAATTCTACCATAATTTCTTCATCCTGCACTGAAGTTTGTGGAGAAGACTGCTGTGATAAGTCCTGTCCTAAAATATGCTTAGTGAACATATACCACAAGGACCAACCAGAAAAGACGCTAAAGGCATATGCCATCTTAGATGATCAGAGCAATAGATCACTTACAAATTCAGAACTGTTTAATCTATTTGAAAAAAAAAGGCAAAGCTCATCCTTACACCTTGGGTACCTGTAGTGGAACTACAGAGGTCACTGGAAGAAGGGCTCATGGACTCATGGTATCTTCTCTCAAAGGTAATTTGCAATTAGCCCTACCTACACTTGTTGAGTGCAATCAGATACCTGCTAACAGGGAAGAAATCCATACTCCAGCTGCTGCATTCCGTTACCCTCATCTGAAGGTAATAGCAAATAAGATACCACCGCTTGACAAAGATGCTCAGATCCTTCTTCTGTTAGGAAGAGACATTCTAATGCCCCGTACACACGGTCGGATTTTCCGATGGAAAATGTCCGAGCAGAGCGTGTTGTCGGAAATTCCGACCGTGTGTGGGCTCCATCGGACATTTTCCATCGGATTTTCCGACACACAAAGTTGGAGAGCAGGAGATAAAATTTTCCGACAACAAAATCCGTTGTCGGAAATTCCGATCGTGTGTACACAAATCCGACGGACAAAGTGCCACGCATGCTCAGAATAAATAAAGAGATGAAAGCTATTGGTCACTGCCCCGTTTATAGTCCCGACGTACGTGTTTTACGTCACCGCGTTTACAACGATCGGATTTTCCGACAACTTTGTGCGACCGTGTGTAGGCAAAACAAGTTTGAGCCAACATCCGTCTGAAAAAATCCTAGGATTTTGTTGTCGGAATGTCCGAAGAAAGTCCGACCGTGTGTACGCCCTATTAGAGTTCACAAGGTACACAGACAAGTCAGTGGACCCCCAGATGCCCCATTTGCCCAGCAAATGACCTACCTCTAGGGTAGGTCATCATAGGCAATGTCTGTATAGGCAAAATGAAGAGACCTACCAACATTTTGTCATTCTAGACAAATGTTCTGCCAAATGGCTGAAACACTTACTTTGTGCCAAGCCCACATCACTACTAGGTGAAAGAGAAGATAACCAGCCACGGATGGCAACATGGTATCTCAGGTAACACAAGCCCTTTCTCCTGCCATGATGACGACTTAGGCTCTACAGTGTTTAATGCAACCAGTAAAGATGACATACTGGCTCCTTCGATGGAAGATAAAGAATTCATCAAGGTAATGGACAATGAGTTCTTTCAAGATGACTCCAATAACTGGGTAGCACCCCTACCTTTTCGTCTCTCAAGAGAGAGATTGCCCAACAACTTACAGCAGGCCATCAATAGATTCTTTCCTTAAAGCAAAACTTAAGCAGGAAACCAGAGATGCAAAGGCACTTTGTGGACTTCATGCAAAATATATTTGACAGAGATCATGCAGAGCCTGCACCCCCACTAAAGGAGGGAGAAGAATGCTGGTACCTTCCATCCTTTGGCGTTTATCACCCATGCAAACCAGACCAAATCAGAGTTGTCTTTGATCCCAGTGCTCAGCATGAAGGTGTTTCTCAACAACATGCTCCTTACAGGGCCCAACTTGAACAACAGTTTAATAGGAGTCTTGATTCGCTTCAGACAAGAGCCTGTAGCAGTAATGGCAGACATTCAACAGACGGTTCACTGCTTCATTGTCAGAGAAGACAACATAAACTACCTCAGATTTCTATGGCACAAAGACAATGACATCAACAAGGAAGTTATAGACTATCGAATGAAGGTACATGTCTTCGGTAAAAGTCCTTCCCCTGCAGTGGCAACTTATGGGCTAAGGAGAACAGCTCAGACTGAAGAAAAAGAATATGGATCTGATGCTCGTCAATTTGTTGAAAGAAACTTCTATGTTGACGACGCACTCAAATCTTTTCCAACTGCTAAAGAAGCGATTGATCTTATCACCAGAACAAAGGAGATGCTGTCTACAGCAAACCTTAGACTGCACAAGATTATATCCAACAGCCAGGAACTTATGAATGCCTTTCACTCTGAGGACTATGCCACTAGTCTAAAAAAACCTTTATTTAGGTACAGATGTGCCTCCTGTACAGCAAAATCTGGGTTTATTGTGGAACATCAAACAAGACACATTCACCTTCCAAGTGTCAACTTGTGACAAACCCTTCACTTAGAGAGGAGTCCTGTCGGTGGTGAATAACATCCATGACCCACTGGGTTTCCTTGCTCCAGTTACCATTCAAGGTAAGATTCTGCTAAGACAGTTATCTACTGAGAACATAAACTGGGATACTCCCTTACCTAATGAGAATTAACACAAATGGGAAAGGTGGAGACATTCTTTGAAGTCACTAGAAAAACTTTAAATCTCCCATTGCTATGTTCCAGGCTCCATTTCAACTGTTAACCAGAGAGAAATTCATATTTTCTCAGATGCATCAGTTGAAGCTATTGCTACAGTATCCTATTTATAAACTTCTGAAATTAATGGAGAATCACACTGTAATTTTGTCCTATGCAAGGCAAAACTCACTCCCAAACCTGCACATACCATACCAAGACTTGAACTTTGTGCAGCCGTGCTAGCAGTAGAAATTGCCAAAGTCATAAGAAGTGAAATGGACACTAGAATTGATTCTTTCACCTTTTATACAGACAGTAAGGTAGTACTTGGTTACATATACAACCAAACAAAAAAAGTTTTATGAGTACGTCAGCAACAGGGTTGAACGTATTAAGAGATTCTCTCTACCACATCAATGGCATTACGTTCCCATTGAACTCAACCCAGCTGACTGTGAGACCAGAGCCGTGTCATCCTCTGTTCTTCAGAACAGCTTATGGCTGCCACCTCCAATCTTTTTGTGTGAGGAGTCCTACTCACCCCCTATTGACTCCATGTTGCAGACTCACAAGTCCTTACCACTCACCCACGATACTTTGTCTACCTTTCTTGCTGAAGTGTCTGCCATAGTGAATGCAAGACCTTTAGTGCCAGTATCTTCAGATCCTGATGCTCCAGTGATCCTTACTCCAGCTTTGCTTCTTACTCAAAAGATTGGGACTGCTGTAATATCTTCAAGTGAGATCGAACCCAAGGATATCTACAGGCATCAATGGAAGCAGGTGCAGCATCTAGCCAACGTGTTTTGGCATCGCTGGAGGAAGGAGTATCTTCATCACCTTCAAGGATCGTAACAAATGGCAAACATCTAAGCCTAATCTTAAGGTTGGAGATCTCACCCTTCTAAAAGACAAGGAAGTTTGTCGGAATGAGTGGCCTATGGGTCTTATTACTAAAGTTATGCCCAGTGACGATAACAAGGTCCGGAAGGTAGAAGTCAAGGTAACCAAGGGAGGATCGACACAAACCTTTACTCAACCAATTATAGAGCTAGTACTCCTTTTGCCAGGTGAGTGACTTATGCAGGACTAGCCATGATGTTGGCATGGTGGGGAGTACATTGCTGCTATCTTCAGGTTCTACTTGGAACTTTGGAATTCTTTGAAGACGTCATATGTCGCACTACATGTTCTTCAATCCTGTTTGACTTATGTTTATTCTTACTTGTTTTTCATTACAGGTTCCAGGACATTTAACAGTATTGGACTTATTGAATATATATATAATATATATATATATATATATATATATATATATATATATATATATATATATACATATTAGTTTATGGTTATGAAATCTACAGATTTCAGACGGGGAGTATTGTGTTACACTATGTGATTTATTATGCTCTGTGTCTTTAAGCTTTGTTCCCTTCTGTCTAGCTGAACTCTCTCTCCCACCGTAGTTCTGTATATTCCCCTCCCCTTCCTCTCTCTGATTCATTGTGCTCAGTATACCTCATGCTGTAACATCTTTACATGTGGCTTACAACACCAACCTTTTTCTACCTATGAATATCCATCATTAAACGGAACATTCAAAAGGATCATCGTCTGTTTCTCTATGCAGTAAGTTTATTCATTGAGTTGGGCTGTCTGAATTAATGCAAGGGATAAATAGATCACCAGGTCATGTAAGCCCTATATGAAGCTGAAGATAAAGTTATTGCCTTGTAGTTGAGTCAGAACATGGTAAGATTATTTTCAGTTTACCATGCCTTGCGGGTGTCTTTATCAGCCGAGGAGTCCCGAGAGATGTGGAGCTTCAGCTGGACATGTCTGTTGCCGGCGATTCCGCCTCCGGCTGTTAATTTTTCATCTATCAGAGATATTTTCTTCATTGGATACCTGATGTGTCCTAGTGTTTGTGTGTATGTGATCATGAAGGCTTGAGCAGGGTGGTTTAAGTCTGTTACTGATAACGTTGTCAATTTTTACTATGAAATGGTGAAGGTAATTGTGGTTTTATGTATTTATTTAATAAAGCAATTTGAACTTTTTCTTAAACTTACTCTTCATTGATGAGTCTCTTGAGGAGTCTTTCCTCCTTTTATTATTATATACGGTTTACTACCAGTAAGCTAAGCTGGAGGGATTCTGATTGACCAACAAAACACCTTTGATCTCAACATGAAAAGACTTCATATGTAATTACTGTAAATAGCAATTAAAGTCACTGTGATGGAACGTCCCACACTCCGCTTAAGTGCTTCCATCAGTATACCGCTCCCTAAGTCCTGGAACATGAGTCCAATGGATTTGGCTGTAGGAACCCCCAAGTACCAGACAACACCAGTCTTGGAATAGCTTTTAATTTGAGATATCACACAAATATATACAGCAGGATGACTAAAACCTAACTGTCAGGTACTCACCAAGGCTGAGTTGCTGAGAGAGGCTCCCCTTGCAGCTGGGCGCACGATACCCTCTGGAGGTAGCACAGTGGGTATTGGGCACAAAGAAGCACGGGTCACCAGCAGGTAGTGGAATAGCTGGGAGGTTCTTTAGGTAGAGCAGAGATCCGTGCTGGGTGGCTGACACCTCACTGGAGCCGGCTGGGCGGAAGTCTGGAGATGAAGACTGAAGCCAGATGCAGAGGGTCAAACATGAAGGCAGAAGTCCAGGAACAGGCCGGGGGTCAAACATGAGTGGTCAAGCAGGCAGAACATCCAACACTAGGGTGAGGCAGAAGCAAAGTCCAAGAGCAGGCCGAGGGTCAAACATGGAAGATCAGGCAGGTAGAGAAGTCCAGAAGGTAGCCAAGGGTCAAGTACAAGAGAGGTTCAAGCGAGGTCGAGGTTGATCCGGGTCACAACGGGCAGGCACAGGTACACAGGTTCAGGAACAGATTACAGGAGCTGAAAAGACAAACCAGCAACAAACACAGGACATAGCTGTCTTTATATAGGCCCGCCAGGGGAATGTCCCGTCGCGCGTGCATGCGTTCGTGCTGATGCGCTGCATCGTGCACCCACGTGAGCAGATCCGTTCGGGACGTACCCGCCGATTGTGTAACGGTACGCGCTGATGTGCATGGGAAAGTGCCGATAATGACAGGCTCTGATTCTGCCATTCCCCTGACAGTGCCCCCCCCCCCAAGGGGCAACCTCCGGGTGCCCAACCTAACCAAGATCCCAGGATGTCTTCTGTGAACCTAATGCACTAAGCGAGGGGCATGGACATTGCTAGCAGGCTCCCAAGAATTGTCCTGTACTGTTTCCGTTCCCCCCTCCTTCTGTAGTCTACTATTGCCTCCACTCCACTTCGAATTCCTCTTCTCCTTCAATCCTGATTGGTGGAGGAGGTAGTTCTCCTCTTCCTGGGAAAGAGTTGGGGGTGACCGGCTTTAGTAAAGAGGCATGGAACACCGGATGTATCCTATAAGAGCTAGGCAAGGTCAGTTCGAAGGCCACGGGGTTTACAACCCTCTTAATTTCAAAGGGACCAATGAATTTTGGGCCTAGTTTGCGTGATGGGCAAGGTAGTTTGAGATTGATGGCAGATAGCCATACTTTATCTCCACCCTTGAAACTTGGGTTACTTCTTCTTCCTCAGTTATAGTACTCTTCATAGCTCTCTTTGGCTTTCTTCATTGTTTCTTGAATCTGCAAGAAATTTGTTTGGATAAAATGTATACGGTCTTGTACTGCAGGAGTTGAGACTTCGGGAATGGAATCTGGCAGAAAGGAAGGGTGAAAACCATACTTTGCCCAGAAAGGTGTTTGGTTGATGGCAGAATGTATGGAATTGTTGTAGGCGAACTCTACGCATGGTAAGAGAGAAGACCAGTCATCTTGGGAACAGGAGCAGAAACACCGAAGGTATTGCTCTAAAGATTGATTCGTCCTCTCTGTCTGGCCATTGCTTTGTGGGTGATATGCGGAAGAGAGGGATGTCTTGATTTCTAGAGATTTACACATATTCTTCCAGAACCTTGAAGTGAACTGAATTCCCCTGTCGGATACAATGTTGTGAGGAACGCCATGGAGTCTTACTACTTCTCTTATAAAGTTCGAAGATACTCCAGGTTATGGTGGTCTGTGAAAATTGTGATGGGTTGGAATGCCCCTTCCAGCAGATATCTCCACTCTTCTAAGGCAAACTTTATGGCTAGTAACTCTCGATCCCCAACATCATAATTCTTCTCCGGAGGGCTAAGTTTACGAGAGGCAAAGGCCACCGGATGGAGCCGGGCTTTTTGATCACTTCTTTGAGACAGGATTGCCCCTATTGCTGACTCCGAGGCATCCACTTCAAGCACGTAATGTAAAACTGGATTGGGATGTTGGAGAATAGGAGCCGATATAAAAAGTCTCTTTAGTTCGTTGAAAGCTTCCTGAGCTTCCGGGGACCATTAAAATCTAGTCTGCTGGTGGGTTAGTTGAGTGATAGGGGAGATGATAGAAGAGAAACCTTTAATGAATCTGCGATAAAATTTAGCAAAGCCAACGAATCGATGAATTCCCTTCTTATCTACGGGAGCTGGCCATTCCTGGATGGCACTAACTTTCTGTGGATCCATTGCAACCCCTCCTACTGAGATAATGAACCCAAGGAACTGGATAGTGTCCTTCTCAAAGTCACATTTTTCCCCCTTTAGGTATAGACCATGTCTTCTGAGGATCGAGAGTACTTTCTTCACATGGGTACAATGTATTTCTAAAGTGGTGGAAAAGATCAAGATGTCATCGAGATAAACAATTACAAAGTTATCTAGATTCTCATGGAAAATGTCATTGACTAAATGTTGAAAAGTAGCCAGGGCATTGCAGAGCCCAAAGGGCATCACCAAATAATCGAAGTGCTCGAATCTGGACTGGAAAGCTGTCTTCCATTCGTCCCCTTCACGTATTCGAACCAGATTGTATGCTTCCCGGAGATCTAATTTGGTAAATACTTGAGCGGTTCGGAGACGCTGGAAAAGTTCAGGAATAAGGGGGAGCGGGTACCTGTTGTTGATGGTAATTTTGTTAAGCTCCCTATAGTCCACACAAGGCCTCAAGGATCCATCCTTCTTTTCGACGAAAAAGATTCCTGCTCCAACTGGGGAAGAAGAAGAACGGATGAATCCCTTTTCAAGATTTTCGTCGATGTAGGAGCGAAGGGCTTCTAGCTCGATCTCTGATAGAGGAAAAATGCGGCCGAAAGGGATCTCGGATCCGGGTAGGAGATCAATAGGGCAATCATAAGGTCGATGGGGTGGTAGACTGTCTGCTTTCTTCTTGTCAAAAATGTCCAGGAATTCATGGTATGCTGCGGGGACATGTTGAAGGTTATTTGGTACTGGTTGTAGAGTTAGCCGTTTTGTCGTATCTTGGCGAAAGACAATGCTGGGAGCAGTACGTAGAGGAGAAAAGGATTTCTTTCTTGCTCCAATTTATCTGAGGATCACGGGCCTGCAACCATGGAAACCCCAGGATGATGGGAAACATAGGTGAGCTTATAATGTCAAAGCGGAGAAATTCTGAAAGGCCAGAGTCCGTGAAGGTGAGAATAGGCTTAGTTTCCTGAGTGACAGGCCCAGAGCAGGGTAGGGACCCATCTGCCAGATGGATTTGTAGGCGTTGCTCCTTGACTTGTAGAGGAATGTGCAGGCTTTTGGCTAAAGATGCATCTAGGAAACAACTGCAGGCTCCTGAGTCAACAATGGCTGGCAACTGGACCTTCTCTTCCGCCACCTGTAATGAGACCAGGAGGACAAGGTGAGATTGACTTGAACTAGCGACTTGAAAGTTCATGGCAGACTGTGGATGGCACTTACTGGGTCTAACAGGACAGTTGCGTAAGAAGTGACCGGCCCCTCCACAGTATAGACAAAGGTTGGCCTGGCGCCGGCGGAGTCTTTCGTCAGGAAAGAGTGGGGATTGAACTAAACCCAATTGCATGGGTTCACCATTGGAGGATAAAGAAGAGGCCGTAGGAGGTACAGGAACAGGTGGTAACCGTGGCATCATCCAGGTGGGTCTTGGGGACTGGACACGCTCGGTGCGACGCTCCCGTAAACGTCTGTCAAGTTTAGTAGTGAGCTGGATCAGGTCTTCCAGGGAGACCGGGGTATCTACTCGAGCCAGTTCATCCTTTAGAGTCTCTGAGAGTCCCTGGCGATACTGATATTTAAGAGCAGCCTCATTCCAATTGGTGTCCCCTGACTATTTTTGAAATTCCACAGTGTAATCTTCCACCGGTCTTTTTCCCTGGGTCAGGGTATGCAGGATGGACTCAGCCGTGGCAGTGCGCTGTGGATCGTCATATAGCTGGGACATGGAGTCAAAAAATGTATCTGCCGAGTCAAGGAGGGGGCTCTTCTGCTCAAGAAGGTTGTGAGCCCAGGATTGCGGTTCGTCAGAAAGTAAAGAGATGATAAACCCCACTTTCACAGTTTCAGAATAAAAAGTCCTGGGTTGGAGGGCAAAGTAAAGTAAACAAGCATTTTTAAATGCCCTGTACTTCTTCCAGGTTCCTGGAGAATCATTCCGGAATGGGAACCCTGGGTTCAGGTAGGGTCATTACTACTGGGTTAACTTGATCCTGAGAGGAAGATGTCCCACTGGTAGATGCTGACATGGTGTCCGAGGGGCTAGAAAATGTAGTTAGGTGTTGAAGACGGCCTTCAATCTGAAAATAGCCATCCTGGAGTCTCTGAACAGCCTGGGTGAGGGCTGTAACTTGCTGGCAGAGTGCCTCAAGAGGAGAGCCAGCTCTGTCGGTCTCACTCATGGCTGGTTTGTACTGTCAGGTACTCACCAAGGCCGAGTTTCTGAAAGAGGCTCCCCTTGCAGCTGTGCGCACTATACCCTCTGGAGGTGGCACAGTGGGTATTGGGCACGAAGAAGCACGGGTCGCCAGCAGGTAGTGGAATAGCTGGGAGGTTCTTTAGGTAGAGCAGAGATCCGTGCTGGGTGGCTGACACCTCACTGGAAGTCTGGAGATGAAGACTGAAGCCAGATGCAGAGGGTCAAACACAAAGGCAGAAGTCCAGGAACAGGCCGGGGGTCAAACATGAGTGGTCAAGCAGGCAGAGGATCCAACACTAGGGTGAGGCAGAAGCAAAGTCCAAGAGCAGGCCGAGGGTCAAACACGGAAGATCAGGCAGGTAGAGAAGTCCAGAAGGTAGCCAAGGGTCAAGCACAAGAGAGGTTCAAGCGAGGTCGAGGTCAATCCGGGTCACAACGGGCAGGCACAGGTACACAGGTTCAGGAACAGATTACAGGAGCTGAAAAGACAAACCAGCAACAAACACAGGACATAGCTGTCTTTATATAGGCCCGCCAGGGGAACGTCCCGTCGTGCGTGCACGCGTTCGTGCTGATGCGCTGCGTCGTGCACCCACGTGAGCAGATCCGTTCGGGACACACGCTCGTACCCGCCGATTGTGTAACGTTATGCGCTGATGTGCAACTCTACCACGCAGGCGCATAGGGAAGTGCCGATACTGACAGGCTCTGATTCTGCCATTCCCCTGACACTAACCTTATTAACATAAGCTAATTATCTAATCCTTTAGACAGCCTAGGTGACTAAGAGACATAACCTTTAGGCAGACTTGTGGTCACCGAGCTTCACACAGTAGCAGAGTTAATTAACACAAACAACAATAGGTGAAAAGACTCTTAGAGCCCACACTAGCCTTATTTACAATAACACGTTATAGCAGACAACAGCCAGGTAGCTGAAGTTGATGACATTAGCATCTAACAGTATGAGTCCCAACAGTATGAATCAGTCACTATTCTAATATGGCATATAAAGGGTTCCCAGAGTCTGTGTGTCTTGGGGGGAATTCAAAGTAACACCAACTCCAGGGTGCCCAGGCATACAGCTCACAGAGAGCACCATTCCCCCAAATGTCAGGGCCCATAATCGGTGGGCAAGAGGCTTGCATTCAGTCCCCTCTAAAAGCCTCTGTCCTGGCTAGGTCTGTCACAGTCACCATAGTGTTTACCAGGTAAACAAGTCACCCTTTCATCAGTTCTGATGAGTCTAATTACCATTATTAAATACCTCTTGTATGGTCAAATCACATTCTTTATCATCCCTAAATATGTAAACAATTAGATATGCCTAATTAGATAAGCAGGTTATTCCCAAAAAATACCATGGTGACCTTGCATAAAATTAACATAGCAAAGAGTCCTTTTTATGTTTAAAATTGACTTGTCACTGGCCTGTCCAAGAATATATGTATGTGGATATACTGTATATGCTGTGTGTATATATCTGTATATGTATATATATATAGAATGCATTAGGATAAAAAAAATCCTTCCTTTACAACCACTTTAATGTGGTATTAAACACAAAACCAAAAATGTTTTAAATTGCAGCTTACCAATCATTAGATGTTGTGGTTGCATCAGTTTTCTTTTCTTTGGCTTTTTATCTCTGTTTTCGCCTGGTAATCTGGCCAGTAACACACCTCCTGTATTAGTGAGACACAACTCAGGATGATCAGAGCTATGATGTAATCGGTATTGCTGAAACTTGGCTTCATTCCTCAGATGACCGGGCTATTAATATTCCTGGCTATGCACTCTTTCGGGGAGACAGGGTAAAAGGGAAAAGTGGCAGGGTCTGTCTCTATGTGAGAAGTGATCTCAAAGTGAGTATAAAAGAGGACCTGGTTTATGGAGAGTGTGGTGAGTCTGAAGCATTATGGGTGGAACTGCATATAGATGTGCGTAGTTCAAAGTTAATCATTGGAGTTTGTTATAGACCACCCAAAGTTAATGAGGAGGTGGACACTCAGCTCTGTGGACAGATGGAAAGGGCTGAAAGGGCTGGGACAGTGATAATAATGGGGGATTTTAACTATATAGAAATTGACTAGAGGCCCCAACTAGGAATGATGCTCTGTTGGACCTGGTAATCTCAAACCATGCAGAGCTTATTGCTAATGTTCATATAAAGGAACATCTTGGTAGCAGCGACCATAACATGATTTCATTTGATGTTAGCTGTAAGCAAAAAACACATACGGGAAAGATAAAAACACTTAGCTTCAAGAGAGCAAATTTTCAAAGGATGAGGGCTGCTCTCCAGGACTTGGACTGGGAGGGAATATTGGCATCAAAGGGTACAGAACAGAAATGGGAATTCTTCTGACTGTTTGTGAATTCACTGCAAAGTATATTCCCATGGGCAATAAGTTTAAAAGGCTAAAAATAAAACCTATGTGGCTCATGGCCAAAGTTAAAAAAGCTATAAACAATAAGAAGAGGAGCGTGGCCTGACTTCGGGAGAAGATGGCAGCTTGAATTCTCCGCTCCCGCTGACAGAGAGGATAATCTGCCTACAACGGAGGTTTGTCACTTCCCTACACACCTGAAAACCATGGGGACCTCTTCCCGCAGCTCCTCTGCATCTCGCTCCAGATCTCCCCGCGATTTGACTGGCAGGATTAGCCAAAATATCCCTGAAATGTTCCGGTCACAATCCGGCAACATGCAACACGAGGCTCTCCTCAGCCATCAGGCCTGACGACAGGAACCAACCCTTCCCCAGACAATGGAGCGGTAATCCTCACACCGCATTCACACCCCAGCCTGCACGATCTCCATTCCGTGGCGACTGACATCAAAAACACCCTCATGGCGGCACTAACAGCCGCAATCACGGACCTCTGGATAGACATACAATCGATTGCAGACAGGGTTCAAGACGTGGAAAAGACGACCACAACCCACTCAAATGTGTTGCGCCGTACCTGCCAGGTCTTAGACACCTGCACCCTGCAGCTATGGGACCTCAATCGCCACATGGAAGATTTAGACAATCGCGGCAGGCGCCACAACCTCCGTGTACGCGGCCTACCGGAAACGATCGAGGCGGACCGGCTGCAAGCAGAAGTGACCTGTTTATTTAACAACCTACTGGAAAAGCCCCCCACTACTCCTATAGGAATGGAATGAATTCACTGCGCCCTGCGTCCACGGGACAGAGATTCAGACCCACATAGGGATGTGATTTGCAATATCATTGACTACCAGCTAAAAGAAGAGATTCTACAAAAGGCCTGCAGCACTCCAAAGATATCACACAATGGTGCGGACATTCGCCTATTCCAAGACCTCTCTACTATAACGCTGCAACACCTAAGGGAATTGCGCTCCCTTTTGGAAGTCCTGCGTACCAAGGGGATTCCATACAGGTGGAAGTTCCCCTTCTGCCTGTCAGCTTCGTCTCAAGGTCGCTCCGCACTCCTCAGAGTGCCAGAGGATCTGAGGCATTTCTATGAAACCCTTGACATACCCTTCACAGAAGTGCCCGAATGGTACGCGGAGTTCCGTCCCCCAGCCTCAAGAAACACCCCTCCTAACAGCGAACCCATGGAGACTCAAACTCACCGCTACAGAAGACAACGTTCCCCGTCTGAAACCCGACCGCATCATCAAGCGCCAGGATCGAACCAGGGCTCCAGCCCATCGAAAACCCTGCAATCCAGAAGAGCGCGTCGAGACCGCTGAACGGCAATGCTCCTGCATTACCCAGCTGATTTAACTTTCCGTTACCCCTCAATCCTACCTGTTTCATCCACTCTCCTCAAAGGCCCTCCTGGTTACTGAAATTACTCGTCCATCCCATACACTATCAACTTGTCCTCCCTACGTCCTCAGATTTCCTCTCTGCCTAACACACAGCACAAAGGTCTACAAGACTTTGAAGGTAAGCCCTTCCCTGTGGAGCATGATACAGACCGACGCACTGCTGCCACAGACAAGAGATCGAAACTGTACATCAATCTTTTTTCCACAGGAGCTACTGGACATTAAGAGGATAACAGAAATGCCTGCTTGAACTTCACATACCATTTATCCTTCCTTATCCATACCCCCTACCCCCCCTTGCTCAAGGTGGAGGAAGGGGAGACTATTGTATGTTTTTTTTTGTTTTTTTTTTTAACAAAATTCTTTTTTCCTGACGTTTTACTTTTTCGTTAACGATCAAGCCTTACATGACAAGTAGTAATGGGAGTGATGATCCGCAGGACTATACAAATTCATTACACAATCCATCAATACCCCTCTGCAGGCTGTAACAGTCCTTGATAACACATTTCTGATATTGCATGTAATGACCAGTTGTCATTGATTGTCCCCATGCAAACACCTCTCGATATGAGAGACTACGCGCCTAAATGTGGCACCAATCCCAGTACCTACTCATGCCCACCCACCCCCTGGTTTATAGTCAGGGAGGTTGGACCCCTGCGGATCATCACCACCTATGATACTATATGGCTCAATGCATTCTTAAGGAATAGATGTTGGGGTTCCTCGATTAAGGTTCAGATTTAATGTATTCACTACCCCACGGATACTTGCTTACCCAAATACACCAACATCTCCGTGCGGCGGGAGCCGATCTGAGGAGTTCACAACACCCATTTCCTCAGATGCGTCACTTAAATGCACCTGGGAATATATCCTTACGATATAAATAGTCTGCCCCCTATGTTTATAACTTCATTCAGAAGCTTCCCAATTTTGCTGGGGTTCCTCACCTCATGAAAATACTCTATGTGGGTGGCTGAAGAGCTAACCGATTACACTGTACAAAATGCATCCCAGCAGAATTGGGCTCCCCCTTTCTTTTTCCCTTGCAAAAGGAAGGGGGGGGATCTTATTTAATTTGACAGAGCGACCCCCCAGACGCTTCTCTCGCTTTAACTGGATACTCTCTGAAAACACACTGCTGGTACATACTGAAACGACAGGTTAATGGTACAACATGAGGACCCCAACACACATTTATGCCACACGCTGCATCCCCATCTACCAGCATTTAGTGTCCACATGAACGGTTAGCAGATGGATCCCCAACGGGCCCCTAACTCTTCCAGTTGGGAGTAACATCCACTGTGAATGAGAATGGCATGCTTAATAGGTGGTTCACCCACCCTCCCACTTCGAAGTTCTCGCTCCAGTTCCCACCTCCCCAATAACCGAAGGGAAACCAGGCTTACTCAGCCTCAGATACCCTAAACACTTTTTGACCCTCCACAGGACAGGGCACGGAGCCCTGACTCGCTTACCTCAAGACCAAGATGAATAACTTTATCAAACCCTGTTAGGTTAGACGACAATAAGCGCAAATCTTACACGAGTTAGAAATCTGTTGAGTTTTGTTTTATATAGCCTATTATTCCCTAGTTGTTGTTAAGGGTTACTTAAGACTTTTTATTACATCCTGTTGTTGGACGCTTTATAAGGTTTGCACTCTTATTTTCGGTTACACGGAGGCCTATAGGGAGCCCCGTATCTACTCACACACCTCACAAGTACACTAACTGGCCACACAGAGGTTACTCCCAATCCAAACTATATACTCTTCCACATACATAAATTACCTTCCTCTCTCTTAACACCACCCACTCTTTCACCTGCAATCTATATCCCGATCACCCAACCATAAATCTTCCGGGTTACACTTCAACATTAGTCTGATAACCTCCTTGACCTCCTCATCTTGCTCACATTACATCCCTCTCTGTCTAGCGGACAGCAACTCCTCTTCGAACACCACCTCTTACCACCGATTTCAGCTGCTCCCCACCTCAGTGGCATTTCACTTCATAAATCTCAATATATATATACATCTGACCTTACCTCTCGCCACTGACTCACTCTGGGTATACCTAAAAACAGGTATATACTCCCCGCGGACTAGCGAGCAGGCTCTCGCTATTCACCGAAAACAATCTCCTACCCACACGGGCGCATCTCAATATCTTTGTTCACGGATGCCCCCTGACTAAGAGTGATAAACACACACAACTTTTTCCCCTAACCCCTCTCCTCGTTCTACCCCCCTACCCTGTATCATAACCTCTCTACATAGGACACAAATCTTCTATTCTCTAGTCTCCATTTCCTTACTTTACCCCTCCTCCTCCTCCGACGGGCAACCATAGCAACACACCAACCATCTCTCTCTGTTTGCCAACACTCCAAGACCTGAACCGCCCCTACAATATGCCGCAATTGTCATGCACTAAACACAAAACAATCAAAATAATTTCCCTAAATGTACGGGGACTTAACTTACCTGAAAAATGCTCTAAATTACTACTTTCTTTACAAAGAAATAATGCGGACATTGTCCTTCTTCAAGAGACCCATTTCAGAACAGGCTCCACCCCAAAACTCTCCAACTATCGATTCCCAACCTCCACTCACGCAACTAATCACTCTACAAAAACCAAAGGAGTCTCTATCCTATTCGCAAAAAACTGCCCGTTTCAAATCAAAGACACCTGCGTAGATGAGGAAGCACGCTACCTTTTTGTGAAAGGCACGCTATTTGGAAAACGTATCACCCTCGCCAATATGTATGCACCCAATACGAAACAAGTCCCTTTCTTCAAGTCCACTTTACAAAAACTCTCCTCGTTCCAAGAAGGCCTTCTTGTCCTAGGAGGGAATTTCAACGTCCCTCTGAATCCCCTACATGATACCTCGGCAGGTACCTCAACCATGCCATATAGCGCGTTAAGAGCCATTAAAACACGACTAAAGGAGCTGTCAATACATGACTCATGGCGTACACTTCACCCGAATGAGAAAGATTTCACATTTTACTCGGCTCCCCATAACCGATACTCTAGACTTGACTACCTATTCCTATCACAAAGGGACCTGCCGATGTTAATCACAGCCACCATTGACCACATGTTTCTTTCAGACCACCACCCTATAACCATGACCCTTGAATTCACAGATGCCCATCCCAGATCCTTAATTTGGCGCCTAGACCCCTCGCTTCTCACAGACACCGCCATAACGACTGACATACAAAAACGCCTCTCGCTTTATTTCCAGGAAAATGACTCCCCTGAAGTTTTACCCATGATGCGATGGGAGGCTCATAAGAGCACCATCCAGGGGGAACTAATAGCAATTTCAGCGAAAAGAAGGAAAGAAAGACAGGCACACATTACTGAACTGACTTCCCGTATTCAAGCACTGGAAAGTGCTCACAAAACTTCCAAAGCACTAACATCCCTTCCAGAACAACTCCAAGCCAGGACTGACCTATTAGAGGCTCTAAACAAGCAAACGAAACGAAACTATATACTCTCCCAAAAAGTATTCTACGAATATGGCAATAAATCTGGTAAATTCTTAGCAAGAGCTCTCCGAGCCAAGAAAGCATCCACAACAATCCACTCAATAACAGATACTAAAGGGCAAAAAATAGTATCAAATGAACAAATAGCAGATCAGTTTGTACGCTATTATATGCAGTTATACAATCTACGCCCCACTAACCCACGGACGCATAGTACCCAAAGAACAAAATCCATCAGAGACTTCCTCACGCAATACAGTCCCGAACCCCTATCTATTGAAGCAGCTACCGACCTGGAACAACCTATAACATCTGCAGAAATAGACATAGTACTCAAACAACTGAAACCAGGCAAAAGCCCTGGACCCGATGGTTTGACGACAGGATACTACAAAACATTCATAGAAACTCTCAAACCACACTTCCTGACTGCGTTCAACTCACTATCTTCTGACAATCCCCCACCTCGAGACTTACTATCAGCACATATAGCTGTAATACCTAATCCTAATAAAGACGCATTTATTGTGTCTAACTATCGCCCAATCTCCTTATTAAATGTCGACCTCAAAATTTATGCCAAGGTCTTGGCTAATCGTCTCTTGCCCCTACTACCCAAACTCATCTCATTAGACCAGGTAGGCTTTATACCTGGTAGAGAGGCAAGAGACAACACGATCAAGGCAATCAATATTCATAAATGGTTAACTTCCACCCAACAACAGGCTTTTTTTCTATCTCTGGATACAGAGAAGGCATTCGACAGGGTGGCGTGGGACTATATGTCTGAAGTACTTAAAATGATTGGAATACGAGACCGCATGTTACAATTTATAATGGCCCTTTACGCTGCCCCAACCGCACAGGTCCGTATCAATGGCCACCTGTCGAATGCCTTCTCCATATCAAACGGGACTCGCCAGGGATGTCCACTTTCACCCTTAATATTTGTCCTCACGCTGGAACCACTCCTCCAGCGACTAAGGTCGAACCCAGACATCAAGGGAGTGTCCGTCTCAAATAATACATACAAGCTGTCTGCCTTCGCAGACGACATCCTCTTATTCCTGACAGATCCACACATTACATTACCCAACTTACTTAAGGACTTTGCCACTTTTAACTCATTGACCAACCTACAAATTAACTTCGCAAAATCGGAAGCCCTAAACATTTCTTTACAGAAAGAGACCCTTACAACCTGTCAATCTAACTTCCCCTTCAGATGGAACCGAGATGCAATTACATATCTCGGGATCCACTTACCGGCTCGCCTATCAGACCTATATTCCAAAAACTATCTCCCGATCCTCCAACATATTCAAAAGGACCTAAAGTCCTGGTCGTCAGGAATGTTCTCTTGGTTTGGGAGGGCATCAATAATTAAAATGAACATTCTACCGAGAATATTATATGTAATAAAATTAATATAAAATTACCACAAGCCTTCTTTACCTCATACCGCAAGGCATGCAGCGACTTCATATGGGGAAAGGATCGCCCTAGACTCAGCTTTGATAGGCTAACCCTACCCAAATTGAAGGGAGGCATAGCTCTCCCAGACATTACTAAATATCACTTGGCCTGCCAACTGTTGAGAATAGTTGACTGGAATGTCCACTCCCATACGAAAGCCTGGACACAAATTGAAAATGAATTTTCTTCCATCCCGATCCAACAATTACCTTGGATCTCCTCAATAAAGGTCCCTCTGGCCTGCAATCAACATCCCCTGATCTCCACCACACTTAGTTCTTTCAAGATAGCATGCCGTAAACATCACATCTTCTCCACACCAGGCCCAATGACACCAATCCAAAACAATCCAGATTTCCCAGTGGGTCTATCGGCCACATTCCTTGCGGACTATTGGCCCCACACAGCTCTACGTGCAGAACATTTCTTTGCCGGACAAACCTTTCTAACCATCCCTAATTTACCCACGCATACATCAGGACGTCCCTTCCTGTTATGGACATACTTTCAAATACGTCACTTTATTAACCACCCCCACAAGAGTTCCGACTATTCCAGACAACTCACACCTTTTGAAATACTGTGAACCAAGACGGAACCGCAAAGACATGTGATCTCAGATATATACGCTCTCCTTTTCTCTGAACACAATCCTAAATCTAACATAGCCACTCGCAGTTGGGAAAGAGAATTATTGATAGACCTATCAGAAGAAGAATTGGAAAATATATACTCCTATATCCACAAAGGATCAATTAACCACTTGAGCCCCGGACCATTATGCTGCCTAAGGACCAGAGGTCTTTTTCCAATTTGGCACTGCGTCGCTTTAACTGCTAATTGCGCGGTCATGCAATGCTGTACCCAAACGAAATTTGCGTCCTTTTCTTCCCACAAATAGAGCTTTCTTTTGATGGTATTTGATCACCTCTGCGGTTTTTATTTTTTGCGCTATAAACGGAAAAAGACTGAAAATTTTGAAAAAAAATGATATTTTCTACTTTTTGTTATAAAAAAAATCCAATAAACTAAATTTTAGTCATACATTTAGGCCAAAATGTATTCGGCCACATGTCTTTGGTAAAAAAAATGTCAATAAGCGTATATTTATTGGTTTGCGCAAAAGTTATAGCGTCTACAAACTAGGGTACATTTTCTGTAATTTACACAGCTTTTAGTTTATGACTGCCTATGTCATTTCTTGAGGTGCTAAAATGGCAGGGCAGTACAAAACCCCCCCAAATGACCCCATTTTGGAAAGTAGACACCCCAAGGAAATTGCTGAGAGGCATGTTGAACCCATTGAATATTTATTTTTTTTGTCCCAAGTGATTGAAAAATGACAAAAAAAAAAAAAAATATTTACAAAAAGTTGTCACTAAATGATATATTGCTCACACAGGCCATGGGCCTATGTGGAATTGCACCCCAAAATACATTCAGCTGCTTCTTCTGAGTATGGGGATACCACATGTGTGGGACTTTTTGGGAGCCTAGCCGCGTACGGGGCCCCGAAAACCAATCACCGCCTTCAGGATTTCTAAGAGTGTAAATTTTTGATTTCACTCTTCACTGCCTATCACAGTTTCGGAGGCCATGGAATGCCCAGGTGGCACAAAACCCCCCAAAATGACCCCATTTTGGAAAGTAGACACCCCAAGCTATTTGCTGAGAGGCATATTGAGTCCATGGAATATTTTATATTTTGACACAAGTTGCGGGAAAGTGACACTTTTTTTTTTTTTTTTTTTCCATAAAGTTGTCACTAAATGATATATTGCTCACACAGGCCATGGGCATATGTGAAATTTCACCCCAAAATACATTTAGCTGCTTCTCCTGAGTATGGGGATACCACATGTGTGGGACTTTTTGGGAGCCTAGCCGCGTACGGGACCCCGAAAACCAATCACTGCCTTCAGGATTTCTAAGGGTGAAAATTTTTGATTTCACTCTTTACTGCCTATCACAGGTTCGGAGGCCATGGAATGCCCAGGTGGCACAAACCCCCCCCAAATGACCCCATTTTGGAAAGTAGACACCCCAAGCTATTTGCTGAGAGGCATGGTGAGTATTTTGCAGCTCTCATTTGATTTTGAAAATGAAGAAAGACAAGAAAAAACATTTTTTTTTCTTTTTTCAATTTTCAAAACTTTGTGACAAAAAGTGAGGTCTGCAAAATACTCACTATACCTCTCAGCAAATAGCTTGGGGTGTCTACTTTCCAAAATGGGGTCATTTGGGGGGGTTTTGTGCCACCTGGGCATTCCATGGCCTCCGAAACTGTGATAGGCAGTGAAGAGTGAAATCAAAAATTCACGCCCTTAGAAAGCCTGAAGGCGGTGCTTGGTTTTCGGGGTCCCGTATGCGGCTAGGCTCCCAAAAAGTCTCACACATGTGGTATCCCCATACTCAGGAGAAGCAGCAGAATGTATTTTGGGGTGTAATTTCACATATTTCCATGGCATGTTTGATCAATATATCATTTAGTGACAACTTTGTGCAAAAAAAAAAAAAAAAAAAAATTTGTCTCTTTCCCGCAACTTGTGTCGCAATATAAAATATTCCATGGACTCGACATGACTCTCAGCAAATAGCTTGGGGTGTCTACTTTCCAAAATGGGGTCATTTGGGGGGGTTTTGAACTGTCCTGGCATTTTATGCACAACATTTAGAAGCTTATGTCACACATCACCCACTCTTCTAACCACTTGAAGACAAAGCCCTTTCTGACACTTATTGTTTACATGAAAAAGTTATTTTTTTTTGCAAAAAAATTACTTTGAACCCCCAAACATTATATATTTTTTTAAAGCAAATGCCCTACAGATTAAAATGGTGGGTGTTTCATTTTTTTTTTCACACAGTAATTGCGCAGCGATTTTTCAAACGCATTTTTTGGGGAAAAAACACACTTTTTAAAATTTTAATGCACTAAAACACACTATATTGCCCAAATGTTTGATGAAATAAAAAAGATGATCTTAGGCGGAGTACATGGATACCAAACATGACATGCTTTAAAATTGCGCACAAACGTGCAGTGGCAACAAAATAAATACATGTTTAAAAGCCTTTAAAAGCCTTTACAGGTTACCACTTTAGATTTACAGAGGAGGTCTACTGGAAAAATTACTGCACTCGATCTGGCCTTCGCGGTGATACCTCACATGCATGGTGCAATTGCTGTTTACGTTTGACGACAGACCGCCGCTTGCGTTCGCCTTAGCGCGAGAGCAGGGGGCGACAGGGGTGTTTTTTTTTTTTTTTTTTTTTTCCTTTATTATTTTTTTGCTTTTTTAATCTTACTTTTAAACTGTTCCTTTCATATTTTTTTTTTTTAATCATTTTTATTGTTATCTCGGGGAATGTAAATATCCCCTATGATAGCAATAGGTAGTGACAGGTACTCTTTTTTGAAAAAATTGGGGTCTATTAGACCCTAGATCTCTCCTCTGCCCTCAAAGCATCTGACCACACCAAGATCGGTGTGATAAAATGCTTCCCCAATTTCCCAATGGCGCTATTTACATCCGGCGAAATCTAAGTCATGAAATGCTCGTAGCTTCCGGTTTCTTAGGCCATAGAGATGTTTGGAGCCACTCTGGTCTCTGATCAGCTCTATGGTCAGCTGGCTGAATCACCGGCTGCATTCTCAGGTTCCCTGTTGAGACAGGAGAGCCAGAGAAAAACACGAAAGACGGTGGGGGGGGGCATTCCCTCCCACGGCTTGTAAAAGCAGTCTAGAGGCTAATTAGCCGCTAGGATTGCTTTTACATGAAAGCCGACCGCTGGCTGAAAAGAATGATACCAAGATGATACCTAAACCTGCAGGCATCTTTCTGGTATAACCACTCAAAGTCGTGAATGGCGTACCTGAAGACAAAAAAATGGTTAACAATGGTTAACAATAAAGCACAGTAAACAGTAAATTATAAATAATTACATACCTGAAAAACAAACATGATAAAACATAATAACAATAACAATAACAATAAAACATTGCAGAATAGAATACAGTAAAAAAAGAGCAGAACAATAGAGAGAGAGAATAGAGAGAGAGAGAACAATAAAACGACAACTATTTTTTTTTATTTTATATATTTATTTTTTTTTACACTTTTTTTGTAACTAACTTTTATAACTGTAACCGGTTCCAGGTTCGGGTCTCTCAAAATGTGATGGCATCTTGGGAGACCCTGTGAAAGTGTGTCCTAGTCTGTGCAATGCTGTACCCTACGCTAATACTCAACTAGTGCATGGTAGCGTTCAAAACATTCACCAATGCAAAGACCAGGATTGTCAGGACAGGAGGGACAATAATAGCGGGTGTCACGCCTATATCCGCGCTAGCTGCAGACACAACATCTTTTTTGGGGGGTTCACTGGGTAGGGGTACTCGGGAGGACATAAAAATGCCTCTCATGCAGCCGACTGCATTTGGTTGGGGATGTGAATGGGGGAAGTACGGGCGCTGCAGAAGCGGTGGGTTCCCAATTAGGATTGGCGAATGCAGCAGGAAGGGCATTATGGGCACGACGGGCCTGTGTTTGTCTTTTTGGTGTCAGCGGGACACTACTTGTGCTTGCCACCTCACCAGCTTGAACTGCACTTATGGGACTTGCCACGTCACCAAGTGTTACTGCAGTGCTGGTTTGGCTACCACCAGGGTGTACTACGCCGCTGGCGCTTGCCAGTTCCCCAAAACGCTACCAAAAAAACTGTTAGCGATCGCAGGGATCAGGCCTGACTCTGCGAACGCTGCAGTTATGCGTTTAGAGTTTTGTAAGTGACAGTGATCGATCGATACTGCACTTGGGTGGGCTGGGCCGGGCGGAGGGGCAAAATGCAGGTGCTAGCAGGTATCTGGGCTGATCCCACTAACACTGCGTTTTTGGGAACCCTAAACTGCTGGTGACGCTAGTATAGATCAGATATTGATCCGATCAGATACTATACCACTAAGGGAGGTGTACGGTGCGTGCGTGGGTGTTAGCGGTACTGGCGCTAACCTGACGCTGCCTGGGGCTGGTGCTTGCCAGTTCACCAAAACGCTACCAAAAAAACTGTTAGCGATCGCAGGGATCAGGCCTGACTCTGTGAACGCTGCAGTTATGCGTTTAGTGTTCTGTAAGTGACAGTGATCGATCGATACTGCACTTGGGTGGTCTGGGCTGGGCCGGGCGGAGGGGCAAAACGCAGGTGCTAGCAGGTATCTGGGCTGATCCCGTTAACACTGCGTTTTTGGGAACCCTAAACTGCTGGGGACGCTAGTATAGATCTGATCGGATCAGATATTGATCCGTTCAGATACTATACCACTAAAGGAGGTGTACGGTGCGTGCGTGGGTGTTAGCGGTACTGGCGCTAACCTGACGCTGCCTGGGGCTGGTGCTTGCCAGTTCACCAAAATGCTACCAAAAAAACTGTTAGCGATCGCAGGGATCAGGCCTGACTCTGCGAACGCTGCAGTTATGCGTTTAGTGTTTTGTAAGTGTCAGTGATCGATCGATACTGCACTTGGGTGGGCTGGGCCGGGCGGAGGCGCAAAACGCAGGTGCTAGCAGGTATCTGGGCTGATCCCGCTAACACTGCGTTTTTGGGAACCCTAAACTGCTGGGGACGCTAGTATAGATCTGATCGGATCAGATATTGATCCGATCAGATACTATACCACTAAGGGAGGCGCATGCTGCGTGCGTGGGTGTTAGCGGTACTGGCGCTAATCTGACGCTGCCTGGGGCGACGCATATCACTGCCGGGCGATTAGGGGGCTAAACCTTTATTCGGTAATAAACGGCGGGTGCCCTGACACTATAAAAAATAAACGAACTAACCAGCGTCAACCGTAACGGTTATACGGTGATCAGTGGTGAAAGGGTTAACTAGGGGGCAATCAAGGGGTTAAAACATTTATTAGATAGTATATGGGGGTCCCTGACGCTATAAAACGCTGACGGCGAACCTAAATATTTACCTCACTAACTAGCGTCACCAGCGACACTAATACAGCGATCAGAAAAATGATCGCTTAGTGACACTGGTGACGGGGGGTGATCAAGGGGTTAAAACTTTATTAGGGGGGGTTAGGGGGGTACCCTAGACCTACAGGGGGGTAACAGTAAATGTGTTAACACAGTAACTGTCACAAACTGACACTATGCAGTAATCAGAAAAAAAAAAAAAAACTGCTGGTGTCAGTTTGTGACAGGGGGGGGGGTGATCAGGGGGGGGATCGGGGGGTAATCGGGGGGGGGGATCGGGGTGTAATGTGTGCCTGGCATGTTCTACTGTGTGTGTGTGTGTTGGTGCAGTCACTCACATGTCGTCTCTCCTCGGGCCGGAACGGAAACTACCGACCCGAGGGGAGATGACATCATTTCCTTTGCTGCTGTTTAGCATACAGCAGCAAAGGAGTGTTCCCATTGGCCGGCGGCGATCGCGAGGGGGGGGCCACGAACGGATGGCCTCCCCCTCGTCTCTGATCGCCGGGGGACAAAACGGGACCGCCTCGGGCGGCGGGGGGGGTCCGATCGGACCCCCCACCCGCGGGAGGAAAATCACGTACCATGTACGTGATTTTGCCTGCCCGTGCCGCCTTGCCGACGTACATCAGCGTGAGGCGGTCCTTAAGTGGTTAATGTGTCAACGCAAGAAAATGGCTTCAAAGTATTCTCTAAGTGGTACAAGACTCCGCTTAAACTTCACAAAATTTCCCCCAATGTCCCCTCCACTTGTTGGAGATGCTCAGAGGGAGAAGGTTCCCTTGTTCACATATGGTGGTCCTGTCCATCCATTCAACCTTTCTGGAAAGAGGTCCATCACATCACTTCTAAAATTACCACCTACCAAATTGAATTCACTCCAGCCCAAATGCTGCTACACCACTCCTCCATCCCAAAAAAGGACTACCATCGCTCTCTTGCTCTAAACCTGATAAACGCAGCCAAAATGTGCATTCCGACTCTCTGGAAGTCCTCTAAACCCCCTACTATAGCTAATTGGCTCAAACGAATAACTAGAGTAGCAGAAATGGAGGAACTGATCCACCAAGCCAAAGATACGCCCTCCAAATTCAGGAACATCTGGTCTTGTTGGCAACATTTCCAAACAACAGACGAGTATGCTGATCTAATGTCATAAGGACTAACACTGCCTTTCGAAGCCTAGTCGGAGGAGGAAGCGTTAAAATCTATCCTATTCATCTAAAGCCCGTAACCCCACTACTCCCTCTGTCCTACCCTTCCTTACTTTCCTCTCCCATCTACAGGGTCACTACATGATGCTATAAATTACACTACCACTCCCGCCTACCCACTCTATACCTTTTCCTTGAACCTATTCTTTCCAAGCCCACAATCTACATGTTCCAATCTACATGATTTTATGCCTTTCTAATCAACCCATTAAAGGATTGCTAGTGGTCCGGTGACTGCAATCCTACCATACAATAACTTATTTAGAGGCAATACACAATCATCAATAGAATTCTATTCACAGATAACTCATCGTGCCCAAACAAACAAAAATCATTTTAGCTTATGACTGAACAAACCTACACACATTCTCAATTATAGCCATAATACTTGAAGACCCCTGAACTTTACCTACATTATTAAAAAGACTACCTTTAAAGAAACAAGATGACCTACAGTAAGCCAGACAAGCATGATAGAGCACATCCTTAGGATACGTTATTAAACATGCAAAGCCCTAACGGGACCCCAGTTACAAGAATGTACTCACTACATTAATTCAAGGCATAGATGCCACTGTTTGATGGTTCAATACTTGTTTATGATTGCTTACTGTTCTTCCATATTTCAGTTCCTAAGTAGCAAAGTTGAATAGAGCATGCAATACAACAAGGGAGCTTATTGTAACGCACATTATATATAAAAGCATTGTATTAATCCTTGTATGTTATCATTCTGTATCACTATTGTGTACTATGACTTTTATTTACAATAAACAACAATTTGAAAAAAAAAACAATAAGAAAAGAGCTTTTAAAAAATATTAAAAAAGGGAACACTAGTGTCGTTTAAATGTTACGAAGAATATAACAGAACACGTAAAAAGGAAATCAAGGACGGAAAAAACTCAAAACGAACAACAGATTGCAAAAGATAGTAGGACAAATCCCCAAAAATTCTTCAAATATATTAATAGTAAAAAGGTCAGGTCTGAGCATGTAGGCCCTTTACAACATAATCTAGAGTGGGTGACTGCGGACAAAGAGAAGGCAAATGTATTAATACTTTCTTCAGCTCTGTGTATACAAAGGAGCATGGGGGAGCTCATGTCCATAATGGGGGTCATAGTTACACAGCCCCAAATGATCCACAATGGCTCAAAAGGGATATGGTCCAGAAATATTTAGACAGAATAAAGATGGATAAAGCACCTGGGTCAGATGGCATCTACCCACAGATCCTAAAAGAATTGAGCTCTGTCATTTCAAAGCCATTGTATCTCATTTTTAGGGACTCATTAATGACGGGAATAGTACCACTGGATTGGTGTAGGGCCAATGTGGTGCCTATATTTAAAAAGGAAAAAAAGTCTTTACCAAGCAACTATAGACCTGTTAGTTTAACATCTATAGTCAGGGAGATACTGGGGAGTTTAATAAAATACTACATAGACAAGTTCTTTTATTGGAAAAAAATATTTTAAGCAACAGACAGGATGGATTCATGAAATACAGAAGTTGTCAAACAAACCTGATTTCTTTTTATGAGGGGGTAAGTAAAACCTTGGACAGAGGAGTGGCAGTGGATGTAGTATACTTGGATTTTGCAAAAGCAGTTGACACAGTTCCCCACACACGGCTCATGTGTAAGGTAAAGTCTACAGGCTTGGAAATATCAGTTTGTAAATGGATAGAAAACTGTCTAAAAAACAGAATTCAGAGAGTAGTGGTTAATGATTCTTACTCTAAATGGTCTAGGGTTATCAGTGGTGTACCCCAAGGTTCAGTGCTGGAACCCTTACTTTTTAATATCTTTATAAATGATATTGGGTGTGGGATTAAAAGTAACATTTCTGTCTGATGACACTAAGCTTTGCAGTGGAATAACATCCTTACAGGATGTCTCCAATTTACAAGCCGACCTCAATGCACTGTCTAATTGGGCGACTATGTGGCAGATGAGGTTTAATGTTGATAAATGTAAAGTTATGCACTTGGGGGCTAAGAATATGTATGCATCATACATACTAGGGGGAGTACAACTGGGGGAATCAATGGTGGAGAAGGATCTGGGGGTTTTGGTAGATCATAAGCTCAATAATAGCATGCAATGCCAAGCTGCGGTTTCCAAAGCGAGCAAAGTCCATTCTTGTATGAAGAGAAGTATGGACTCCGGAGAGAGAGATATCATTTTGCCCCTGTACATATCATTAGTAAGACCTCATCTGGAATATGCGGTTCAATTTTTGGGTACCAGTTCTCAAAAAGGATATTGGGGAACTGAAGCAAGTACAGAGAAGGGCAACCAAACTGATAAGAGCCATGGAGGAGCTAAGCTATGAGGAAAGGTTAGAGGAACTAAATGTATTCACTCTTTAAAAGAGGAGATTAAGGGGGATATGATCACCATGTATAAAAATATAAGGGGTCCATATAGTGAACTTGGTGTTGAGTTATTCACTTTACGGTCAACACTGAGGACTAGGGATGAGCCGAACACCCCCCTGTTCGTTTCGCACCAGAACATGCGAACAGGCAAAAAATTTGTTCGAACACGCAAACACCGTTAAAGTCTATGGGACACAAACATGAATAATCAAAAGTGCTAATTTTAAAGGCTTATATGCAAGTTATTGTCATAAAAAGTGTTTGGGGACCTGGGTCCTGCCCCAGGGGACATGGATCAATGCAAAAAAAGTTTTAAAAACGGCCGTTTTTTCGGGAGCAGTGATTTTAATAATGCTTAAAGTGAAACAATAAAAGTGTAATATCCCTTTAAATTTCGTACAAGGGGGGTGTCTATAGTATGCCTGTAAAGGGGCACATGTTTCCCGTGTTTAGAACAGTCTGACAGCAAAATGACATTTCAAAGGAAAAAAAGTCATTTAAAACTACTCGCGGCTATTAATGCATTGCCGGTCCGAAAATATACATAGAAGTTCATTGATAAAAATGGCATGGGAATTCCCCACAGGGGAACCCCGAACCAAAATTTAAAAAAAAATGATGTGGGGTCCCCCTAAATTCCATACCAGGCCCTTATCCGAGCATGCAACCTGGCAGGCCGCAGGAAAAGAGGGGGGGACGAGAGAGCGCCCCCCCTCCTGAACTGTACCAGGCCACATGCCCTCAACATTGGGAGGGTGCTTTGGGGTAGCCCCCAAAAACACCTTGTCCACATGTTGATGGGGACAAGGGCCTCATCCCCACAACCCTTGGCCGGTGGTTGTGCGGGTCTGCGGGCAGGGGGCTTATCGGAATCTGGAAGCCCCCTTTAACAAGGGGACCCCCAGATCCCGGCCCTCCCCCCTGTGTGAAATGACAAGGGGGTACAAAAGTACCCCTACCATTTCACAAAAAAACTGTCAAAAATGTTAAAAATGACAAGAGACAGTTTTTGACAATTCCTTTATTTAAATGCTTCTTCTTTCTTCTACCTTCTTTCTTCTTTCTTCTATCTTCTATCTTCCTTCGGATTCTTCCTCCATCTTCTTCTGGTTCTTCTGGTTCTTCCTCTGGTGTTCTCGTCCAGCATCTTCCTCCGCGGCGTCGGCGTCTTCTTCCCTTCTTCTCCTTGGGTCGCTCCGCATCCATGATGGCATGGAGGGAGGCTCCCGCTGTGTGAGGCTTCTCTCTTCATCTTCCCGCCCCCCGTTATTTAAGAACCATCAGAAGAGGAGAAGCGTCACACAGCGGAAGCCTCCCTCCATGCCATCATGGATGTGGAGCGGCCCGAAAAGAAGATGAAGACAAGAAGATGAAGAGAAGAAGATGAATAGAAGAAGATGAAGAGAGAAGCGTCACACAGCGGGAGCCTCCCTCCATGCCATCATGGATGCGGAGCGGCCTGAGGAGAAGAAGGGAAGAAGACGCCAACGCCGCGGAGGAAGATGCCGGACGAGAACACCGGAGGAAGAACCAGAAGAACCAGAAGAAGATGGAGAAAGAAACCAAAGGAAGATAGAAGATAGAAGAAAGAAGATAGAAGAAAGAAGAAGCATTTAAATAAAGGAATTGTCAAAAACTGTCTCTTGTCATTTTTAACATTTTTGACAGTTTTTTTGTGAAATGGTAGGGGTACTTTTGTACCCCCTTACCATTTCACACAGGGGGGAGGGCTGGGATCTGGGGTCTCCTTGTTAAAGGGGGCTTCCAGATTCCGATAAGCCCCCCGCCTGCAGACCCCCACAACCACCGGCCAAGGGTTGTGGGGATGAGGCCCTTGTCCTCATCAACATGGGGACAAGGTGTTTTGGGGGGCTACCCCAAAGTACCCTCCCAATGTTAAGGGCATGTGGCCTGGTACAGTTCAGGAGGGGGCGCTCTCTCGCCCCCCCCTCTTTTCCTGCTGCCTGCCAGGTTGCGTGCTCGGATAAGGGTCTGGTATGGATTTTTAGAGGGACCCCACGCAGTTTTTTTTAAATTTTGGCGCGGGGTTCCCCTTAAAATCCATACCAGACCTGAAGGGTCTGGTATAGATTTTGAGGGGGACCCCACGCCATTTTTTTTTTTTGGCCGGGGTTCCCCTTAATATCCATACAGACCTGAAGGGCCTGGTATGGAATTTAGGGGGACCCCCCACGTCATTTTTTTTTAATTTTGGTTCAGGGTTCCCTTGTGGGGAATTCCCATGCCGTTTTTATCAATAAACTTTTGTGTGTATTGTCGGACCGGCAATTCATTAATAGCCACGAGTAGTTTTAAATTACTTTTTTTTCTTTGAAATGTCATTTTGCTGTCAGACTGTTCTAAAAATGGGAAACATGCGCCCCTTTACAGGCATACTATAGACACCCCCCAGGTACGAAATTTAAAGGGATATTACACTTTTATTGTTTCACTTTAAGCATTATTAAAATCACTGCTCCCGAAAAAACGTCCATTTTTAAAACTTTTTTTTGCATTGACCCAGGTCCCCAAACACTTTTTATGACAATAACTTGCATATAAGCCTTTAAAATTAGCACTTTTGATTATTCATGTTCGTGTCCCATAGACTTTAACAATGTTCACGTGTTCAAACAAATTTTTTGCCTGTTCGCAAGTTCTGGTGCGAACCGAACAGGGGGGTGTTCGGCTCATCCCTAGTAAGGATCATATATAAGAAATTCCTCACCCATCTTCCGTTCAGATGAAATTCATAGAGCAAATTACATTATCAAGCCCACCAGGGCACTGGATGTTGCGTTTATGATATGCTGACTTGTTTTAATGATATGTGAGTAGATACCATAGTTTGCAATAAATATGTGCTTTTAATACTTAAGCCGTGGCCAAAAGTTTTGAGAATGACACAAATATAAACTTTCACAAAGTCTGCTGCTTCAGTTTTTATGATGGCAATTTGCATATACTCCAGAATTATATGAAGAGTGATCAGATGAATTGCAATTGATTGCAAAGTCCCTCTTTGCCATGACAATTAACTTAATCCCATAAAAAACATTTCCACTGCATTTGTGAAGAAGGCTTCAGGGTGCCCAAAAAAGTCCAGCATGTACCAGGACCATCTCCTACAGATGATTCAGCTGCGGGATCGGCACCACCAGTGCAAAGCTTGCTCAGGAATGGCAGTAGGCAGATGTGAGTGCATCTGCACTCACAGTGAGACGAAGACTTTTGGAGGATGGCCTGGTGTCAAGAAGGGCAGCAAGAAGCCATTTTTCTCCAGGAAAAAAAAAACAGGGACAGACTGATATTCTGCAAAAGGTACAGGAATTGGACTGCTGAGGACTGGGGTAAAGTAATTTTCTCTGATGAATCCCCTTTCTGATTGTTTGAGGCATCCGTGAAAAAACCTTGTTCAGAGAAAAAAAAGGTGAGCTCTACCATCAGTCCTATGTCATGCCAACAGTATAGCATCCTGAGACTACTCATGTATGGGGTTGCTTCTTAGCCAAGGGAGTGGGCTCACTCACAATTTTGCCTAAGAACACAGCCATGAATAAAGATTGGTACAAAAACATCCCCCGAGTGCAACTTCTCCCAAACACCCAAGAACAGTTTGGTGACGAACAATGCCTTTTCCAGCATGATGGAGCACCTTGCTATAAGGCAACAAAGTGGCTTGGGGAACAAAACATAGAAATTTTGGGTTCATGGGCAGGAGATTCCCCAGACCTTAATCCCATTGAGAATTTGTGGTCAATCCTTAACCACTTGCCTACCAGGCACTTACACCCCCTTCCTGCCCAAACCATTTTTAAGCTTTCAGAGCTGTCGCACTTTGAATGACAATTGCGAGATCGTGCTACATTCGTACCCAAACACATTTTTTATAATTTTCTTCACACAAATAGAGCTTTCTTTTGGTGGTATTTAATCACTGCTGGGTTTTTTATTTTTTACAAAAAAAAGACCAAATTTTTTTAAAGAAAATGTTTTTTACTTTTTTCTGTCAGTAAATTTTGTAACTAAGTAATTTTGTCTCCTTCACTGATATGCGCTGATGAGGCGACACTGATTGGTATGATAGGCTGAACTGGTGGGCATTGATGAGGTGGCACTTATGGGCACTGATGAGGAGGCACTTATGGGCACTGACGAGGAGGCACTAATATGCCACACTTATGGGCACTAATAGGTGGCACTGATATGTGGCACTGATGAGCACTGATAAACGGGACTGATGGGCACTGTTAGAAGGCACTGATGGGCACTAATAGGTGGCACTGGTGGGCACTGATAGGCGGCACTGGTGAGCACTGATAGGCGGCATGGATAGACTGCATTGATGGGCGGTACTGATGGGCATTGATGGGTGGCACTGATGGGCAACACTGATGGGCATTGATCGACAGTAGTGATGGGCAGCAATGATAGGCGGCACTGATTGCCAGCACTGACTGGCATCACTAATGGGCACTGATTGGTGGCACTTGTGGGCACTGATTGCTGCCACTGGTGGGCACTGATTGCTGGCATTGAAGGGCACAGATGGGCACTGTATGGTGACACTATTTTCCTATACTGTAATCAGGGCACTGATGATCAGTGCCCTGATTACATTACTACATGTCCCCCTGCAAGGAGATGCCGCTAATCAGCTCTCCTCACCACACACTCTGTCAGTATGAGGCAAGGAGCGCAGATTACTGTCACTTCCTTGTTTACCGTGACTGGCTGTGATTGGACACAGCCGATCACATGGAGTCCGCGGCTCTTTACAGATCAGGGTTGCGCAGTGTCCTAGCAACATGGCATGGGCGTGATCGCCGCGCTGCGCACCCCCGCAGACGCACGAGAGCGGGCATTCTGGGACGCCGTCAAAAGACGGCGTCCCAGAATGAGAGCAGCACCGCCCCGCCATCATTTGTCAGTGGGCGGGCGGCAACCAGTTAAGAGGCGGGTGAACAAAAAAATCCCCCACAAATTCTAACAAACTCCAAGCATTGATTATGCAAGAATAGACTGCAATCTGTCAGGATATGGCCAGAAGTTGATTGACAGTATGCCAGGGCAAATTGCAGAGGTCTTGAAAAGAAGTGTCAACATTGCAAATATTGACTATTTTCATAAACTTAATGTATTTGTCAATTAAAGCCTTTGACACTTATGAAATGCTGCTAATTATACTTCAGTATACCATAGTAACATCTGACAAAAAAATTTAAAAACATTGAACCTGCAAACTTTGTGAAAATTAATATTTGTGTCATTCTCAAAACTTTTGCCCATGGCTGTACACCATGAGTGATTTCCCTTCCTCTTTCATGTAATATTTGCCCTATGCTTAATTGATGGATTGCTCTGATATGATCTGCTGTGGCGTGGTGGTTAAAGTGGCTGGCTGTGGGAATACCCATGATTACGCTCCGGGTGGTGCAAACATGTTGGGGGGGTGACCTGGTTGGAGCCCTGGCCGAGATTGCCACATACTCTTTTACAGAGGACTTGCACAATGTGCGACTTATGGGATACTTTTTCTGGTACATGGTGATGTCTGAAGCTGAGATGAGCTCCTAGCAGGAGGCAATGGATGAGGACCCTTTAAGGCACAGGTGTCAAACACAAGGCCTGCGGGCCGAATCTTGCCCTCCAGGCCATTTCATGTGGCCCTCACACCTCTTCTGCAGCTGCAGGAGAGCTCCAGCCCTCCTCTGGTCCTCCTCCAGACCCCTACTTTCTGCTTTCAAGCAATGCATCCAGCTTCTTCCCAGCAGCAGCATGTGGAAAGGAGGTGCACTGTGATGTTAGGGAGAGTAGGGGACTCAACTTTTGATGGTGGGGTGGCTCTTGACATCAAATGTAAGGGGAGGGGATGTGCTGGACATCTAATCTTACAGCTACAACCGGCTCTTTTGAGGACAATCATAATGCTGATGTGGCCCATGATGAAATTGAGTTTGACACCCCTGCTTTAAGGAGTCTGAGCAGAATGTATACTTTCTACATGGTTCACAATAGGGGTTCAGCTACCATCCATCTATTCTTGAGATCTTTCCTTACAAGCATTGCTAGACCTTTTATACTTTAAGGTCTAACTTTCTGATAAGCAGCTTTTACTGCCACTGGTGACTTGGTGCACAAAGGTGATTTGGAAGAGGAATTCATTATATATATATATATATATATATATATATTTTTTTTTTTATTTATTCACTTCTTGACATGCATTTTACAGTATATGAATTGTTATATATTTATTATGTTTGGTAGCATAACATGGATGTTTTATTTGTATGTGCTCTAATATCTGGGTGTAGGTATTGGTGATTGCTGCTTTCAATAATCATGACATTTTTTTTAAGAGGTCCTAACTTTTTGTTGTGGGATCTAAGAATCTGGGACCACCTTTTGGGGTTTTATATATGTATATTGATCATGCAATTTCAGATGTGGCACTCTTTACCACTATGTAGCACTACATACTGCCCAGGAAGCTAAGAGACTAAAACTTTGTTATAAGCTCTTGAACTGCCACTTGGATTGTGATTTTTTTGACTCCTAACCCTCTGCGTGTACCTCGGACAGCTGTCTTTGGGGGAAATGAATTTAAATGGCTCCTGAGTGTTACTGGAAGCTTCTTTCTATTATCTGCAACCTGTTCTTTGCCCCATCATTAGGCTCATTATTTTACATTTTTTCCGCTAAAAGAAATAAAAAACAGACAGCAATAAATATAAAAAAATAAAGCAACAATACACAAACGAATACTATTAAAGTATATGTAAACCCTCCCAAAAAAAAACAACCCTTTCAGTTTAACCACTTTTGGATTCGGCACTGCATTACTTTAACTGACAATTGCGCAGTCATGTGATGCTGTACCCAAAAAAATGTATGCCACCCCCCCCCATGAATAGTGCTTTCTTCCAGTGGTAATTGATCCCCTCTGTGTTTTTTTGGGGGGGTTTGTGCTATAAACAAAAAAGATGGACAAGTTTGATAAATATATATATATATATATATATATATATATATATATATATATATATATGTATATATATATACAGTGGCTTGCGAAAGTATTCGGCCCCCTTGAACTTTTCAACCTTTTGCCACATTTCAGGCTTCAAACATAAAGATATAAAATTTTTATTTTTTGTGAAGAATCACCAACAAGTGGGACACAATTGTGAAGTGGAACGAAATCTTTTGGATTTTTTAAACTTTTTTAACTAATAAAAAAATGAAAAGTGGGGCGTGCAAAATTATTCGGCCCCCTTGCGTTAATACTTTGTAGAGCCACCTTTTGCTGCGATTACAGCTGCAAGTCGCTTGGGGTATGTCTCTATCAGTTTTGCACATCGAGAGACTGAAATTCTTGCCCATTCTTCCTTGCAAAACAGCTCGAGCTCAGTGAGGTTGGATGGAGAGCGTTTGTGAACAGCAGTTTTCAGCTCTTTCCACAGATTCTCGATTGGATTCAGGTCTGGACTTTGACTTGGCCATTCTAACACCTGGATACGTTTATTTGTGAACCATTCCTTTGTAGATTTTGCTGTATGTTTGGGATCATTGTCTTGTTGGAAGATAAATCTCCGTCCCAGTTTCAGGTCTTTTGCAGATTCCAACAGGTTTTCATCCAGAATGGTCCTGTATTTGGCTGCATCCATCTTTCCCTCAATTTTAACCATCTTCCCTGTCCCTGCTGAAGAAAAGCAGGCCCAAACCATGATGCTGCCACCACCATGTTTGACAGTGGGGATGGTGTGTTGAGTGTGATGAGCTGTGTTGCTTTTACGCCAAACATATCGTTTTGCATTGTGGCCAAAAAGTTCGATTTTGGTTTCATCGGACCAGAGCACCTTCCTCCACATGTTTGGTGTGTCTCCCAGGTGGCTTCTGGCAAACTTTAGACGAGACTTTTAATGGATATCTTTGAGAAATGGCTTTCTTCTTGCCACTCTTCCATAAAGGCCAGATTTGTGCAGTGTACAACTGATTGTTGTCCTATGGACAGACTCTCCCACCTCAGCTGTAGTTCTCTGCAGTTCATCCAGAGTGATCATGGGCCTCTTGGCTGCATCTCTGATCAGTCTTCTCCTTGTCTGAGCTGAAAGTTTAGAGGGACAGCCAGGTCTTGGTAGATTTGCAGTGGTCTGATACTCCTTCCATTTCAAAATGATCCTTTGCACAGTGCTCCTTGGGATGTTTAAAGCTTGGGAAATCTTTTTGTATCCAAATCCGGCTTTAAACTTCTCCACAACAGTATTACGGACCTGCCTGGTGTGTTCCTTGGTCTTCATGATGCTCTCTCCGCTTTCAACAGAACCCTGAGACTATCACAGAGCAGGTGCATTTATACAGAGACTTGATTACACACAGGTGGATTCTATTTATCACCATCAGTCATTTAAGACAACATTGGATCATTCAGAGATCCTCGCTGAACTTCTGGAGTGAGTTTGCTTCACTGAATGTAAAGGGGCCGAATAATTTTGCACGCACCACTTTTCAGTTTTTTTAATTGCTAAAAAAGTTTAAAATATCCAATAGATTTCGTTCCACTTCACAATTGTGTCCCACTTGTTGGTGATTCTTCACAAAAAATTAAAATTTTATATCTTTATGTTTGAAGCCTGAAATGTAGCAAAAGGTTGAAAAGTTCAAGGGGGCCGAATACTTTCGCAAGCCACTGTATATATATATATATATATATATATATATATATATATATATATATATATATATATATATATATATATATATATATTTTTTTTTTTACTTTCTGCTATATAACTTATCCAATAACAAAAATGTAAAAATCAAATTCCTTCATAAATTTAGGTCATCGTGTATTCTACTACATATTTTTGGTAATAAAAAAACAAAGGGGAAAATTGATTTTGCACAAAAGTTATAGCATCTACAAATGATGGGATTTTTTTTTAAGCTAGTAATGGAGGCGATCTGTGACTTATAGCAGGACTGCAATATTGTGGCAAGAATTCTGACACTAACTGACACTTTTGACACTTTTTGGGGACCAGTGACACTAATACAGTGATCAGTGCTAAAAAATATGCACTGTCATTGTACTAATGACACTGGCTGGGTAGGGGTTAACACAAGTGGCTTTTAAAGTGTTAACGGTGTGCCTCAGCAGTGTTTAACAATACTGTAGGAGGTGCTTTTACTAGGGTAAGATATTCAATGTATTCCCTGCTTTGCAGGGACACAAATTGCATCTCTTCCCCCCGTCAGACCACTGCTCTGCCTCTCTGCTCAATGATCGGTGGGTGCCAAGGGACATCGAGTCCACAGTACACGCTGCTCGGCTCCCGCTGTGTGTAATCACAGTGAAAGCTAGCCGTCGGCAGGGGCACATGTGTGCCCCCTACCCAGAAGATACAGATCACGTATACAGTATCTCACAAAAGTGAGTGAACCCCTTACATTTTTGTAAATATTTTATTATATCTTTTCATGTGACGATACTGAAGAAATGACACTTTGCTACAATGTAAAGTAGTGATTGTACAGCTTGTATAACAGTGTAAATTTGCTGTCCCCTCAAAATAACACAACACACAGCCATTAATGTCTGAACCGCTGGCAACAAAAGTGAGTACACCTCTAAGTGAAAATGTCCAAATTGGGCCCAAAGTGTCAATATTTTGTGTGGCCACCATTATTTTCCAGCACTGCCTTAACCCTCTTGGGCATTGAGTTCACTGCCGTCCTCTTCCACTCCTCCATGACAACATCATGAAGCTGGTGGAATTTAGAGACCTTGTGCTCCTCCACCCTCCATTTGAGGATGCCCCACAGATGCTCAATAGGGTTTAGGTCTGGAGACATGCTTGGCCAGTCTATCACCTTTACCCTTAGCTTCTTTAGCAAGGCAGTGGTCGTCTTGGAAGTGTGTTTGGGGTCCTTATCAGGTTGGAATACTGCCCTGTGGTCCAGTCTCTGAAGGGAGGGGATCATGCTCGGCTTCAGTATGTCACAGTACATGTTGGCATTCATGGTTCTCTCAATGAACTGTAGCTCCCCAGTGCTGGTAACACTCATGCAGCCCTAGAACATGACACTCCCACCACCATGCTTGACTGTAGGCAAGACACACTTGTCTTTGTACTCCTCCCCTGGTTGCCACCACACACGCTTGACACCATCTGAACTAAATACGTTTATATTGGCCTCATCAGACCACAGGACATGGTTCCAGTATCAATGAGGTGTAAATAAAAAAAATAAAAAAATTAAGTGCGCTTGCATTCAGTGACATAATTCGATATTTCAACAATCAAGTGACAGATAAGTGAATAAAATATAACTGACTAGGCTATTATGTAAGTCAATATAAGGTGAGTAGGTTAGTTACCAATGATTAGTAATAACGGATTCAGAAAGTGCTTACAGATAAAAAAATCAAATGTTAAATAAGATATACATAGAATAACTTAACACAAAAACGACCAATTCCATAATAGGCTAAAAATAGAAATAAAAATAAAAATGTCCAAGATCATAAATTGCTAGTGCATTGAAAAGTGCAAGTAATAGTAGAAATAAGTTCAGTCCATTTGTAGAGAGTTCAATGAAGGCAAACCAATTGCATGAGGGAAGATCACATATCCACAGCTCATTAGACGCAGCCCATGTGAGTGGAAGAAAAAGGAAGGGAGTGTGAAAGGAACTCCAAGCCACCGGTGAATCCAGAAGACAATAAAAATGGACCCTTACCAGAAACGGTGGACCTCCTTAATAGCAAGGTCATAAGCGCATGCAGATATGGCCTTCTGCAGGGACAGGTGGATGGCAGCGTCTGAATCAACCACTGTGTGCCGCGTTCCAACAGGAGGCAGTTCCAACACGTAAGCCTAGAGGGAGACACTCGCTCACAGCTTCTCCTCAGATTTTCCCACCTCTCAGCTCCTCTCCTGTGATTGGCTGAGGACAGTCACCTCACAGTTCTCTCCCCAGGTATTGTGATCTCCGGAACTCTCCAGAATCCTCAGACTGATCCGCTCTCTACAGATAAAGGGAACTCAAAACAAAGAAATGTATCCAGTGATATGATTTCATTGCTGGGGACGGCATCCATCTTCTCCCATCTTCCTTCCGGGTTCACAGACTCCGGTAAAGCCTTGTGGAAGAATAAAGTAGTGGAAGTCCCTCCAGTTGTAGTCTGTTCTTCAGCTAGCTTAATTATACTGGAGTGTACGGTAGTGCACGTATTTGTGATCCAACATAACAAAGGAAACAGTAACTGTAGAATATGGTGGGACTGATTATTTAGCTGCGAGCTATTCCCACTGGTAATTCTTTCTAAGAGTGAACAGTACAGTACTGACCTTGCAGCATGAGTAAAAAGGAAAGCAAGGCCCCAAGATCTGATTGCAAAAGGCTCAGATGCAGCTCATCCACACAGTGGCGTCACTAGGGTTGGTGTCACATGGTGCGGTATAACATGGTGTCACCCCCCCACCGCCCCAGTGTGAAAGGGGCCTAACCGAGGGCTCCAACATGATGAGTGACGTCATCGCAGCTGTGCCCCCACACTTTTCATTATCTGCTGTCCCCAGGGACAGATCTGATCCACTGTGTGGTGATCTCTGGTTTGGGTCTGTCCCCGGGGACAGCAGATAATGGCATCATTGGCATTGATGATTTGATTTGCATTTTGGAACTGACCTGCTGACACGGCGTGTTGCTTGCTGGACCGGATCAGATGACCACAAGGAAGAAGCTGTAATCTTCTGACAACAAGGCGTGTTGCTTGCTGGACCGGATCGGATGACCACAGGGAAGATGCTGTAATCTGCTGACACGGCGTGTTGCTTGCTGGATGGATCTGATGTGGGTGTGGGTCACTGTCTGACTACACCTGTGCTGTGGTCTGTAGACACCCCCCCTTATCAGACCAGCTTAGGGCGTCTCCGCTCAGTACCTGGTGACTGTGGACACAGCACCCCCCCCCCATGAGACCAGCTCAGTCAGGGTGGGTGGGTGTGTCACTCAGCTACTGTGCCTATATCTAATATAATATATCTGTGTCCAGCAGCACCCCCCCCATCATCATCAGACCAGCTCAGGGTGGGGGTGGCTCAGTCAGCTAATATAATATAGTGAGTGTTGTCTGTCTGATAAGGGGGGGGGGTGCTGCTGGACACAGATATATTATATTAGATATTAATAGGCACAGTAGCTGAGTGAGCTGGTGGGGGGGGGGGACCAGCTATATTACACTATATATATATATATTAACTATAGCTGTGTCTAGCAGACCACTTTGCACCCCCCCCCCCTTCCTTATCATACTTGCACACAGCACAGGTCAGCCGGGGCGCCAGACAGTGAGAGTCCTCCCACACCAGCTCTTTGGTGGCGTGTCGGTACCATGGCAACCACCCTACCCCCCTCGGAGTCGGCCTCACCTCACCCCTTGAGCTAGGGCCAGTGGAGGATACCAGGACACAACAACCCCCTCCACACACCCCCCCTCCTGTTCCGAATCTGGCAGCAGCTGGCTGGGGTCTGGAGAGAAGAGCAGAGGGCAGCGCCCCACCCGGGCGGAGATAGTGTGTGTAAGACAGTCAGTGACGTAATCTCTCACTCTGCAGTGCTGACTCAGTAGGAGGAGGAAGAAGGACGACACGCAGCATGCTCACACTGACATACCAAGCGCCGCCATGGTGCTAGAGGTGTGTGTTTCAACCAGGCTGCGGAGTGCGGGGTGATGATCGGGTAAGCTGATTAAAAAAAAAAATACCAGTGCTTTCCACACCGTCGGGAGGGTGTCACCCCTCTAGCGGGTGTCACCCGGTGCGGGCCGCACCCCCCGCACCCCCCTAGCAACGCCTCTGCATCCAGTAAAGTACAGGTCTCAACAGCAGTCTGTATAGCAGGCAATCACTTTTCAATATCACAGTCACTACTTGTATAGGCAGATGTCTTCTTACCCACTCTGGATCCCCGCTGTTTGTAGACTCTGTCTGTGTAGATGATACCTCCTCCCGGTGTGCTGCAAGGCAGATGGCTTCAAAACCTCTGAAGCGCAGGCTGGTCCTCCTGCTCGATTAGCAGGACTGCCCACAAGGATCCCTCTGGCAAGCGATCAGCTCTCTGCTGTAGGCTGCAGGCTCTTCCAGCCCTGGCCACACACACAGACCTCCTCCTGTTGTGTTGAATGGCGTCCAGAGAGGGCACATACCTTAAACTGGAGTTCCAGTTGTTTTTTGTGTTTATTAACCACTTTCCATCCCAGCCATTGAAATATGACAGCTACAGGAACACTCTGTCCCTCCGTGCGGGCGCCATATGACGTCCTCGGCTTCCTGACATGGTAGGGAGCCGATGCGCATGCTCGGAAGCCACGATGTCCACTGCACACCCGCGATTGCTCGTCACAGAGCAGGAATGTGGATCTGTGTGTGTAAACACACACATCCACGTCCTGTCAGGGGAGAGGAGACTGATCTAGTATATAGGAACACCAATCAGTCTCCTTCCCTAGTCAGTTCCATCCCCCCACAGTTAGAATCACTCCCTAGGTAACGCATTTAACCCCTTAATCGCACCCTAGTGTTAACCCCTTCCCTGTCAGTCACATTTACACAGTAATCAGTGCATATTTATAGCACTGATCGCTATGTAATTGTCAATGGTCCTAAATAGTGTCAAAAATGTCCAATGTGTCCGCCGCAATGTCACATTCCTGATAAAAATCACAGATCGCCGCCATTACTAGTAAAAAAAAAAATAATAATAAAAATGCCATAATTCAATAACCTATTTTGTAGGAGCTATAACTTTTGCGTAATCCAATCAATATACGCTTATTGCAATTTTTTTTACCAAAAATATGTAGAAGAATATCAACCTAAACTGAGGAAAAAAATTTGTTTTGTTTTTTTTTAAAAAATTGGATATTTATTATAGCAAAAAGTAAAAAATATTGTGTTTTTTCAAAATTGTCAGTCTTTTTTGTTTAAAGCACAAAAAATAAAAACCGCAGAGGTGATCAAATTCCACCAAAAGAAAGCTCTACTCGTGGGGAAAAAAATGATCAAAATTTAATTTGGGTACACCGTCGCACAGCCGCGCAATTGTGATTCAGATTGTTACAGCTCTGAAAGCTGAAAATTGGCCTCGGCAGGAAGGGGGTGAAAATGCCCTGTATAACAATGGTTACAAGACAGAAGCTACAAAAAGTGTAGTTGTTGACATTTAATAAACACACATTCACCTGTCCCATGGCCCAGCATTGTGACTGCTCAGACCCTCTGTTCTCTCCCTGTCATCTCTCTGGCATTGTCATTACAAGTATGGGCACCCGGCAGTGACAGATTGCAGCTTCACAGCCGGGTGCCCACTGCGCATGTGCGAATCACTCTGCGTCTCTTTAATGATCGGGAAACCTTCTGGGACCTGTTACGTGTCCCAGAAGATTGCAGGGAAGGAGGGGGACAGGTGAACTTTTGTTCAGATCGCTTAGACGGCCCAAATGGAAGTGGGAGTGGGTACCTGTCAAAACTAAGTACCTACTCCCCACAAAAAAATGACATGCCAAATGTGGCATAGGAGGGGGGAGGAGTGCTTAAAGTGGAGTTACACCCACTTTTACAACTCTTCAGCATCCCTCACTAAACTGCGCACTTTAAATTAATTGGATATTTTTTAAAAAAAATTCTCAGCGCCTACTGTATATCTGCTGTATTCATTTTTCACTTCCTCCTCCCTGGCCGTGGCCCATCGCATCATTTCCTGTTTGCAATGCCTTCAAGGAAGGGCGGCAACTTCCTCTGACACTGTCATTGCTATGGAAACCTGACCTGAAACCTACACTGCTTGTGCTGCACTGAGCACGTGCGAGATCTGCAAGGACGAAATCCAGGAGAAAATACAGTCTGGCTTCAACGAAACAGACCTTAGTTTACAGACTAACTTTACTGGAATACATTAAGCTTGTGTATTATAGGGGTATTTTTATTTAAAAAGTATAATTTTGGCCGGAACACCACTTTAAAGCGGAACTTCCCTTTTTGGGTGGAGCTCCACTTTAATGCTCATTATGACATGTATTCATGTATTGTGCATGAACGTGCCAACACAGGACATTTTTTTCAAAATGCAGCACACCTCAGTTGATGTGTTGTAGTGTGGTGTGCTCTGCTGTGATTTGCATTGCTTTCTACTGTACATTAACATGTGCATTTTAGTGCACATTGAAATAATTGTGAATGGGCCCTAAATAGAGAAAAATAAAATAGAAGTAGCACATTTTAGTAAAGCAGTGTAATTACCAAAATTAAATTCTTCAAAATCATTCTGTTCATCCATATTAAAGGCTATGTTCAGAACAATTATACAATTTTCTGCAAACATAAGGGTTTACTTTACACTCAGTTAACTTTTTCGACTTTCACTTTACATGAACACTTTTTCTCAAAGCCACTTTCAGGCACAACGGATGAAGTTTTCTAGGATACACTTTTCTTGTTCTCTCCTTAGCTGGCAGCATTTCAATAGTGCTTTAACTAAAAAAAAAAACACACACCATGGCATTAACAGCACAGCTTAGACAGAGCAAAGCAGAGACAGCTGCATTTGTACCATAAGACCTGGCCAATATTTTTGTGGGCAAATTACTTTAGGACATTAGTAATGTAAGCAACAATATACAATGGCTAAAGTTAACGTTTTATCACATATACTGTATATGACAGGTAGAAACTTAGGGATAAAATATTGTGTTCACAGAAAAGTCAGCATTTTTTCTTTTCTTTGTGACAGCTTTAAGGGTTTTGTATATGTATGTAATGTATTTTTGAGGATTTTTCTGGCAGAGGCTTGCAGAAAGAGCCTACATTATAAATGCAAGTAAGGTCTGTAAAATAGAAAAAAAAAAAAACTCCTGTGCTAAAAAATAAAAAAAATAAAAAAATCTAACTATCCTATTCAGGTTGGTATAATACTGCTGCTTGCACTTTGTGTTCTACATACACAGGTACTGAAATTAAATAGTTTTTAATTAATTAAGTCAGTACTGCTACATAAGGACAACGTTTACAGCTTGCTTCCAGGTTATGCCGTATCATGTCATCAGCTCTCCCCTACACCTTTTACCACTGATATTGGAAACTACTGGACACTGAGTGGATTAAAATTATATGAACATTGAACAATATGAATAATGGACACAGACACAGGATTTAAGAAGTTATGTTTTATTTACACATATGGAAAATGAGCTTTGACATGATTCATATGAAATAATTTTTTGACTTAAAGTTTGTTTATTGCATGTTTAAATAGCACATATCATACATTTGATTTAATTGATATTGCGCAGCACTGAGTTGTATTTAATTTCAGTCACGGTCTGTAAAGTGCTTGTGTTTCCAGGTATTGACCCATAAACCTCCATATGCATGAATATAGTAAACCAAAGAAGAGGGCTCCAGGGGGACTTTAAAGACAATTGCCAACCAGGTAGTACAAAGAGGTAAAGAATATATACAATCAAAAATTTTTATTCAGACACTATACAATAGTGATTACTATCACCAAAACATTGTTAAGAACAAGAACATATCAACACAAACATATGTGGCAGCGTTAGTTTCCCAGATCTGCCCCATCACATTAGGCCTAAAATGAAAGTGTTGTACAGGGATAGAAAATATCCCAGATGATGGGACAATGGGCCACAGAACAGTGCATGTCAGATGTAGCCACTCTGGTGCCAAATACTGCCCTCAAGGATTGCAGCAGGTAGCTAATTTGTTTTTTACTCAGCAAGACGACACATCACAATAGGGATATCCACACATGACGACTCCTTGCGTGCGATCTTTGAGGGCAGAAGAAATTATATTACATTTTGAAACATGTTGGGATTCTCTGTGAATGCTTCTTCAGCTTGGCCTCCCACTATATGAGACTGACTGTGTGTTCCAGACTATGAGCATTGCTATTTTGTGGTATCTATGTCTGCATGATATGTTCTTGTTCTTAACAATGTTTTGATGATAGTAATCACTATTTTAATATGTCTGAATAAAACTTTGATTTGATATATTCTTTACCTCTTTGTACTTTCACTACCTAGTTGGGTATTGCCTTTAGGCTGGGTTCACACCATCGCCCCATGCGGTTCCCAGCAGGAGTCCGGTGCAACCTGGTTCACAGTTTCAGGTCAGATTTCAGACGAAATTTTTGGCTGAATTCGGGACTGAAATGGACCAAAAGACACACAATGCTCCTGTGCAAATTCACACTGGAGCCGCAGCAGAGATATGTGAACCATAGAGAGCGGGTCAAAATCTCCTGCTATTGCGAACTGGATGTGGGGAACCCTCTTCCAATTCGCAATAGTGTGAGCCCAGCCTTAAATTCACCCTGGGGCCTTCTCATTTGGTTTGCTCTATTTTTGGGACGTGGCAGTTAGTCTCCAGTAATCTACAACATTAAGCTATTTCTTTGTATAGATGCATGAATATAAACACCATTCTTCTTCATTTTTTTTTTGCCAAGTATTACATTTATGCATGAATGCATATATGCATGTATCCATGTGAACCACAGAAACACATTTTTCTATTTTTGGTTTTCAGATTTGAACACAGTGCAGTTTTACTGCTCTTTATGCACTGCATGACTCATAGAAAACAGTATACTGCATTCAGATCCATACAATAAAATGCTGTATGATTAGGTCCTGTGCAAGGACTCCAATTATAACTAGTGCTTAATGGAGTGTTTCTTAGTAAATAGTAAAACTATATTTTGTTTAAAAATTGTTGATGGAAAAATAGTAACTGTACCACTTATGTAGATTCTGTTGTCTAAAGATATTAACACAAACTCATAGTTTGGTAGTGCAAATACAGAAAAATAAACCACCCTATAGTCTTAATCTAGTATATGTATATTAAACATACCTTCTGTTATTGTTTTCTTGTTCGCAATTAAAAAAAGAACATATTACACAGCATCTGAGGAATATATTAGTGCACCAAGCAAAATCGAATACTAAACTTAAGTTTTTTGGGGTTTTTTTGTAAGAAATTCCAAAACAGTGCATATGATGAGTAGCATAGCAGATGGGAAAATGCTCACACTCCAAAAAAATGTTGATCAGATTTATTTGAAGAACATGCAGCAGCCATATGTTGATCATAAGAAGTAAACGATCTTTCCCAAATTACTGTGATTGTTTCCAACTCTACTACTTGCCATATTACAATGTGATTCCAATAATAAATTATACTATTTCTGATCAAAATTAACACTTTCGTGTGAAGAGAGTAGGTTAGCTGACAGAAATAAATATTTCATAAGCAGTGCTAAACACGAGGTATGTTTATTCTGGCAAAAAAGATAACTTTATGTTTTATTTTTTTACTTTTATTTTTCGTTTGTTTAGTTTCTTGTTGAATCAGGCCAAAGAACATGCTTTGGTGAAAAATTGGGTTGCTGGTAGCTCCTTTATATATTCACTGACCGGAATAATTAAATTCATTTAGACCTACTAATAAGATCTTATATCAGCTTCTTAGTTATATCAATAAGATTTCAATAAAACATCATTTAGTGCTAGGTTACTTTCACACTGAGATGTTTTTTAGGCGCTAAAGGGCTAAAAATAGCACCTAAAAAACGCCTGAGTGCTTTCACACTGGAGCGGTGCGCTTGCAGGACGGGGAAAAAAAGTCCTGCAAGCAGCATCTTTGGGGCGTTGCGGGAGCTGTGAGTACACTGCTCCTAAAAAGGTCCTGCCATTGAAATTAATGGCCAGCGTTGCCGAAGTGCCTGCAAAGCGATTCAGCAGTTGCGCTTTGTGGTGGCTTTTAATCCTTTTTCGGCTGCTAGTGGGGGTTTACCACCGACATCCCGCCCCAGTGTGAAAGTGCCCTCAAAAATACATTTATATTCAGTAACCTATTTGGCTGTTATTTGTTTACACAGTGGCAATGGTTGTTAGCAGCACCAGCTGTTATATAGCAAGACTAATGCCACATACACACGAGCAGACTTTTCGAAAGACTAGGTCCGGTGGACCGGACTCCGTCGGACAATTCGACCGTGTGCGGGCTCCAGCGGACTTTTTTTCCCCAAAAGTCAGACGGACCTAGAAATAAAACATGTTTCAAATCTTTCTGTTGGACTCGAGTCCGGTCGAAAAATCCGCTCGTCTGTATGCTAGTCCGACGGACAAAAAACAATGCTAGGGCAGCTATTGGCTACTGGCTATGAACTTCCTTATTTTAGTCCGGTCGTACATCATCATGTACGAATCTGACGGACTTTGGTTGATCATGTGTAGGCAAGTCTGTTCATCCGAAAGTCCGTCGGAAAGTCCGTCTAAAAGTCCGCCGGACCTAGTCCATCGAAAAGTCCGCTCGTGTGTACGCAGCATAAGACATTTTTTCCAAAGATCTCAGAGCCCAAATTACCTCTATGAGGCATCAATGTCAGCTATTTTTAAGAGAAACAAGTGTGCCCCCTTTAACAATGGACAATCAATGCTCAGTGATTGTAGTGAACATCAGTCCCAAAACAATAAGTCCAATCTTAAGGTGAATATCCAAGTGACTGTTAAGTGCTCAGATCAACGACACAGCGTGAAGGTGCTCATAGAGGTGCCATCCCTACACATAATCACGCCTCTAACCGGAAGTATCTGATCTCAAATTATAGAAATCTCACTTGCTCCAAAACTCTAATCCCCATTGGTTCCCCATAGGATTTAGCAGCTGGGAAACAACTCCTTCACACCCGGTCCTAATATTGTTGAGGGTATCAGCCGATTTTATATGGAACATACAGATGCTGACTCTAAGTTAAGCTCATGCATATATGAAAGAAGGAAGAGGCTTCATAGTGTAATATGTTAAAATGGATTATTTATTAACCACTTCAGCCCTGGAAAGAATTACCCCCTTAATGACCAGGCCATTTTTTGCGATACGGCACTGCATCGCTTTAACTGAAAATTGCGCAGTAGTATGATGCTGTACAAAAAAAATATTGATGTCTTTTTTTCCCCACAAAGAGAGCTTTCTTTTGGTGGTATTTGATCGCCTCTGTGGTTTTCATTTTTTGCGCTATAAACAAAAAATGACTTTCAATTTTGAAAAAAAAACAATATTTTTTTACTTTCTGCTATAATACATATCCCCCCAAAAAATAAAAAAACAAATGTATTCATCAGTTTAAGCCAATATGTATTCTGCTACATAATTTTTGTTAAAAAAAAAATCGCAATAACCTTATATTGATTGTTTTGAGCAAAAGTTATAGCATCTACAAAATAGGGGAAAAATTTAGGGACTTTTAATTTTTTTTATTGTTTTCACTAGCATTGGTGGGGATAAGCGATTTTTAGTGGGACTGCGACATTGCGGCGGACAATTATGACCCCAAGTGACACATTTTGGTGACCAGTGGCACCAATACAGTGATCAGTGCTATAAAAATGCACTGTCACTGTATAAATGGCACTAGCAGGGAAGGGGTTAACACTAGGGGGCGATCAAGGGGTTAAGTGTTCCCTAGGGAGGTGTTTATAACTGCCAGGGGGACGGACTGACTGGAAGTAGAGAGAGATTGCTGTTCCTGATCACTAGGAACAGCTGATCTCTCTCTCCTCCCCTGTCAGAACGGGGATCCGCCCGCAGTACCACATGCACAGACCAACGTATAGGTACGTCAATTTGCGCAGCTGAGCCTCCTTGCGGCAGTATATATGCGGAAGGCAGTCGGCAAGTGGTTACAAAAATATTGCACTTACACATTAGAAGTATGAAACTAGCAAAACAAAAAAACAGCAAGCATTGTCCTTGCCAACTGGCCCATGCCTGATGACGGAACAGATGAGGCTCCACCTGATGTGTTTCCCCATAACAGGTGTTTACTGGGAATGGAGGGAAGGGTTAAGGGATGCACACTTGCTTCTCTTAAAAATACACTATATTGTCAAAAGTATTGGGATGCCTGCCTTTACACACACATGAACTTTAATGGCATCCCACTGATGTTGGATGAGAAAGCCTGGCTGACAGTCTCTAATTCATCCCAAAGGTGTTCTATCAGGTTGAGGTCAGGACTCTGTGCAGGCCAGTCAAGTTCCTCCACCCCATACTCACTCATCCATGTCTTTATGGACCTTGTTTTGTGCACTGGTGCGCAGTTATGTTGGAACAGGAAGGGGCCAACCCCAAACTGTTCCCACAAAATTGGGACCATGCAATTGTTCAAAATGTCTTGGTAAGCTGACGCCTTAATAGTTCCCTTCACTGGAACTAAGGGGCCAAGCCCAACCCCTGAAAAACATCCCCATACCATAATCCCCCCCTCCACCAAATGATTGATGTAGTCTTTTTAATGTCTGTTTTCTTTTCCAAAAAAATGAATAAAACCTTATTTTTTAAAAAAGATTTTATGTGCAACAACTAATACTAGTTGTTACAAAGGGATATATATTCTTGTGTCTCCATAGGGCTGATTTAGTAAAACTGGAGATAGCAAAATCTGGTGCAGTTGTGCATGGTAGCCAATCAGCTTCTAACTTCAGCTTGTTCAGTTAAGCTTTGACAATATAACCTGGAAGTTGATTGGTTTCTATGAAGAGCTGCAATAGATTTTGAACTCTCCAGATTTAGTAAATCAACCCCATGAGTCCATGGAAAATGGCCCATATGCCTGCCTGAGATCTTAGGGAGCAGTAGCAATGGTTCTGCTAGATCAAAGAAAATATAAATGTTGTAGGCAGACAATTTATATTTAATGCACCCTTCAGTATCCTTATGCACATTCGTGTTCTCTATAATTGTAAGTGCTACAATGACCAGAGCCAAGAGTAGTTGGGATCCCTTATGTGTGCAATTTCTAATTAATAAATGTTGTCAGGGTGCTGTTTACCCTAACTCCAGCATAGGGCTGGCTATACAGAGCCATAACCCAATATAGAATATTAGGGCCCAACCCCAAGGCAAGCAGGGTTTCCTCGAGGGAGGTTCAGTCTACAAAACCTTTTTTTGGAGGAGGAGGCTATGAGAGTGGTTCAGCCGGGAACTCAACCAATAAGCCAGGTGCAGGAATCTTAAAGAATTAACTTTGGCTTCTCTAAACCCTGATTAATCAGGGTGGACTATGTTTGGTAACTGGTGTTTTAGCCTGTCCACTCTAATTTTGGAAAGGATTTTAATATCTACATTTAAATGGGATAAAGAGCTGAAGTTGGTAGAAGTGATATGGGTCAGAACATAGAGCTTCTGAGGCAAGACAGCAATTGTTGGTCAATATGAGGTAATAATAAGGACATACCTTTTTAGTAATATATTTTTATAGCCACCTGGCTCTGGGTTTTTCCCTGCTGGGGAGTCCTTTGCAAGTAGATTTAATTGAAATGGGGTTCCCTGTCCAGATTGGCTCCTCTGACACCTCATTTGTTGTATGAAATTTCAAAGGAATATTTGATTGCCAATTTAACTGTATCTGAAGCTGTCAAATCATTATTGTTGTCATTCAGGTGCAAGGTCCATTTCCAATAAACATTAATGAAGGCCAGGAGCTGAATAGACACTGACAGTGTGATCTGTTCAGTGGAAGACCCAGGATAACTAGAATAGGTCCATGAACAGTATATCAATTCTTGAGTATGTCTTGCAAGGTGGATTTGATTGAAATTTAATCAATTTAAATTATGATTTAAATCACTAGTAAATAGGCTTGATTTAAATCAACTTGATTTAAATTATAATTTTTAAAGAGCAACTGTCATCTCTGTCCCGCAGCGGCTCTTCCTCTGAGCCGCTGTTTACTCACCCACAGTCCCATTCACTTTAATGGGACAGCTGGTGATGCGGCAATGACACAACAAGGTGAGGGACGTGGCGGCAGCAAGTGAGTGGATGCCCACTAACAGGTGCTGCCATGATGGATCTGAAATGACAGGTGCCCTTTAAATGTAAGGACTTATGCCCTGTACACACGGTCGGATTTTCCGATGGAAAATGTCCGATCGGAGCGTGTTGTCGGAAATTCCGACCGTGTGTGTGTGGGCTCCATCGGACATTTTCCATCGGATTTTCCGACACACAAAGTTGGAGAGCAGGAGATAAAATTTTCCGACAACAAAATCCGATCGCGTCAATTCCGACCGTGTGTGGCCTGTTCTGACGCACAAAGTGCCACGCATGCTCAGAAGGAACTCCAACACGGAACAGCTCGTTCTGGTAAACTTAGCATTCGCAATGGATACAGCACTTTCGTCACGCTGCAATGTTAAAAATGGTTTAATACAGCGCACTCTCTTCTTCTTTATAATGTGACAAGAATGAAGTAGTTTTGCTGCTCATATTCACACACACTTCTCACAAAGTTTTAATTTTGTTTTGTTATTGGGATTCCCTGAATGTTATTAGTTGTCACATCTGACAGAATGTTTTTTTTTTTATTTAATTTTTTTGGGGATTTTAAGCCTTTTTTTTTTAGATTTAATGTTTGTATTTTTTCAAAGGCTGATCTTTGTTCAATGTTATTTTTCTTTTTACTCCAGACTATTTTTGTGTGTGTTTTGTGTGTCAAGTTACCCCAACACCATTGATATCTTGTATTTTTTAATCTCAAGGAGATTGTTTGGTGTTGGTGTCCCTTGTTAATTTCACATTGTATATTTGAAATGTACCTGAATCCTCACAAAAAAACTGTCATTTTTGAAGTAAAACACACAAAGGCAAGTATAATTCAAACAAAAATTCCTTTATTAAGGGCTCAGAACCAAACAAAGAGGAAGGCAACACTGGATCAACAGGAGAAATTAGCGAAGCCTGGGACCCCCACGGCAGACATCAATTCTTGAACATCAAAATTGGTGGCCTGAGGATTCCATATGTAAGGGAGGGCAGTCTGGTCCAGAATTTGCAGAGATCCGGATAGCAGCAGATGACATCTGTGTCCCCAGGCTGTGGTACCACAAGAGGCTGCATTTTTTGGCCGACCAGACTGGATCCACTTTCTGGTCTTCCTTCCACGCTTCCTTCCGGGCTGTGGCTGTGCAGTTGGAGATGTGGCAGGAGGAGAAGTAGGACCTGGAGGAGGAGGAGGACTGGGAGGACCTGGAGGAGAAGGAGGAGGAGGAGGAGGACCTGCAGGAGGAGGAGGAGGACCATCGCATAGGTGTGTCTGAGCTGTAATTTGGCCCCTCATATCTTTGTTAAGAGCCTCCAATATGAGCGACTCACACATGACTTGTTGGCCCTCCTCCATCCTCTGCATTTTATAGGCAATGATGGCAGCAATGTCCTCCTCCACGGTCTGTCGTGCTCCCAGGGCCTCTGTAGCCCTCCAAAAGAGTCCTCTGCCAGCCTCCTCTAGGGCACTCCTCCTACTGCCACTTTCTCTTTTCAGGGGGGGTGGAGGGACCTGCAGATCAGCCAGCCGGCTCGGCCCGGCCACCTCCTGGCTGAGACTTCCCTGTGTATGAAAAAGGGACATGGTTTTAGTTGTTGCATCATCAATCACAATCCTAAATTAGTACTCCCAACTAACATCTAGTTAACATCATTGATTGGACAAGCAGAAATATTTAGAGGAATGCTATACCTGGCTCAGTCTGGGCTCCTCCACATGTTGCCTGGAAGGCCCAGGTTGGGCGTCAGAAGCCTCAGCCGGGGGGGAAGGAAGCGTGGAAGGAAGACTGGAGAGGGATGGCCTGGGTTCAGTCTGGCCTGCCAGAAAATGCAGCCTGTCGTAGTACCACATCCTGGGGACATAGATGTCATCTGCTGCTCCGGATCTCTGTGAATCCAGGACTTTCTTGCGCTCCCTTAGATATGTACTCCTCAGGCCACCAATTAATATCTTTAAATAGGTGATGTCTGCCGTGGGGATCACCTGCTTCACAATTTCACACAATTGCTCCAGTGCTGCCTTCCCCTTTGCTTGGTTCTTGTAATGGGGGTGTTTAATCTCCCACAGACATGGCAGCTGTCTTAACATATCTATGAATACTGACATGAAGTCATTGTCATTCACTAAGATATCCATGTTCACTGCAAGACACAACACAAGACAAAGCCTAATGTCAGACAAAAGTCTCCTAATCTTGTTACAATATAGGCCTCAATGTAGAAGCAGTATAGGCACAAGTTTGTCTCTTACCTTCGTTCTTACGATCGGCGCGTCCAATGCTCCTTCCTCCGCTCACAGATCGTACGTAATACGCACGTGTGTTACGCTTTATATACACTGCGCATGCGTGTAACTCTGCCCACCCCTGACGTTCTTTCTATTCTATTCCCCGCCCCTTTTCGTTCGGCGCAGTGGGGGAAGAGCACATGGCGGAGTCACAGCAGGTGCGTGCTAATTACAGGAACGAGGAGGAGGAGGATGAAAGCCCGGATCCGGATACGTCCCGATCCAGAAGGAGACGTTTTAAGGCCACAAATATGTCCTTTGGGGAGATGTTGGAGATGGTCGACATCATGAAGAAGGCCGACTATGACGGAAAGTATGGGCCTTACCCCAACCCCAATATCAGAAAGGCCAAGATCATGGCGAAAGTGGTCAAAAGTCTTCACAAGAATTTCGGGGTACGAAGATCGAAAGATCAGCTCAGGAAGTGGTGGTCGGACCTGAAATTAAGAGAGCCAAAGCAGTACCGAAAGATCCGGAGAGTGCTGCAAAAAAGTAAGCAGTTGTGCTGTGTTCCTATTCTTTCTGTCTTTATTCCGTTCGTGCTGCTCCATATGCTTTTCTTAATTGTACAGTTTAAAAGGGTAACTTTAATGTTCATGGGCCCATTATTCATTCGTATCAAACATTTTTCTTTCGGCCTCTAAAACACCATTGTTTAGGCCATATGCATTTTCCCACATTTTTTTTTGGGCCTACTTGGATGCCAAATATTTGTTTGTGTAGATGGGTTTGTTACTAGAATGAAATGCAAACTAGATTCTGTGTAAGGAGAGGACACTGAGCAGCTGTTTTCACATCTGGACACTGGAGCACTAGTGTGGGACACAAGAACACCATTTTTTATTAGGGGGGCCACACAGGTGCTCCAGTGTATACTATAGGGGTGTCTCCATCTGTGAAGCTTGTACCAAACAGGTAAAGTATTGCAGCTTGACAAAGGCCAATAAAAAAAATACATCTTGGAACTCGGCTAAAATAGACAATTGTACCCCACTTCCAAGCAATGTTTCCTATTTATAGTTCTGCCATCAAATATCTGTGTGCTAATTATACCATTTTTGTTTTACATAGGGGAGAAAAGACTCGGAGGACACCCCTCATCCGAGGAGACCACAGACCCCCCACCTATGGAAGAAGGGGAAATACCACCAACCCAAGAAGAGCAGGAGGAAGGAGAATATGTGGTGGAAATTGGCACTACAACAGGTGAGTGTCTGCGACCACAGACTCAGGTAAGAGATGGATGGTGGCAGATTTTTGATACCTGTTTTTGTTTTGTTTCTCTCTTTTTTGGTGATCGTGTTGTGAGGTATCGAGATCCTTTCACATCTAAAAGTGCCCAGATCCTGATCGGGGAGATCATGGGGTGTAATGTCGAATTGCAAAACATCCAGAAAAAAATAAATGATGTGATTCAAAAAAATAATAGTATCATTGATGTTTTGGGGCGAATTTAAAACACCACAAAATCACTTTGTGGTCCAATGTTTTAAATCTTTTTTCAATGTTTTGAAAAGCCAAATTTGGAGGATGCACACAGTGTGCCAACATGTGCTATCTGCCATCACGGGAGATCAATGGACGCGTTTTGGGGGTGCAACCCCTTCCTCAATTATAAAGTAGCGGTGAGGAAGGGCTTGCTCCCCCAAAACACGTCCCTTGATCCCCCATGATGGCAGCTAGCACATGTTGACATTGTTAAATTGGTGTGCATCTTCCAAATTTGGCTTTTCCAGGGGTGATTTCCCCCCATCTGAACGCAATATCAAACACAGTTCCTAAATACTGATGTCTGAAATTGCCTTCAGGTTTTACCTAATGTGAACTTTGTAAGTTCAAGTTTTTTGGCTTTCTTGTTGGTTTTACACAGGCCTGTTTTATCTTAAATGGACATTTCCATTTTTGATAATGCTACCCCAAAAATTGTTATACAACAAACATGTTGGTTTGTTTTAAAAACCTTTGGTAAATGCACATGTGCAGGTATAAAAAAGTTGGTTAATCAAGAATGTGTGGATTATTGTCTCAACACTACAACACTTTTGGGGTGATGTAATTGCTGTTTTCTGCGAAAATGGGGGTTATTTCCTAAGGGCAAATCCACTTTGCACTACAAGTGCAGGTTCAGTGCAGTTGCAAGTGCACTTGTAGTGAAATGTGTTTTTGCATTTAGTAAATAACACCCAACAGTGCTTTGTATAATAAGGTTACACAATCACGACATTTTCTGCACTCAACACATTTCTGTCAGAGTCAGCTAAAACAAACACAAGCAGTAAATGTCCACAAAGAATTTCTTTTTTGGTTTTATTATAAAAAGGCTTCACAGATTTGCTGGCATATTGATAGCCCCCCTACCCGCAAAGAACTCCAGGTAGCGTAACCGGACATCACGGGTACTCAGGGAGGGCAAGCCAGGACGGCCGCTTTCAAGCGCCGTCAGTGTGTTTTGATGTATCATTCCGGCCTCAGGCCCAACTGAGCCAGCATAGTTGGCCGAATGTTTCCTTAAAAAGTTATGGAGAACACAGCACGCCAGTATAATATGGTTCAGTTTTTACTCCGCCATATGGATTGGTGTCAGAAATAGGCGGAACCTATAAAACAGACATGACCCAAACTTTAATAGAGGAACTAAAAAGTTGTAGATTAGAACTTAAACAACTTCTTATGTATGAATATGAAAAAGGCCTTAAACATTTAAGAGCTTCCTACTATTCCTCTGGGAATAAAGTGGGAAAGGTATTAGCCCAACATATCAAAACAAAACAAACAAAAACTAGAATAGCCCATATAACAGACCCCAAGACAGGAACTAAGCTATCTCACCCTAAAGATATAGCAGATGTTTTTAAAAACTACTATAGCACACTTTATAATCTTCAATTAGATCCAAACACCTCCCAACCTACTACTGAAGGAATTTCAAAATTTCTGGAGAAGGTTGAACTTCCGACTCTTGATTGCGAGAGATTGGAGCGTCTTAATGCAAAAATATCAGTAACAGAAGTTGAGAAAGTCCTTAAATCTATGGCACTGAATAAATCTCCAGGTCCAGATGGACTATCAGCGGAGTACTATCAAAACTTCTCTGATAGTCTAATTCCTCATTTAGTGGAAGTATTCAACACAGCGGCATCCTCTGGCTCATTACCGACTGAAATGCTTAAAGCCCTAGTAGTCACATTACCCAAACCAGGGAAAGATCCCACCACACCACAAATAGGTTGGCTGAAATAACCCCGTCCCTAATTGCCCCTGATCAGGTAGGATTCGTAAAGGGTCGTCAAGCTCCTGATGGCACTCGCAGGATTCTTAACCTACTCCGCATAGCTGAAAACCGCAAACTGCCTACGGCCTTTATAGCGTTAGACACTGAAAAGGCATTTGACAGAGTGCATTGGGGATATTTACAAGCTACTCTCAAAAAATTTGGTTTCACAGGCCTTATCCTATCAGCCATTTTAGCATTATATACAAATCCATCAGCACAAGTCTTTACTTCCTCTGTGCTCTCTGATACCTTCAACATAACAAATGGCACAAGGCAAGGCTGTCCCCTTTCCCCTTTGATTTTTACTTTAGTAATGGAACCATTTGCGGAGGCCATCAGAAGCTCATCCAACATTAAAGGTATATCTATAGCCGGTAAAAGTCATAAAATAGGACTATTTGCAGATGACGTCATTCTGACACTTTCTGAGGTTGAATCCTCATTGCCAGAAATATGCACACTGATCGATTCCTTCAGCGCCATATCATACTACAAGATTAATGTAGCCAAATGCCAAATTCTCACTACAAATCTCAGTCATAAAATAAGAGAAAAAATGAAAGTATTATGTCCTGGTAATTGGGACAATAACAAAATCCAATATTTAGGGATTTTCCTCACAGCTAAATCTGTTCACCTTTATGATGCCAACTATAAAAGACTGCTTCATTCTGTTCAGAATGAACTCTCACAATTGGGCAAATTTGAAATATCCTGGATGGGCAGGATAGCAACTTTAAAAATGATTATTTTACCAAAAATTCTTTACATACTTAGGACAGTCACAATACTCCTTCCAAACTCTTTCTTTAATAAACTCGACACTTCACTAAGATCATTTTTCTGGAAGGGAGCCAGAGCAAGAATAGCTTTCTCTATCCTTACAAAACACAGATCGAAAGGAGGAATGGGGGTACCAATAATCAAAGATTATTATAAAGCAATTCTTCTAGAACAGCTTAAAGCATGGCTTGATCCATCCTCAACAAAACAATGGGTTATTTTAGAAAAAAATATGGTGACAAATAAGAATCTTAGAGCCTTATTATTTGCAGCGGCCACTAATAAACCAATGTATCTAAAAGAACATCCTTCAATCTCTGCCTCACTTCAGGCTTGGACAGGTCTCCTGAACAGGAAACAAGAACCTATACGTATTCCCTTAGATGATATACAGTGCCTTGCAAAAGTATTCGGCCCCCTTGAACTTTTCAAACTTTTGCCACATTTCAGGCTTCAAACATAAAGATATAAAATTTAAATTTTTTGTGAAGAATCACCAACAAGTGGGACACAATTGTGAAGTGGAACGAAATCTGTTGGATATTTTAAACTTTTTTAGCAAATAAAAAACTGAAAAGTGGTGCGTGCAAAATTATTCGGCCCCTTTACTTTCAGTGCAGCAAACTCACTCCAGAAGTTCAGCGAGGATCTCTGAATGATCCAATGTTGTCCTAAATGACTGATGGTGATAAATAGAATCCACCTGTGTGTAATCAAGTCTCTGTATAAATGCACCTGCTCTGTGATAGTCTCAGGGTTCTGTTGAAAGCGCAGAGAGCATCATGAAGAACAAGGAACACACCAGGCAGGTCCGTAATACTGTTGTGGAGAAGTTTAAAGCTGGATTTGGATACAAAAAGATTTCCCAAGCTTTAAACATCCCAAGGAGCACTGTGTAAGCGATCATTTTGAAATGGAAGGAGTATCAGACCACTGCAAATCTACCAAGACCTGGCTGTCCCTCTAAACTTTCAGCTCAGACAAGGAGAAGACTGATCAGAGATGCAGCCAAGAGGCCCATGATCACTCTGGATGAACTGCAGAGAACTACAGCTGAGGTGGGAGAGTCTGTCCATAGGACAACAATTAGTCGTACGCTGCACAAATCTGGCCTTTATGGAAGAGTGGCAAGAAGAAAGCCATTTCTCAAAGATATCCATAAAAAGTCTCGTCTAAAGTTTGCCACAAGCCACCTGGGAGACACACCAAACATGTGGAAGAAGGTGCTCTGGTCCGATGAAACCAAAATCAAACTTTTTGGCTACAATGCAAAACGATATGTTTGGCGTAAAAGCAACACAGCTCATCACACTCAACACACCATCCCCACTGTCAAACATGGTGGTGGCAGCATCATGGTTTGGGTCTGCTTTTCTTCAGCAGGGACAGGGAAGATGGTTAAAATTGAGGGGAAGATGGATGCAGCCAAATACAGGACCATTCTGGATGAAAACCTGTTGGAGTCTGCAAAAGTCCTGAAACTGGGACGGAGATTTATCTTCCAACAAGACAATGATCCCAAACATACAGCAAAATCTACAAAGGAATGGTTCACAAATAAACGTATCCAGGTGTTAGAATGGCCAAGTCAAAGTCCAGACCTGAATCCAATCGAGAATCTGTGGAAAGAGCTGAAAACTGCTGTTCACAAACGCTCTCTATCCAACCTCACTGAGCTCGAGCTGTTTTGCAAGGAAGAATGGGCAAGAATTTCAGTCTCTCGATGTGCAAAACTGATAGAGACATCCCCCAAGCAACTTGCAGCTGTAATCGCAGCATAAGGTGGCTCTACAAAGTATTAACGCAAGGGGGCCGAATAATTTTGCACGCCCCACTTTTCATTTTTTTATTAGTTAAAAAAGTTTCAACAATCCAATAGATTTCGTTCCACTTCACAATTGTGTCCAACTTGTTGGTGATTCTTCACAAAAAATAAAAATTTTATATCTTTATGTTTGAAGCCTGAAATGTGGCAAAAGGTTGAAAAGTTCAAGGGGGCCGAATACTTTCGCAAGGCACTGTACCACTAGAAACATTTGAATTCTTAATTCCAGATTTTTCAGTTCAATCGTGGTTAAAAGGCGGGTTCTTAACTTTAAAGGAGCTTCCAGAATTAGTTAAACAGACAGATAAATTTAAGATGTTACAGATTCAATATCTCCTGCGGTCCTTTACATCTGATAACATAACTCTAGACAAAAGCATATGGGAATATTATCACAATAACTAATAACTAATATCATAATAACTCTATCCAAAAAAGGGGTATCTCACTTATCTATTCTCTGCTTCAACCCAACACACAATCAGACAAACACCAGCAATATTGAAATGGGAAACAGATTTAAATACAATATTCTCGGAACAAGAATGGTCTAGAGCAATAAGAATTAGTATTGAAAGTTCACATTGTGTGTTACACTGGGAAAATGTATATAAAATACTATATAGGTGGTACCTAACTCCAGTTAGATTAGCGAAAATTTATAAAGAACAGTCCCCAGACTGCTGGCGTAACTGCGGGCAACCTGGGAATTTGATGCACATACTTTGGCATTGCAAATCTATTTACAGCTATTGGAAATCTGTTTTCCAACTGATTTCCTCTGTCACGGGTATCATAACCAAACCATCTCCAGCATTGGTGTTGCTAGGACTTCCAATAGAACTCTTTCCTATCAATTTCAGAACAATAGTTTTACATATTTTAATAGCAGCCAGATTATCCATAATGTGTCAATGGAAAAATGACATAGCACCCACACTCACAGAAGTTGTCTCTAGAGTAAATCTACACTGCATTTATGAACATTCATACTAATATCCATGGTAATAAAGACAACTTCAAACGAAAATGGGAAAGGTGGATTACAACACATAACTTAACTAATATCCTCTGAAAAGTTATAACACAGGCAAACACATCTTCAGCAACAAAAGTTAGCCAGTGAGGACTAGATAGTTACACTAGTAGTAGTAGTAGTAATAGTGATAGTTATAGTTGAGGGATACTTCCATTGCAACACTAGTTATAACGGAAAATTTCCAATTTGTATTTTTATCTATTTTTGTTCTGTTTTATTTAGAGGTTTCTTCGATTGCTATTACTCTATTATAACTTCACAGGTTGAGATCGACAACCTAGATAGAGAAATATCCTTTAATCGTAACTGCATGCATATGATAATCAATAATTACCATGCTTAGAAAGTATGATTTGTGATTCTATAAAGGAATATTGTAAATGGTCCTCTACTATCACAAATAATATTATAACCATAAGGAAATATATGGTTAAAAGCAATAGGAATCATTTACTGTATAATGCCAATTTGTAACTTAAAATGTTGGTGTATTTTTCTTTGCAAAGAATCTATATCCCTGTAAATGTTCAAAACTAATAAAAATTTCCAAATTAAAAAAAAAAAAAAAAAGAAATAGGCGGAACCGGCTGGCCAGGATTCCAAATGTGTTCTCTACCACTCTTCGGGCTCTGGCCAGCCGGTAATTAAAAACCCTCTGTTCCGGGGTGAGGGTCCTCATTGGGAATGGCCGCATCAGGTGGTCCCCCAGCGCAAACGCTTCATCAGCAACGAACACAAATGGGAGTCCTTCCACATTGTCCTCTGGAGCTGGCAAGTCCAAGCTGCCATTCTGGAGATGCCTGTAAAACTCAGTCTGGGCAATGACTCCACAATCGGACATCCGGCCATTCTTCCCCACGTCCACATACAGGAAGTCGTAATTAGCCGACACCACCGCCAACATCACTATACTATTGAACCCCTTATAGTTGAAATAGTATGACCCCGAGTTGGGTGGTGGGACGATGTGGACATGTTTCCCATCAATTGCCCCTCCGCAATTAGGAAAGTCCCACCGCTCGGCAAAGTGGGAGGCCACAGTCTGCCATTCCTGTGGCGTGGAAGGAAACTGTTGAGGAAAAAACAATAAACATTACTATTTTTTCTCAGAAACATGGCGAGCAGATTAGACACAAACATTATGGGGCAACCTCCAGATAGCATTTATTAAGGGGAATTTAACAACGCCAAAGTATAAGGTACACCTATCATATTCCCCCTCCCCCCCTCTCATGGGCCATTTCTAACATTATAGGGGGTGTGTGGAAATCTTGGACAGGTAACCCTCTTCACTTCATTGAGAGATGAATGCCTAAATAATGGGTATTACTTGGAACAGCCCCTCCTTAATTACACTATTGGCAGACCACTGGACAGGTAAGAAGTGTCATAATACCAAGATAGGAATACACACTGTACACATTTGAGGACATTTGGACATTCTGCTATTACCTGTCAAGATAATAATAGGATACAAAAACTTTAAACAGTACCATTTGAAAGTATACAGGCAGGCCCTTGCACTACATGCTTTGGGGAATTCATCCATAAATCAGAGCACAAAAGAGATGGGTATAGTGTGTATGGGTTTGGCAAAGTCAGCAGATAGATGATTGAGGATAGAGAATTGGGATCAGCTGACTTAGCAGTTGGGGGGAGGGAGAGTTACTAAAAATTATTTGGGGACACCACCAAAAAAAAGCCTCTGGCACTCTGCCTGAATTTAAAGCAAAAATAACATTTAAAAACATTTTAGGGGGTGTTTGGGGTAAAGCACTACTATGGAGCAGAAAAAATACATTGTTAAGTGACTACATGAGGTGAATATAGGGCCAGGAGACACCATGCTTGGGAGGTTAGTGAAGGGCAAATATGTATGAAGGACCTAAAATAATAATTACCTAAAAATCCAGCATGCATGAGAACAAAGGGGACATTCACAGCATAATACAATCATGGTAATTAGGGAATGAGGAAAGAAATACAATATATTATCAAACATTATATACAATAAAATGTGATATTAAAGGATAAAAATCTTACCTTCATATACTCCTTCTGCAGGACCTGGATGATGGCAGAACAGGTCTCTGGGATAATGATCCCCAGAGCCTGGGGGGAGATGCCTGTCGAGAATTAGAGGTCCTGCAGGCTTCTCCCTGTCGCCAAATACCGCAGGGTTGCGACCAACCTCTGCTCCGGAGTGATGGCTTGCCTCATGCAGGTATCCTGCCTGCTAATATAAGGGGTCAGCAAAGCCAACAGACGTGTGAAACACGGGGTCCGTCATCCTGAAAAAGTTCCTGAAATCATCAGGATTATTCTCACGGATCTCACGGAGCAAAGGCATATGAGAGAACTGGTCACGCTGAAGCAACCAATTCTTGCTCCATGAACTCCTCCCCACCCTGTTCATGGACTGGACTTGTGTCAAGAAGAACAGCAAGGCCAGTGAAGAGCGACCTGAAAAACAGTAACGAACGAACAAGAATACAATGACTAATTAAAGTCACGCGGAACTTGCTGCACGCACTGAAGAGCAGATACAAACCCACAAGCACAAACTGAACAGCAGAAAATGATCTGAAAGCCACGAGTCCGAAAAAGCGCGAATCGTCTCTCACCAAACTTTTACTAACACGAGATTAGCAAAAGGAGCCCAAAGGGTGCCGCGCTTGGTTCTGAACCGGCCTTTTCTAGTCTCGTCGTACGTGGTGTACATGACCGCGTGGTTGGCGATCGGAGATTCCGACAACTTTGTGCGACCGTGTGTAGACAAAACAAGTTTGAGCCAACATCCATCTGAAAAAATCCTAGGATTTTGTTGTCGGAATGTCCGAACAAAGTCCGACCGTGTGTACGCCCTATAATTCTTGCTGGTAGTTAGAATCTCTAATACTTGCATACAAAATTAAGGTTTCTTATTTAGAATAATAGGCTGCCAGGTTAGTAAAACAGCGATATCAGAACCAATTCAATCATACAGTTTTTAGTGTACACAGATTTGCAAAACAATGGGATTAGGGAATATTCCTGAACTTTGTTTTATCTCATGTTTACTGTGAAATTGTGTTACTGCACCAATGTAAATATTGCATAAAATACAGCCTCATGCTACATAACTAAGTTCCGTTTCATGCTGAATAAACTAAATTATTCTTTAGTAAAATAAATTTGATAAAAATCTAAAAAATCTATCTGATTGAAATAAAAAAAAAATCAGATTTTAATCAAAATAATCTGATTTTTTTTTTTTTTTAAATCATCAATTTTTATCCACCCTGATGTCTTGTTGACCTTTGAGTAAAGACTGTAATCCCACTGAAAAGCATTGTTGGGCCTCTAGCAGTCAATAATGTGAAGACATTAGACCAATTTTCTTAAACACCTAATGGCTGAAAAGGTAAAGCAGATTTACACATTGAAGTGTCAAGTTTCTGGTCCAGGCTAACACTGAAATCCTTTGAAATGGGATTTGTTGGGCATTGGGCACATATATATATATATTAGTAAATAGTAGATATAAATAGTAGTGAACGTGGACTTTCTGACCTTAATTATGGCTTTCAACAAACACATACTGTATCTATCCAGTCTGATTGAGACTCAAGGAGAGAAAAAAGATAGTTATTTTCTGTATAGCTTTAGCCTATCCTCTGACTTGGAGAAGTTCCCAAAAACCACTGGTTATAAATAGAGATGGGCCAAACACCTTCCGGTTCGGTTTGCGCCAGAACTCTCGAACAGCACAAAAGTTTGAACCCGAACCGCAAACCCTATTAAAGTCTTTGGGACTCAAACTTGAAAAATCAAAAGTCCCCATTTTTAAGGCTTATATGCAAGTTATTGGCCATAAAAAGGGTATGGGGGCTCGGGTACTGCCTTGGGGGACATGTACTAGTGCAAAAAGGAGCAGTGATTTTAATGATGCCTAAAGTGAAACAATAAAAATGGAAAAATCCTTTAAATATAGTGCCTGGGGGGTCCTCTTAGTCTGCCTGTAAAGTGATGCATATGTATAGTGTATGGAACCTGTTGCAGCAAAACTGACATTTATAAAGAAAACAAAAATGACAATTGAATTGATTTTCCCAGCAAGCTATCTTTATTTGAACAAGCCAGAATTTAGATGCTGAGCAGGTGGCTGGCAGGAAGAGTATTTTTTTTCTATGCAGCAGCTGGGACAGAGAAATTTGGGGCAGGTGGGTGGCAGGAAGAGTATTTTTTTTCTTTGCAGCATCTGGGGCAGAGAAATTTGCCTGCTATACTCTACATATGGTGGTGTGCTGCTGGCAGACGTGTTTTCAAGGACCTGTGACACCCTTTGCTTTCCCTCTCAGTGGAGGCTGCTAAGAGGTCATGAGATATAGTGGGGGTGGACATGAAAAGTGAGGAGTGAGCAGGAGAAGAATTGTGTCCATTTTGTGTGGCTTTCAGGTGCTCTTGCCAATGGGCTGAGTGGCAGCAGGCTAAATGCCTTGTCAAGCATGTGGTACCCAAATGGCTATTGTGTTTTCGGCATAGATTGCAAATTGCAACAGTGGAATCTGCTGCATATGTGCGAAAAAAGGCCCACGCAGCTGAGCTGTGGGAAGTGTACAAGGAGATAACAGCCCAACAATCTGATGAATAGGATGGCTTTTCTCTACTCTTCCATGATGGCTGCCTCTGGAAGACATCCTGCCTCGTTGCGGTTGTGCCTCCCCCTCACTTTCCTCCTCTGCTCTGTTCAGCACCCCACTTGTGTCAGTGACCTCCTCATCCCCTCCATCCTCATCATCACTGGAGCCAATTTGGCAATACACCGAGTCTGGGGAAAGATGACTGCCAATTTTTTGTTTATCAGTGTTCTCCCCTCTCTGTAGACTCATGTTACTCCATTACTCTACCTCAGAACCAACATCAGAATCAAGTAATGTCTGTGCATCCTGAAGAAGCAAGCGGATGATGCTGTGTTCAAATAATTCAGCTGACTCCTCCATGCATGATGCCGGAGATGTCAGGAGTAGCTGTGGACAAGGAGGCAGAATAATCTGCTGTGGCAACTGCAGTGGACTGTGCACTAGTGTCAGCTTGGGTTATAGAGGATGAGGAGGATTTGGATGTGCTAGGTACCAGGTAGTTGAGCCCGACTGGTAGGAGGCAAAAGGCAGAGTCAGACAGTCCGGTTTGGCAGGAGATCAGGCAGATGATACAAATGGGTAATAACAGAGTAGTCAGGCAAGCAGGAGTTCGGCAACAGGTCACAAGGAGATAGCAGAGTCAGGCAGGCCGGGTCGGATTGGAGATAGCAGAAAAGTCAGATGTAGCCGGGTCGATAATAGTAATAGCAATCAGCAGGCAGATACAGGAACACAGGTACAGAGCTGCAGATGAACAGCACTGCATGAGTGCAGCTGACACACTTTTAAAGGCACCTTGGCGCCAAACAGCGCTAACGCGCATGGGCGCACGCAAACCACGCGCTGGTGCACACCAGTGGGAGAATTCTGCTGTATAACCCTGGACAGACCTCGCATGCACCCACACATATACCCCTGAAAGGCACCAGCACGTCCCTGACAGGATAATTTAGTAAACCAGTCCACCACCTCCTCTGCATGCTGTGGCTGGATAGCACGGGCAACATCACTAAACAGAGACAACTGTGCCCTGCCTGAGGAGGGACCACGTCCACCTTTGCCTGTGAACACATATGCTGTTCACCCCCTCATAGTGGCATGGGAATGTTTGCCTCTCCTTGTTAGCCTCCCAGACATGATGAGGGGGTTATTACTCAAATTAAATAGAAACTGAGAAATGTGTGATTGGATGCACTTTATTGAAAGAAAAGTGGTGTTTGGTGCACTTTAACCACTTGCCAACCATCACATGTACATTTATGTCAGCAGAATGGCACAGACAGGCAAATGGGCGTACAGGTATGTCCCTTTAAATTTGCCGCCGCGTGGTCACATGCGCGCCACCAGCGGCGCGCGCGTGACCCTGCCGCAAGCTCCGTGACTGTGATCGCGGGTCCTGCGGACTCGATGTCTGCGGGGATACCCGCGATCACCTCGCAGAGAGGAAGAACGGGGAAATGCTGATGTAAGCAAGCATTTCCCCGTTCTGCCTAGTGGCACTGATCACAGCTCACTGTAATCGGGAGTAATGATCAGTGTCGTGTCACACATAGCCCATCCCCCCCACAGTCAGAACACATCCCTAGGACACACTTAACCCATGCAGCGCCCCCTCCTGGTTACCCCCTTCACTGCCAGTCACATTTATACAGTAATCAATGCACTTTTAATCGCACTGATCGCTGTATAAATGTGAATGGTCGCAAAATAGCGCCAAATTGTCCATAATGTCGCAGTCACGATAAAAATCGCTGATAAAAAAATTATTAATAAAAATGCCATAAAACTATTCCCTATTTTGTAGATGCTATAACTTTTGCGCAAACCATATAACGCTTATTGCGATTTTTTTTACCAAAAATATGTAGAATACGTATCGGTCTAAACTGAGGGGGAAAAAAAAGTTTTTTTATATATATTTTTTGGGGATATTTATTGGAGCAAAAAGTACAAAATATTGCTTTTTTTTCAAAATTGTCGCTCTTTTTTTGTTTATAGCGCAAAACATAAAAACCGCAGAGGTGATCAAATACCATCAAAAGAAAGCTCTATTTGTGGGGAAAAAAGGACGTCAATTTTGTTTGGGAGCCAGGTCGCATGACCGCGCAATTGTCAGTTAGGGCAGCAGAGGAGCTGATGATGCCGAACTTTGTCCGCCCCCCAGTGCATTATACAACATACCAGCAGTACACATTCCCCGCCCAGCATAGGCGGGGTTTTCCCTACTCAGCTGACTTTTAAACCTCCAGGTGCAGACACACTTCTGTGCTGCACACCTAGACTGCACATCTAGGAGGAGGTTGATGCCCTTTCTGACAGTCTGACAATTCTAAGTAAGTACTAGATTTTACCACATTAATATGGCAAATTTTTCCATGCAATATTTACATCCTTACTATCTGCCATGCTAACAGAGATATATATATATATATATATATATATATATATATATATATATATACTGGGGTAAAAGCCACTGATCCACTCTGCAAATACAATTGTTTAAATGGATTGGGCATAGCATAGAGCTAACCCCATACAGGTTAGCCCACTGTTACCTCCCCATACCTCCCTTGCTACACCATTTTACATATCTGTATGGTTATATTACACCTCCACGATTGAACTCTAGCATGATAGGAGGGCTCAGGTAGACACTTATATACTCGTAGATGCATGTATACTCATTGCACATTGGCCATTTTATGTGTTGATGTACTCTGTCCATCAATTTACTTTTTGATACTTATATCATATTATATATTTATATTTAGGGCTGTACATTCCCCTCTTCCTTTTCTTGCTGTTCCTTGTGGACGCTGGTGACTTCTCGTGTTTGACGCATCAGTGGGGCTCTAAGATCTCCCAGTTATATATACTACAGAGATTCCATCCAATCCTCGACCCTTGGCTTTTACTATATAAGCCTGATGCTGTGGTGACTGAGATTTGGAGCATCATCTGTTAAGCTATCAAGTTACAGTTCGGCCTGGGATATGCACATAATTCTGTGAACGAGTAAGTCCTCTCTCTCCCTTATGTTATATACATATATACATATATTTTTCGCTTTCCCAAGTTCTTATCATTATTGTTTGCCCTTATAAGCTCCTATTATCTACCATTTATATTTATACCGCATATCCATTGTATATATGTACTAATGATTGGTATATTTTACCTATGTACCCCCCCAGATCATACAATAATCCTTACAGGAAACCCCTGAAGAAGGAATTGCATTTTTTATCCGAAACATGTTGGGTTCCCATGTACCACGTATATGTATGTTTTCCTCAATCAGAACACTCATGTATATGGTCTAGGTATTTTGTATGAACTGTCTACTGTTTTAAACATTTCTTTTGTATATTTCTAATAAAGTATATTTTTTACTACTCTTGGGTACCTGTTATACCAATCATACTATCCCCCAAACCCCCCCCCCCTTATTTTTAGCTATTTACTCCTACTCCCCGCCTCACCCATACAATCCCAAGGTCTCTTCTGTCTATCTTTCCAAATATATTGTCAGGATGTGGTGAAGGGGGTATTTACTTACCTTTATACCTTACGTTTGGCAGCGCATCATTTTTAAAAATTAAATTTAAGTATAACCCGGGTAGAAGATACCCACCAAAATCTCGCTTTGAGCTGAGAACCTTTCCTCTGCTGCACTGCCAATAATCACTATACCTTACACTTAGCATTAATTTTAATAAGGCAGAATTCATAGGTCAAGCTTGGGTTGCAGTTGCAAACAATCTCCAGAAAGATTATGAACAGAAGGAATCTAAAGAATTGGAGCTGTCTTTCCTATTCTTCAATCTCACCAAATGGTTAGAAAAGAAATCCTCACTTTATTGGCACACTAGGACGTTTCAGGAATATATTAGGGAGGATCTGAACCCTTTGGGGCTCGGGGTTCAGATCTTCTTATCTTTCGATAATATTGATTCCACCTTTAAAATGGCTTGGGAAAATGTTTTAAAATCATGCTCTAGTCAGATGATGAATATTCTCATTGAAGAGTACAAGAAGCGATTAATAGACATTGATAGGAACATCGACAGATTGTACTCCCAAATTAACACATTAAATACCCACCCTTCTTTCCCAGAGCTTAATGATAAATTGAAGGCACATATTGAGGCTTTCAATAGAGATATTCTCGCTAAAAAAGAAAACAAATTCTTACGTGATAAACAGGCCTTCCAAGAAGGCCGGGCCTATAAATGGCACCAACAGACCAATAATAAAAATCACCAACGTCGCCATACACAACATGGCTACCAATCGGATGTCTTTGACACCTCATCTGTAGCCTCCAGTGTATCACAATCGCTCCCAAAAACAAATAGACATACAAGAAAACAAAAAAGACAATGAGACGGTGACAGCTCTGAGGGCAGACCCAAACGCAATCAAGGGAATCGTACACGCAAAACTCCTATTAAAACACCTACCTTTTCTGATAATATTTCCGGTCCAACTTCTGTTGGATCAAATATAAAAGAAATAACTCCCTCTACTACTGTTTAAAATCCCGAGTCTGTTCCAGTCAAAAAACTCGAGCTCCCCCTCCATCGTTCCGACATAGAACATACTGCATCTCAACCATACAATATACTCAACCTTTCATCATACCCCCTTACATTGGATGAAACCTCTGTATTATCCAAAGGACTTACATTTTGTCCCAACCGAAAAACTGACAAATTTGAAATAATAAAAGACGTACACCTGTTCACGCGCAAACACCAGCTACAAAGTATGTTCGACAAAACTGATGCTGACTCAATTACTTTTCAAACAATCAGAGAACGTCCAGCACTTGCAGATTTGAATACAGTCCTAGAAGAGAGTGACACCCGAGACCTTATCGATGCTATCGATCTGGAGTCCTATCTAAATGAATCCATTAATCCCACAATAACAGAACAAACAGTTTCCAAGCTAAAGAAAAAGTCCGACCTGTATCCCTCACCGAGTTCCAATCATGGTATAGCTACCTTCTTAAAACTAATCACCCAAGAGATTAAAAGTATGAGCACAAATTCTAAAATAGCTGACAATTTAACAATCAATGAACAAACAGCCCTCAATGAGTTAGCTAAAAATCCAAATTTGGTTATTAAACCCTCAGATAAGGGCGGAAACATCGTTTTGATGGATAATGAGAAGTATATATCTATGTGTATGAAAATACTAAATAACACAGATTGGTACAGACCCATTGAATTTCAAACAATTACTCGGTTTAATGAAGAATTTTACATTCTCATCGATCGAGCACTGAATAACAATATCATTTCCAATCAAATGTGGAAATTTATCCGCACCACATTCCCAGTTATTCCCACTCCCTCCCCAAGATTCATAAGAATTCAAAGGACCCCCCCAGGCAGACCCATTGTGTCGGGCAATGGATCCATCACTGAAAACTTGTCAAAAGTAGTAGACGGACACTTTAGACCATTAGTGTCGTCTTTACCGTCATATATAAGAGACACGATTCATCTACTTCAAATTATTAATGGATTTCGAGTATCTGACCACACTATTCTGGTCTCTATGGATGTTGAAACATTGTATAGTTCTATACCGCACAGTAAGGGACTAGCGTGCATCCAAAAAATTCTATCACAAACTACCCCTTCTGAAAAACCATTTAATGAATTTATACTACAGGCATTGGAATATATACTTCAACATAATGTCTTTAGTTTTCATGGACAATACTTCCTCCAGGTACAGGGCGTAGTCATGGGCACTTGCTGTGCCCCTGGCTACGCCAATCTGTACCTGGGGGAGAGGGAGAGGTTTTTATTCAGTGATGAGGGTCTCTCGGTGTACCTGCACCATATAACTATGTGGCACAGGTACATCAATGACATCCTCATCCTGTGGGAGGGACCTGTTGACTTACTTCATAACTTTTTAACTACACTAAACTGTAACAAATTCAACTTAAACTTTACAATGACTCATAACTACAAATCTATAACCTTCTTGGACGTTGAGATATTTAAGGATACGGATAATTCTTTGGCTTGTAAACTCCACCGCAAACCCACCTCGGGGAACACTATCCTACACTCGGATAGTTTCCATCCGAGACCACTAATCAACTCTATTCCATTCAGCCAATTCCTCAGGATAAAACGTAACTGTTCCAATAATGACGATTTCTTGCGAGAAGCTAGAGCTCTAAAAAATTGTCTCTTAGATAGAGGCTATAGCCACAGATGCTTAAAATGAGCCTTTAACAAGGCTAACAGATGAGACAGACAGAACTTGCTACAATCACAGCATAGACCCACTCGCAATACTAATCCTTATACCAGAATAATTACCACATTTTCAAACGAACATACAGAGATAAGGCATATTCTCTCCAAATATTGGCATGTCTTGACCAATGACCCACTAGTGGGCCCCTTCGTTTCCCCCAACCCCTTAGTCACCTTTAGACGCAATACTTCTGTTGGAGATCGTTTAGTCAAGAGCGAATTCAAAGGACTGACCCGTGGTGACCCCTGCAACACCCTTGGCACCTTTCCATGTGGCTACTGCAAGTATATCAACACAAACAAAAATCCACGCCTTCCTAATGGGTGGATCCTCTCAACAAAACATTACGCCAACTGTCAGACCACACTCGTGGTGTATTTAATACAGTGCGAGTGTGACTGTTTTTATGTTGGTAAAACCATCCAGAAACTTTGTAAGCATCTTTACCGACACTTAGCGGCCATGAAAACAAAAGATCCAGATTTTCCATGGGGTCGCCACATAGCGTTAGTCCATAATGAACGCTTCCCAAAGATCACAGTCCTAGTATTGGACCGCCTCCACCAAACTCCTAGAGGTGGAGATGTAAATAAACTACTCCTTCAACGAGAAATGAGGTGGATTTCAAATTTGAATGCCACCTCACCCCATGCCTAAATGAAATACTAAGCTTCAAACCGTTTCTACAAGGCTTTATGTCAGGGGGTTACGAAAGGGACCTATAACCGCCTTGATAGTTTCCATCGTCATACTGTATAGCAACAAATTGCCTTATAGATACAATCACAGACATATTTTGTCATATGAAACTCATAATATATGATGTTATAATTTGATTTTTCTTTAAAAAGTTATATTGTATAAACTGACATCATTATACTTAAGTACTATTGTGAGCATCACATGTGATATATACTGTATAAAGGCGTTAATGTTACTACTGTTACCTTTACAAATATGTCATATTATATCATGGATGGTATGGTATATGTATTATTTGCATGTATTGGTATGTACTTTAATCATGTATGTCTTATGTATTCAGGCAAGGCATATCCATGGGCGGACTTTGCTTGACATGTTGTTGCCCCTTTCTTTAGCCCACAGCATCAGTTTGCCCAGATATATGATCAATCGCTCCACTGTGATATGTTGCCCCACTCAGGATCGATTACCCCAGGGTGAGTCCATTCATGTTTATCACTGGCACTATGTCCCCCGACATGGGTAGGCCCCACATCTCCGGATAGTGGGTCTGACGTCATCGCGTCTTATGATGCGTTGGCTCTGGACGCCGCTGTGCCGAGGGAACAGCCTTCGGCGCACATCACCTCCTCTGCTGACACTGATCAGCTAAGGGGTTAGTGACGCCGAATTTCGTCCACCCCCCATTGTATCATCATCTCCTCCACTGACACTGTTCAGCTGAGGAGCTGATGATGCCGAACTTTGTCCGCCCCCCAGTGCATTATACAACATACCAGCAGTACACATTCCCCGCCCAGCATAGGCGGGGTTTTCCCTACTCAGCTGACTTTTAAACCTCCAGGTGCAGACACACTTCTGTGCTGCACACCTAGACTGCACATCTAGGAGGAGGTTGATGCCCTTTCTGACAGTCTGACAATTCTAAGTAAGTACTAGATTTTACCACATTAATATGGCAAATTTTTCCATGCAATATTTACATCCTTACTATCTGCCATGCTCACAGAGATATATATATACTGGGGTAAAAGCCACTGATCCACTCTGCAAACACAATTGTTTAAATAGATTGGGCATATCATAGAGCTAACCCCATACAGGTTAGCCCACTGTTGCCTCCCCATACCTCCCTTGCTACACCATTTTACATATCTGTATGGTTATATTACACCATCACGATTGAACTCTAGCATGATAGGAGGGCTCAGGTAGATGCTTATATACTCATAGACGCATGTATACTCATTGCACATTGGCCATTTTATGTGTTGATGTACTCTGTCCATCAATTTACTTTTTGATACTTATATCATATTATATATTTATATTTAGGGCTGTACATTCCCCTCTTCCTTTTCTTGCTGTTCCTTGTGGACGCTGGTGACTTCTCGTGTTTGACGCATCCGTGGGGCTCTAAGATCCCCCAGTTATATATACTACAGAGATTAAATCCAATCCTCGACCCTTGGCTTTCACTATATAAGCCTATATTTGGCTGTATATATTTAAACACGGTGCGTAACTGATGCTGTGGTGAATGAGATTTGGAGCATCATCTGTTAAGCTATCAAGTTACAGTCCGGCCTGGGATATGCACATAATTCTGTGAACGAGTAAGTCCTCTCTCTCACTTATGTTATATACATATATACATATATTTTTCGCTTTCCCAAGTTCTTATCATTATTGTTTGCCCTTATAAGCTCCTATTATCTACCATTTATATTTATACCGCATATCCATTGTATATATGTACTAATGATTGGTATATTTTACCTATGTACCCCCCCAGATCATACAATAATCCTTACAGGAAACCCCTGAAGAAGGAATTGCATTTTTTATCCGAAACATGTTGGGTTCCCATGTACCACGTATATGTATGTTTTCCTCAATCAGAACACTCATGTATATGGTCTAGGTATTTTGTATGAACTGTCTACTGTTTTAAATATTTCTTTTGTATATTTCTAATAAAGTATATTTTTTACTACACTTGGGTACCTGTTATACCAATCATACTATCCCCCAAACCCCCCCCCCCTTATTTTTAGCTATTTACTCCTACTCCCCCCCTCACCCGTACAATCCCAAGGTCTCTTCTGTCTATCTTTCTAAATATATTGTCGGGATGTGGTGAAGGGGGTATTTACTTACCTTTATACCTTACGTTTGGCAGCGCATCATTTTTAAAAATTAAATTGTCAGTTAAAGCGACGCAGTGCCGAATCGCAAAAAGTGCTCTGACTGCCGAATCGCAAAAAGTGCTCTGGTCTTTGTCCAGCCAAATGGTCCGGGAATTAAGTGGCTAAGCAACAACCAAAAAAAAGGGGTATACAGAACAGCACTAAATGTTATGTAATGCTGTGTTAAACACTGCACTACACTAACACACTATATTGACACGCTACAGTATACTCACACTATACTGACACACTATACTCACACTATACTGACACACTACACTACTCACACTATACGCACACTATGTTGACACTCTATACTCACTCTACACTATACTGACACAATATACTTACAGTATAGTTACAGTATACTCACACTATACTACACTAACACTCGACACTCATGCCACGTACACACGAGCGGACTTTTCGGCAACAAAAGTCTGACGGTTATTCCAGCAGACTTGCATTGGACTTTTGACGGACTTTCGAACGAACGGACTTGCGCACACACGCTCACACCAAAGTCCAAACGTCTAGTACACGGTGACGTACAGGTCCGACGAGATTATAAAACGAAAGTTCAATAGCTCATGCGGCACCCTTTGGACTCCTTCTGCTAATCTCGTGTTTATCTCGTGTTAGTAGAAGTTTGGTGAGAGAACGATTCGCTCTTTTGAAACTCGTATTTTTCAGATCGTTTAACTGTTGTTCAGTTTGTGCTTGTGAGGTTTGTATCTGCTTTTCAGTGCGTGTAGTCAGTTTGCATTGATTTATTCAGTGTGTTATTGTTGCTGATTTTCAGCTCACTCTTCACAGGCCTTGCTGTTCTTCAGTGCATTCTGTTAAGTTCGTTGTGACCAGCCTACCAGTCCATAAACAGGGCGAGGAGGAGTTCATGGACGAAGAATTGGTTGCTCCAGCGTGACCATTTCTCTCACATGCCTTTGCTCCATGAGATCCGTGAGAATAACCCTGAGGATTTCAGGAATGTTCTCCGGATGACGGACCCCGTTTTTGACCGTTTGTTGGCTTTTCTGATCCCTTATATCAGCAGGCAGGATACCTGCATGAGGCAAGCCATCACTGCAGAGCAGAGGCTAGTCACCACGTTGCAGTACTTGGCGACGGGGAGAAGCCTGCAGGACCTTAAGTTCTTGACAGGCATCTCCCCCCGGGCTCTGGGGATCATTATCCCAGAGACCTGTTCTGCCATCATCCAGGTCCTGCAGAAGGACTATATTAAGGTAAGAATTTTATCCTTTACATCACATTTTTTTGTATTTAATGTTTGCTAATGTAATGTATTTCTTTACTCAAACACTAATTACCATGATTGCAATATAGTGTGAATGTCCCCTTTGTCCTCATGCATGCTGTCATTTTTTAATGCTCTTTTTTGTCCATCATGCATATTTGCATTCACTAACCTCCCCAGCATGCTATGCTGGGCCCATATCCACCTAGTCTAGTCACTTAACAATGTATTTTGTCAGCTCCATTGTAGTGCTTTACCCTAAAATGTCTCCAAATGGTCTGTGTGTCCTTAAATGGCTTTAGAATCCCCCTAAAATGTCTCCAAATGGTTTGTGAGTCCCTAAATTGCTTTAGAACCCCCCAAAATGTCTCCAAATGGTCTGTGTGTCCTTAAATTGATTTAGAATCCCCCCCCCTAAAATGTCTCCAAATGGTCTGTGTGTCCTTAAATTGCTTTAGAACCCCCCTAAAATGTCTCAAAATGGTCTGTGTGTCCTTAAATTGCTTTCAAATCCCCCCCCTAAAATGTCTCCAAATGGTCTGTGTGTCGTTCAATTGCGTTAGAATCCCCCCCTAAAATATCTCCAAATGGTCTGTGTGTCCTTAAATTGATTTAGAATCCCCCCCACTAAAATGTCTCCAAATGGTCTGTGTGTCCTTAAATTGCTTTAGAACCCCCACTAAAATGTCTCCAAATGGTCTGTATGTCCTTAAATTGCTTTAGAATACCCCCTAAAATGTCTCCAAATGGTCTGTGTGTCCTTAAATTGCTTTCAAATCCCCTCCCCCCTAAAAAGTCTCCAAATGGTCTGTGTGTCCTTCAGTTGATTTAGAACCCCCCCTAAAATGTCTGCAAATGGTCTGTGTGTCCCTAAATTGATTTAGAATCCCCTCCCCCTAAAATGTCTCCAAATGGTCTGTGTGTCCTTAAATTGATTTAGAATCCCCTTCCTCCCCTAAAATGTCTCCAAATGGTCTATGTGTCCTTAAACTGCTTTAGAATCCCCCTAAAATGTATCAATGGGTCATCAGAGGGGTGAGGAATCTGATAATCTGATAATTTTAGTCTTCAAATAATACTTACAATTAATGTTATACTGATGCTGGGCAATAATGTTTTTTGTGTAATGTGCTTGAAATGTTATGTGCAAAAGTACTTATATATTTTTTTCTTGTTTGTCTCCCCAGTTTCCTTCAACGCCACAGGAATGGCAGACGGTGGCATCCCATTTCACCAGCCGTTGGGACTTTCCCAACCGTGGAGGGGCTATAAATGGGAACCACGTCCACATCGTGCCACCACCCCATTCGGGATCATACTATTTTACTTATAAGGGGTTTCATAGTATTGTCTTAATGGTGGTGGTGCTGGCACAATGCAAATTTCTGTATGTGGATGTGGGGAAGAATGGCCGGATGTCGGATGGAGGAGTCTTTGCCCATATGGAGTTCTACCAGCGTCTCCAGAGTGGTGGCCATGGATTGCCACCTGATGCAGATAACGTGGAAGGACTCCCCTTTGTCTTAATTGCAGATGAAGCCTTCGGTCTGGGCGAGCACCTGATGAGGCCATTCCCCCAAAGGACCCTCACCTCGGAGAGGAGGGTTTTTAACTACTGGCTGGCCAGAGTGAGAAGAGTTGTGGAGAATGCCTTCGGGATAATGGCCAGCTGGTTCTGCCTGTTTCAGACAGCTATCCACGTGGTGGACTACAAACTAAATCACCTTGTCCTAGCGTGCTGCATCCTGCACAATTATTTACACAAATATTTGAGCAATTATCTTGCATCATTTGGGCCTGAGGCCGGACTTATAGAGAATCCTCTGAGGGGCCTGGATACTGGCCGTACTGACTTGGCCCCCCAAAGCGCCCATCAAGTTCGGGATAAATATGTTGATTTTTTTACGGGTAGGGGGGCCATTGCAATGCCAGACAATCTATAATTTGTTTTAATAAAAAATAATGATCAGATAGAATCTAAAAATGTATTTATTGCTTGCCTTTCTTTTTGCCTGTCTCCTAGGTTATCCTAGTGCACTTGTAGTGCCAAGTGTATTTTCCTTTAGTAAATAAGCCCCAGTGTCACTGTAAACACCAAATAACTTACAAAACTGGTATTGAGCATTAAAAGAAGCCACACATCTTGTTGATTAACAGAATTTTTAATCTGTGCACATTCTTTTATTGTTTTCAATATTCAATTTTTTTATTTAAAATGTATATATTTTTTTCAAACAATGTAATTTTTTTGTATTTCAAAATTATTATTTTTTTTTTATTTATTTATTTTACAAACAGGCCTATTTTTTTATTTTTATTTTCTTAAAAAAATTATAACAAACAGGCCTCTCTTTTATTTTTTGTTTTTTTAACAAACACCCTCTATTTTTTTAACAAACAGGCAAAAAATTATTCAAAGTCAAAGCCCAGAATGGGGTCAGCAAAAAAGGAAATGAAGAACATGATCGATGTTTTTTTGTGAAAAAGGGATTAGATTCTCCCCAAAACATCGATCATGTTCTTCATTTCCTGCTGCATATTGTCCAGCCGATTACGCATTAGGTCCAGGCTCGTGCGCATGGCATCAATATCCCCATTCCAGGCCATGATCTGTCTTTGTGCACTGTCCGTACTAAATGGTTCCCCTTCCACATCACCTAAAATAGATGAAAAAAAGATGTATTTAGAAATATGCAGGCATACATAGATTACCATAAGCTGGGGTGTCAGACACTCACCTGGTGGGGTGCACATGTCACCCACTTCCTCCACCTCTTCTTCCTCCACATCCTCCGTGGGGCTTGGGCTGATTTCCTAATCCGGCAGGCGAGGTCAGGGGTCCCTGGGATCAAGTTGTCTGAGTCTTTTCTCCTCTATGAGAATGAAACAAAAGGTATACTTAGCACACAGATATTTGAGTCCAGGAATAGGAATATGAAACATTGCATTGAAGTGGTGTACAATTGTCTGTTTGGGCAGACATGGTTAAAATTCCCTTTGAAACAAGCTGGAATATTTACATTTTTGGGCACGTTTCACAGATAGAGACACCCCAAAAAGTATCCACTGGAGCACCTGTGTGGGTTAACCAAAAAAAATGTATTCTGGTGTCCCATATTAGTGCTCCTGAGTCCAGATGTGTAAACAGCTGCTGAGTGTTCTCTCCTTACATTTCACTGAATGAAGTTTTCTATTCATTCTAGTTTCAAAGACATCTAGACTAGGGATGAGCCGAACACCCCCAGTTCGGTTCGCACCAGAACCTGCGAACGGACCGAAAATTTGCACGAACGTTAGAACCCCATTGAAGTCTATGGGACTCGAACGTTCAAAATCATAAGTGCTAATTTTAAAGGCTGATTTTCATGGTATTGTCCTAAAAAGTGTTTGGGGACCTGGGTCCTGCCCCAGGGGACATGTATCAATGCAAAAAAAAGTTTTAAAAACGTCAGTTTTTTCGGGAGCAGTGATTTTAATGATGCTTAAAGTGAAAAAAAGTGAAATAGTCCTTTAAATATCATACCTGGGGGGTGTCTATAGTATGCCTGTAAAGTGGCACGTGTTTCCCGTGCTTAGAACAGTCCCTGCACAAAATGACATTTTTAAAGGAATAAAAGTCATTTAAAACTACTTACGGCTTTAATGTAATGTCCAGTCCCGGTAATATGGATGAAAATCAGTGAGACAAATGGCATGGGTACCCCCCCCCCCCAGTCCATTACCAGACCCTTTGGGTCTTGTATGGATATTAAGGGGAACCTCGCACCCAAATTTAAAAAAAGGAAAGGCGTGGGGCCCCAGGCCCTCTGAACAACAGTATACAGGCGGTGCAAATAAGACAGGGACTGTAGGTTTGTTGTTAAGTAGAATCTGTTTGTAATTTTGAACTGGTACATTTTTAAAGTGTAGCTCCAGCCAAAAAAACTATTTTTAAGCTTCTTGGAAAACATAGGGAAGGGTTATCACCCCTGTGACATTTGTTTTGCTGTCTGTGCACCTCTTGAGAAGATTTTACCTCACTTTCTGTCCCAATGACCAATGTTTTTTGACAATTTGGGGTTTTTAGTGAAACAAGGATTGGTGATAAAGCATCAGTGGAAAGGAGACACGTTTTTCCCATATTAACTCTTACAGGAGAGAATTTCCCTTCCTAGGGGTAGATTTCATATCACTTCCTGTTGTCTCCTTCTGTTTGCAAGTAGGAGTCATTTGTAAGTTGGATGTTTGAAAGTAGGGGCCTGCCCTATATACTCTGCAGAAATTGGGGCCTTAGGTGTTGGTGTTGCCACAACACTGTAAGCCCTCACAGTTACTCTTGGTGGGCGCAGGAACGGGCTCTGCTTTGAAATATTAGATCAAGAATTGTAATTACATGACCCTGTTGAACGGGGTCAGAAAATTGGGCCTTTGGTGGTGGTGGTGCTGGTGCCACAACACTGTAAGTCCTCACAGTTATTCTTGGTGGGTGCAGAAATGGGCCCTGCTGTGAAATATTAGATCAAGAATTGTAATTACATGTCCCTGTTGAACAGGGGCAGAAAAATTGGGCCTTAGGCACTGGTGCCACAACACTGCAACGCCTCACAGATACTCTACTTGGAGCGCAGGAATGAGCCCTCCTGTAAAATATTGCATCAAAAATTGTAATTACATGCCCCTGCTAAACAGGGGCTGAAAAATTGGGCCTTAGGCACTGGTACTGGTGCCACAACACTGCAACCCCTCACAGATACTCTAGTTGGAGCGCAGGAACAAGCCCTGCTGCAAAGTATTGCATCAAAAATTGTAATTACACACCCCTGTTAAACATGGGCTGAAAAATTGGGCCATAGGCACTGGTGCTGGTGCCACAACACTGCAACCCCTCACAAACACTCTAGTTGAGTGCAGCAACGAACCCTCCTTGCAAAATGTTTAATCAAAAATTGTAATTACATGCCCCTGTTAAACAGGGGCTGAAAAATTGGGCCTTAGCCACTGGTGGAGGCACCCAGAACCAAAAATATTCTTACAAGCTATCAGCATGATCATTGAGCAAGAAGAGGATAGTCACTCAGCATAACAGGATAGTCACTCAGCATCAGCATAGGCAGTCTTGAAGGGATCTGACATTTCAAAAAAAAATTTTCGGTTACATCAGCATCAGGTGCTTGGTAGCTGGTGGTGATCCAAGACTGATTCATTTTTATGAAGGTAAGTCGATCGACTGAGTCGGTGGACAGGCGCACCCTGTGATCGGTTACAAAACCTCCAGCAGCACTGAATGTGCGTTCCGAAAGAACGCTGGATGCAGGACAGGCCAGTAGCTCAATTGCATACTGTGCAAGCTCTGGCCAGTGATCCATCCTCAAGACCCAGTAACCCAGAGGATTTTCGGTGGGAAAGGTGTCCAAGTCAGATCTTGCCCCTAGGTATTCCTGCACTAGGGATGAGTCGAACACCCCCCTGTTTGGTTCGCACCAGAACTTGCGAACAGGCAAAAAATTTGTTTGAACACGCGAACACCGTTAAAGTCTATGGGACACGAACATGAATAATCAAAAGGGCAAATTTAAAGGCTTATATGCAAGTTATTGTCATAAAAAGTGTTTGGGGGAGGTGCATGGGCGGAGCCTAGCAGAGCAGACATGCATTGTTAGAGCTCCGCACCGCTGAGGAGAGAAGAGAAGGACAAAGCGGAGCCTGCAGGCTCAAAAGGTATCCATTTGAACCTTTTTGCCCCAGGGAACAAACTGTGAAAGTTTGGGCAGGAAATATGGTACTGGGAGGAAGCCGTGGCAGAAATAAAAATCACCTCACAAAGAGCTCACAGGCACTCACTGCAACTAAAGCAGCTCCAGTCACCTCACAATATACAGCATCAGGGCGCTCTCACAGACAGAAAATGTCACAGCAAGACTCTCTATTTGAGTCAGATACAGAACAAATCCTCTCACAAAATTCTCCATTGGCCTCCTCAGCATCCCCAGTAATATTATTACAATTTGAAAAGATACTTCATAAGGCTTTAAAACAAACCTCAGACCAAATAGCAAACAGCCTAACCAAAGAAATAAGAGAGCTGGGAAACCGCACCGCAGCCTAATGCCCCGTAAACACGGTCGGACTTTGTTCGGACATTCCGACAACAAAATCCTAGGATTTTTTCCGACGGATGTTGGCTCAAACTTGTTTTGCCTACACACGGTCGCACAAAGTTGTCGGAATTTCCGATCGACAACCACGCGGTCAGGTACACCACGTACGACGAGACTAGAAAAGGCCGGTTCAGAACCAAGCGCGGCACCCTTTGGGCTCCTTTTGCTAATCTCGTGTTAGTAAAAGTTTGGTGAGAGACGATTCGCGCTTTTTCAGACTCGTGGCTTTCAGATCGTTTTCTGCCGTTCAGTTTGTGCTTGTGGGTTTGTATTTGCTCTTCAGTGCGTGCAGTCAGTTCGTATCGGAGTTTTCTGTGCGATCTTGTCCGCTCGTTACTGTTTTTCAGGTCGCTCTTCACAGGCCTTGCTGTTCTTCAGTGCGTTCTGTTACTTCATTCTGAGCAGCCGACCGTTTTCTAGCCATGTTTCGTATGCGTACTCCTCGTACAGTTCGTGCTGTGCGGGGGCTTGGTGTTGGGGTCCTGACCTTGACACAATTCCAGTCCATGAACAGGGCGAGGAGGAGTTCATGGAGCAAGAATTGGTTGCTTCAGCGTGACCAGTTCTGTCATATGCCTTTGCTCCGTGAGATCCGTGAGAATAATCCTGGTGATTTCAGGAATTTTCTCAGGATGACTGACCCCGTATTTCACCGTTTGTTGGCTTCGCTGACCCCCTATATCAGCAGGCAGGATACCTGCATGAGGCAAGCCATCACTCCGGAGCAGAGGTTGGTCGCTACCCTGCGGTATTTGGCGACAGGGAGAAGCCTGCAGGACCTCAAGTTCTCGACAGGCATCTCCCCCCAGGCTCTTCTTTGTGGACATTTACTGCTTGTGTTTCTTTTAGCTGACCCTGACAGAAATGTGTGGAGTCCAGAAAATGTCGTGATTGTGTAACCTTACAAAGCACTGTTGGCTGTTATTTACTAAATGCAAAGACACTTTTCACTACAAGTGCACTTGCAACTGCACTGAAACTGCACTTGTAGTGCAAAGTGGATTTGCCCTTAGGAAATTACCCCCATTTTCTCATAAAACAACAATTACATCACCCCAAAAGTGTTGTAGCGTTGAGACAATAATCCACACATTCTTGATGAACAATCTTTTTAATACCTGCACAATCACATGTGCATTTACCCAAGGTTTTTCTGACAAACCAACATGTTTGTTGTCTACCAATTTTTGTGGTGTCATTATCCAAAATCAAAATGTGCATTTTCTCGAAAACAGGCATGTGTAAAACCAACAAGAAAGACACAAATCTTGATCTTACAAAGTTCACATTTGGTAGAACTTGAAGGCAATATCAGACATGAGTATTTAGGAACTGTGTTTGATATAGCGTTCATATGGGGGGAAATCACCCCTGGAAAAGCCAAATTTGGAAGATGCACACAAATTTCACAATGTCAACATGTGCTATCTGCCATCACGGGGGATCAAGGGACGTGTTTTGGGGGAGAAAGCCCTTCCTCACCGCTACTTTATTATTGAGGAAGGGGTTGCACCCCCAAAACGCGTACATTGATCTCCCGTGATGGCAGATAGCACATGTTGGCACACTGTGTGCATCCTCCAAATTTGACTTTGGGAAAAATCACTAAAACATTTCGCACATTGTAGCACACAAAAGAAGAAAGTGATTTTGAGGGGCTTTAAACTCGCCCCAAAACATCAATGATGTTTTTATATTTTGGAATAACATCATTGATGTTTTGCTTGATGTTTTCCAGTTGTAAATTACACCCCATGATCTCCCCGATCAGGATCTGGGCACTTTCGGATGTGAAAGGATCTTCATCCACACCCTCACGATCACCTAAAAAGAAAGGAAACCCAAAATAAATTAAGTTTAAAAAAAATGCCGCCATCCATCTCTTATCTGAGCCTGTGGTCGCAGACACTCACCTGTTGTGGTGACTAGTTCCACCACATCTTCTTCCTCCTGCTCATCTTGTGTTGGGGGGATTTCCCCTTCTTCCGGAGGGGGGGGGCTCTGGTCTCCTCGGATGAGGGGTGTCCTCCGAGTCTTTTCTCCCCTATGTAAAACAAAAATGGTATAATTAGCACACAGATATTTGATGGCAGAACTCTAAAGATGAAACATTGCTTGGAAGTGGGGTACAATTGTCTATTTTAGCAGAGTTCCAAGATGTAGCTTTTTTATTGCCCTTTGTCAAGCTGCAATACTTTACCTGTTTTGTACAAGCTTCACAGATGGAGACCCCCCTATAGTATACACTGGAGCACCTGTGTGGCCCCCCCTAATAAAAATGGTGTTCTTTTGTCCCACACTAGTGCTCCAGTGTCCAGATGTGAAAACAGCTGCTCAGTGTCCTCTCCTTACACACAATCTAGTTTGCATTTCATTCTAGTAACAAAGCCATCTACACAACCCAATTCTTTGAAGACAAGTATAGGGCCTCAAAATGGTGGCCAAATGCATATGGGCTAAACAATGGTCCGAAAAAAAATGTGTGATCCGAACGAATAATGTGCCCATGAACATGAAAGTTGCCATTTTAAACTGTACAACAGCTCCTAAAAGCACATGGAGCAGCACGAACGTAATAAACACAAGAACAATAGGAACACAGCACAACTACTTACTTTTTTGCAGCACTCTCCGGATCTTTCTGTACTGCTCATGTTCTCGTAATTTTCGGTCCGACCACCGCTTCCTGAGCTGATCTTTCGATCGTCGTACCCCGAAATTCTGGTGCAGACTCCTGACCACTTTCGCCATGATCTTGGCCTTTCTGACATTGGGGTTGGGGTAAGGCCCATACTTTCCATCATAGTCGACCTTCTTCAGGATGTCCACCATCTCCAACATCTCCCCAAAGGACATATTTGAGTCCTTTAATCTCCTTCTGGATCGGGACGTTTCAGGCTCCGGCCTTTCCTCCTCCTCCTCGTTGCTGTAATTAGCACGATCCTGCTGTCTATCCGCCATGTGCTCTTCCTCCACTGCGCCGAACAAAAAGGGGCGGGGAATAGAATAGAAAGAACGTCAGGGGCGGGCGGAGTTATACGCATGCGCAGTGTGTATAAATCGTAACGCGCGCGTCTTACGTACGATCTGTGAGCGGAGGAAGGAGCATCGGAGACGCCGATCGTGCTAACGAAGGTAGGATCTAAACTTGGGCCTATACTGCTTCGAAATGGAAGCCTATATTGTAACAAGATTAGGGGAGTTTGGCCTGACATTAGGGTTTGTCTTGTGTTGTGTCTTGCAGAGAAAATGGATGGCTTCAATGACCACAACTTCCTTCCCCTGTTCATAGACAAGTACAGGGAGCTGCCCTGTCTGTGGCAGGTCAGACACCCCCACTATAACCACAAACAGAAGAGGCAGGCAGCGCTGGAGAAACTGCTGGAGTTGGTGACGCCGGTGGTCCCCACAGCAACCATCCCTTATTTAAAAGCTAAAATTGGTGGCCTGAGGAGCACTTATCTTAGGGAGCGCAAGAAGGTCACAGATTCCCAGAGGTCTGGAGCTGCAGCAGATGACGTTTATGTCCCCAGGCTGTGGTACTATGAGAGACTGCGATTTCTGTCAGACCACACTGAAGTCAGGGAATCGCTCTCTACTCTTCCTTCCACGCTTCCTTCCATCCCAGCTGAGGCTTCTGATGTCCAACCTGGGCCTTCCAGCCAGGAAGAAGTGGAGGAGCCCAGCTGGAGTCAGGTATAGCATTCTTCTACAGATTTCTGGGCAATAAATAAATGATGTTTATTAGATGTTATTATTGATCACTAATTGCTGCTTGAAAGTGTTTTACATATCAATACACAGTAGTGGGCACCCAAAATTGGGACAAGAATTCAAAATGCTGGGCAAAGAAGGATAGTCTGTTATATTTGTTAACATTGCATTTGCAGCAGTCAGGAGGTGAAAATTGTGTGTGATTGATAAAAAAAATACTAAAACTATGTCTCTTTTTCATACACAGGAAGACCTCAGCCAGGAGGAGGCTGTGGAATGTGGCAGTCAGGAGGAGGCGGGGATTAGTGGCAGCCAGGAGGAGGCGGGGCTAAGTGTCAGCCAAGAGAAGCCAGGGACAAGTCGCAGCCTGACTGAGTCTCAGGTCCCTCCCCTCCGCCTGCCATATAAAAGGGCCAGGAAGATGACTCCCAGTCCTGTGCAGGATTCAGCGTACAGGCTGATCCAGGAGGCTTCGGCGTCCCTCAGAGCCTTCCCCAGTCCTGAAGAGGCCTTTGCCTGCATGGCTGCCACCAAATTGCAGGGCATGCAGAAGGGCCAACGCAGGCTCTCTGAGGACCTGATTTATAAAGTCCTTCGTAAGGGGGAGAGTGGGGAACTGACACCCAAGACGGATGTCATGGAGAGGGACCATCCTCCTCCTCCTCCTGCTGCCACAACTCCACCACCACAGCCAAAGCCTGGAAGGAAGCGTGGAAAGAAGACCAAAGAGTGATTGCCCTGGGTTCAGTCTGGTCTGACAGAAGATGCAGTCTCTCGTATGACCACAGCCTGGGGACACAGATGTCATCTGCCGCTTTCCGGATCTCTGGGACTTCTGGACCAGACTGCCCTCCCTAAGATATGGACTCCTCAGGCCACCAATTTTGCTTTTAAATAATTGATGTCTGCCCTGGGAGTCCAAGGCTTCGCCCACTTCTGCAGTTTCTCCAGCGTTGCCTCCCTCTTTGTTTATAGTTGTGACCCCTTAATAAAATATTTTTAGGTAAATTCTACTCTCCTGTGTGTGTTTTCATCCAAAAAGGACAGTTTGTTGGTGAGTATTCAGGTACATTTCTAAAGTACAATGTGAAATTAACAAGGGACAACAACACCAAACAATCTCCTCCTACAGATTAAATAGAACAACATATCAATGGTGTTGTGGGAACTTGTCACAAAAAACACACAAACATTTTCGGGAGTACAAATCAAAATCACCAAAAAAAATAAAAATAAAAAGAGAAACACAAAAAAAGATTCTACATTAAAGTAAAAAAAAAAAAATATGTTGTCAGATGTGAGAAATCAAAATATATTGAGGGAATCCCGATAAATAGTAACGAAAAAAGTTTGTGAGAAGTGTGTGTGAATATGAGCATCAAAATGACTTAATTCTTGTCACATTATAAAGAAGAAGAGAGTGCGCTGTATTAAACCATTTTGAACATTGCAGCGTGACGAAAGTGCTTTATCCATTACGAACGCTAAGTTTACCAGAACGAGCTGTCCCGTGTCGGAATTTCTTCTGAGCATGCGTGGCACTTTGTGCGTCGGAACACACGGTCGGAATTGACGCGATCGGATTTTGTTGTCGGAAAATTTTATCTCCTGCTGTCCAACTTTGTGTGTCGGAAAATCCGATGGAAAATGTCCGATGGCACCCACACACGGTCGGAATTTCCGACAACACGCTCCGATCGGACATTGTCCATCGGAAAATCCGACCGTGTGTACGGGGCATAAGAAATAAAAATGGATGAAATTGAAATTACAATCCAAGAAAATATAACAGAATTGGAACAATTAAAAGAAGAGAATTTAATACTTCAAACTAAGCTCGAAGATTACGAAAATAGAGCCAGACGTTCAAACTTGCGCATAAGGGGAATACCTGAAACTGTGACAGACCTGCAATCTACTATTACTGCTCTATTACAAGAACTAAAGCCAGATATCCCTATTGAACATTTATAACTGGACAGAGTACACAGAGCCCTCACAGCCAAAAAGAAAGATGGACCCCCACGTGATATAATCACAAAATTTCATTATTACAGAACGAAAGAACAAATACTAATTGCTGCAAGAGAAAAAAAGGAACTTATTTTTCAAGGACACAATTATCAAATTTTTGCTGACCTATCCCAACTTACTATTACTAAAAGACGATCCATGAAACCCCAACTAATGGAACTGCAACGCCACAACATTATGTATCAATGGGGCTTCCCCTTTTCAGTCAGATTTAACTACCAAGGTACAATTTACAGAAGCAGATCAGCAGATGAACTACAACAAACCCTTTTAAAATTAAATCTGACAGAACCCACAAGCAGCAACTCTCCCACACGCAGAAGAATGGCATCATCTTCACCTTCAGGCAACACCCAGAAAATTTCAGAACAAAATGGGAATCATCATTCTCACAAAAGAGGCCGTTATGCCACATCATCCATGGACCAAGAAGATTCAATGGACTGACATCCTAATTCCTGATATCTCTTCATTTATTATACTAAGAGATGGTTCTCTATAAAAAACCTGTATTTATAACTAATGTAACTGCATTCTGATAGTCACACACTGTGTGGGATCATGTTACATTCCAGTTATATTTCTTATTACTTCTGATTCATATAGCCTTAGAATATATAAGTGAAATAAGGAAATTCTTGTTCAGTTATATATTTTCAGGTAATAACAATAGATTTATTACTTTTTAGGACAAATATGTTCAATAATCCAGAAGTAATGGAAGCTTTTTCTTTCTTTTCTTAAAACAAATATATTATTACCTAACTAGTTCCTAGAACTATGTTTTTGTTTATTCTAATCTGAAGCAATACAACCTCAATTTTATGAGTTAACATATCTAAACAGTTACATATGAATTAAATATGTAATTGTTTACTCTAAAAGGGTTAAAATCCCAAAATAATTCAAACTATCTTCATCAATACCAAAGTTATTAACAGTACCTTTCTAACTGAATTATTTAGCCTAGGGCAAGACTAACCATATACAACCACCCTGGAATAAATAATTTCAACAAAAACTATATTCTGCACTCCAATTAATGAATCATCATTTTGATGTCTTTTGACATAGCACTTCTCTCCTGTAAGCGGAAGATCCGTGTACCCCCATTAGCCCTCCTCATTCTCCCAACCATATTATGTATGAGTGTGACGAAGGCACTTATTCCCCTGAGAGAGATATTTATTCTCTTTCACGGGTAAATTGTGATTACTTGCAAAAAATAATTTATACAATGTATCATCTAATCTAATATGTTTTTTGTTTACTCTTTACTCCAGAATTCACTGGTTTCTTTTCTATCTTTTCATCTCTTCAGTCCACACAGGTTGATCTGCGCAGTCAGCTCTGCATAACAAAAAGTAAGTCAAAACTATTTGATCTGTTGCCATGGCACCACTGAATATACTTTCCCTGAATGTTCAGGGAATAAATGTCCCTCAAAAAAGGACCAAAGCCTTCTGTACTTTCCATAACAAGAAGGCTCACATAGTATGCCTCCAAGAAACACACTTCACCAAAGATTCTACTCCAAAATATATTTCTCCTTTTTATCAACAAATTTACACGGCTTCTGCCTGTACCAAACAAAGGGGTACTCTAATTGCATTTCACCGATCCACACCATTCACCTTATCATCAGAAATTAAAGACCCAGAAGGTAGATACCTGATACTCATGGGTTATATAATGGATACAGCAATCACGGTGATTTCCTACTACACTCCTAACAAACAACCTACACCATTCCTCTCACATATATTACAAGTGATTAATACACACAAAATAGGAACAGTGATAATGTGCGGGGATTCGAACCAGGTCCTCCTCCCAATTCTAGATAAATCACCTTTTACACCATCCAAAATAACCTCTAGATTACATTTTTCTCAACTTCTTTCCAAATACAATCTGGTAGATTCGTGGAGAGAAAGTAACCCAATGAAAAAGAAATTCACTTATTTCTCGCACCCTCATCAAACCTTCACCAGAATAGATCATATTTTTCTAACAATAGGAATGATACCAGAAATTATTGCATCAGATATAATTCCGATTCCGTGGTCTGACCATAATACAGTATACACTACTATAGCCTCAGCCATACCAAAAGCGCATGACCCAACGTGGTACTTACCGGACATAATGCTCAAACACCCACTACATCAGATGGCCATTGAACAAGCTTTAAAGGAATACATATCAATTAATAATACAACAGACATTTCCCCAATAACACTGTGGGAAGCTCATAAGCCTGTCTTGCGTGGTACAATACAAAGACAAATGGCACTATTTAAACGGGAACGCAAAAATCTAGCAAAAAAACTAGAACTCAAATTTAATGCAGCCTACATATCATTCCAAGAAAATCCATCTCAGAGTACAAAATCTCATCTGGAAAAATCTAGATTGGAATACGATCTATTTCTCACTGAGTCAGTTGATAAATCCCTCAAACGCTCCAAACACAATTTCTACATGAATACAAACAAACCAGGTACATATTTGGCTTGGGCATTAAATTCAACTAACAAATCTTTCAAACCAATACGTTTGAAATTATCAAAAAATGTTTATACTTGTAATCCAGTTAAAATAGTCCATAAATTTCACTCACATCTCACACCTACACATCTGTAGGTCTAGGGTACCCCCCTAACCCCCCCTAATAAAGTTTTAACCCCTTGATCACCCCCCGTCACCAGTGTCACTAAGCGATCATTTTTCTGATCGCTGTATTAGTGTCGCTGGTGACGCTAGTTAGTGAGGTAAATATTTAGGTTCGCCGTCAGCGTTTTATAGCGTCAGGGACCCCCATATACTATCTGATAAATGTTTTAACCCCTTGATTGCCCCCTAGTTAACCCTTTCACCACTGATCACCGTATAACTGTTACGGGTGACGCTGGTTAGTTTGTTTATTTTTTATAGTGTCAGGGCACCCGCCGTTTATTACCGAATAAAGGTTTAGCCCCCCGATCGCCCGGCGGTGATATGCGTCGCCCCAGGCAGCGTCAGATTAGCGCCAGTACCGCTAACACCCACGCACGCAGCATGCGCCTCCCTTAGTGGTATAGTATCTGATCGGATCAATATCTCATCCGATCAGATCTATACTAGCGTCCCCAGCAGTTTAGGGTTCCCAAAAACGCAGTGTTAGCGGGATCAGCCCAGATACCCACTAGCACCTGCGTTTTGCGCCTCCGCCCAGCCCACCCAAGTGCAGTATCGATCGATCACTGTCACTTACAAAACACTAAACGCATAACTGCAGCGTTCGCATAGTCAGGCCTGATCCCTGCGATCGCTAACAGTTTTTTTGGTAGCATTTTGGTGAACTGGCAAGCACCAGCCCCAGGCAGCGTCAGGTTAGCGCCAGTACCGCTAACACCCACGCACGCAGCATACGCCTCCCTTAGTGGTATAGTATCTGAACGGATCAATATCTGATCCGATCAGATCTATACTAGCGTCCCCAGCAGTTTAGGGTTCCCAAAAACGCAGTGTTAGCGGGATCAGCCCAGATACCTGCTAGCACCTGCGTTTTGCGCCTCCGCCCGGCCCAGCCCACCCAAGTGCAGTATCGATCGATCACTGACACTTACAAAACACTAAACGCATAACTGCAGCGTTCACAGAGTCATGCCTGATCCCTGCGATCGCTAACAGTTTTTTTGGTAGTATTTTGGTGAACTGGCAAGCACCAGCCCCAGGCAGCGTCAGATTAGCGCCAGTACCGCTAACACCCACGCACGCACCGTACACCTCCCTTAGTGGTATAGTATCTGATCGCATCAATATCTGATCCGATCAGATCTATACTAGCGTCACCAGCAGTTTAGGGTTCCCAAAAACGCAGTGTTAGCGGGATCAGCCCAGATACCTGCTAGCACCTGCGTTTTGCCCCTCCGCCCGGCCCAGCCCACCCAAGTGCAGTATCGATCGATCACTGTCACTTACAAAACACTAAAAGCATAACTGCAGCGTTCGCAGAGTCAGGCCTGATCCCTGTGATCGCTAACAGTTTTTTGGTAGCGTTTTGGTGAACTGGCAAGCGCCAGCGGCCTAGTACACCCCGGTCGTAGTCAAACCAGCACTGCAGTAACACTTGGTGACGTGGCGAGTCCCATAAGTGCAGTTCAAGCTGGTGAGGTGGCAAGCACAAGTAGTGTCCCGCTGCCACCAAAAAGACAAACACAGGCCCGTCGTGCCCATAATGCCCTTCCTGCTGCATTCGCCAATCCTAATTGGGAACCCACCGCTTCTGCAGCGCCCGTACTTCCCCCATTCACATCCCCAACCAAATGCAGTCGGCTGCATGAGAGGCATTTTTATGTCCTCCCGAGTACCCCTACCCAACGAACCCCCCAAAAAAGATGTCGTGTCTGCAGCAAGCGCGGATATAGGCGTGACACCCGCTATTATTGTCCCTCCTGTCCTGACAATCCTGGTCTTTGCATTGGTGAATGTTTTGAACGCTACCATTCACTAGTTGAGTATTAGCGTAGGGTACAGCATTGCACAGACTAGGCACACTTTCACAGGGTCTCCCAAAATGCCATCGCATTTTGAGAGACCCGAACCTGGAACCGGTTACCGTTATAAAAGTTAGTTACAAAAAAAGTGTAAAAAAAAAAAAAAATCTGAAATAAAAAAAAATAGTTGTTTTATTGTTCTCTCTCTCTCTATTCTCTCTCTCTATTGTTCTGCTCTTTTTTACTGTATTCTATTCTGCAATGTTTTATTGTTATTGTTGTTATTATTATGTTTTATCATGTTTGTTTTTCAGGTGTGTAATTATTTACACTTTACTGTGCTTTATTGTTAACCATTTTTTGTCTTCAGGTACGCCATTCACGACTTTGAGTGGTTATACCAGAATGATGCCTGCAGGTTTAGGTATCATCTTGGTATCATTCTTTTCAGCCAGCGGTCGGCTTTCATGTAAAAGCAATCCTAGCGGCTAATTAGCCTCTAGACTGCTTTTACAAGCCGTGGGAGGGAATGCCCCCCCCCCCCACCGTCTTCCGTGTTTTTCTCTGGCTCTCCTGTCTCAACAGGGAACCTGAGAATGCAGCCGGTGATTCAGCCAGCTGACCATAGAGCTGATCAGAGACCAGAGTGGCTCCAAACATCTCTATGGCCTAAGAAACCGGAAGCTACGAGTATTTCATGACTTAGATTTCGCCGGATGTAAATAGCGCCATTGGGAAATTGGGGAAGCATTTTATCACACCGATCTTGGTGTGGTCAGATGCTTTGAGGGCAGAGGAGAGATCTAGGGTCTAATAGACCACAATTTTTTCAAAAAAGAGTACCTGTCACTACCTATTGCTATCATAGGGGATATTTACATTCCCCGAGATAACAATAAAAATGATTAAAAAAAAAAATATGAAAGGAACAGTTTAAAAGTAAGATTAAAAAAGCAAAAAAATAATAAAGAAAAAAAAAAACAAAAAAAAAAAACACCCCTGTCGCCCCCTGCTCTCGCGCTAAGGCGAACGCAAGCGGCGGTCTGTCGTCAAACGTAAACAGCAATTGCACCATGCATGTGAGGTATCACCGCGAAGGCCAGATCGAGTGCAGTAATTTTTCCAGTAGACCTCCTCTGTAAATCTAAAGTGGTAACCTGTAAAGGCTTTTGAAGGCTTTTAAACATGTATTTATTTTGTTGCCACTGCACGTTTGTGCGCAATTTTAAAGCATGTCATGTTTGGTATCCATGTACTCGGCCTAAGATCATCTTTTTTATTTCATCAAACATTTGGGCAATATAGCGTGTTTTAGTGCATTAAAATTAAAAAAAGTGTGTTTTTTCCCCAAAAAATGCGTTTGAAAAATCGCTGCGCAATTACTGTGTGAAAAAAAAAATGAAACACCCACCATTTTAATCTGTAGGGCATTTGCTTTAAAAAAATATATAATGTTTGGGGGTTCAAAGTAATTTTTTTGCAAAAAAAAAAAACTTTTTCATGTAAACAATAAGTGTCAGAAAGGGCTTTGTCTTCAAGTGGTTAGAAGAGTGGGTGATGTGTGACTTAAGCTTCTAAATGTTGTGCATAAAATGCCAGGACAGTTCAAAACCCCCCCAAATGACCCCATTTTGGAAAGTAGACACCCCAAGCTATTTGTTGAGAGGCATGTCGAGTCCATGGAATATTTTATATTGCGACACAAGTTGCGGGAAAGAGACAAATTTTTTTTTTTTTTTTTTTTTTTGCACAAAGTTGTCACTAAATGATATATTGCTCAAACATGCCATGGAAATATGTGAAATTACACCCCAAAATACATTCTGCTGCTTCTCCTGAGTACGGGGATACCACATGCGTGAGACTTTTTGGGAGCCTAGCCGCATACGGGACCCCGAAAACCAAGCACCGCCTTCAGGCTTTCTAAGGGCGTGAATTTTTGATTTCACTCTTCACTGCCTATCACAGTTTCGGAGGCCATGGAATGCCCAGGTGGCACAAAACCCCCCCAAATGACCCCATTTTGGAAAGTAGACACCCCAAGCTATTTGCTGAGAGGTATAGTGAGTATTTTGCAGACCTCACTTTTTGTCACAAAGTTTTGAAAATTGAAAAAAGAAAAAAAAAAATGTTTTTTCTTGTCTTTCTTCATTTTCAAAAACAAATGAGAGCTGCAAAATACTCCCCATGCCTTTCAGCAAATAGCTTGGGGTGTCTACTTTCCAAAATGGGGTCATTTGGGGGGGTTTTGTGCCACCTGGGCATTCCATGGCCTCCGAAACTGTGATAGGCAGTAAAGAGTGAAATCAAAAATTTTCACCCTTAGAAATCCTGAAGGCAGTGATTGGTTTTCGGGGTCCAGTACGCGGCTAGGCTCCCAAAAAGTCCCACACATGTGGTATCCCCATACTCAGGAGAAGCAGCTAAATGTATTTTGGGGTGCAATTCCACATAGGCCCATGGCCTGTGTGAGCAATATATCATTTAGTGACCACTTTTTGTAAATATTTTTTTTTTTTTTTTTTTTTTGTCATTTTTCAATCACTTGGGACAAAAAAAATAAATATTCAATGGGTTCAACATGCCTCTCAGCAATTTCCTTGGGGTGTCTACTTTCCAAAATGGGGTCATTTGGGGGGGGTTTGTACTGCCCTGCCATTTTAGCACCTCAAGAAATGACATAGGCAGTCATAAATTAAAAGCTGTGTAAATTCCAGAAAATGTACCCTAGTTTGTAGACGCTATAACTTTTGCGCAAACCAATAAATATACGCTTATTGACATTTTTTTTACCAAAGACATGTGGCCGAATACATTTTGGCCTAAATGTATGACTAAAATTTAGTTTATTGGATTTTTTTTAGAACAAAAAGTAGAAAATATCATTTTTTTTCAAAATTTTCGGTCTTTTTCCGTTTATAGCGCAAAAAATAAAAACCGCAGAGGTGATCAAATACCATCAAAAGAAAGCTCTATTTGTGGGAAGAAAAGGACGCAAATTTCGTTTGGGTACAGCATTGCATGACCGCGCAATTAGCAGTTAAAGCGACGCAGTGCCAAATTGGAAAAAGACCTCTGGTCCTTAGGCAGCATAAAGGTCCGGGGCTCAAGTGGTTAATGCAATCAAAATGACTATTCTACCCAAATTGCTTTATCTATTCAGAGTCCTCCCTATTCCAATTCCTTCCTATTTTTTGAGAATAGTACAAAAAAGAGCAACTTTGTTTATATGGGGCTCTTCTAAACCACGTATACCTATACACACACTACATCTTCCCAAAAATAAAGGAGGCCTGGGATACCCTAATTTTACTAACTACTACAGAGCAGTACATTTGGCCAGTCTGTCCAAATACCATGCAAAACAGGAAATCCCATTATGGGTATTTTTATAGAGGCTTCAGAAAATGACCCTCTATTAATATCAAACTTGTTATGGCTTGATCCTAAAGACCGCTTTAAAATTCATAATCCCATAACTAAACACTTCTTATCTCTCTGGGATAAACTAAAAACCAAATATCAGTTACAATCTCCACACAATCCTCTCCTTTCTTTTATCAGATATCCGGCCTTTTATCCGGCATGGATCTACCCAAATTGTTTTAAAGCTTGGACAACATCAGGCATTCAGACACTAAATGACTTCATAGCATCTAAATCATTCCTTTCATTCCCATCGCTTAGAGAAAATTATGATCTACCAAACTCTGAGATATTTAGATATCTCCAAATCAAAAATTTCTATACACCATTCCTAAAGGGGGATACACCATTATCCCAATTATCCATTTTTGAAACAATCTGTACAAAAGATCCATTTGCTAAAGGTACAATTTCATCACTTTATAATCAATTATATGGAGTAGTAAATCTTAATAGACCCTCTTACGTTCAGAGGTGGGAAGAGGACCTGGGACGAACTTTAGAAGACACGGACTGGTCTAACATATGGCTCACATCTAAGTCATCTTCACCCAACATCTTAGCACTGCTAGACAAATTATAAAGTCCTAACTCGCTGGTACCTTGTACCTGCTAGAGTGGCAAAATATTCACCTAATACCTCAGCTCTTTGTTTTCGAGGATGCCCAGAAATAGGCACACATTTACACATATGGTGGACGTGCCCAGTAATCCAAACCTTCTGGAAGGAAGTCTTCGTGATTGCATCTAAAATATTTAAAAAAATAATACAACCAGATCCATATATAACTTTACTTAATCTAAAACCGGAATGGTTAACACTCTCTCAATTCAAACTTATGATCCAACTAATAACGGCTGCAAAACAAACAGTGGCCAAGGCATGGAAATCTCCTGCATTGGTACTAGCAGAAACAATTCACAGAATGAATAATACAATGTCCCATGCTAAGATGGTAGCCATCGATCAAAATCAAATTCCAAAATTTTAAAAACTTTGGCATCCTTGGATAAAACAACAGTTCCTGTCAAATTTCAATGACTCTGTCCTGTTGCCATGGTAACAGATTAAATGACTTACAGAGACACCCATTCTAAGGCTTCAAAGAGAACTAAAAAGAATAATAAACTGACGAGCGGGACAACCTTGTGGACCATACCTCTGCCTTTCTACCCTTTTTCTTCTTTCTCTTTCCTTTTCTCCACCTTACGATTAAAGCTCATTATCAGAATTTATTTGACCTATATACACTCTGCCTGTAATCAATATGTATAGTAGGTATAAATCATTTAAATACCTACAAAAGTAACTAAGGAAATGATATATATCTTTAATTTAGGTTTACATGAACCCAAGGTTTAATATTTGAAATTTCATGATATTTACCTATATAAACCCTACTGTAAAACAATGAGCTTACTTTATAGATCCTTGTAAACTTACTTTATGTATCTTTATAATATTGTTTAGTCAATAAACTTCTTTTGACAAGGAAAAAGTGTTTGGGGACCTTGGTCCTGCACCAGGGGACATGGATCAATGCAAAAAAAGTTTTAAAAACTGACGTTTTTTCGGGAGCAGTGATTTTATTAATGCTTAAAGTGAAAGAATAAAAGTGTAATATTCCTTTAAATTTCATACCTGGGGGGGTGTCTATAGTATGCCTGTAAAGGGGCGCATGTTTCCCATGTTTAGAACAGTCTGACAGTAAAATGACATTTCAAAGAAAAAAAAGTCATTTAAAACTACTCGTGGCTATTAATGAATTGCCGGTCCCACAATACACATAAAAGTTCATTGATAAAAATGGCATGGGAATTCCCCACAGGGGAACCCCGAACCGAAATTTTTAAAAAAATGACGTGGAGGTCCCACTAAATTCCATACCAGGCCCTTCAGGTCTGGTATGGATTTTAAGGGGAACCCCACGACAAAATAAAAAAAATGGTGTGGGGTCCCCCCAAAAATCCATAACAGACCCTTATCCGAGCACGCAACCTGGCAGGCCACAGGAAAAGAGGGGGGGAGGAGAGAGCGCCCCCCCTCCTGAAGCGTACCAGGCCACATGCCCTCAACATTGGGAGGGTGCATTGGGGTAGCCCCCCAAAACACCTTGTCCCCATGTTGATGAGGACAGGGGCCTCATCCCCACAACCCTTGCCCGGTGGTTGTGGGGGTCTGCGGTCGGGGGGCTTATCGGAATCTGGAAGCCCACTTTAACAAGGGGACCCCCAGATCCCGGCCCTCAAACCTGTGTGAAATGGTAAGGGGGTACAAAAGTACCCCTACCATTTCACAAAAAAACCTGTCAAAAATGGAGGGTTGCCAGCCAGTATTGATCCCTCTCCTTGATACCACGAATACGAGGATCCTTCCGCAGGCTTTGCAGGATCAGGCAGGCCATGCAGTGTAGGTTTGCTGAGGCATTGGGTCCGGAGTCCTCTGGGTCACTAAGGACAACATGATCCGCAGCCACCTCTATCCAGCCACGTACAAGTCCATGGGTTTCTTGGGACTGTAAATGATCCCTTAAAGACTGCTGCTGATGCTGAGTGCCAGGCTCCACCTCCATGCTGACACAATCCTCCTCTTCCTCCTCCTCCCCCTCCTCGTCCTCTTCCTGTGTGATCGGCGGGCACGCAGGAACACTGTCTGGATAAAGTGTTCTGTCTGGATAAAGGGGTCCTTGAGAGCTAAGGAAGTGATCCTCTTCCTGCCTCTGTTCTGCCTCAAGTGCCCTGTCCATTATTGCACGCAGCGTGTGCTCCAACAGGTGGACAAGGGGGACAGTGTCACTGATGCATGCACTGTCACTGCTCACCATCCTCGTGGCCTCCTCAAATGGTGACAGGACAGTGCATGCATCCCTGATCATGGCCCACTGGCGTGGGGAAAACAATCAAGCTCTCCTGACCCTGTCCTGGTGCCATAGTCGCAGATTAGGCGGTTCTTGGGCAGGTTAAATTCCTTTTGGAGGTCAGCCAGCCGAGCACTGGCATTATATGACTGGCGGAAATGCACACACTTTCCTGGCCTGCCTTAGGACATTCTGTAAGCCCGGGTACCTGCCCAAGAACTGCTGCACCACCAAGTTAAGGATGTGAGCCAAACAAGGCACATGGGTCATTTGTCCCTGTCGGAGGGCGGAGAGGAGGTTGGTGCCATTATCACAAACCACCATTCCTGCCTTAAGTTGGCGTGGCATCAACCACCTGTGAACCTGCCCCTGCAGAGCTGACAGAACCTCTGCCCCAGTGTGGCTCCTGTCCCCCAAGCACACCAGCTCAAGCACCGCATGGCATCTTTTGGCCTGTGTAGTTGCGTAGCCCCTTGAATGCCTATGGAGCACCGCTGGTTCCGAGGACAAATAAGCACACAGGAAGAGGCCATGGAGGAAGAAGAAGAGGAGGGGGTGGAGGAGAGAGGTGTGTCAGAATCACCAGTAGTAGCATTTTGGAGGTGTGGGAGTGGAACAACCTCCAACACTACTGCACCTTGTCCTGCATCCTTCCCAGTTGCCAGCAGAGTCACCCAATGAGCTGTCCCTGTCCATGCCTGCTGGACCATGAGTCAGCGGTAATATGCACCTTACCGCTGAGCGCCCTGTCCAGCGATGCATGGACATTGCCTTCCACATGCCGTTAGAGAGCCGGAATCGCCTTCCGTGAGAAAAAGTGGCATTTGGGTACCTGTCACTGAGGAACCGCACATTCCACAACTCACAACTCACGGAAGGGGCAGAGTCTACCAACTGAAAAGGTAGCAGTTGAAGTACTATCAATTTTGCCAAGCTAGCATTCAACCGCTGGGCATGTGGATGGCTGGGAGCGAACTTCTTTCGGCGGTGCAGCAGCTTGGGCAGGGAAATTTGCCTGGTACAATCTGACGTTGGTGTACCGATAGCAGATTGCCCACAAGTACTTGGCTGTGACACATCTAATTCTACACCTTCATTCCTCTCAGTGCAGGTCTCAGAGAGGGCTGAAGGTATAGTGGGGTTGTAGATCTCAGCTGATGAGGAGCAAGGAGAGGTCCTCTTTGTTCTTTGGTGTGGGTCTTTTAGGTACGCTTGCCAACTAACTGCATGGCAGGTCAACATATGTCTGGTCAAGCATGTGTAATGCCCAAGCGGGAGATGTTTTGGCCACGTGAGATACCCTTGAGACATATGTTGCAAATAGCAGTGGTGCAATCTGATGCACTCATCTCAAAAAAGGCCCACACTTTTGGAATAACGCGCAGAGACAGCAGCGCCCTGCACATGCGGAGCTTTGCGGTGTGATGCAGTCAGTGTGCTGCCCTTAAACTGGCCCCTGGAGGGCATCCTGCCTCATTGGTGATGTGCCTCCTCCTCCTCCTCTCTCCTATCAGGCACCCACGTGGAGTCAGTGACCTCATCATCCCCTCCCTCCTCATCACTGGAGCAAACCTGGCAGTATGCTGCAGCAGGGGCAACATGACTGCCAGATTGCTGTCCTTCTTGGGCACCACCTCTGTCTGTGCTCACGTTACTGCCTTCCTCTAGCTGAGTACCATCATCGTAGCCTTCAAAACGCTGGGCATCCTCCTGGAGCATGTACCCAACACTGTGGTCAAACAGTTCAGGGGACTCCTCAGGAGGACATGGTGGGGCTAGGGAAGGAGTGACTGATTCCATTGAGCCGAGGGAAGAGGCCGGGTTGTCAGCTGCTTTTCCAGACAAAGTACCCTGAGCATGGGTGAGAGAGGATGAGGAGGATGAGGACAGCTTGGCAATCCACTCGACCAAGTCTTCCGCATGTTGCAGCTCAACACGGCCAGCTGCGAAAAAAAAAGGCCAAGCGTGTCCCACGGCCACGTGCTGATGAGGAAGCACTGTGTCCACGACCAGCACTGTTGCCTCTAGACATGTTGGCCTTCCAGACATACTAAGGGCCTGCAGTGAGATGTAGCTGTACTAAGATGGGAGATATATATATATATATATATATATATATATATATATATATATATATATATATATATATATATATATATATATCTGTAGTATTATTAGTATGAGAACACCACCAATCTTCTACAGGTAGCTTTAGCTAAACACTGTGCAGAGTTCACACTACACTAACTTGTAGCATTAGCTGAACACTGTGCAGAGGTCACACTACACTAACTTGTATCTTTAGCTGAACACTGTGCAGAGGACGCACTACACTAACGTTTAAATAATGTAGCTGCCTGTGGTAGTGATAGGTTTAGGAAAACACCACCAACCTTCTACAGGTAGCTTTAGCTGAACACTGTGCAGAGGTCACACTACACTAACGTTTAAATAATGTAGCTGCCTGCGGTAGTGATAGGATCAGGAAAACACCACCAACCTTCTACAGGTAGCTTTAGCTGAACACTGTGCAGAGGACACACTACACTAACGTTTAAATAATGTAGCTGCCTGCGGTAGTGATAGGATAAGGAAAACACCACCAACCTTCTACAGGTAGCTTTAGCTGAACACTGTGCAGCGGACGCACTAAATTAACTTGTAAATAATATAGCTGCCTGCGGTAGTGATAGGTTTAGAAAAACACCACCAAGCTTCTACAGGTAGCTTTAGCTGAACACTGTGCAGAGGTCGCACTACACTAACGTGTAAATAATGTAGCTGCCTGCGGTAGTGATAGGATCAGAAAAACACCACCAATCTTCTACAGGTAGCTTTAGCTGAACACTGTGCAGAGGTCGCACTACATTAACTTGTAGCTTTAAGTGAACACTGTGCAGAGGTCGCACTACACTAACTTTTCCAGACAAAGTACCCTGAGCATGGGTGAGAGAGGATGAGGAGGATGAGGACGGCTTGGTCGTCCACTCGACCAAGTCTTCCGCATGTTGCAGCTCAACACGGCCATCTGCGAAAAAAATGCCAAGTGTGTCCCACGGCCACGTGCTGATGAGGATGCACTGTGTCCACGACCAGCATTGTTGTCTCTAGACACAGAGTCTGCATGCCCTCTTTTATTGACTTGTGACCGTCTGCCTCTCCTTGTTGGCCTTCCAGACATACTAATGGCCTGCAGTGAGACGTAGCTGCACTAAGATGGAATATATATATATATATATACTGATACTGCAGCTAGCAAAATCAACTGCCTGCATGTAGTATTATTAGTATGAGAACACCACCAATCTTCTACAGGTAGCTTTAGCTGAACACTGTGCAGAGGTCGCACTACACTAACTTGTAGCTTTAGCTGAACACTGTGCAGAGGTCACACTACACTAACTTGTATCTTTAGCTGAACACTGTGCAGAGGACGCACTACACTAACGTTAAAATAATGCAGCTGCCTGCGGTAGTGATAGGATCAGGAAAACACCACCAACCTTCTACAGGTAGCTTTAGCTGAAAACTGTGCAAAGGTCGCACTACACTAACGTGTAAATAATGTAGCTGCCTGCGGTAGTGATAGGATCAGGAAAAAACCACCAACCTTCTACAGGTAGCTTTAGCTTAAAACTGTGCAGAGGTCGCACTACACTAACGTGTAAATAATGTAGCTGCCTGCGGTAGTGATAGGATCAGAAAAACACCAACAATCTTCTACAGGTAGCTTTAGCTGAACACTGTGCAAAGGTCGCACTACACTAACGTGTAAATAATGTAGCTGCCTGCGGTAGTGATAGGATCAGGAAAAAACCACCAACCTTCTACTGGTAGCTTTAGCTTAAAACTGTGCAGAGGTCGCACTACACTAACGTGTAAATAATGTAGCTGCCTGCGGTAGTGATAGGATCAGAAAAACACCAACAATCTTCTACAGGTAGCTTTAGCTGAACATTGTGCAGAGGTCACACTACACTAACTTGTAGCTTTAGCTGAACACTGTGCAGAGGTCACATTACACTAACTCGTAGCTTTAGCTGAACACTGTGAGGAGAACGCCCTACACTAACTTGTAAATAATGTAGCTGCCTGCGGTAGTGATAGGATCAGGAAAACACCACCAACCTTCTACAGGTAGCTTTAGCTGAAAACTGTGCAAAGGTCGCACTACACTAACGTGTAAATAATGTAGCTGCCTGCGGTAGTGATAGGATCAGGAAAAAACCACCAACCTTCTACAGGTAGCTTTAGCTTAAAACTGTGCAGAGGTCGCACTACACTAACGTGTAAATAATGTAGCTGCCTGCGGTAGTGATAGGATCAGAAAAACACCAACAATCTTCTACAGGTAGCTTTAGCTGAACACTGTGCAGAGGTCGCACTACACTAACTTGTAGCTTTAGCTGAACACTGTGCAGAGGTCGCACTACACTAACCTGTAGCTCTAGCTGAACACTGTGCAGAAGTCGCAATACAGTAACTCGTAGCTTTAGCAGAACACTGTGCACAGGTTGGACTACACTTACTTGTAGCTTTAGCTGAATACTGTGCAGAGGTCGCATTACACTAACTTGTAGCTTTAGCTGAACAGTGTGCAGAAGTCGCACTACACTAACTTGTAGCTTTAGCTGAATAATGTGCAGAGGTCGCACTACACTAACTTGTAGCTTTAGCTGAACACTGTGCCGAGGTCGCACTACACTAACTTGTAAATAAGGTAGCTGCCTACGGTAGTGATAGGATCAGGAAAACACCACCAACCTTCTACAGGTAGCTTTAGCTGAACACTGTGCAGAGCATGCACTACACTAACGTTTAAATAATGTAGCTGCCTGCGGTAGTGATAAGATCAGGAAAACACCACCAACCTTCTACAGGTAGCTCTAGCTGAACACTGTGCAGAGGACGCACTACACTAACTTTTAAATAATGTAGCTGCCTGCAGTAGTGATAGGATCAGGAAAACACCACCAACCTTCTACAGGTAGCTTTAGCTGAACACTGTGCAGAGGACGCACTACACTAACGTTTAAATAATGTAGCTGCCTGCAGTAGAGATAGGATCAGGAAAACACCACCAACCTTCTACAGGTAGCTTTAGCTGAAAACTGTGCAGAGGTCGCACTACACTACTGTGTAAATAATGTAGCTACCTGGGGTAGTGATAGGATCAGAAAAACACCACCAATCTTCTACAGGTAGCTTTAGCTGAACGCTGTGCAGAGGTCGCACTACACTAACTTGCAGCTTTAACTGAACACTGTGCAGAGGTTGCACTACACTAACTTGTAGCTTTAGCTGAACACTGTGCAGAGGTCGCACTACACTAACATTTAGCTCTAGCTGAACACTGTACAGAAGTCGCAATACACTAACTTGTAGCTTTATCTGAACACTGTGCAGAGGACCCACTACACTAACTTATAAATAATGTAGTTGCCTGCGGTAGTGATAGGATCAGAAAAACACCACCAATCTTCTACAGGTAGCTTTAGCTGAACACTGTGCAGAGGTTGCACTACACTAACTTGTAGCTTTAGCTGAACACTGTGCAGAGGTCACACTACACTAACTTGTATCTTTAGCTGAATACTGTGCAGAGGACGCACTACACTAACGTTAAAATAATGTAGCTGCCTGCGGTAGTGATAGGATCAGGAAAACACCACCAACCTTCTACAGGTAGCTTTAGCTGAACACTGTGCAGAGCATGCACTACACTAACGTTTACATAATGTAGCTGCCTGCGGTAGTGATAGGATCAGGAAAACACCACCAACCATCTACAAGTAGCTTTAGCTGAACACTGTGCAGAGGTCGCACTACACTAACGTTTAAATAATGTAGATGCCTGCGGTAGTGATAAGATCAGGAAAACACCACCAACCTTCTACAGGTAGCTTTAGCTGAACACTGTGCAGAGGACGCACTACACTAACTTTTAAATAATGTAGCTGCCTGCAGTAGTGATAGGATCAGGAAAACACCACCAAACTTCTACAGGTAGCTTTAGCTGAACACTGTGCAGAGCATGCACTACACTAACGTTTAAATAATGTAGCTGCCTGCGGTAGTGATAGGATCAGGAAAACACCACCAACCATCTACAGGTAGCTTTAGCTGAACACTGTGCAGAGGTCGCACTACACTAACGTTTAAATAATGTAGCTTCCTGCGGTAGTGATAAGATCAGGAAAACACCACCAACCTTCTACAGGTAGCTTTAGCTGAACACTGTGCAGAGGACGCACTACACTAACGTTTAAATAATGTAGCTGCCTGCAGTAGAGATAGGATCAGGAAAACACCACCAACCATCTACAGGTAGCTTTAGCTTGAACACTGTGCAGAGATTGCACTACACTAATGTGTATATAATGTAGCTGCCTGCATTAGTGATAGGATCAGAAAAACACTACCAATCTTCTACAGGTAGCTTTAGCTGAACACTGTGCAGAGGTTGCACTACACTAACTTGTAGCTTTAGCTGAACACTGCGCAGAGGTCACACTACACTAACTTGTATCTTTAGCTGAACACTGTGCAGAGGACGCACTACACTAACGTTAAAATAATGTAGCTGCCTGCGGTAGTGATAGGATCAGGAAAACACCACCAACCTTCTACAGGTAGCTTTAGCTGAACACTGTGCAGAGCATGCACTACACTAACGTTTAAATAATGTAGCTGCCTGCGGTAGTGATAAGATCAGGAAAACACCACCAACCTTCTACAGGTAGCTCTAGCTGAACACTGTGCAGAGGACGCACTACACTAACTTTTAAATAATGTAGCTGCCTGCAGTAGTGATAGGATCAGGAAAACACCACCAACCTTCTACAGGTAGCTTTAGCTGAACACTGTGCAGAGGACGCACTACACTAACGTTTAAATAATGTAGCTGCCTGCAGTAGAGATAGGATCAGGAAAACACCACCAACCTTCTACAGGTAGCTTTAGCTTGAACACTGTGCAGAGATTGCACTACACTAATGTGTATATAATGTAGCTGCCTGCATTAGTGATAGGATCAGAAAAACACTACCAATCTTCTACAGGTAGCTTTAGCTGAACACTCTGCAGAGGTTGCACTACACTAACTTGTAGCTTTAGCTGAACACTGTGCAGAGGTCACACTACACTAACTTGTATCTTTAGCTGAACACTGTGCAGAGGACGCACTACACTAACGTTAAAATAATGTAGCTGCCTGCGGTAGTGATAGGATCAGGAAAACACCACCAACCTTCTACAGGTAGCTTTAGCTGAACACTGTGCAGAGCATGCACTACACTAACGTTTAAATAATGTAGCTGCCTGCGGTAGTGATAGGATCAGGAAAACACCACCAACCATCTACAGGTAGCTTTAGCTAAACACTGTGCAGAGGTCGCACTACACTAACGTTTAAATAATGGAGCTGCCTGCGGTAGTGATAAGATCAGGAAAACACCACCAACCTTCTACAGGTAGCTCTAGCTGAACACTGTGCAGAGGACGCACTACACTAACTTTTAAATAATGTAGCTGCCTGCAGTAGTGATAGGATCAGGAAAACACCACCAACCTTCTACAGGTAGCTTTAGCTGAAAACTGTGCAGAGGTCGCACTACACTAACGTGTAAATAATGTAGCTGCCTGCGGTAATGATAGGATCAGAAAAACACCACCAATCTTCTACAGATAGCTTTAGCTGAACACTGTGCAGAGGTCGCACTACACTAACTTGCAGCTTTAACTGAACACTGTGCAGAGGTTGCACTACACTAACTTGTAGCTTTAGCTGAACACTGTGCAGAGGTCGCACTACACTAACACTTAGCTCTAGCTGAACACTGTACAGAAGTCGCAATACACTAACTTGTAGCTTTATCTGAACACTGTGCAGAGGACCCACTACACTAACTTATAAATAATGTAGTTGCCTGCGGTAGTGATAGGATCAGAAAAACACCACCAATCTTCTACAGGTAGCTTTAGCTGAACACTGTGCAGAGGTCGCACTACACTAACTTGTAGATTTAGCTGAACACTGTGCAGAGGTCGCACTACACTAACTTGTACCTTTAGCTGAATACTGTGCAGAGGTCGCACTACACTAACTTGTAGCTTTAGCTGAACAGTGTGCAGAGGTCGCACTACACTAACTTGAAGCTTTAGCTGAACACTGTGCCGAGGTCACACTACACTAACTTGTAAATAAGGTAGCTGCCTGCGGTAGAGATAGGATCAGGAAAACACCACCAACCTTCTACAGGTAGCTTTAGCTGAACACTGTGCAGAGGTCGCACTACACTAACGTGTAAATAAGGTAGCTGCCTGCGGTAGTGATAGGATCAGAAAAACACCACCAATCTTCTACAGGTAGCTTCAGCTGAACACTGTGCAGAGGTCGCAATACACTAACTTGTAGCTTTAGCTGAACACTGTGCAGAGGTCACAATACACTAACTCGTAGCTTTAGCTGAACACTGTGCAGAGGACGCACTACAATAACGTTAAAATTATGAAGCTGCCTGCGTTAGTGATAGGATCAGGAAAACACCATCAACCTTCCACAGATATCTTTAGCTTGAACACTGTGCAGAGGTCGCACTACACTAACTTGTAACTTTAGCTGAACACTGTGCAGAGGTCGCACTACACTAACTTGTAGCATTAGCTGAACACTGTGAAGAGGTTGCACTACACTAACTTGTAGATTTAGCTGAACACTGTGCAAAGGTCGCACTACACTAACTTGTAGCTTTTGCTGAACAGTGTGCAGAGGTCGCACTACACTAACTTGTAGCTTTAGCTGAACAGTGTGCAGAGGTCGCACTACACTAACTTGTAACTTTAGCTGAACACTGTGCAGAGGTCGCACTACACTAACTTGTAGCTTTAGCTGAACATTGTGCAGAGGCCGCACTACACTAAATTGTAAATAATGTAGCTGCCTGCGGTAGTGATATGATCAGGAAAACACCACCAACCTTCTACAGGTAGTTTTAGCTGAACACTGTGCAGAGTTCGCACTAGACTAATGTGTAAATAATGTAGCTGCCTGCAGTAGTGATAGGATCAGAAAAACACTACCAATCTTCTACAGATAGCTTTAGCTGCACACTGTGCAGAGGTCGCTCTACACTAACTTGTAGCTTTAACTGGACACTGTGCAGAGGTCGCACTACACTAATGCCGCGTACACACGGTCGGACTTTTCGTCTACAAAAGTTCAACGGACGCTGACGGACTAAAGCTGGCTGGTAATCCGATTGTGTGTGGGCTTCTCCGGACTTTCAACATACTTTTTTAGCCTCAAATCCGACGTACTTTAGATTTGAAACATGCTTCAAATCTTTACTTCGTAACTACGACGGACCCCGAAATCCGCTCGTCTGTGTGCTAGTCCGACGGACAAAAAGCCACGCTAGGGCACCTATTGGCTACTGGCTATGAACTTCCTTATTTTAGTCCGGTGTACGTCATCACGTAAGAATTCAATGGACTTTTGTGTGATCGTGTGTAGGCAAGTCTGTTCGTTAGAAAGTCCGCCGCAAGTCCGTCGAAAGTCCGCCGAAAGTCTGCCGGAAGTCTGTCGGACAGGCTGTCTGACTTTTGTAGACGAAAAGTCCGACCGTGTGTACGCGGCATAACTTGTAGCTTTAGCTGAACACTGTGCAGGGGTCGCACTACACTAACCTTTAGCTCTAGCTGAACACTGTACAGAAGTCACAATACACTAACTTGTAGCTTTAGCTGAACACTGTGCAGAGGACCCACTACACTAACTTGTAAATAATGTAGTTGCCTGCGGTAGTGATAGGATCAGAAAAACACCACCAATCTTCTACAGGTAGCTTTAGCTGAACACTCTGCAGAGGTCGCATTACACTAACTTGTAGATTTAGCTGAACACTGAGCAGAGTTCGCACTACACTAACTTGCAGCTTTAGCTGAATACTGTGCAGAGATCGCACTACACTAACTTGTAGCTTTAGCTGAACAGCGTGCAGAGGTCGCACTACACTAACTTGTAGCTTTAGCTGAACACTGTGCAGAGGTCGCACTACACTAACTTGTAAATATTGTAGCTGCCTGCGGTAGTGATAGGATCAGGAAAACACCACCAACCTTCTACAGGTAGCTTTAGCTGAACACTGTGCAGAGGTCGCACTACACTAACGTGTAAATAATGTAGCTGCCTGCGGTAGTGATACGATCAGAAAAACACCACCAATCTTCTACAGGTAGATTTAGCTGAACACTGCGCAGAGGTGGCACTACACTAACTTGTAGCTTTAGCTGAACCCTGTGCAGAGGTCGCACTACACTAACTTGCAGCTTTAGCTGAATACTGTGCAGAGATCGCACTACACTAACTTGTAGCTTTAGCTGAACAGCGTGCAGAGGTCGCACTACACTAACTTGTAGCTTTAGCTGAACACTGTGCCGAGGTCGCACTACACTAACTTGTAAATAATGTAGCTGCCTGCGGTAGTGATAGGATCAGGAAAACACCACCAACCTTCTACAGGTAGCTTTAGCTGAACACTGCGCAGAGGTGGCACTACACTAACTTGTAGCTTTAGCTGAACACTGTGCAGAGGTCGCACTAAACTAACTCGCAGCTTTAGCTGAACACTGTGCAGAGGACGCACTACACTAACATTTAAAATAATGTAGCTGCCTGAGGTAGTGATAAGATCAGGAAAACACCATCAACCTTCTACAGGTAGCTTTAGCTTGAACACTGTGCAGAGGTCGTACTACACTAACTTGTAGCTTTAACTGAACACTGTGCAGAGGTCACAGTACAGTAACTTGTAGCTTTAGCTGAACACTGTGCAGAGGTCGCACTACACTAATTTTTAGCTTTAGCTGAACACTGTGCAGAGGTCGCACTACACTAACTTTTAGCTGAACACTGTGCAGAGGTCGCACTACACTAACTTGTAGCTTTAGCTGAACACTGTGCAGAGGTCACACTACACTAACTCGTAGCTTTAGCTTAACACTGTGCAGAGGATGCACTACACTAACATTAAAATAATGCAGCTGCCTGCGGTAGTGATACAATCAGGAAAACAACATGAACCTTATACAGGTAGCTTTAGCTTGAACACTGTGCAGAGTTCGCACTACACTAACTTGTAGCTTTAGCTGAACACTGTGCAGAGGTCACACTACACTAATTTGTAGCTTTAGCTGACCACTGGGCAGAGGTCGCACTACACTAACTTATAGCTTTAGCTGAACACTGTGCAGATGTCACACTACACTAACTTGTAAATAATGTAGCTGCCTGCGGTAGTGATAGGATCAGGAAAACACCACCAACCTTCTACAGATATCTTTAGCTGAACACTGTGCAGATTTTGCACTACACTAATGTGTAAATAATGTAGCTGCCTGCGGTAGTGATAGGATCAGGAAAACACCACCAACCTTCTACAGATATCTTTAGCTGAACACTGTGCAGATTTTGCACTACACTAATGTGTAAATAATTTAGCTGCCTGCGGTAGTGATAGGATCAGAAAAACACCACCAATCTTCTACAGGTAGCTTTAGCCAAAAACTGTGCAGAGGTGGCACTACACTAACTTGTAGCTTTAGCTGAACACTGTGTAGAGGACGCATTACACTAACGTTTAAATAATGTAGCTGCCTGCGGTTGTGATAGGATCAGGAAAACACCACCAACCTTCTACAGGTAGCTTTAGCTTGAAAATTGTGCAGAGGTTGCACTACACTAACGTGTAAAAAAATGCAGCTGCCTGCGGTAGTGATAGGATCAGAAAAACACCACCAATCTTCTACAGGTAGCTTCAGCTGAACACTGTGCAGAGGTCGCAATACACTAACTTGTAGCTTTAGCTGAACACTGTGCAGAGGTCACAATACACTAACTCATAGCTTTAGCTGAACACTGTGCAGAGGACGCACTACACTAGCATTAAAATAATGTAGCTGCCTGCGGTAGTGATACAATCAGGAAAACACCATCAACCTTATACAGGTAGCTTTAGCTTGAACACTGTGCAGAGTTCGCACTACACTAACTTGTAGCTTTAGCTGAACACTGTTCAGAGGTCGCACTACACTAACTTGTAGCTTTAGCTGAACACTGTGCAGAGGTCACACTAAACTAATTTGTACCTTTAGCTGACCACTGTGCAGAGGTCACACTACACTAACTTGTAGCTTTAGCTGAACACTGTGCAGAGGTCGCACTAAACTAATTTGTAGCTTTAGCTGAATACTGTGCAGAGGTCGCACTACACTAACTTGTAGCTTTAGCTGAACACTGCAGAGGTCGCACTACACTAACTTGTAAATAATGTAGCTGCCTGCGGTAGTGATAGGATCAGGAAAACACCACCAACCTTCTACAGATATCTTTAGCTGAACACTGTGCAGATTTTGAACTACACTAAAGTGTAAATAATGTAGCTGCCTGTGGTAGGATAGGATCAGAAAAACACCACCAATCTTCTACAGGTAACTTTAGCCGAACACTGTGCAGAGGTGGCACTACACTAACTTGTAGCTTTAGCTGAACACTGTACAGACGTCGCACTAAACTAACTCATAGCTTTAGCTGAACACTGTGCAGAGGTCGCACTACACTAACTTGTAGCTTTAGCTGAACACTGTGCAGAGGTCACACTACACTAATTTGTAGCTTTAGCTGACCACTGTGCAGAGGTCGCACTACACTAACTTATAGCTTTAGCTGAACACTGTGCAGAGGTTGCACTACACTAACGTGTAAATAATGTAGCTGCCTGTGGTAGTGATAGGATCAGAAAAACGCCAACAATCTTCTACAGGTAGCTTTAGCTGAACACTGTGCAGAGGTCGCACTACACTAACTTGTAGCTTTTACTGAACACTGTGCAGAGGTCGCACTACACTAACTTGTAGCTCTAGCTGAACACTGTGCAGAGGTCGCACTACACTAACCTGTAGCTCTAGCTGAACACTGTGCAGAAGTCGCAATACAGTAACTTGTAGCTTTAGCTGAACACTGTGCAGAGGTCGCACTACACTTACTTGTAGCTTTAGCTGAATACTGTGCAGAGGTCGCATTACACTAACTTGTAGCTTTAGCTGAACAGTGTGCAGAAGTCGCACTACACTAACTTGTAGCTTTAGCTGAATAATGTGCAGAGGTCGCACTACACTAACTTGTAGCTTTAGCTGAACACTGTGCCGAGGTCGCACTACACTAACTTGTAAATAAGGTAGCTGCCTACGGTAGTGATAGGATCAGGAAAACACCACCAACCTTCTAAAGGTAGCTTTAGCTGAACACTGTGCAGAGGTCGCACTACACTAACGTGTAAATAATGTAGCTGCCTGCGGTAGTAATAGGATCAGAAAAACACCACTAATCTTCTATAGGTAGCTTTAGCTGAACACTGTGCAGAGGTGGCACTACACTAACTTGTAGCTTTAGCTGAACACTGTGCAGAGGTCACACTACACTAACTTGTAGCTTTAGCTGAACACTGTGCAGAGGATGCACTACACTAACGTTAAAATAACGTAGCTGCCTGTGGTAGTGATACAATCAGGAAAACACCATCAACCTTATACAGGTAGCTTTAGCTTGAACACTGTACAGAGGTCGCACTACACTAACTTGTCGCTTTAGCTGAACACTGTGCAGAGGTCGCACTACACTAACTTGTAGCTTTAGCTGAACACTGTGCAGAGGTCACACTACACTAATTTGTAGCTTTAGCTGAACAGTGTCCAGAGGACGCACTACACTAACGTTTAAATAATGTAGCTGCCTGCAGTAGAGATAGGATCAGGAAAACACCACCAACCTTCTACAGGTAGCTTTAGCTTGAACACTGTGCAGAGATTGCACTACACTAATGTGTATTAGACATGTGCACACTGAAATATTTCGTTTCGGAATTTCGTTTTCGTCTGAAAAATAAATTTATTTAGTTACTCCCGAAATTCGTTTTTATTTATTTTGTTTTTCGTTAAAAATTGCATTCGTCCGAAAATCCAAATTAAGGTCGAATCTGTCATTGAAGGCTTATGGTGTCTGTCGAATGTTCAAAGAAGATTCGACGGAGCAGCTAAACTGTACAATGCCGTATAGTTTACCTGCTCCGTCGAATCTTCTTAGAACTTTCAACAGACACCATAAGCCAAAGTATGTGTGTACTTAGTTCTAGCTATTTTACTGCTCCACCTCTTTGGTTACAATCAGCCAATAACATTCATCATCATCATTATTTTTTTTTATCTTTTCTCCCCTACGTCGAATCTTTCCTCCCCTACGTCGAATCTTTCTTCCCCTACGTCGAATCTTTCTTCCCCTACGTCAAATCTTTCCTCCCTTACGTCGAATCTTTCCTCCCCTACGTCGAATCTTTTCTCCCCTACGTCGAATCTTTTCTCCCCTACGTCGAATCTTTTTTCTCTACGTCGAATCTTTTCTCTCTATGTAGAATAATCTTGGACTAATAGAACTAAGGTTAGGCACATTCGACCACAGGTTTGATGGACACAGATTGTTATTGTCATCATCATGTCGAATCTCCTATCTATATCGAACTGTTGTAGCAACGAAAACGAAAATAAAGCATTTGTTTATGTCGGATCTTTCGTTTTTCGGACTCTGCACTTTCGTTATCGTTTGTTAAAACGATAACGAAAATACCTAAAATTCGGACGAAAATGCATTCGGACGAAAACGAATGCACATGTCTAATGTGTATATAATGTAGCTGCCTGCATTAGTGATAGGATCAGAAAAACACTACCAATCTTCTACAGGTAGCTTTAGCTGAACACTGTGCAGAGGTTGCACTACACTAACTTGTAGCTTTAGCTGAACACTGTGCAGAGGTCACACTACACTAACTTGTATCTTTAGCTGAACACTGTGCAGAGGACACACTACTCTAACGTTAAAATAATGTAGCTGCCTGCGGTAGTGATAGGATCAGGAAAACACCACCAACCTTCTACAGGTAGCTTTAGCTGAACACTGTGCAGAGCATGCACTACACTAACGTTTAAATAATGTAGCTGCCTGCGGTAGTGATAAGATCAGGAAAACACCACCAACCTTCTACTGGTAGCTTTAGCTGAACACTGTGCAGAGGACGCTCTACACTAACTTTTAAATAATGTAGCTGCCTGCAGTAGTGATAGGATCAGGAAAACACCACCAACCTTCTACAAGTAGCTTTAGCTGAAAACTGTGCAGAGGTCGCACTACACTAATGTGTAAATAATGTAGCTGCCTGCGGTAGTGATAGGATCAGAAAAACACCATCAATCTTCTACAGGTAGCTTTAGCTGAACACTGTGCAGAGGTCGCACTACACTAACTTGCAGCTTTAACTGAACACTGGGCAGAGGTTGCACTACACTAACTTGTAGCTTTAGCTGAACACTGTGCAGAGGTCGCACTACACTAACCTGTAGCTCTAGCTGAACACTGTGCAGAAGTCGCAATACAGTAACTTGTAGCTTTAGCTGAACACTCTGCAGAGGACCCTCTATACTAACTTGTAAATAATGTAGCTGCCTGCGGTAGTGATAGGATCAGAAAAACACCACCAATCTTCTACAGGTAGCTTTAGCTGAACACTGTGCAGAGGTTGCACTACAATAACATGTAAATTATGTAGCTGCCTGCGGTAGTGATAGTATCAGAAAAACACCAGCAATCTTCTACAGGTAGCTTTAGCTGAACACTGTGCAGAGGTCGCACTACACTAACATTTAGCTCTAGCTGAACACTGTACAGAAGTCGCAATACACTAACTTGTAGCTTTATCTGAACACTGTGCAGAGGACCCACTACCCTAACTTATAAATAATGTAGTTGCCTGCGGTAGTGATAGGATCAGAAAAACACCACCAATCTTCTACAGGTAGCTTTAGCTGAACACTGTGCAGAGGTCGCACTACACTAACTTGTAGATTTAGCTGAACACTGTGCAGAGGTCGCACTACACTGACTTGTACCTTTAGCTGAATACTGTGCAGAGGTCGCACTACACTAACTTGTAGCTTTTGCTGAACAGTGTGCAGAGGTCGCACTACACTAACTTTTAGCTTTAGCTGAACAGTGTGCAGAGGTAGCAGTACACTAACTTGTAGCTTTAGCTGAACACTGTGCCGAGGTCGCACTACACTAACTTGTAAATAATGTAGCTGCCTGCGGTAGAGATAGGATCAGGAAAACACCACCAACCTTCTACAGGTAGTTTTAGCTGAACACTGTGCAGAGGTCGCACTACACTAACGTTTAAATAATGTAGCTGCCTGCGGTAGTGATAGGATCAGAAAAACACCACCAATCTTCTACAGGTAGCTTCAGCTAAACACTGTGCAGAGGTCGCAATTTACTAACTTGTAGCTTTAGCTGAACACTGTACAGAGGTCACAATACACTAACTCGTAGCTTTAGCTGAACACTGTGCAGAGGACGCACTACAATAACGTTAAAATTATGAAGCTGCCTGCGTTAGTGATAGGATCAGGAAAACACCATCAACCTTCCACAGATATCTTTAGCTGAACACTGTGCAGAGGTCGCACTACAATAACTTGTAGCTTTTACTGAACACTGTGCAGAGGTCCCACTACACTAACTTGTAGCTTTAGCTGAACACTGTGCAGAGGTCGCACTACACTAACCTGTAGCTCTAGCTGAACACTGTGCAGAAGTCGCAATACAGTAACTTGTAGCTTTAGCTGAACACTGTGCACAGGTTGGACTACACTTACTTGTAGCTTTAGCTGAATACTGTGCAGAGGTCGCATTACACTAACTTGTAGCTTTAGCTGAACAGTGTGCAGAAGTCGCACTACACTAACTTGTAGCTTTAGCTGAATAATGTGCAGAGGTCGCACTACACTAACTTGTAGCTTTAGCTGAACACTGTGCCGAGGTCGCACTACACTAACTTGTAAATAAGGCAGCTGCCTACGGTAGTGATAGGATCAGGAAAACACCACCAACCTTCTAAAGGTAGCTTTAGCTGAACACTGTGCAGAGGTCGCACTACACTAACGTGTAAATAATGTAGCTGCCTGCGGTAGTAATAGGATCAGAAAAACACCACTAATCTTCTATAGGTAGCTTTAGCTGAACACTGCGCAGAGGTGGCACTACACTAACTTGTAGCTTTAGCTGAACACTGTGCAGAGGTCACACTACACTAACTTGTAGCTTTAGCTGAACACTGTGCAGAGGATGCACTACACTAACGTTAAAATAATGTAGCTGCCTGCGGTAGTGATAGGATCAGAAAAACACCACCAATCTTCTACAGGTAGCTTTAGCTGAACACTGTGCAGAGGTTGCACTACAATAACATGTAAATTATGTAGCTGCCTGCGGTAGTGATAGTATCAGAAAAACACCAGCAATCTTCTACAGGTAGCTTTAGCTGAACACTGTGCAGAGGTCGCACTACACTAACCTGTAGCTCTAGCTGAACACTGTGCAGAAGTCGCAATACAGTAACTTGTAGCTTTAGCTGAACACTCTGCAGAGGACCCTCTATACTAACTTGTAAATAATGTAGCTGCCTGCGGTAGTGATAGGATCAGAAAAACACCACCAATCTTCTACAGGTAGCTTTAGCTGAACACTGTGCAGAGGTTGCACTACAATAACATGTAAATTATGTAGCTGCCTGCGGTAGTGATAGTATCAGAAAAACACCAGCAATCTTCTACAGGTAGCTTTAGCTGAACACTGTGCAGAGGTCGCACTACACTAACATTTAGCTCTAGCTGAACACTGTACAGAAGTCGCAATACACTAACTTGTAGCTTTATCTGAACACTGTGCAGAGGACCCACTACACTAACTTATAAATAATGTAGTTGCCTGCGGTAGTGATAGGATCAGAAAAACACCACCAATCTTCTACAGGTAGCTTTAGCTGAACACTGTGCAGAGGTCGCACTACACTAACTTGTAGATTTAGCTGAACACTGTGCAGAGGTCGCACTACACTGACTTGTACCTTTAGCTGAATACTGTGCAGAGGTCGCACTACACTAACTTGTAGCTTTTGCTGAACAGTGTGCAGAGGTCGCACTACACTAACTTTTAGCTTTAGCTGAACAGTGTGCAGAGGTAGCAGTACACTAACTTGTAGCTTTAGCTGAACACTGTGCCGAGGTCGCACTACACTAACTTGTAAATAAGGTAGCTGCCTGCGGTAGAGATAGGATCAGGAAAACACCACCAACCTTCTACAGGTAGTTTTAGCTGAACACTGTGCAGAGGTCGCACTACACTAACGTTTAAATAATGTAGCTGCCTGCGGTAGTGATAGGACCAGAAAAACACCACCAATCTTCTACAGGTAGCTTCAGCTAAACACTGTGCAGAGGTCGCAATACACTAACTTGTAGCTTTAGCTGAACACTGTACAGAGGTCACAATACACTAACTCGTAGCTTTAGCTGAACACTGTGCAGAGGACGCACTACAATAACGTTAAAATTATGAAGCTGCCTGCGTTAGTGATAGGATCAGGAAAACACCATCAACCTTCCACAGATATCTTTAGCTGAACACTGTGCAGAGGTCGCACTACAATAACTTGTAGCTTTTACTGAACACTGTGCAGAGGTCGCACTACACTAACTTGTAGCTTTAGCTGAACACTGTGCAGAGGTCGCACTACACTAACCTGTAGCTCTAGCTGAACACTGTGCAGAAGTCGCAATACAGTAACTTGTAGCCTTAGCTGAACACTGTGCACAGGTTGGACTACACTTACTTGTAGCTTTAGCTGAATACTGTGCAGAGGTCGCATTACACTAACTTGTAGCTTTAGCTGAACAGTGTGCAGAAGTCGCACTACACTAACTTGTAGCTTTAGCTGAATAATGTGCAGAGGTCGCACTACACTAACTTGTAGCTTTAGCTGAACACTGTGCCGAGGTCGCACTACACTAACTTGTAAATAAGGCAGCTGCCTACGGTAGTGATAGGATCAGGAAAACACCACCAACCTTCTAAAGGTAGCTTTAGCTGAACACTGTGCAGAGGTCGCACTACACTAACGTGTAAATAATGTAGCTGCCTGCGGTAGTAATAGGATCAGAAAAACACCACTAATCTTCTATAGGTAGCTTTAGCTGAACACTGCACGGAGGTGGCACTACACTAACTTGTAGCTTTAGCTGAACACTGTGCAGAGGTCACACTACACTAACTTGCTTTAGCTGAACACTGTGCAGAGGATGCACTACACTAACGTTAAAATAATGTAGCTGCCTGCGGTAGTGATAGGATCAGAAAAACACCACCAATCTTCTACAGGTAGCTTTAGCTGAACACTGTGCAGAGGTTGCACTACAATAACATGTAAATTATGTAGCTGCCTGCGGTAGTGATAGTATCAGAAAAACACCAGCAATCTTCTACAGGTAGCTTTAGCTGAACACTGTGCAGAGGTCACACTACACTAACATTTAGCTCTAGCTGAACACTGTACAGAAGTCGCAATACACTAACTTGTAGCTTTATCTGAACACTGTGCAGAGGACCCACTACACTAACTTATAAATAATGTAGTTGCCTGCGGTAGTGATAGGATCAGAAAAACACCACCAATCTTCTACAGGTAGCTTTAGCTGAACACTGTGCAGAGGTCGCACTACACTAACTTGTAGATTTAGCTGAACACTGTGCAGAGGTCGCACTACACTGACTTGTACCTTTAGCTGAATACTGTGCAGAGGTCGCACTACACTAACTTGTAGCTTTTGCTGAACAGTGTGCAGAGGTCGCACTACACTAACTTTTAGCTTTAGCTGAACAGTGTGCAGAGGTAGCAGTACACTAACTTGTAGCTTTAGCTGAACACTGTGCCGAGGTCGCACTACACTAACTTGTAAATAAGGTAGCTGCCTGCGGTAGAGATAGGATCAGGAAAACACCACCAACCTTCTACAGGTAGTTTTAGCTGAACACTGTGCAGAGGTCGCACTACACTAACGTTTAAATAATGTAGCTGCCTGCGGTAGTGATAGGATCAGAAAAACACCACCAATCTTCTACAGGTAGCTTCAGCTGAACACTGTGCAGAGGTCGCAATACACTAACTTGTAGCTTTAGCTGAACACTGTACAGAGGTCACAATACACTAACTCGTAGCTTTAGCTGAACACTGTGCAGAGGACGCACTACAATAACGTTAAAATTATGAAGCTGCCTGCGTTAGTGATAGGATCAGGAAAACACCATCAACCTTCCACAGATATCTTTAGCTGAACACTGTACAGAGGTCGCACTACAATAACTTGTAGCTTTTACTGAACACTGTGCAGAGGTCGCACTACACTAACTTGTAGCTTTAGCTGAACACTGTGCAGAGGTCGCACTACACTAACCTGTAGCTCTAGCTGAACACTGTGCAGAAGTCGCAATACAGTAACTTGTAGCTTTAGCTGAACACTGTGCACAGGTTGGACTACACTTACTTGTAGCTTTAGCTGAATACTGTGCAGAGGTCGCATTACACTAACTTGTAGCTTTAGCTGAACAGTGTGCAGAAGTCGCACTACACTAACTTGTAGCTTTAGCTGAATAATGTGCAGAGGTCGCACTACACTAACTTGTAGCTTTAGCTGAACACTGTGCCGAGGTCGCACTACACTAACTTGTAAATAAGGTAGCTGCCTACGGTAGTGATAGGATCAGGAAAACACCACCAACCTTCTAAAGGTAGCTTTAGCTGAACACTGTGCAGAGGTCGCACTACACTAACGTGTAAATAATGTAGCTGCCTGCGGTAGTAATAGGATCAGAAAAACACCACTAATCTTCTATAGGTAGCTTTAGCTGAACACTGCACAGAGGTGGCACTACACTAACTTGTAGCTTTAGCTGAACACTGTGCAGAGGTCACACTACACTAACATTTAGCTCTAGCTGAACACTGTACAGAAGTCGCAATACACTAACTTGTAGCTTTATCTGAACACTGTGCAGAGGACCCACTACACTAACTTATAAATAATGTAGTTGCCTGCGGTAGTGATAGTATCAGAAAAACACCACCAATCTTCTACAGGTAGCTTTAGCTGAACACTGTGCAGAGGTCGCACTACACTAACTTGTAGATTTAGCTGAACACTGTGCAGAGGTCGCACTACACTGACTTGTACCTTTAGCTGAATACTGTGCAGAGGTCGCACTACACTAACTTGTAGCTTTTGCTGAACAGTGTGCAGAGGTCGCACTACACTAACTTTTAGCTTTAGCTGAACAGTGTGCAGAGGTAGCAGTACACTAACTTGTAGCTTTAGCTGAACACTGTGCCGAGGTCGCACTACACTAACTTGTAAATAAGGTAGCTGCCTGCGGTAGAGATAGGATCAGGAAAACACCACCAACCTTCTACAGGTAGTTTTAGCTGAACACTGTGCAGAGGTCGCACTACACTAACGTGTAAATAATGTAGCTGCCTGCGGTAGTAATAGGATCAGAAAAACACCACTAATCTTCTATAGGTAGCTTTAGCTGAACACTGCGCAGAGGTGGCACTACACTAACTTGTAGCTTTAGCTGAACACTGTGCAGAGGTCACACTACACTAACTTGTAGCTTTAGCTGAACACTGTGCAGAGGATGCACTACACTAACGTTAAAATAATGTAGCTGCCTGCGGTAGTGATAGGATCAGAAAAACACCACCAATCTTCTACAGGTAGCTTTAGCTGAACACTGTGCAGAGGTTGCACTACAATAACATGTAAATTATGTAGCTGCCTGCGGTAGTGATAGTATCAGAAAAACACCAGCAATCTTCTACAGGTAGCTTTAGCTGAACACTGTGCAGAGGTCACACTACACTAACATTTAGCTCTAGCTGAACACTGTTCAGAAGTCGCAATACACTAACTTGTAGCTTTATCTGAACACTGTGCAGAGGACCCACTACACTAACTTATAAATAATGTAGTTGCCTGCGGTAGTGATAGGATCATAAAAACACCACCAATCTTCTACAGGTAGCTTTAGCTGAACACTGTGCAGAGGTCGCACTACACTAACTTGTAGATTTAGCTGAACACTGTGCAGAGGTCGCACTACACTGACTTGTACCTTTAGCTGAATACTGTGCAGAGGTCGCACTACACTAACTTGTAGCTTTTGCTGAACAGTGTGCAGAGGTCGCACTACACTAACTTTTAGCTTTAGCTGAACAGTGTGCAGAGGTAGCAGTACACTAACTTGTAGCTTTAGCTGAACACTGTGCCGAGGTCCCACTACACTCACTTGTAAATAAGGTAGCTGCCTGCGGTAGAGATAGGATCAGGAAAACACCACCAACCTTCTACAGGTAGTTTTAGCTGAACACTGTGCAGAGGTCGCACTACACTAACGTTTAAATAATGTAGCTGCCTGCGGTAGTGATAGGATCAGAAAAACACCACCAATCTTCTACAGGTAGCTTCAGCTGAACACTGTGCAGAGGTCGCAATACACTAACTTGTAGCTTTAGCTGAACACTGTACAGAGGTCACAATACACTAACTCGTAGCTTTAGCTGAACACTGTGCAGAGGACGCACTACAATAACGGTAAAATTATGAAGCTGCCTGCGTTAGTGATAGGATCAGGAAAACACCATTAACCTTCCACAGATATCTTTAGCTGAACACTGTGCAGAGGTCGCACTACACTAACTTGTAGCTTTTACTGAACACTGTGCAGAGGTCGCACTACACTAACTTGTAGCTTTAGCTGAACACTGTGCAGAGGTCGCACTACACTAACCTGTAGCTCTAGCTGAACACTGTGCAGAAGTCGCAATACAGTAACTTGTAGCTTTAGCTGAACACTGTGCACAGGTTGGACTACACTTACTTGTAGCTTTAGCTGAATACTGTGCAGAGGTCGCAATACATTAACTTGTAGCTTTAGCTGAACAGTGTGCAGAAGTCGCACTACACTAACTTGTAGCTTTAGCTGAATAATGTGCAGAGGTCGCACTACACTAACTTGTAGCTTTAGCTGAACACTGTGCCGAGGTCGCACTACACTAACTTGTAAATAAGGTAGCTGCCTATGGTAGTGATAGGATCAGGAAAACACCACCAACCTTCTAAAGGTAGCTTTAGCTGAACACTGTGCAGAGGTCGCACTACACTAACGTGTAAATAATGTAGCTGCCTGCGGTAGTAATAGGATCAGAAAAACACCACTAATCTTCTATAGGTAGCTTTAGCTGAACACTGCGCAGAGGTGGCACTACACTAACTTGTAGCTTTAGCTGAACACTGTGCAGAGGTCACACTACACTAACTTGTAGCTTTAGCTGAACACTGTGCAGAGGATGCACTACACTAACGTTAAAATATTGTAGCTGCCTGCGGTAGTGATACAATCAGGAAAACACCATCAACCGTATATAGGTAGCTTTAGCTTGAACACTGTACAGAGGTCGCACTACACTAACTTGTCGCTTTAGCTGAACACTGTGCAGAGGTCGCACTACACTAACTTGTAGCTTTAGCTGAACTCTGTGCAGAGGTCACACTACACTAATTTGTAGCTTTAGCTGAACAGTGTCCAGAGGACGCACTACACTAACGTTTAAATAATGTAGCTGCCTGCAGTAGAGATAGGATCAGGAAAACACCACCAACCTTCTACAGGTAGCTTTAGCTTGAACACTGTGCAGAGATTGCACTACACTAATGTGTATATAATGTAGCTGCCTGCATTAGTGATAGGATCAGAAAAACACTACCAATCTTCTACAGGTAGCTTTAGCTGAACACTGTGCAGAGGTTGCACTACACTAACTTGTAGCTTTAGCTGAACACTGTGCAGAGGTCACACTACACTAACTTGTATCTTTAGCTGAACACTGTGCAGAGGACGCACTACTCTAACGTTAAAATAATGTAGCTGCCTGCGGTAGTTATAGGATCAGGAAAACACCACCAACCTTCTACAGGTAGCTTTAGCTGAACACTGTGCAGAGCATGCACTACACTAACGTTTAAATAATGTAGCTGCCTGCGGTAGTGATAAGATCAGGAAAACACCACCAACCTTCTACTGGTAGCTTTAGCTGAACACTGTGCAGAGGACGCTCTACACTAACTTTTAAATAATGTAGCTGCCTGCAGTAGTGATAGGATCAGGAAAACACCACCAACCTTCTACAAGTAGCTTTAGCTGAAAACTGTGCAGAGGTCGCACTACACTAATGTGTAAATAATGTAGCTGCCTGCGGTAGTGATAGGATCAGAAAAACACCACCAATCTTCTTCAGGTAGCTTTAGCTGAACACTGTGCAGAGGTCGCACTACACTAACTTGCAGCTTTAACTGAACACTGGGCAGAGGTTGCACTACACTAACTTGTAGCTTTAGCTGAACACTGTGCAGAGGTCGCACTACACTAACCTGTAGCTCTAGCTGATCACTGTGCAGAAGTCGCAATACAGTAACTTGTAGCTTTAGCTGAACACTGTGCAGAGGACCCTCTATACTAACTTGTAAATAATGTAGCTGCCTGCGGTAGTGATAGGATCAGAAAAACACCACCAATCTTCTACAGGTAGCTTTAGCTGAACACTGTGCAGAGGTTGCACTACAATAACATGTAAATTATGTAGCTGCCTGCGGTAGTGATAGTATCAGAAAAACACCAGCAATCTTCTACAGGTAGCTTTAGCTGAACACTGTGCAGAGGTCGCACTACACTAACATTTAGCTCTAGCTGAACACTGTACAGAAGTCGCAATACACTAACTTGTAGCTTTATCTGAACACTGTGCAGAGGACCCACTACACTAACTTATAAATAATGTAGCTGCCTGCGGTAGTGATAGGATCAGAAAAACACCACCAATCTTCTACAGGTAGCTTTAGCTGAACACTGTGCAGAGGTCGCACTACACTAACTTGTAGATTTAGCTGAACACTGTGCAGAGGTCGCACTACACTGACTTGTACCTTTAGCTGAATACTGTGCAGAGGTCGCACTACACTAAATTGTAGCTTTTGCTGAACAGTGTGCAGAGGTCGCACTACACTAACTTTTAGCTTTAGCTGAACAGTGTGCAGAGGTAGCAGCACACTAACTTGTAGCTTTAGCTGAACACTGTGCCGAGGTCGCACTACACTAACTTGTAAATAAGGTAGCTGCCTGCGGTAGAGATAGGATCAGGAAAACACCACCAACCTTCTACAGGTAGTTTTAGCTGAACACTGTGCAGAGGTCGCACTACACTAACGTTTAAATAATGTAGCTGCCTGCGGTAGTGATAGGATCAGAAAAACACCACCAATCTTCTACAGGTAGCTTCAGCTGAACACTGTGCAGAGGTCGCAGTACACTAACTTGTAGCTTTAGCTGAACACTGTACAGAGGTCACAATACACTAACTCGTAGCTTTAGCTGAACACTGTGCAGAGGACGCACTACAATAACGTTAAAATTATGAAGCTGCCTGCGTTAGTGATAGGATCAGGAAAACACCATCAACCTTCCACAGATATCTTTAGCTTGAACACTGTGCAGAGTTCGCACTACACTAACTTGTAACTTTAGCTGAACACTGTGCAGAGGTCGCACTACACTAACTTGTAGCATTAGCTGAACACTGTGAAGAGGTTGCACTACACTAACTTGTAGCTTTAGCTGAACACTGTGCAGAGGTCGCACTACACTAACTTGTAGCTTTTGCTGAACAGTGTGCAGAGGTCGCACTACACTAACTTGTAGCTTTAGCTGAACAGTGTGCAGAAGTCACACTACACTAACTTGTAGCTTTAGCTGAACACTGTGAAGAGGTCGCACTACACTAACTTGTAAATAAGGTAGCTGCCTGCGGTAGAGGTAGGATCAGGAAAACACCACCAACCTTCTACAGGTAGCTTTAGCTGAACACTGTGCAGAGGTCGTACTACACTAACGTGTAAATAATGTAGCTGCCTGCGGTAGTGATAGGATCAGAAAAACACCACCAATCTTCTACAGGTAGCTTCAGCTGAACACTGTGCAGAGGTCGCAATACACTAACTTGTAGCTTTAACTGAACACTGTGCAGAGGTCACAATACACTAACTCGTAGCTTTAGCTGAACACTGTGCAGAGGACGCACTACAATAACGTTAAAATTATGAAGCTGCCTGCGTTAGTGAAAGGATCAAGAAAACACCATCAACCTTCTACAGATATCTTTAGCTTGAACACTGTGCAGAGGTTGCACTACACTAACTTGTAACTTTAGCTGAACACTGTGCAGAGGTCGCACTACACTAACTTGTAGCATTAGCTGAACACTGTGAAGAGGTTGCACTACACTAACTTGTAGCTTTAGCTGAACACTGTGCAGAGGTTGCACTACACTAATTTGTAGCTTAAGCTGAACACTGTGCAGAGGTCGCACTACATTAACTTGTAGATTTAGCTGAACACTGTGCAGAGGTCGCACTACACTAACTTGTACCTTTAGCTGAATACTGTGCAGAGGTCGCACTACACTAACTTGTAGCTTTTGCTGAACAGTGTGCAGAGGTCGCACTACACTAACTTGTAGCTTTAGCTGAACAGTGTGCAGAGGTCGCACTACACTAACTTGTAGCTTTAGCTGAACACTGTGCCGAGGTCGCACTACACTAACTTGTAAATAAGGTAGCTGCCTGCGGTAGAGATAGGATCAGGAAAACACCACCAACCTTCTACAGGTAGCTTTAGCTGAACACTGTGCAGAGGTCGCACTACACTAACGTGTAAATAATGTAGCTGCCTGCGGTAGTGATAGGATCAGAAAAACACCTCCAATCTTCTACAGGTAGCTTCAGCTGAACACTGTGCAGAGGTCGCAATACACTAACTTGTAGCTTTAGCTGAACACTGTGCAGAGGACGCACTACAATAACGTTAAAATTATGAAGCTGCCTGCATTAGTGATAGGATCAGGAAAACACCATCAACCTTCCACAGATATCTTTAGCTTGAACACTGTGCAGAGGTCGCACTACACTAACTTGTAACTTTAGCTAAACACTGTGCAGAGGTCGCACTACACTAACTTGTAGCATTAGCTGAACACTGTGAAGAGTTTGCACTACACTAACTTATAGCTTTAGCTGAACACTGTGCAGAGGTCGCACTACACTAACTTGTAGCTTTTGCTGAACAGTGTGCAGAGGTTGCACTACACTAACTTGTAGCTTTAGCTGAACAGTGTGCAGAAGTCACACTACACTAACTTGTAGCTTTAGCTGAACACTGTGCCGAGGTCGCACTTCACTAACTTGTAAATAAGGTAGCTGCCTGCGGTAGAGATAGGATCAGGAAAACACCACCAACCTTCTACAGGTAGCTTTTGCTGAACACTCTGCAGAGGTCACACTACACTAACGTGTAAATAATGTAGCTGCCTGCGGTAGTGATAGGATCAGAAAAACACCACCAATCTCCTACAGGTAGCTTCAGCTGAACACTGTGCAGAGGTCGCAATACACTAACTTGTAGCTTTAACTGAACACTGTGCAGAGGTCACAATACACTAACTCGTAGCTTTAGCTGAACACTGTGCAGAGGACGCACTACAATAACGTTAAAATTATGAAGCTGCCTGCGTTAGTGATAGGATCAGGAAAACACCATCAACCTTCTACAGATATCTTTAGCTTGAACACTGTGCAGAGGTTGCACTACACTAACTTGTAACTTTAGCTGAACACTGTGCAGAGTTCGCACTACACTAACTTGTAGCATTAGCTGAACACTGTGAAGAGGTTACACTACACTAACTTGTAGCTTTAGCTGAACACTGTGCAGAGGTCGCACTACACTAATTTGTAGCTTAAGCTGAACACTGTGCAGAGGTCACACTACACTAACTTGTAGCTTTAGCTGAACATTGTGCAGAGGCCGCACTACACTAAATTGTAAATAATGTAGCTGCCTGCGGTATTGATATGATCAGGAAAACACCACCAACCTTCTACAGGTAGTTTTAGCTGAACACTGTGCAGAGGTCGCTCTACACTAACTTGTAGCTTTAACTGAACACTGTGCAGAGGTCGCACTACACTAACTTGTAGCTTTAGCTGAACACTGTGCAGGGGTCGCACTACACTAACCTTTAGCTCTAGCTGAACACTGTACAGAAGTCGCAATACATTAACTTGTAGCTTTAGCTGAACACTGTGCAGAGGACCCACTACATTAACTTGTAAATAATGTAGTTGCCTGCGATAGTGATAGGATCAGAAAAACACCACCAATCTTCTACAGGTAGCTTTAGCTGAACACTGTGCAGAGGTCGCACTACACTAACTTGTAGATTTAGCTGAACACTGTGCAGAGGTCGCACTACACTAACTTGCAGCTTTAGCTGAATACTGTGCAGAGATCACACTACACTAACTTGTAGCTTAAGCTGAACAGCGTGCAGAGGTCGCACTACACTAACTTGTAGCTTTAGCTGAACACTGTGCAGAGGTCGCACTACACTAACGTGTAAATAATGTAGCTGCCTGCGGTAGTGATAGGATCAGAAAAACACCACCAATCTTCTACAGGTAGCTTTAGCTGAACACTGCGCAGAGGTGGCACTACACTAACTTGTAGCTTTAGCTGAACACTGTGCAGAGGTCGCACTAAACTAACTCGTAGCTTTAGCTGAACACTGTGCAGAGGACGCACTACACTAACATTTAAAATAATGTAGCTGCCTGAGGTAGTGATAGGATCAGGAAAACACCATCAACCTTCTACAGGTAGCTTTAGCTTGAACACTGTGCAGAGGTTGTACTACACTAACTTGTAGCTTTAACTGAACACTGTGCAGAGGTCGCAGTACACTAACTTGTAGCTTTAGCTGAACACTGTGCAGAGGTCGCACTACACTAATTTTTAGCTTTAGCTGAACACTGTGCAGAGGTCGCACTACACTAACTTTTAGCTGAACACTGTGCAGAGGTCGCACTACACTAACTTGTAGCTTTAGCTGAACACTGTGCAGATGTCACACTACACTAACTCGTATCTTTAGCTTAACACTGTGCAGAGGATGCACTAACGTTAAAATAATGTAGCTGCCTGCGGTAGTGATACAATCAGGAAAACAACATGAACCTTATACAGGTAGCTTTAGCGTGAACACTGTGCAGAGTTCGCACTACACTAACTTGTAGCTTTAGCTGAACACTGTGCAGAGGTCACACTACATTAATTTGTAGCTTTAGCTGACCACTGTGCAGAGGTTGCACTCCACTAACTTATAGCTTTAGCTGAACACTGTGCAGAGGTCGCACTACACTAACTTGTAAATAATATAGCTGCCTGCGGTAGTGATAGGATCAGGAAAACACCACCAACCTTCTATAGATATCTTTAGCTGAACACTGTGCAGATTTTGCACTACACTAATGTGTAAATAATGTAGCTGCCTGCGGTAGTGATAGGATCAGAAAAACACCACCAATCTTCTACAGGTAGCTTTAGCCGAACACTGTGCAGAGGTGGCACTACACTAACTTGTAGCTTTAGCTGAACACTGTGCAGACGTCGCACTAAACTAACTCGTAGCTTTAGCTGAACACTGTGCAGAGGACGCACTACACTAACGTTTAAATAATGTAGCTGCCTGCGGTAGTGATAGGATCAGGAAAACACCACCAACCTTCTATATGTAGCTTTAGCTTGAACACTGTGCAGAGGTTGCACTACACTAACGTGTAAATAATGTAGCTGCCTGCGGTAGTGATAGGATCCGAAAAACACCACCAATCTTCTATAGGTAGCTTTAGCTGAACATTGTGCAAAGGTTGCACTACACTAACTTGTAGCTTTAGCTGAACACTGTGCAGAGGTCACACTACACTAACTCGTAGCTTTAGCTGAACATTGTGCAGAGGACGCACTACACTAACATTAAAATAATGTAGCTGCCTGCGGTAGTGATACAATCAGGAAAACACCATCAACCTTATACAGGTAGCTTTAGCTTGAACACTGTGCAGAGTTCGCACTACACTATCTTGTAGCTTTAGCTGAACACTGTTCAGAGGTCGCACTACACTAACTTGTAGCTTTAGCAGAACACTGTGCAGAGGTCACACTACACTAATTTGTAGCTTTAGCTGACCACTGTATAGCATACTACAAAAGCAACCAAAGAGTTTTTTAAGGGAAAGAAGTGGAATGTTATGCAATGGCCAAGTCAATCATCTGACCTGAATCCGATTGAGCATACATTTCACTTGCTGAAGACAAAACAGAAGGGAAAATGCCCCAAGAACAAGCAGGAACTGAAGACAGTTGCAGTAGAGGCCTGGCAGAGCATCCCCGGGGATGAAACCCAGCATCTGGTGATGTCTATGCGTTCCAGACTTCAGGCTGTAATTGACTGCAAAGGATTTGCAACCAAGTATTGAAAAGTGAAAGTTTGATGGATGATTGTTAATCTGTCCCATTACTTTTGGTCCCTTAAAAAGTGGGAGGCACATATACAAACTGTTGTAATTCCTACACCGTTCACCTGATTTGGATGTAAATACCCTCAAATTAAAGCTGAAAGTCTGCAGTTAAAGGACATCTTGTTCGTTTCATTTCAAATCTCTTGTGGTGGTGTATAGAGCCAAAAAGAATTGTGTTGATGTCCCAATATTTATGGACCTGACTGTATATACAAAACCTGGGGTGCATATATATACACAATACACTGTAAGTGCAGCTCACTTACTGACTGTTCTAATCTATCTAACTTAAATCAAATGACACTGTCTCTCTGTCTCTGTCTCTCAACGCCGTATCACACTACACAGGGCCGACATGCAGGTGGCCTTATATAGTTTGGGATGTGTACTAAATCCCCTGAGCCATAATTGGCCAAAGCCACGCTGGCTTTGGCCAATTACAGCTCTCTGTACAGACGGCGCTGTGATTGGCCAAGCATGCGGGTCATAGTGCATGCTTGGCCAATCATCAGCCAGCAATGCACTGCAATGCCGCAGTGAATTATGGGCCGTTACATGGCACTCAAATTTGGCGCGAATGGCCCATATCGTTCGCAATTCGGCGAACGACCGAACAGACAATGTTCGAGTCGAACATGGGTTCGACTCGAACACGAAGCTCATCCCTAATCTAGAAAACAATGTCCTAAACTTCTCTTAATAAGACAAATTACCAAGACCAAAATGTAGTTTAAACCCTGTATCAACTAAATACATTGTATATATTTTTCAATTGATGTTTACTACGAACGATGTTTCCTACGAACGTTTAACGATTTAAAAATTGTACAGTAAAGAAAAGCACATGGAGCAGCATGCAAGGTAATAATCAGAATAGGAACACACGACAAGTACCGGTACTTACTTTTTTTCAGCACTTTCTGGATTCATCTGTACTGATCCGGCTCCTTGAGTTTTAGGTCAGACCATAGTTTCCTCAGCTGATCTTTAGAGCGCCGTACCCCAAAATGATGATGCAGGGTCTTCACCACTTTCAACATTATTTTTGCCTTTCTTAAATTAGGCTGGGCATACGGTCAATGCTTCCCATCGTAATCTTTTTTTAGCAAAATAACTACCATCTCCACCATCTCTTCAAAGGCCATTTCTTGGAGGCCTTAAATCTCCTCTTCCCGGATCGGGACATTCCGGGCTCCAAGCTTTCCTCGTTACTTGAAGAATTAGTACACACTTGCTGTGCCTCCGCCATTGTTTCTCCTACTGCGCACCGTAGAGAGAAGTGGGTAGAGAATATTCGTTAAAAAAGAAGGTCAGGGGCAGGCGACGCAGGCGGAGTTTCACGCATGCGCCCTGTGTATAAAGCTAGCACCCATGTGCCGTACGTACGTTCTGTACGTAGAGAAGGGGGCAGAGAATATTCATTAAAAAAGAATGTCAGGGGGGAGACACAGGCGGAGTTTCACGCATGCGCAGTGTGTATAAAGCTAACACGCATGTGCCGTATATACGTTCGGTGCACGGAGGAAAGCAGAACTGAAGTTGCGAGCGTCAGTGACTAAGGTAAATTTTATTAACTTTGTAGCGGCCTATACTGCTTAAAGATTAAGGCCTATGTTGGGATAAGATTATAAGAGTTTAGCCTAACATTAGTGTTTATTGTCTTTTACAGAAAAAATAAATACTAAATTTAAGGACCCTGAATTTCTCACACAATTTATTGAGAAGTACAGGGAGATGAGGAATCTGTGGGAGGTCAAACACCCTCAATATTACATTAAAACAATAAGGAAGTCCTCCATACTACTTGCCAGTTAGGATGAATAGCAGTTACAAAAATGACCGTTCTATCTAAAAATACTACCTGTTGCACTCTCCTTACTCAGGTTCCAGCACATTTTCTCCACATTTTACAACGCCAAATCTCTACCTTTTTCTATAACGAAATCTAAACCCTGCGTCCCTAAGGCGACACTTTATACACCTAAATTGCAAGGTGGAGTAGAGATACCTGACCTACGAGCATACTATCATGCCACACAGCTGGCCCGTCTCCCGAAGTACCATGCCACCAAGGAAGTCCCACTCTGGGTGGCTTTAGAATCCATTGACCCTCTATCAGTGGCCAACCTCCCATGGCTAGTCCCCTCTCACCCAATAACTTGCCACTCTCTCCTTATATGGAACAGACTCAAAACACTCTATGGCCTACACTCTAGCCATAAGCCCATGGTCCACCGCAGACTTGATCCAAGCCCACAAATTCATATTAGCTGGGAAAATAATTATGTTCCCATATCTTTGTGAGACCCATGGCATTCCCTCATCATAACTCTTTTTCTATATTCAAATCAAACACTTTCTAACCCCTCTAATCCCTTCCGACTCCGCTGCCCCACAATTTAAAGGAGGGGCCAGATTTTGTGGCATCAATCATAGTCAGGGTCACACCAAGGACGACACAGGGTATTTGTTATTGAATGCATGAAATGCATTATATTTTCATATCTATGCCTAGCCATTGCAGCAAAGAACATGGGAATATGATAAACTGGGTCTGTGGACCAATATGACCACAAATAATTATTTTGTAATGTCCATGTTAGGGATTAGGCCCAAAAAAGTTAAACTCAGGAAACTTTGAAAGGTTTCCACTCAAATAGTCTGGCAAAGAAGAATTTGGGTTGGAAGTGATGTACTGTTCAATCAAATTTTACAGTTAAACAAAAAACTGCTAAAAAAATCTAGGTGAGTTGTTAAATTTTCCACCTGAACTCTGGTCTGGAATGTGAATTGGGGGGATAATGGTTGTTGCTGAACCTGGGGGATGCCAATCTGGATTTGCAAGCACCTCTGGAAGGCAAGTATGGGCTCTATGGGCTTGTGCTTGAATTATTGGTGGCTGTGGGACACTACTAGTGCTAGCCACCTCACCAGTTTGGACTGCACTGTTGGTGGTCGCTACATCACTTTGAGATACTGCAGTTCTGGTGTTTAAAAGGCCAGGATATACATTATTCAGCCCAGCTTCGGTGGCCACCCACAGTAAATGTACTGTGGACAGTCCGCAATCGGTTAAGCATTGCCAGCGAGTGTGAAATGTCCTCCTGAGGTGAGGTGTTTGGTAGAATATGATGAGACTTACCAGGAGCATCCTGCTTTTGGCTGTGATACACTCTTCCTGTCTGTATGTCCACCAACTAGGTAATTGATAGGGCCAGTCTCTGGGTGGAGACCAAACCTCATTTTAGCCAGCCAACCCTGCAGTCTCACGCTTGTGATAGTGTGTGTAATACATGCTCATTCTTTCTGTTTTGTCTGCCCTGTTCCTTTACCTGCTCTGCTGTCTGGATTGCCTTGTTGATGACCTCAGATCGCATATCAATTATTCTCTGAACTCTGTCTGCCTTTTAACTACAGATTGAACCCTGACAATTCTGAAACTTGCCTGGACTGTCATTGAACCACTCTGCCTGTCTGTGAACCTGTTTGCTGTGCTCAGTTAATGCCTGCCTTGGTAGCCAGGCACTATAGCATTGTATATAAGTCCTGGGGGCAACTGAGTACCGGTAGGCCTGCTTTCCTTATGGTAAAGGGTGATGCTATAGGTGAAGAACTCAGAAGCTAGCTATAGTTCCTGATGACCTGTTTTAGGGGTAAGCATGACATTATCACAAGCCTTTAACAAGAAAAAATTTTTGTGAAAATGGACTCTATACAGGCTCATATATTTGTGGAGGAGCTTCACAAACTGACATGCAAAGTCCAGAAACTGTGTGCAAGAATGTACCTCCAACAGTAACGTAGGAACCAGAGCCCGAGGTTAACCCACCTGACCTTAAAAATAGCTATACTTTAAGCTTAGGCCTCGTTCTTCTGTTTTCCGAAGCACAGCGTATTAAGGGTAAATGCACTGCTGAACAATACTGTTCTGATTTCTACCGCTAGGCACCTGACTCAGGGTGGAATGACCCAGCTCTAAAAAGTCAGTTCAGGTTAGGCTTATCAGACTCCATTAAGGACTCCTTAGTACACTATACTGAACCAAAGTTGTTGAATAAAACCATGCAAGTCACCATCCGTTTAGACAGGCATTTACAGGAAAGGCAAAAAGAGAAGTTTGTTTCTTTGCCTCCTAATACACTGCCCACTTCTTCTTCATCAGATCTTCCCAACCTCTTCAGGAGGAGCCCATGCAAATTGCCGCTAATCATTTATCATCTGGGGAAAAGGCTGGAAGAATATCCAAGGGACTCTGCTTATACTGTGGCGACCACGGCCAGTTTCTAGCCAGTTGCCCCAATAAGCTGGGAAACACCAAGAGGTTGATTTACTAAAACTGTAGAGTGCAAAATCTGATGCAGCTGTGCATGGTAGCCAATCAGCTTCTAACTTCAGCTTGTACAACTTTGACAGACAAGAAAAACTGGAAGCTGATTGGTTTCTATGCAGAGCTGCTGTCATATACCAGATAAGACCAGAACTGTGTGGACTGCTACAGAGTGAACCAGACATAAATAGGTGAAAGTAAGTTTATTAAGGTAAATGCATGTGAATGCATGTGAACACACCACCAATACAGAGTGAACAAACCAAACAGCCAAACAGTGATAATACACAACCAGAATATGTAACAAAGGGGAGTACCAGAATCGTAGTCAAGCCAGGCCAGGGTCATATACAGGAGATCAGTAGATGGGAAGGCAAACAAACAGGATAAGAGAGGATGGATGGATCACAGGAGGGACGGGTCAGGTACAGGGCTCAGGGTCCAGGGTTCAGGAAACAGGATCAACAGGTTCCAGGAATCAAGCTTCAGGTTCAGGAATCAGGTTTCAGGATCAGAGTAACAGGATGCAGGCTGCAGGTTAGGACTCAAGGAGAATACCAGGGCAACATGAGTGTGCACTTGCCGGGTATTTATACTGCAGCTGCTAATTAAGGTCAGGTGACACCTGTCTGCAGAGGGGAATACCTGTTCCATACTGCCAGCATTCCTCCACTGGTGGACGCCAGTACTGCGACCCAAAGGTGACAGAATATCAGCAGGAAAAAGCTCCTCTGACAGCTCCACCCTGCCAGGAGACACCTGCTGGGGCACCTCAGTACTGCGCGCCAAATGATCGATATTACCAGCGGAGGAGACCTTTCCTGACAGTACTCCCCCTCGAAGGAGCGACCCCCGGACGCTCCCACTAGCCGTTGCTGATGAAAGTCCATGGTGTCCAGCCGGGCATCGGGCACCTCAAGCTGGGCAGCAAGCAGTGGCACATCAGGCTGGGTAGCAGACAGGAACACATCAGGCTGGGCAGCGGGCAGGAACACATCAGGCTGGGTAGCAGGCAGGAACACATCAGGCTGGGCAGTGGGCAGGAACACACCAGGCTGGGCAGCGGGCAGGAACACACCAGGCTGGGCAGCGGGCAGGAACACACCTGGCTGGGCAGTGAACAGGAACACACCAGGCTGGGCAGTGTACAGGAACACACCAGGCTGGGCAGCGGACAGGAACACTTCAAGCTGGGCAGCAGACAGGAGCACTTCAAGCTGGGCAGCGGACAGGAACACTTCAAGCTGGGCAGCGGACAGGAACACTTCAAGCTGGGCAGCAGGCACGGGCACTTCAAAGGGAAAAAAGGGGGGTTTTGGGACTTTAAATGAGACATGCAGCTAGGAAGTTAACACAACATAGTACTAGAAAGAATATCTAATAAGTGCACCATATATGTGACCGCATCGTGTTGCATAGTAACAAGTTAGTAGACAGTCAAGTAAAATAAATCAAGGAAGCTTTATTGGATGGTCAAATACATAGTATTAAAACATCATATAACAGCATGATGGTATGGCAGCCTATTATAGTCATAATGGTACCATAATACACAGTCATCAGACTACTATTCGCATGTAGCTGCATCATAATATCAGTAATGTCTGATGAGTGGACCATATTGGTGACAAAATAGCCTGCATATACACATAATCATATAGTAAAACATACAAGTACACGTTCCATAAAGCTGATCCAGAATAACAAAGTAACCCAGCAACAAAGCAGCACGATGTGGATCGCAATGGTGAGGTAAAAATTGGATTCAAGCTAATAGTTGTGTGTCTTCACAGTATCATAATGATAATTGGTGAAATCCAAACGGCATAATAACATGGAGGTATAGGGAGGTTGTTAATGTGAATAGCATCTAAAAGCTTGACGCGTTTCATGGATCTTTCCAATCTTCAGGAGCAGATGCAAAGTAGCTATCTATAAAAAATATATAAATATAGGGAGATGTTTAGGGGTTGACCACAGGACAGGCAAGAGAAGGTTTTTTGTAATAAGATCTTAAAGTAGCAGTGGCAGCTTTGGACCATATTAAATTACTTACAAAGAACCTATGGGGGTGGGTGGAGGGCATCGAGGGTGTGAACCTGTCAGGGATATATATGTACACAATCCCGGGAGCTGAGGCGGCATCTAGAGGGCAACTGGTGTTTGTGAGGAGCTTAAAACGTTGTGAACGCATGTTCATAACCTAAAAAATAAATATAAAATTGCTAAATGTGACTGTATAATAGGGCAAAGGTGAGATAAAATAATTATCATTGAATGAATATAAGTGGATACCAACGTGAACCAAAGAGTATAGAAGTTACGATGTTTTGAAATGTAGGGGGACAAAAGAGAGAGTGGATATGTACAGGTAAATAATAATGTAATGACCATTCCAAGGAAAAAGTAGTAAAAAAAGGTGCACTTCAAGCTGGGCAGCAGGCATGGGCACTTCAAGCTGAACAGCAGGCACTGACACTTCAATCTGGGCAGCAGGCACATCAGGCTGGGCAGCAGGCATGGGCACTTCAAGCTGGGCAGCAGGCATGGGCACTTCAAGCTGGGCAGCGGACATGGGCACTTCAAGCTGGGCAGCAGGCATGGGCACTTCAAGCTGGGCAGCAAGCACATCAAGCAGGGCAGCAGGCACAGGCACTTCAAGCTGGGCAGCAGGCACATCAGACTGGGCAGCAGGCACGGGCACTTCAAGCTGGGCAGCAGGCACGGGCACTTCAAACTGGGCAGCAGGCACATCAGGCTGGGCAGCAGGCACGGGCACTTCAAGCTGGGCAGCAGGCAGAGGCACAGGCACATCAAGCTGGGCAGCAGGCATGGGCACAGGCTGGGAAGCAAGCTCCGGGTCATCAGGCTGGGCAGCAAGCTCCGGGTCATCAGGCTGGGCAGCAAGCTCCAGGTCATCAGGCTGGGCAGCAGACAATGGCACATCAGTCTGGGCAGCAGACAATGGCACATCAGGCTGGAAGGCAGGAACATCAGGCTGGAAAGCGTGCACATTAGGCTGGAAAGCGGGCACATCAGGTTTGAAGGCAGGCACATCAGGCTGGAGAGCGGGCACATCAGGCTGGAGAGCGGGCACTGGCACCTCCGGCTGGAACACTGGCACCTCAGGCTGGAACACTGGCACCTCCAGCTGGAACACTGACCTCTCAGGCTGGAACACCTCCAGCTGGAACACTGGCACCTCCGGCTGGAACACTGGCCCCTCAGGCTGGAACACTGGCCCCTCAGGCTGGAAGGCGGGTACGAGGACATCAGGCTGGAAAGCGGACATCAGGACATTGGATTGGATAACAGGCACTGGGACGTCAGGTTCCAGGAATCAGGCTTCAGGTTCAGGAATCAGGTTTCAGGATCAGAGTAAAAGGATGCAGGCTGCAGGTTAGGGCTCAAGGACAATACCAGGGCAACATGAGTGTGCACTTGCTGGGTATTTAAACTGCAGCTGCTAATTAAGGTCAGGTGACACTTTTCTGCAGAGGGGAATACCTGCTCCATACTGCAAGGATTTCTCTGCTGGTGGACACTAGTACTGCGGCCCAAAGGTGACAGAATATCAGCAGGAAAAAGCTCTGACAGCTCCAACCTGCCAGGAGACACCTGCTGGTGCACCTTTGTACTGCACGCCAAATGATCAATATTACCAGCGGAGGAGACCTTTCCTGACAGCTGCACCATATTTTGCACTCTCCAGTTTTAGTAAATCGACCCCCAAGAGTCTGATGTGGGTGAGGTCTGCTTCTCTAGACTATATTGTGCCAGGTGCCCCCCAAGACAAACTATTCATTCCTGTACAACTTAGTTCTGACACGTTTTCTCATCACCTCTCAGCTTTCATTGATTCTGGTGCCACTAGCAATTTCATTGATACTGACCTAGCACACTGTCTACAGATTCCCTTGGCACAGGTGCACAAACCTTTTTCAGTCTGAGCTGTTGATAACTCTACCTTGTCCATGGGCTTGGTCACCTTGTGAACTGTACCAATTGCCCTGACTTTTGAGGAATTCCATAGGGAAATCAGCTTCTACTTTTTAACATTTCCTGTTTATCCCCTTATCTTAGGTTATCCTTGGTTTAAACTTCATATCCCACACATAGATTGAGCTACAGAGGAGATTAGGTCCTTGTCCCAATCTGCCTCCAGAAATACTTTAAAACTGCTAACCATTTGCCTTTATATGACTCTGTTGTAGCAGAAAACACTGACAAGTTTACTGAATCCTCTACAGGTCACCTACCCTGCCAATTGTTATAGGGCGTACACACGGTCGGACTTTGTTCGGACATTCCGACAACAAAATCCTAGGATTTTTTCCGACGGATGTTGGCTCAAACTTGTTTTGTCTACACACGGTCGCACAAAGTTGTCGGAAAATCCGATCGTTCTAAACGCGGTGACGTAAAACACGTACGTCGGGACTATAAACGGGGCAGTGGCCAATAGCTTTCATCTCTATTTATTCTGAGCATGCGTGGCACTTTGTCCGTCGGATTTGTGTACACACGATCGGAATTTCCGACAACGGATTTTGTTGTCGGAAAATTTTATCTCCTGCTCTCCAACTTTGTGTGTCGGAAAATCCGATGGAAAATGTCCGATGGAGCCCACACACGGTCGGAATTTCTGACAACACGCTCCGATCGGACATTTTCCATCGGAAAATCCGACCGTGTGTACGGGGCATTACAGTATGTATCTTTTCCTCCTAGAGGCCAAACTTACCTACTGTCTCGCAGCTTTGAGCCCTGTTTGGAAACTTCCTTTAACCACTTGACAAATGGGCACTTAAACTCACTTCCTGACCAGACCAATGTTCAGTTTTCGGTGCTCTCACAGTTTGAATGACAATTACTCAGTCATGCAACACTGTACCCATATGAAATTGTTGTCCTTTTTTTCACACAAATAGAGATTTCTTTTGCTGGCATTTAATCACCGCTGGGTTTTTTATTTTTTGCCCTATAAATGAAAAAAGACCGAAAATTCTGTAAAAAAAAATTTTTTCTTAGTTTCTGTTAAAAAATTTTGCAAATTAAGAATTTTTCTTCATAAATGTTGGCCACATTTTATACTGCTACATATCTTTGATAAAAATAATTCAAATCAGTGTATATTATTTGGTCTGTGTGAAAGTTACAGAGTCCACAAGCTATGGTGTAAATCACTGAAAATTAGCTCATTTCTTGAGACCCTAACAAGCCAGGACAGCCAGCCAAATGGCCCCCTTCTGGAAAGTAGATATTCCAAGGTATTTATAAAGAGGCATGGTGAGTTTTTTGAAGTTGTATTTCTTCCCACAATTATTTGCAAAATCAACATTTTTTGTTTTTCACAAAAGTGTCATATTATTAGATTATTTCTCACACACAGCATATGCATACTACGAATTACACCCCAAAATACATTCTACGACTCCTTCTGAGTATCACGATACCACATGTGTGAGACTTTTACAAAGCGTGGCCACATACAGAGGCGCAACATGCAGGGAGCACTATCAGGCGTTCTAGGAGCATAAATTACACATCTAATTTCTTGACTACCTCTTACACTTTTGAAGGCCCTGGAACACCAGGACAATGGAAACACCCAAAAAATGACCCAATTTTGGAAAGAAAACCAGCCAACATATAATCTATGAGGCATATTAAGTCTTTTGAACATGTCATTTATTTCTACAAGTTTTTGGAAAATGTGGAAAGAAAATGAAAACGCATTTTTTTTTTACACAAAGTTGTCCATTTATACAATATTTCTAACACATAGCATGTACACACCAAAAATTACACCCCAAAATAGATTCTCCTACTCCTCCTGAGTAGGGCAATACCACATGTGTGAGACTTTTACACAGCCTGGTCACATACAGAGGCCCAACATGCAGGGAGCACCATCAGGCATTCTAGGGGCATAAATGTCAAATCTAATTTGACTACCTATTACACTTTGAGGCACTGTAGTGGCACTGCAGTGGCATTGATGCGAACTGATGTGGCATGGATAAGCCATGGATGGGGATGGCTAAGCATGGTTGAGCCATGAATGTGGATGGCTGGGTATGGCTGAGTATGGCTGAGTATGGATCGGATGGCTGAGTATGGCTGGGTGGATATGTCTGAGTGTGGATGAGATGGCTGGGCATGGCTGAGTATGGCTGAGTATGGCTGGGTATGGATGGGATGGATGGGTATGGCTGAGTATGGCTGGGTGGGTATGGCTGAGTTGGGTATGGCTGAGTATGGCTGGGTGGGTATGGCTGAGTATGGATGGATGGATGAGTATTGCTGAGTATGGCTAAGTATAGGTGGCTGAGCATGGACGGATGGATGAGTATTGCTGAGGATGGATGAGTATTGCTGAGTATGGATGGATGCATGAGTATTGCTGAGCATGGATGAGTACTGCTGATTATAGATGGATGCATGGATGGATGGATGAGTATTGCTGAGCATGGATGAGTATTGCTGAGTATGGATGGATGGATGAGTATTGCTAAGCATGGATGGATAGATGAGTATTGCTGAGCATGGACGGATGCGTGGATGGATGAGTATTGCTGAGCATGGATGAGCATTGCTGAGTATGGATGGCTGAGCATGGATGGATGGATGAGTATTGCTGAGTATGGATGGATGAGTATTGCTGAGCATGGATGGATGGATGAGTATTGCTGAGTATGGATGGATGAGTATTGCTGAGCATGGAAGGATGGATGGATGAGTATTGCTGAGTATAGATAGCTGAGCATGGATGGACGAAGAAAAATATGTGTAAATATTGCACTGTCATAAAAATGTAAGCAGCTAGCACAAACAAGTGATCTAATCCTGTAAGTAAAATTGTATAGAGAAAAGTGCAGCGCTAAAAAGTGAAGAAGTAGTGGATAACATTAATTCATATCATACAATGAATAATATATATTGGTGCATAGAGTCCATAAATATATGATATCATATGGTGAACATTCTAAATCGTATACATTGTGTCCATGACACAAAAAGATGTGTTGTGACACACTAGTAATTGGTGTTCTAAATAAAATAAGTCCGTGAAAAAGTAAAGTCCTGAGAAGTATATAACACCAGGAAGTGTAAAGAAATTATGGAGTGTTGATAGAAGATCCACCACCGCTCTTAAGGGGGGCTTACCGGAAAGGTTGGACACAGATGGGTATACACCCACTGTGTCAATCAAGCTTGTAAAAGTGGGGATCCTCGATGATATCTGCTAATATAAACACAACTCCAGGTGACCCGGGTACTTCACCTTGTAAATTTTTCCAGAAATCCTTAAAAACTGTAAATGCAGGGCTGGCTTTTCTTCCACAATGCCCTCCTCCTATTGTACTGACCCACACAGTACAATAGGAGGAGGGCATTGTGGAAGAAAAGCCAGCCCTCATTTACAGTTTTTAACGATTTCTGGAAAAATGTACAAGGTGAAGTACCCGGGTCACCTGGAGTTGCGTTTATATTAACAGATATCATGGAGGATCCCCACTTTTACAAGCTTGATTGACACAGTGGGTGTATACCCATCTATGTCCAATCTTTCCGGTAAGCCCCCCTTAAGAGCGGTGGTGGATCTTCTATCAACACTCCATAATTTCTTTACACTTCCTGGTGTTATATACTTCTCAGGACTTTACTTTTTCACGGACTTATTTTATTTAGAACACCAATTACTAGTGTGTCACAACACATCTTTTTATGTCATGGACACAATGTATACAATTTAGAATGTTCACCATATGATATCATATATTTATGGACTCTATGCACCAATATATATTATTCATTGTATGATATGAATTAATGTCATCCACTACTTCTTCACTTTTTAGCGCTGCACTTTTCTCTATACAATTTTACTTAGAGCATGGATGCATGGATGAGTATTGCTGAGTATGGATGGATGAGTATTGCTGAGCATGGATGGATGGATGGATGAGTATTGCTGAGCATGGATGGATGAGTATTTCTGAGCATGGATGAATATGGATTGGATGGATGAGTATTTCTGAGCATGGATGGGATGGATGAGTATTTCTGAGCATGGATAGGATGTATGGATGAGTATTTCTGAGCATGGATGAGTATGGATGGGATGGATGGATCATGAGTATTTCTGAGCATGGATGGATGAGTATTTCTGAGCATGGATGGGATGGATGGATGAGTATTTCTGAGCATGGATGGGAGAGTATTTCTGAGGATGGATGGCTGGAATGGGCACAGATAAGCGCTGTGGGCAGTACACATCGTGTCCACAGCGCCTGCTGCACCCGATCTCTCCCCTCTCCACTCACACTGTACCAATAGGTACGGGGAGGGGAGAGAGGAACCAGACGTGATGCCGGTTTGTTTACAAGTGATTTCTCCGTCATTTGACAGAGCAATCACGTGGTAAACAGCTGCTGTCAGCAGCCATTTACCATAATCCATGATGCGCCGTGTCTGGTCACGGATATTCCCGGGTGCACGCCCCAGGGGGCACGCGGGAGCAAGATTCTGGGAGGAGGTCCATGGACGTCCTCCCAGAATAAGCCGACTGCACTGTAGCCATCTTTCGGCTATGGCCCAGTCGACATGTGGTTAAGTTTCACAATATCTTACCTCCAGCACAAGAAATGAGGGCCCTTTCCCCTGACCTTTTGGACTCTATTTTAAAGGCTCAGTCTAGTGTTCCACTAAATCTACCCCTTGGAAAGCTGTTTGTTGCCCTCCACCTTAGACTTTAAGCACTTTCAGAAGCACATGATGCTAAAACGGGACACAGGGATTGCTAAATTTTTTTCTTTGGTTTCTTATGGGCTTTGGTGGCCCTCTCTCCATAAGGACTCCTGTTCCTATGGAAAAGCTTGCAAATCCTGTGCTTGCTCTAAGTCCCCAAAAGTTTAGCCCTCTGGATTACTCTTACCTTTCCCTGTCCCTAAAGACCCTTGGACACATATCTAGGCCAGCTTGTCCTTAAGTTCTGCTGTCTCTACGCCTGCCGATGTAGTCCAGTCTGTCTTTTCATCAGTTATTCCAGTCCAGCCTATGCCAATTGAGCCTCCTGCTATTTCATATTCTGGACTTTCTTTAACCTGGCCTCATTCTATTGCAACTACATCAGCTCAAACCTGTCTAAGAAGTTCCATCCATCCTTTGGATAAGTTGCTTAATTAGGCCAGGTGGGGCCCTCAACCTTTTCTTCAAGCCACTCTATATCCAGCCTGTGTTCTAGCTATCCAGCTTGAATCCAGTGACATGTCTCCTGCTTCCCAACCTGATGTTGCTGGTTCTCTGTCTACTGCCCAGTGTGCTTACATAGACTCTTACCACGTGATCAGCTGTCAGCCAATAACAGCTGGTCACATGATGTAAACAAAAGCTCGGTAATCGTTTTTTTTTTCCTCACGCTGATAGCATGAGGATAAAAAAAAGCAGATCACCGGCTTATTTGAAAGGGACATCAGTTCCGAAGAGGAAGAGGCAATTATGCCTCATCTGTGCCCACCAGTACCCCCTGCCAGTGCCACCTGCCATTGTCACCTGCCAGTGCCCACAGTGCCACCTATCAATGCCCACCAGTGCCACCTATCAATGCCCATGAGTTCCACCTGTCAATGCCCACAAGTGCCACCTATCAATGCCCACCAGTGATGCCAATCAGTCCCACCTAGCAGTGCTGTCTATCAGTGTAACCGATCAGTGTTAACGGAAAAAAAAAACGCAGAGGTGATCAAATACCACCAAAAGAAAGCTCTATTGGTGGGAAAAAATGGTCTGGACAGGAGGGGGGTTTAAGTGCCCAGTAAGCAAGTGGTTAAGCAGAATTCAGTACATAATATAATTACTCTTATAAATAAATGCATCTGAGATACAGAATGTCTCCATGCTATAGTTGTGTGTGCACTTATTGCGCACACAGCTATATGTATTGAGAGCAAAACACAGCTTTCTTAAGGGGAATGTGTTTTTATTTTATTCATCTTGGTGTGTACTCAACATGTGTGATTCGTTTTGTTACAAATCGTTGATTCGGATCCATTTGTTTTTTTTTCAGTGAGCGTAGCATGATTATAAAAAAAGCACTGCACATTACATATGAAATGGAAACACATTGTAATAAATAGTTACAGTAAGGTATAAAAGTGAAATAAGATGATTCGTATTATTATTGTGGATGGAGGTGGATCCATCTGAATCTCCGAATCATACCATAATGATTTTGTCCGAAATAACTTCTGAAAAAAAATGAATCGTTTGGAACAAAGAATATATAGATCAAATCTGTATATACAAAACAAATTCTGAAACCGAATCATTCTAACATAATAAATATGATGAAACAAAATGATTAACTTAAATTGGCGTTCCACCCAAAAGTAGAACTCCAGCTTTAAGGACTCCTGACACCCTGACATGCCACATTTGGCATGTTATTTTTTGGGAGGGGGAGTGGGTACCTAGTTTTGACAGGTACCTAGCTCCCACTTCCACCGGCACCGCCTAGGGGATGCCTTATCTCCCCCTAGGTGACTCCTCCTCTCCCCTCCATCCCTGCAATTTTCTGGGACATGTCACAAGTCCCAGAAGATTGCTTGGCCATTCAGAACAGCGCAGCACGACACACGCATGTGCAGTGCGCACCTGGCTGTGAAGCCACAAGCTGTCACAGCTGGGTGCCCACAGTAATGATGCCACTGCAGAGGAGAGGAGGTTGAGAGGAACGAGGCATCGGGCAGCCACATCGCTGGACTGTGGGACAGGAAGTGTCTGTTTATTAAAAGTCAATATCGGCTGACTTTTAATAAATTGAAAAACTAGTGGAACCCTGCTTTATCAAATAAATCCAAAAGGAAAAACGTATTTTCGTCATGCACATCTCATGTGCCCCTGTTTATTTTAAAAGATGCACCCTTTCAAGTTACTTACAAGTTGTATGATCTTATATACATGTGCCCCACATGTGATGTAGTTAATGAAGTCAGAATTGTTAGTACATACAGTTTACATGTTTTATGACAGTACGTCATGCATTTAAATTATGAATAATGGCAGGTTATTCTGTTGCCTTATGAGTTTATGTGAAATCTCCATTAATAGCTCTAAAATATTGTAATTATGAATATATTTCATTTAGCTTGTATCTATGAAGGGTGTAGCATTATTTTCATAGAAATCTCTGGTAGACCAGACAAGCCTGTGCCTAGGCTTGTGTATACAAACAATGGGATCCAAACCTCATTGTTTTACACATACTCACTTCAAAGGATCCCATGCTGGAATATGCAATGAAGGGAAGCCAACCCATAATCAATACTTAACTTCCCGGGAAAATTCAAACCATCAGAATGGAACCTTGGTGAAAAGGGTAATTATGGGAAAGGTCTGCATTTTACTTGTAACTAAATATGTTTGTAGATTAATGCTTTAAGAAATATACTCTGTATTCCTTCATATAATTCTCTTATTTTAACCTAATATTTTCTTCCTTGGTGTAGACTATAGATAGATGGTTGTGTATTAGATAGACTTTCAACTACTCACCAATAAATGTTGTTATTGTGTTAAAGCTTTCACTCATGGTCAAAGAACTCTCATTTAACCCAAATCATATCTGAGAGATATTAAATCTCCAATGTAGTACACGAGTAACACTTCATATGCAAGATCATAGTGTCATGGAATCACCATGAATAAGCTATCTGCTCTCAATGCATCAGTTGGGCCCTGCTTGCATTATGGCATCATGATACCACTGCTTTAAAAATAGAAAACCTTTAGCATACCCAATTAGAATCAGTCGATGGACACTTTTGTCAACATCATCTGAAGACAGCAAAAGACTGGTGGAGTGGGAAGGGAAATAGTTTTATTTTTATAATAATCAGTTGAACTTTAAAGAAGGCTCCTTGTCCAATATTAATATTTTATTTTGGAAATTAAGGTTATGGTTCAGTCTGTATGTAAAATTATTCTTATATCTTTCTTGATATTAGGATTATTTTCTCCATGCTGCTGTTAAAGTTACTGCTCAAAATAAAAGAATGGTTTCTCAATGACTTGAATATTGCATTTAATACACAAGACAGTTGAGTACTGCACATGATGCTTTCTTTTATTTGCATTTTAAGACATTTTCAAGAGATCCGCTTTCCTTATCAGGTCAAGAAAGAAAAGGATAATCCTCACCCAAAATAATTAGTACACAAATAAGCTGAAAATAAAAGTATAATAATAAACAAAGGCTTTCCCTACGCAAAGGGAAATGGTACAGGTCTTCTTTAGTATTTCTTAACACATGTAAAGTTTAATTTTGTATTACACTTCACAATGTTTAACTTGTGGAGGCTGGATTTTGTTTAAAACAAAGTTGCTGGAGTTTCATAGTATGATTATTTTTTAAGTGAAAAGGATTTAGAAAATGAGGAGCTAGTAATGCTTTGCAAATAAAAAAAGTTATTCAGAATATGTGTTTTAATGAAAAAAAAGTGTCAAGGTATTTGTTTTCTTTTTCCTTTCATTTTTCTAGGAAAATGTCTCATTATTTAAATAAATGCATACTCTCAGACAGCTTTGTTTTGGAAACGATCAAAATATTTAATTCAGAGAAAATAAGGTCAGATGAAAAATAATCTCATTTACATTTACTCTCCCTTCTAAACACACAGTTAAAAAACAATGTCAAAAGAAATGGATACATGTAAAGGACTATTCAATATTATACATTGTTAATAATTATTTAACTGCTTTAAGAAATATTCTAATTATAATAACTAATATAACCAATTTAAAAAAAAATAGTTCATTGATGTCTATGTCAAACCATACTGTATATCTGCAGATTTTGGATTATTATATACAGTGAGCCTATAGGTGTTATTAAGGCTGTGTAGAAAAAGGGTGTGGCGCTACTTCAAAAAAACAAAAGATACATATAATACTCTACTAAAATCAAATTGAGAATCTAAACCCCTGATTATATATTAAATACCCTTAATACATGATTAACAATCAGCTTCAAAAAAATATACAATCAAGAAAAAATGCAATAGAAAATATAAATCAAAAAACTGTGATAAAACGTGAAAGAATTCAAACATATTGTGAAGGATGCAGTTCTAAAGGTGATAAGAGTGTCAAATCACCCTGGAATATACATGGGGTGTTCACACTCACCAACACTTTTTGTAAAAAAACTCAAAGTTGGTGGATATCTCTACACCAGCGACACTGGTAATGATAATTCCTTATTCTTTGTTGAACATTAGGAAATCATGCTCAAAAAAAGACATAGGAGACACAACAAAGGGACAATCATAGCATAGCATAGCTTAATAGCAGGATCTAATTCAGGTTAAAAAAACAATGCCCCCTCACATTTAAAAGTGCTATGTGCTAGCACCAATATCAACAACTTTAGGATACCTCTATACGCTGTCCAGATGGCCACGGCATGTGTGCCAAAGCAAGAGGAAATAAACACCAGCAGGCATGAAGGTGACATCAGTGAGGGATGGGCAAACAGCCTCTATGCATTTCATGTGATGCTTCCTGATGATGTGGATCACATGAATCCTATTACTTGCTGATAACAAGTGGATTGCTATAAAAAGTGATCTGTACCTGCAAAGGAAGACATGAAAAAAAAATTACATTTATTAAAGAATTAAATCAGTTACAATGTTACATCCACCTAATAATGATCAGGTTCTGAAAATGTATAGGTTCTTTGAATGTTCTGATTAGCATTTTCTTCTACTGTGTGAGCATGAAATATTTAACATAACATGCTTAATCAACCTACCCTGTTTCCCCGAAAATAAGACCTAGCGTGATTGTCGGTGATGGCTGCAATATAAGCCCTACTCCCCAAATAAGCCCTAGTTAAAGTCCTTGTAGGTCTTATTTTCAGGGTAGGGCTCATTTTCGGGGAAACAGGGTAGGTCTTATTTGGGGGGTAGGGCTTATATTGCAGCCATCACTGACAATCACGCTAGGTCTTATTTTCGGGGAAACAGGGTAAGAGCTGCTAGCTTGTTCACCTCACCTTAAATGAATAAATCAAATAAATAGTTTACCGAATGCTAGTGCTTTTAGACTAATTTAGAGGACCCAGTCTTCCACGGATGAGGAGTAAGCAATAGACTGGAGTGATCTCTGGGTGAAAGAAGCAAAGGTGAATTAACAGTGTAGGACTCTTATTATTATTATTATACAGGATTTTTATAGCGCCAGCAGTTTATGCAGCTCTTTACAATATAAAAGGAGACAATACAGTTACAATACAATAAAATACAAGAGGATTAGAGGGCCCTGCTTAGAAGAGCTTACAATCTAATAGGGTGGGGCAGGTGGTACAAAAGGTTGTAACTGTGGGGAATGAGCTGATGGAAGTGGTAGGAGATTAGTTGGACATGTGATAGGCTTTTCTGAAGAGATGAGTTTTCAGTGATCGCCTGAAGGTAACGAGAGTAGGGGATAGCCAGACCAGTGGAGGTAGCGAGTTCCAGAGGATGGGAGAGGCTCTGGAGAAATCCTGGAAACAAGCATGGGAGGAGGAGATAAGAGAGCTTGAGAGTAGGAGGTCTTGAGGAGAGAGGAGAGGACAATTTGGGTGATATTTGGAGACAAGATTGGTGATATATAGGGATGAGCCGAACACCCCCCCCGGTTAGGTTTGCACCAGAACCTGCGAACGGACCTAAAATTCCAACGAACGTTAGAACCCCATTGATGTCTATGGGACTCGAACGTTCGAAATCAAAAGTGCTCATTTTAAAGGCTAATTTGCATGGTATTGTCCTAAAAAGGGTTTGGGGACCCGGGTCCTACCCCAGGGGACATGTATCAATGCAAAAAAAACTTTTAAAAACGTCTGTTTTTTCAGGAGCAGTGATTTTAATGATGCTTAAAGTAAAAAAAAAGTGAAATATTCCTTTAAATATCGTACCTGGGGGGTGTCTATAGTATGCCTGTAAAGTGGCGCGTGTTTCCCATGTTTAGAACAGTCCCTGCACCAAATGTAATTTTTTAAAGAAAAAATCTCATTTAAAACTGCTTGCGGGTTTAATGTAATGTCGGGTCCTGGCAATATGGATGAAAATCAGTGAGTCAAAGGGCATGGGTACCCCCCAGTCCATTACCAGGCCCTTTGGGTCTTGTATGGATATTAAGGGGAACCCCGCACCCAAATTAAAATAAGGAAAGGTGTGGGGCCACCAGGCCCTATATACTCTGAACAGCAGTATACAGGCGGTGCAAACAAGACACGGACTGTAGGTTTGTTGTTAAGTAGAATCTGTTTGTAATTTTGAATGGGTACATTTTTAACGTGTTTAGCTCCAGCCAAAAAATCTTTTTTAAGCTTTTTGGAAAACATAGAGAAGGGTTATCACCCCTGTGACATTTGTTTTGCTGTCTTTCCTCCTCTTCAGAAGATTTCACCTCACTTTTTGTCCCAATGACAAATGTTTTTTGAAAATTTGGGTTTTTTTGTGGAACAAGGATTGGAAAGCATCAGTGGAAAGGAGAAATGTTTTTCCCATATTAACTCTTACAGGAGAGAATTTCCCTTCCTAGGGGTAGATTTCATCTCACTTCCTGTTGTCTCCTTCCGTTTGCAAGTAGGAGTCGTTTGTAAGTTAGATGTTTGAAAGTAGGGGTCTGCCCTATATACTCAGCAGAAATTTGGTCCTTAGGTGTTGTTGTGGCCACAACACTGTAAGCCCTCACAGGGCCCTGCTGTGAAATATTAGATCAAGAATTGTAATTACATGCCCCTGTTGAACAGGGGCAGAAAAACTGGGCCTTTGGTGGTGGTGGTGCTGGTGCCACAACACTGTAAGTCCTCACTCGCTCTTGGTGGGTGCAGAAATGGGCCCTGCTGTGAAATATTAGATCAAGAATTGTAATTACATGCCCCTGTTGAACAGGGGCAGAAAAATTGGGCCTTTGGTGGTGGTGGTGCTGGTGCCACAACACTGTAAGTCCTCACTCGCTCTTGGTGGGTGCAGAAATGGGCCCTGCTGTGAAATATTAGATCAAGAATTGTAATTACATGCCCCTGTTGAACAGGGGCTGAAAAATTAGGCCTTAGGCACTGGTGCTGGTGCCACAACACTGCAACCCCTCACAGACACTCTAGTTGGAATGCAGGAACGAGCCCTGCTGCAAAGTATTGCATCAAAAATTGTAATTACACGCCCCTGTTAAACAAGGGCTGAAAAATTGGGCCTTAGGCACTGGTGCTGGTGCCACAACACTGCAACCCCTCACAGACACTCTAGTTGGAACACAGGAACGAGCCCTGCTGCAAAGTATTGCATCAAAAATTGTAATTACACGCCCCTATTAAACAGGGGCAGACAAATTGGGCCTTAGGCACTGGTGCTGGTGCCACAACACTGCAACCCCTCACAGACACTCTAGTTGGAATGCAGGAACGAGACCTGCTGCAAAGTATTGCATCAAAAATTGTAATTACACGCCCCTGTTAAACAGGGGCTGAAAAATTGTGCCTTAGGCTCTGGTGGTGGTGCCCAGAACCAAAAATGTTCTTACAAGTTATCAGCGTGAGGAGGAACGCCATCATTGAGGAGGAAGAGGATAATTACTCAGGGATAGTCACTCAGCATCAGCATAGGCAGTCTTTGAAGGGATCTGAGATTTCAAAAAAAATTATTCGATTACATCAGCATCAGGTGCTTGGTAGCTGGTGGTGATCCAAGACTGATTCATTTTTATGAAGGTCAGTCGATCGACCGAGTCGGTGGACAGACGCACCCTGTGATCAGTTACCACGCCTCCAGCAGCACTGAATGTGCGTTCCGAAAGAACGCTGGATGCAGGACAGGCCAGTAGCTCAATTGCATACTGTGCAAGCTCTGGCCAGTGATCCATCCTCAAGACCCAGTAACCCAGAGGATTTTCGGTGGGAAAGGTGTCCAAGTCTGATCTTGGCCCTAGGTATTCCTGCACCACGTAAAACAGACGCTGGCGATGGTTGCTGGAACCGATCATACCTTGGGGCTGCGGATCAAAAAATTGTCTAAACGAATCGGTCAGACGGCCACCTTCTCCACCGCTCCATCTTTGACTGAACGAAGCCTCAGCAACACGTTGTCCAGAAACAGGAGTTTGTAACCTCCCAGTCTCTAGGAACGCGTTGCACAGACCTTTCTGCAAGGCCTCCCGAAGATGTTTCATCCTCTTCTCCCTCTGCGATGGCAAGATAAGGTCCGCAACCTTACCCTTGTAACGTGGATCAAGGAGGGTTGCCAGCCAGTATTGGTCCTTCTCCTTGATACCACGAGTACGAGGATCCTTACGCAGGCTTTGCAGGATCATGGAGGCCATGCAGCGTAGGTTTGCTGAGGCATTGGGTCCGGAGTCCTCTGGGTCACTAAGGACAACATGGTCCGCAGCCACCTCCTCCCAGCCACATACAAGTCCATGTGTTTCTTGGGACTGATCCCTTAAAGACTGCTGCTGATGCTGAGTGCCAGGCTCCACCTCCATACTGACACAATCTTCCTCCTCCTCCTCCTCCTCCTCGTCCTCTTCCTGTGTGATCGGCGGGCACGCAGAAACACTGTCTGGATAAAGGGTTAGAGAGAGTTAACGAAGTCCTCCTCTTACTGCCTCTGTTCTGCCTCAAGTGCCCTGTCCATTATTCCATGCAGCGTGTGCTCCAACATGTGGACAAGGGGGACAGTGTCACTGATGCATGCACTGTCACTGCTCACCATCCTCGTGGCCTCCTCAAATGGTGACAGGACAGTGCATGCATCCCTGATCATGGCCCACTGGCGTGGGGAAAAAACCAAGCTCCCCTGACCCTGTCCTGGTGCCATAGTCACACAGGTACTCATTGATGGCCCCCTACTGCATGTGCAGCCACTGCAGCATGGCCCACGTTGAGTTCCACCTGGTGGGCATGTCACAGATTAGGTGGTTCTTGGGCAGGTTAAACTCCTTTTGGAGGTCCGTCAGCCGAGCACTGGCATTATATGACCGGCAGAAATGCACACAGACTTTCCTGGCCTGCCTCAGGACATCCTGTAAGCCCGGGTACCTGCCCAAGAACCGCTGCACCACCAAGTTAAGGACGTGAGCCAAACAGGGCACATGGGTCATTTGTCCCTGTCGGAGGGCAGAGAGGAGGTTGGTGCCATTGTCGCAAACCACCATTCCTGCCTTAAGTTGGCATGGCGTCAACCACCTCTGAACCTGCCCCTGCAGAGCTGACAGAACCTCTGCCCCAGTGTGGCTCCTGTCCCCCAAGCACACCAGCTCAAGCACCGCATGGCATCTTTTGGCCTGCATACTTGCGTAGCCCCTTGAACGGCTACGGAGCACCGCTGGTTCCGAGGACAAAGCACAGGAAGAGGCCATGGAGGAAGAAGAAGAGGAGGGGGTGGAGGAGAGAGGTGTGTCACAATCATTAGCATTTTGGAGGCGTGGTGGCAGAACAACCTCCAACACTACTGCACCTTGTCCTGCATCCTTCCCAGCTACCAGCAGAGTCACCCAATGCGCTGTGAAACTTAGGTAACGTCCCTGTCCATGCCTGCTGGACCATGAGTCAGCGGTAATATGCACCTTACCGCTGACCGCCCTGTCCAGCGAGGCATTGACATTGCCTTCCACATGCCGGTAGAGAGCCGGAATCACCTTCCATGAAAAAAAGTGGCGTTTGGGTACCTGCCACTGAGGAACCGCACATTCCACAAACTCACGGAAGGGGGCAGAGTCTACCAACTGAAAAGGCAGCAGTTGAAGTGCTAGCAATTTTGCCAAGCTAGCATTCAACCGCTGGGCATGTGGATGGCTGGGAGCAAACTTCTTTCGGCGGTGCAGCAGCTGGGGCAGGGAAATTTGCCTGGTACAATCTGACATCGGTGTACCAAAAGCAGATTTCCCACAAGTACTTGGCTGTGACACACCTAATTCTACACCTTCATTCCTCTCAGTGCAGGTCTCAGAGAGGACTGAAGGTATAGTGGGGTTGGAAATCTCAGCTGATGAGGAGCAAGGAGAGGTCCTCTTTGTTCTTTGGTGTGGGTCTTTTAGATACGCTTGCCAACGAACTTCATGGCAGGTCAACATATGTCTGGTCAAGCATGTGGTACCCAAGCGGGAGATGTTTTGGCCATGCGAGATATGCTTGAGACATATGTTGCAAATAGCAGTGGTGCGATCTGATGCACTCGTCTCAAAAAAGGCCCACACCAAAGAACTTTTTGAATAACGCGCAGAGACTGCAGCGCCCTGCACATGTGGAGCTTTGGGGTGTGATGCAGTCAATGTGCTGCCCTTAGGCTGGCCCCTGGAGGACATCCTGCCTCGTTGGTGATGTGCCGCCTCCTCCTCCTCCTCTCTCCTATCAGGCACCCACGTTGAGTCAGTGACCTCATCATCCCCTCCCTCCTCATCACTGGAGCAATCCTGGCAGTATGCTGCAGCAGGGGGAGCATGACTGCCAGATTGCTGTCCTTTTTGGGCACCCCCTCTGTCCGTGCTCATGTTACTGCCTTCATTGAGCTCAGTATCATCATCAGAGCCTTCCAAACGCTGGGCATCCTCCTGGAGCATGTACCCAACACTGTGGTCAAAAAGTTGGAGGGACTCCTCAGGAGGACATGGTGGGGCTAGGGAAGGAGTCACTGATGACATTGAGCCGAGAGAAGAGCCGCTGCTTTGCCAGACAAAGTACCCTGGGCATGGGTGAGAGAGGATGAGGAGGATGAGGACGGCTTGGTCATCCACTCGACCAGGTCTTCCGCATGTTGCAGCTCAACATGGCCAGCTGCCAAAAAAAAGGCCAAGCGTGTCCCACGGCCACGTGCTGATGAGGATGCACCGTCTCCACGACCAGCACTAGACACAGAGCCTGCTTGCCCTCTCTTATTGGCTTGTGACTGTCTGCCTCTCCTTCTTGGCCTTCCAGACATACTAATGGCCTGTAGCTGCACTAAGCTGGGATATATATATATATATATATATATATATATATATATGTACTGATACTGCAGCTAGCAAAATCAACTGCCTGCCTGTAGTATGAGAACACCACCAACCTTCTACAGGTAGCTTTAGCTGAACACTGTGAGGTGGACGCACCCCACTAACTTGTAGGTTTAGCTGAACACTGTGAGCAGGACGCACTGCACTAACTGTAAATAGTCTAGCTGCCTGACTGTGGTACTAATAGGATCAAAAGAACACCAGCTATTTTCTTCAGGTAGCTGTATATACTGTAACAAGACAAGCCTGCCTTTCAGTAAGAAGATAACAGGAATGGATCTAGCTGAACACTGTGAGCAGGACGCACCCCACTAACTTGTAGGTTTAGCTGAACACTGTGAGGTGGACGCACCACACTAACTTGTAGGTTTAGCTGAACACTGTGAGCAGGACGCACCCCACTAACTTGTAGGTTTAGCTGAACACTGTGAGCAGGACGCACTGCACTAACTGTAAATAGTCTAGCTGTCTGACTGTGGTACTAATAGGATCAAAAGAACACCAGTAATTTTCTTCAGGTAGCTGTATATACTGTAACAAAACAAGCCTGCCTGTCAGTAAGAAGATAACAGGAACGGATCTAGCTGAACACTGTGAGCAGGATGCACCCCACTAACTTGTAGGTTTAGCTGAACATTGTGAGGTGGACGCACCCCACTAACTTGTAGGTCTAGCTGAACACTGTGAGCAGGACGCACCCCACTAACTTGTAGTTTTAGCTGAACACTGTGAGCAGGACGCACTGCACTAACTGTAAATAGTCTAGCTGCCTGACTGTGGCACTAATAGGATCAAAAGAACACCAGTAATTTTCTTCAGGTAGCTGTATATACTGTAACAAGACAAGCCTGCCTGTCAGTAAGAAGATAACAGGAACGGATCTAGCTGAACACTGTGAGCAGGACGCACTGCACTAACTGTAAATAGTCTAGCTGCCTGACTGTGGTACTAATAGGATCAAAAGAACACCAGCAATTTTCTTCAGGTAGCTGTATATACTGTAACAAGACAAGACTGCCTGTCAGTAAGAAGATAACAGGAATGGATCTAGCTGAACACTGTGAGCAGGACGCACCCCACTAACTTGTAGGTTTAGCTGAACACTGTGAGGTGGACGCACCACACTAACTTGTAGGTTTAGCTGAACACTGTGAGCAGGACGCACCACACTAACTTGTAGGTTTAGCTGAACACTGTGAGCAGGACGCACCCCACTAACTTGTAGGTTTAGCTGAACACTGTGAGCAGGACGCACCCCACTAACTTGTAGGTTTAGCTGAACACTGTGAGCAGGACGCACTGCACTAACTGTAAATAGTCTAGCTGCCTGACTGTGGTACTAATTGGATCAAAAGAACACCAGCAATTTTCTTCAGGTAGCTGTATATACTGTAACAAGACAAGCCTGCCTGTCAGTAAGAAGATAACAGGAACGGATCTAGCTGAACACTGTGAGCAGGACGCACTGCACTAACTGTAAGTAGTCTAGCTGCCTGACTGTGGTACTAATAGGATCAAAAGAACACCAGTAATTTTCTTCAGGTAGCTGTAAATACTGTAACAAGACAAGCCTGCCTGTCAGTAGGAAGATAACAGGAACGGATCTAGCTAAACTGAATACAGTGTATATATATATATATGCAACACCTGGGATGCATATATATACACAATACACTGTAAGTGCAGCTAACTGACTGACTGTTCTGCCTAATCTATCTAACTCAAATCAAATGTCACTGTCTGTCTCTCTCTCTCTCTCTCAATTAATGCCGGAACACACACTACACAGGGCCGCCGTGTAGGCGGCCTTATATAGTGTGGGGCGTGTACTAAATCCCCTGAGCCATAATTGGCCAAAGCCTCCTTGGCTTTGGCCAATTACGGCTCTCTGTTCAGGCGGCGCTGTGATTGGCCAAGCATGCGGGTCATAGTGCATGCTTGGCCAATCATCAGCCAGCAATGCACTGCGATGCCGCAGTGAATTATGGGCCGTGACGCGCCACACGAATTTGGCGCGAACGGCCCATATCGTTCGCAATTCGGCCAATGTTCGACTCGAACACGAAGCTCATCCCTAGTGATATAGCTCGGGGCAGAGTTGTGAATGGCTTTGTATGTTGTGGCTAGTATGTTGAATTTAATTTGCTGGGTGATTGGGAGCCAATGTAGGGATTGGAGGAGAGGCTTGGCAGACAATGAGCGGTTGGTAAGGTGGATAAGTCTGGCAGCAACATTCATGATAGACTGAAGAGGGGATAGCCTATGGAGAGGCAGGCCAATGAGAAGGGAGTTGCAATAGTCAAGGCGAGAGATAACAACGGAGTGAATGAGGAGCTTGATGGTTTCATTTGTTAAAAAGGGGCGATTTTTAGAGATGTCACAAAGGTGAATTCTACAAACTTTTGACAACGATTGGACTTGGGGCTGAAATGTCAAGTCAGAGTCTAGGGTTACACCTAGTACCCTGGCATAAGGGGAGAGACTGATAGTTGCATTGTTGATTTTGATAGAAAAGTCATGGAGGGGTGCACGTGCAGGGGGAATATTAATAGCTCAGTTTTAGAGAGATTTAGTTTAAGGAAGTGGTGTGACATCCATGCTGATATGTCAGTTAGTAAGTTAGTAATGCGAGAGGAGACTGAGGGAGTGAGGTGAGGAGTAGACAGATAGATTTGGGTGTCATCGGCGTATAAGTGGTATTGGAAGCCGTGGGTGGTTATCAAGTGACCAAGGAAGGAGTTGTAGATAGAGAAGAGAAGGGGTCCAAGAACAGAGCCTTGGGGGACCTCAACAGAAAGGGGCAATGGAGAGGAGGAGACAGAGTTGTAGATGACACTGAAGGAGCGCTGTGATAGCTAGGCAGAGAACCAGGATAGAGCAGAATCTCGGAGGCCAAGGGAATGTAGTTTATTGAGAAGGAGCGGGTGGTCAACAGTATAAAAGGCTGCAGAGAGGTCAAGTAGTAGGAGTATGGAGTATTGGCTGTTGGTTTTAGCAGTAAATCGTTAGTGAGTTTTAGTAAGGCAGTTTCCGTGGAGTGCTGCGAGCGAAAGCCAGACTGTAATGGGTCAAGAAGGTTATTTTTGCTGAGGTAGGAGCTAAGAAGGTTGTAGACTAAGTGTTCTAGAAGTTTAGAAGTGAATGGGAGCAATGAGATGGGTGTTACGTTGTTTAGGTTGGTGGGGTCCAGTGAGGGCTTTTTAAGTATGGGAGTGATCTGCGCATGTTTTAGAGGGGAGGGGAAGGTGCCACTAGAGAGGGAGAGATTGAAGATGTGAGTGAGGGAGCATAGGATAGAAGAAGAGGGTGACCGTAGTAGTTGTGAGGGAACAGGATCCAAGGGACAATTGGTTAGGTGGCCATCTGAGAAAAGTTTTGTAACCTCTTCAGTAGTAGCCAATTCAAAAGAGGAGAGTGTTGAATGTGCTGTTAGACAAGGTATGTTGGGTGGGAAAGATGTACGCACAGTGGAGGTGTCCTCACGAATTGCATCAATCTTGTCTTTGAATTGATTGGCAATCTCTTGGGCAGTGAGTGAGTTAGTGGATAGAGGGGGTGGGGGGTGTAGCAGAGAGTTAAAGGTTGAGAAGAGTCATGGAGCATGGAGGCAGGAATTGTATTTTAGAAGGGCAGGGTGAAGTCTTGCAGGCATTTGGTTTTATGCCACAGTCATTCAAAAGCACGACAATGTCTCTTGAGATTTGTAGTGTTGTCAGTTTGCCAGGGTTGTAACGGTCGGGGCCTGATTCTGCGTCTGGTTAGAGGATCAAGTGCATCTAGTGATGATGAGAGCGAACTGTTGTAGACAGAGGTGGCCAAGTCAGGACAGGACAGGGGAGAGATTATGTCATATAGGTAGTCAGTAGCAGAATAGAGAAGAGAAGGGTTAAGGTGGCGAAAGGTTCCTACAAATAATTGTTTGCCGCTTGGAGGGATGGGTGGTTGGGGGCAAGGATACAAGGAAACTAATGAGGTTGTGATCAGAGAAAGGAAAGGGGGTGTTTGTGAGATTGCCAGGGTTGCAAAGATGGGAGAATACAAGGTCAAGGGTATTACCATTGGAGTGTGTGGAAGCATGTGTCCATTGTGTTAGGTCAAAAGATGAGGTTAAGTCAAGAAGTTTATCTGTAGCTGGGCTGATAACATTGACAGGAATGTTGAAGTCACCAAGAATGATCGTGGGTAGGGATGAGCCTAGGGAATTCAACACAGGGAAACCCCGAACCAAAATTAAAAAAAAAAAAAATGACGTGGGAGTCCCCCTAAATTCCATACCAGGCCCTTCAGGTCTGGTATGGATATTAAGGGGAACCCCGGCCAAAATTTTTTAAAAAAATGACGTGGGGTTCCCCCTAAATTCCATACCAGACCCTTCAGGTCTGGTATGGATTTTAAGGGGAACCCCGCGCCAAAAAAAAAAAAAAACGGCATGGGGTTCCCCCATACCAGACCCTTTTCCGAGCACGCAACCTGGCAGGCCGCAGGAAAAGAGGGGGGACGAGAGTGCGCCCCCCCACATCTCCTCAACATTGGGAGGGTGCTTTGGGGTAGCCCCCCAAAACACCTTGTCCCCATGTTGATGAGGACAAGGGCCTCATCCCCACAACCCTGGCCGGTGGTTGTGGGGGTCTGCGGGTGGGGGGCTTATCGGAATCTGGAAGCCCCCTTTAACAAGGGGACCCCCAGATCCCGCCCCCCCTGTGTGAAATGGTAAGGGGGTACTTACCCCTACCATTTCACTAAAAAACTGTCAAAAATATTAAAAATGACAAGAGACAGTTTTTGACAATTCCTTTATTTAAATGCTTCTTCTTTCTTCTATCTTCCTTCATCTTCTGGTTCTTCTGGCTCTTCTGGTTCTTCCTCCGGCGTTCTCATCCAGCATCTCCTCCGCGGCGTCTTCTATCTTCTTCTCCTCGGGCCGCTCCGCACCCATGGCATGGGGGGAGGCTCCCGCTCTTCTTTCTTCTTTTCTTCTCTTCTTCTCTTCTTCTCTTCTTCATTTTCTTCTCCGGGCCGCTCCACACCCATGATGGCATGGAGGGAGACTCCCGCTGTGTGACGGAGTCTCCTCGTCTGACAGTTCTTAAATAACGGGGGGCGGGGGCACCCAGTGACCCCGCCCCCTCTGACGCACGGTGACTAGACGGGACTTTCCTGTGACATCACGGGGAATGCCACAGGGAAGTCCCGTCATGTCCCGTGCGTCATAGGGGCGGGGTCACCGAGTGGCCCCACCCCCCATCATTTAAGAACCTCCCTCCATGCCAGCATGCATGCGGAGCGGCCCGGAGAAGAAAATGAAGAAGAGAAGAAGAGAAGAAGGAAGAAGAGAAGAGGATGAAGAAGAAGATGAAGAGAAGAGCGGGAGCCTCCCCCCATGCCATGGGTGCAGAGCGGCCCGAGGAGAAGAAGATAGAAGATGCTGCGGAGGAGATGCTGGACGAGAGCGCCAGAGGAAGAACCAGAAGAGCCAGAAGAACCAGAAGAAGAAGAAGGAAGATAGAAGAAAGAAGAAGCATTTAAATAAAGGAATTGTCAAAAACTGTCTCTTGTCATTTTTAAAATTTTTGACAGTTTTTTTAGTGAAATGGTAGGGGTAAGTACCCCCTTACCATTTCACACAGGGGGGGGCGGGATCTGGGGGTTCCCTTGTTAAAAGGGGCTTCCAGATTCCGATAAGCCCCCCGCCCGCAGACCCCCACAACCACCGGCCAGGGTTGTGGGGATGAGGCCCTTGTCCTCATCAACATGGGGACAAGGTGTTTTGGGGGCTACCCCAAAGCACCCTCCCAATGTTGAGGGCATGTGGCCTGGTACGGTTCAGGAGGGGGGCCGCACTCTCATCCCCCCTCTTTTCCTGCGGCCTGCCAGGTTGCGTGCTTGGATAAGGGTCTGGTATGGATTTTTGGGGGGACCCCACGCCGTTTTTTTTTTTTTTGGCGCGGGGTTCCCCTTAAAATCCATACCAGACCTGAAGGGCCTGGTATGGAATTTAGGGGGACTCCCACGTCATTTTTTTTTTTTAAATTTTGGTTCGGGGTTTCCCTGTGTTGAATTCTCATGCCGTTTTTATCAATGAACTTCTATGTGTATTGTCGGCAATGCAATAGCCGCGGGTAGTTTTAAATGGAATTTTTCCTTCGAAATGTCATTTTGCTGTCAGAGTGTTCTAAACACGGGAAACATGTGCCCCTTTACAGGCATACTATAGACACCCCCCAGGTACAAAATTTAAAGGGATATTACACTTTTATTGTTTGACTTTAAGCATTATTAAAATCACTGCTCCTGAAAAAATGGCCGTTTTTAAAACTTTTTTTTGCATTGGTCCATGTCCCCTGGGGCAGGACCCAGGTCCCCAAACACTTTTTATGACAATAACTTGCATATAAGCCTTTAAAATTAGCACTTTTGATTTCTCCCATAGACTTTTAAAGGGTGTTCTGCGGCATTCGAATTTGCCGCGAACACCCCAAATTGTTCGCTGTTCGGCGAACTTGCGAACAGCCAATGTTCGACTCGAACTCAAAGCTCATCCCTAATCGTGGGTATTTCAGAGGAGAGAAAGTAGGGTAGCCAGGCAGCAAAGTCATCAAGAAAGTGCGATACCAGTGAGTTCAATGGAGGCCACCATGGGAGAGGGCAGCAGGAGAAGCTGAGTCCAAATTTAGAAGCCAGGTTTCGGTTATGCTGAGTATGTTAAAGCCATGAGAGATGAAGAGGTCATGTACAGATGTTAGCTTGTTACAGATGGAGCGGGCGTTCCAAAGGTCACAAGAGATAGGTGGGCTGCTTTGAGGAAGCAGGGGATAGGAATTTAACTGAGTGTGTTGCGGTGGTTGCCAGAGGAGGAGGGGTATTGGATATGTGGTTTGCAGTTGGAAAATAGTGGACCAGGATTAGGAGAAATGTCACCTGAGATTAGGAGAAGGAGCAGGGCGCGAAATACAAGATGGAAGTGGGATGTGCATGAGTGCACGTCTCTAATGGACCTGGTGTTTATGCCAGCATGTGGGTGCAACAAATGCAGGAGATGATGGGTGCAGTAGTAGAGAGAGGGTAGGAGTGAGGGTGATATGTGCATGCTGCAGGGTAGAGAGGAGGGGTAGAGTAAGGATAATTTGAGGATAGAAGACACTGATGTGAGAAGGAAGAGAATGAGGAGCATGTTAGTGGATAGAGTGGGAATCTGACTTGATATAAAATAAATGTCAAATGCTGGTTTGCTTGCCGTCTTGCAGAGTGGAGCAGAGCTCTTGTATCTTCATCCAGCTTTAGTTATCCTGCTTTTGTTAAACTGCGGCGGTGAAACTGTGCATTATTCGTGACAGAGCCACTCAGGAAAGAGCCATGTTGTCTGCGCCACCCCATAGGCTGCTTTAAATTTATAGGGAGACTGAGCAGGCATGCATTTCTCTATTGGTCATCATAGGGTTTGATTTGAGACACCTGAATATGGGAGAGGAGATTTCCAATACCAGACCAGACACAGGCTACGGTCGTAAAGCTAATTATCTTGATCACTCAAGCCAAATGGGGTTGAGAATCAGTCACCAGCATAGGCGTGCGCACGGGGTGTGCCGGGTGTGCCTGGGCACACCCTAATCGCCCCGTGCTGTGTCCAGAGATTTGCATCCAAGAGAGTGTGTGGCCCCCGCTGCCTGTGAAACAGTTTCACAGGCAGCAGAGCGTGAGAATTGCCAGAGCTGTTCAGTGTATGAAACGCTCAGCTAATGACACTGCATGCAGGGAGAGACACCAGCTGTCAAAATGTCGGAATGATGTCGGGGGTGGGCGGGACAGAACAGCCATCAAACACCAGCCAATGGGATGGGGTCTGGTCGGGCCGCTACATTTATGTAGCCCCGCCCCCTCTCTGAAGCAGCTCAAACATTGGCTTGTGTTTATAGCGCTTGGTCCCGCCCATTCCCGACATCGCGGCTGAGTTGTAAGTCATCACAACTCAGCCGCGATGTCGGGGGTGGGCGGGATCAAGCGCCAACACCAGCCAATGATTGGGCTGCTTCAGAGAGGGGGCGGAGCCAGAGAAATGTAGCGGCCCGCCCAGACCCATCCTATTGGCTGGTGTTTGGTAACTGTTCAGTCCCGCCCACCACCAGCATCACCGCTGACTTTTAACAGCTATTGTCTCTCCCTGCATTTAGTGTCATTATCTGACAGTTTCATACACTGAACAGCTCTGGCAATTCTCACGATCTCCTGAATGTGAAACTCCCCCTCTCTCCTATCTGTGCCACCCAATGCTGCCAATCAGTGCCAACCAATGATGCCAATCAGTGCCAACCAATGCTGCCTATCAGTGCCAACCAATGCTGCCAATCAGTGCCAACCAATGCTGCCAATCAGTGCCAACCAATGCTGCCAATCAGTGCCAACCAAGGCTGCCTATCAGTGCCAACCAGTACTGCCTATCTGTGCCAGTGCTGCTTATCAGTGCCAACCAATTCTGCCTATCAGTGCCAACCATTGTAAACCAGTGCTGCCTATCAGTGCAAACCAGTGCCGCCTATCAGTGCCAACCAATGTTGCCTATCAGTGCCAGTGCTGCTTATCAGTGCCAACCAATGCTGCCTATCTGTGCCAGTGCTGCTTATCAGTGCCAACCAATTCTGCCTATCAGTGCCAACCAGTGCCGCCTATCAGTGCAAACCAGTGCTGCCTATCAGTGCCAACCAATGCTGTAAATCAGTGCCAACCAATGCTGTCAATCAGTGCCAACCAATGCTGTCAATCAGTGCTGCCTATCAGTGCCCATAAGTGCTGCCCATCAGTGCTGCCAATCAGTGCCCATCAGTGCTGCATATCAGTGCCCATCAGTGCTGCCTATCAGTGACAATCAGTGCTGACAATTAGTGCCCATCAGTGCTGACAATTAGTGCCCATCAGTGCTGCCAGTCAGTGCCCATCAGTGCTGCCAATCAGTGCCAACCAATGCTGCCTATCAGTGCCAACGAATGCTGCCAATCAGTGCCAACAAATGCTGCCAATCAGTGCCAACCAATGCTGCCTATCAGTGCCAACCAATGCTGCCAATCAGTGCCAACAAATGCTGCCAATCAGTGCCAACCAATGCTGCCTATCAGTGCCAACCACTACTGCCTATCCATGCCAGTGCTGCTTATCAGTGCCAACCAATTCTGCCCATCAGTGCCAACCATTGCAAACCAGTGATGCTTATCAGTGCCAACCAATGCTGCCTATCAGTGCCAGTGCTACTTATCAGTGCCAACCAATGCTGCCTATCAGTGCCAACCAGTACTGCCTATCTGTGCCAGTGCTGCTTATCAGTGACAACCAAGTCTGCCTATCAGTGCCAACCAGTGCTGCCTATCAGTGCAAACCAGTGCTGCCTATCAGTGCCAACCAGTGCTGCCTATCAGTGCCAACCAATGCTGCCTATCAGTGCCAACCAATGCTGCCTATCAGTGCTGCATATCAGTGCCCATCAGTGCTGCCTATCAGTGCCAATCAGTGCCCATAAGTGCTGCCCATCAGTGCTGCCAATCAGTGCACATCAGTGCTGCATATCAGTGCCCATAAGTGCTGCATATCAGTGCCCATCAGTGCTGCCTATCGGTGCCAATCAGTGCTGACAATTAGTGCCCATCAGTGCTGCCTATCAGTGCCACCTACCAGTGCCCATCAGTGCTGCCAGTCACTGCCCATCAGTGCTGCCTATCAGTGCAACCTATCAGTGCCCATCAGTGCTTCCAATCAGTGCTGCCTATCAGTGCCAATCAGTGTCCATCAGTGCTGCGAATCAGAGCCTATCAGTGCCCATAAGTGCTACCAATAAGAGCCCATCAGTGATGCATATAAGTGCCCATCAGTGGCCATTAGTGCCAATCAGTGCTGCCTATCAGTGCCACCTATCAGTGCACATCAGTGCTACCAATTAGTGCCCATCAATGCTGCCAATCAGTGCAGCCTATTAGTGCCCATCAGTGCTGCCTATCAGTGCCCATCAGTGCTGCCTTAGCAGGGATGGTGGAAACCCCTCTACAGATAATTGCAATACAAATTACCTTCGAGTGCAACAACTTTTTAGTTGGGAGGTTCACACCATTATATCACTTTGGATTTTTTATTTTTTAGAGTGTTACACTTAATTGTATATGTATTAGTTACAGTTATAATGTGAATTATTGCACTTGAAGTTAATTTCCCACCACCCCTGCTAAGTCCATGTCTTTAGGGACCTTGCTTTGTGCACTGGTGCGCAGTCATGTTGGAAGGGGTCATCCCCAAAGTGTTCCCTCAAAGTTGAGAGCATGAAATTGTCCAAAATGTCTTGGTATGCTGACGCCTTAAGAGTTCCCTTTACTGGAACTAAGGGGACAAACCCAACCCCTGAAAAACAACCCCACACCATAATCCCCCCTCCACCAAATGATTTGGACCAGTGCACAAAGCAAGGTCCATAAAGACATGGATGAGCGAGTTTGGGGTGGAGGAACTTGACTGACCTGCAAAGAGTCCTGACCTCAACCCGATAGAACACCTTTGGGATGAATTTGAGTGGAGACTGTGAGCCAGGCCTTCTTGTCCAACATCAGTGCCTGACCTCACAAATGCCCTTCTGGAAGAATGATCAAACATTCCCATAGACACACTCCTAAACCTTGTGGACAGCCTTCCCAGAAGAGTTGAAGCTGTTATAGCTGCAAAGGGCGGAGCCAACTCAATATTGAACCCTATGGACTAAGACGGCATTAAAGTTCATGTGCGTGTAAAGGCATCCCAATACTTTTGACAATATTTATATATGTATGTGTGCTTGAGCTTTCGGGTGTACACCCTAATGCAATAGGCTGCGCACGCCTATGGTCACCAGTAATGTTGCTATTGTAGTGTGGTTGTTATATAGCTAGCATTAAATATAGAAGTTTAAAGATATGACAGCAAAAGACATTTACCAAATATGTTACAGTAATGTCAGTTCAGCAGAGTAGAGCATACAGATGGATAGACATTTACCAAATATGTTACAGTAATGTCATTTTAGCAGAGTAGAGCATACAGATGGATAGACATTTACCAACTATGTTACAGTAATGTCAGTTCAGCAGAGTAGAGCTTATAGATGGATAGACATTTACCAAATATGTTACAGTAATGTCAGTTCAGCAGTGTAGAGTGTACAGATGGATAGACATTTACCTGTAAAAAAGCAGAGAAGACATGATCAGAATTGATAACTGCAGCAGTGAAACTGTGCATCACTCATGACAGAGCCACTCAGGAAAGAGCCATGTTGTCTGCGCCACCCCATAGGCTGCTTTAAATTTAAAGGGAGATATGTGGCTTGCCTCTTACTCATTTGTCCCTTACATTTCATAAGCAGAACCCTACACAGTATGCTGCATAGTAGACAATTATCAGGGAACACTGGTGGGGGCTTCCTCTTTAAACTCCTGTGACACCACTGCACTTGTGAGTATTTGTATTTTTTAAATGATAAAACATGATGATTTTACTATACAAGTAGGAGCGCTTTGTTTCTGTTTCATTTTGCAAAGTTGGTGGAACACACACAAGTGATGTGTGCAGGAATACAAGTGGTGGACATGAACCAGACACAGTTCTGAACACAGGACAAACTTTGCAGGAATTATATTACATAAGGAAAGCTATACACAATGGGGTTGATCCACTAAAACCAGAGAGTGCAAAATCTGGTGCAGCTCTGCAAAGAAACCAGTCAGCTTCCATTTTTTTTTCATCAAAGCTTAATTAAACAAACTGAAGTTTGAAGCTGATTGGCTACCATGCAGAGCTGCACCAAATTTTGCATACTCCAGCTGTAGTAAATCAACCTCAGTGTGTTACATACTATAGGTTGAATATGGTGTCTACTCTACTGTCTAAGAATTGGGGGTCATTTACTGAAACTGGAGAGAGCAAAATCTGATGCATCTCTCCATATACACCAATCATCTTCCAGGTTGTAATGTCAAAGCTTAATTGAACAAGCTGAAGTTAGAGGCTGATTGGCTTCCATGCACAGCAGCACCAGATTCTGAGTGCTCTGGATTTAGTAAATCTCCCTCAGTGTCTGGGCTGGGGAGGAAGTTGGATGAGGCATTTATTTGATTTATAGAGTGAAATACGTAGTGTAATGATATTTGGCATCAGACTGTGCATAATAAACCTGAAGTGTTTGTGTGTTACTAAAAAGTTATTGAAAAAAAAAGGTGAACATGAATCTTCTTCTCTGTGATGACAAATGTTCTTATGTAACATTTTTTAAAATAATAATATTATTTCCTGGGTGTGGTTTAATGCAATGCTGCAGGGAAAATATGCCTCATAAATTATTTTTTTTGTCACTTTGTTACAGCCAACCAGGGAATGAGCTGAAGGATCATTCCTCATAAAGCAGCATTCTAGAAGAGTGTCAATATGTCCAAACAAAGGAATCATATTTTATTATATTATCTTATTAATGTAATTATAATATTATAATGGCTAATTTACTAAATGTAAGGTATTGTGCAGGCCTCCGGACATATCAAGAGCCGTACTTGTGGTCCTCTATGAATGCAATGGACACTGTCTTAAAAGATATGCTCTTATCAATGCGGAGCTCACTCCAGACTGACATGATGTCCTGTATGCAAAAATCCAATATGGAGATTCAGACAGTTAAATCCAGAGTGGATCATATTGAAACTAAGATGGGGGAGTTTGCAGCAACTGTTAATGACCTGGAATATGCCCATGATGGGAGGGAGGATGAAATAGAATGGCTTAAAATGAAAATGGCAGACATGGAAGATAGAGCCAGAAGAAATAATATGAAAAATGAGAGGCATTCCTGAATCTATCCAGCAAGGGGATCTGCTTGCCTACACTATCACTCTATTCAAAGAAATCCCCCCTGAGCTCACAGAGCTGGACATCACTATAGATAGGATCCATCGCCTGCCTAAACCAGCATATCTCCCTCACCAGATACCAAGAGATGTTATATTGCATTTACACTTTTACTGCACTAAAGAGAAACTAATGACAGCAATGCCTGGAAAGGAACACATTCCTCCACAGTACCAAAACCTGCAATTCTATGTAGATCTATCTCAACACACTCTCCAAAAGAGGAAAAGCCTTACCACTATTACTAAAGCCCTCAGGAATCACAGGATTAACTACAGGTGGGGTTATCACACAAAAATCACTATTAATAAAGAACGGAACACCTTTATCATAGACTCACTAGAAAAAAGGCCTAACTCTACTGAAGGAGTGGAAGATCATCCCAGAACCGCATGGCAACTCCAACTTTCCCAGGAATGTTTCATATGTGGAACCGGAATGGAAAAATGTCACAGCAAAAAATGCCAAAAAACACTAATGACCCTGAAGAGCAGAAATCAAATCCCAGGGGAGAGGAGCCTCTCTCCCACACAAACGTACCCCTCAGATTTTAACTGACCAGCAGCGTGCTGCATTCGGGTACAAATTACCCTCATCTGGTTTTGACCGTTAGTTCACAATGTTTATGCCTTTCCGGGTAACTGGAGAACCCTTGTTAACACTGCAATTTTTTTCTTTTTTCTCTCTTTTTTTCTCTTTTTTTTTACCTTTTCACTGCAGTTAGAATTTACTGTTCTACCTCAACCTCCTAGATATTTTCTACAGGTACCATCCTTCAGCCAAAATTCATCCTGGGGACTACCAGAACAAACCGGCAAGCAACCAACATCACACTCAAGTACCACCATGTAAAAGGAAATCCCCTATAGGACAGAAACATCAGCACAAAGACCTCTCTCAGAGGGTCTTCCATCCCACCATGACACTAAACGGACTACATACTGTGAGTACTAATGATGCACGGTCTCTACACTGGTTCCACAACAAAACTAATCTCAAACTTGACCACAGGAGTGAACTCATGGACAGCTTTACAGCAACACAGATTATCAAATTAACATACCATCTTTGTCCACATGGGGGTTACATTTCTTTCTATTAAAACAAAAGGCCTTAACCATCCTGCCAAAAGGAAAACAATGTAGAAAGAAGCCTTGCAGTTTCAATGTGATGTCCTGTGTGCACAGGAGACACACTTTAGCAGCTTAGCACCTACGATGGCATCTTGGGAGACCCTGTGAAAGTGTGTCCTAGTCTGTGCAGTTCTGTACCCTATGCTAAAACTCCACTAGTGTATGCTAGCGTTCAAAACATTCACCAATAGGGATGAGCTTCGAGTTCGAGTCGAACATTGGCTGTTCGCAAGTTCGCCGAACAGCGAACAATTTGGGGTGTTTGCGGCAAATTCGAATGCCGCGGAACGCCCTTTAAAAGTCTATGGGAGAAATCAAAAGTGCTAATTTTAAAGGCTTATATGCAAGTTATTGTCATAAAAAGTGTTTGGGGACCTGGGTCCTGCCCCAGGGGACATGGATCAATGCAAAAAAAAGTTTTAAAAACGGCCGTTTTTTCAGGAGCAGTGATTTTAATAATGCTTAAAGTCAAACAAAAAAAGTGTAATATCCCTTTAAATTTCGTAGCTGGGGGGTGTCTATAATATGCCTGTAAAGGGGCGCATGTTTCCTGTGTTTAGAACAGTCTGACAGCAAAATGACATTTTGAAGAAAAAAACACATTTAAAACTACCCGCGGCTATTGCATTGCCGACAATACACATAGAAGTTCATTGATAAAAACGGCATGGGAATTCCCCACAGGGCAACCCTGAACCAAAATTAAAAAAAACAAATGATGTGGGGGTCCCCCTAAATTCCATACCAGGCGCTTCAGGTCTGGTATGGATATTAAGGGGAACCTCGGCCAAAATTAAAAAAAAAAATGACGTGGGGTTCCCCCTAAATTCCATACCAGACCCTTCAGGTCTGGTATGGATTTTAAGGGGAACCCCACGCCAAAAAAAAAAAAAACGGCGTGGGGTCCCCCCAAAAATCCATACCAGACCCTTATCCGAGCACGCAACCTGGCAGGCCGCAGGAAAAGAGGGGGGGACGATAGTGCGCCCCCCCTCCTGAACCGTACCAGGCCACATGCCCTCAACATTGGGAGGGTGCTTTGGGGTAGCCCCCCAAAACACCTTGTCCCCATGTTGATGAGGACAAGGGCCTCATCTCCACAACCCTGGCCGGTGGTTGTGGGGGTCTGCGGGCGGGGGGCTTATCAGAATCTGGAAGCCCCCTTTAACAAGGGGACCCCCAGATCCCGGCCCCCCCCTGTGTGAAATGGTAAGGGGGTACTTACCCCTACCATTTCACTAAAAAACTGTCAAAAATGATAAAAATGACAAGAGACAGTTTTTGACAATTCCTTTATTTAAATGCTTCTTCTATCTTCCTTCATCTTCTTCTGGTTCTTCTGGATCTTCTGGTTCTTCCCCCGGCGTTCTCGTCCAGCATCTCCTCTGCGGCGTCTTCTATCTTCTTCTCCTCGGGCCGCTCCGCACCCATGGCATGGGGGGGGCTCCCGCTCTTCTCTTCATCTTCTTCTTCATCTCTTCTTCCTTCTTCTCTTCTTCTCTTCTTCATTTTCTTCTCCGGGCCGCTCCGCATCCATGCTGTGGCATGGAGGGAGGCTCCCGCTGTGTGACGGCGTCTCTTCGTCTGACGGTTCTTAAATAACAGGGGGCGGGGCCACCCGGTGACCCCGCCCCCCTCTGACGCACAGTGACTTGACGGGACTTCCCTGTGACGTCACGGGGAATGCCACAGGGAAGTCCCGTCATGTCCCGTGCGTCAGAGGGGGGCGGGGTCAACGGGTGGCCCCGCCCCCTGTTATTTAAGAACCATCAGACGAAGAGACGCCGTCACACAGCGGGATGCGGAGCGGCCCGGGGAAGAAAATGAAGAAGAGAAGAAGGAAGAAGAGATGAAGAAGAAGATGAAGAGAAGAGCGGGAGCCTCCCCCCCATGCCATGGGTGCAGAGCGGCCCGAGGAGAAGAAGATAGAAGACGCCGCAGAGGAGATGCTGGACGAGAACGCCGGAGGAAGAACCAGAAGAGCCAGAAGAACCAGAAGAAGATGAAGGAAGATAGAAGAAGCATTTAAATAAAGGAATTGTCAAAAACTGTCTCTTGTCATTTTTAACATTTTTGACAGTTTTTTAGTGAAATGGTAGGGGTAAGTACCCCCTTACCATTTCACACAGGGGGGGGTCGGGATCTGGGGGTCCCCTTGTTAAAGGGGGCTTCCAGATTCCGATAAGCCCCCCTTCCAGATTCCGATAAGCCCCCCGCCCGCAGACCCCCACAACCACCGGCCAGGGTTGTGGGGATGAGGCCCTTGTCCTCATCAACATGGGGACAAGGTGTTTTGGGGGGCTACCCCAAAGCACCCTCCCAATGTTGAGGGCATGTGGCCTGGTACGGTTCAGGAGGGGGGGGCGCACTATCGTCCTCCTCTCTTTTCCTGCGGCCTGCCAGGTTGCGTGCTCGGATAAGGGTCTGGAATGGATTTTTGGGGGGACCCCACGCCGTTTTTTTTTTTTTGGCGCGGGGTTCCCCTTAAAATCCATACCAGACCTGAAGGGTCTGGTATGGAATTTAGGGGGAACCCCACGTCATTTTTTTTTTACATTTTGGCCGAGGTTCCCCTTAATATCCATACCAGACCTGAAGGGCCTGGTATGGAATTTAGGGGGACCCCCACATCATTTGTTTTTTTTAATTTTGGTTCGGCGTTGCCCTGTGGGGAATTCCCATGCCGTTTTTATCAATGAACTTCTATGTGTATTGTCGGCAATGCAATAGCCGCGGGTAGTTTTAAATGTGTTTTTTCCTTCAAAATGTAATTTTGCTGTCAGACTGTTCTAAACACAGGAAACATGCGCCCCTTTACAGGCATGCTATAGACACCCCCAGCTACGAAATTTAAAGGGATATTACACTTTTTTTGTTTGACTTTAAGCATTATTAAAATCACTGCTCCTGAAAAAACGGCCGTTTTTAAAACTTTTTTTTGCATTGATCCATGTCCCCTGGGGCAGGACCCAGGTCCCCAAACACTTTTTATGACAATAACTTGCATATAAGCCTTTAAAATTAGCACTTTTGATTATTCATGTTCGTGTCCCATAGACTTTAACGGTGTTCGCGTGTTCGAACAAACTTTTTTCCTGTTCGCATGTTCTGGTGCGAACCGAACAGGGGGGTGTTCGGCTCATCCCTATTCACCAATGCAAGGACCAGGATTGTCAGGACAGGAGGGTGTAATGCCTATATCCGCGCTTGCTACAGACACAACATCTTCTTTGCGTTGCTTGTTGGGTAGGGGTACTAAGTAGGACATAGGGAAAATGCCTCCCATGCAGCCGGCTTACTGCATTTGGATTGGGAAGGTGAGGTGAAGCACCGTCTGGAAACAGAAGGGCTCTGACAATCTCTTCCTGGAATTTAAGGAAGGATTCAGACCGTCCTGAAGCTCTGTATAGCACATGAGTGTTCAGCAAAGCCAATTGAAATAAGTATACAGACATTTTTTTGTACCAGAGTCTGGCCTTACGGGCAACTAGGTATGGCATCAACAACTGGTCGTTGAGGTCCACCCCTCCAATATTTTGGTTATATTCGTGGACATAGAGGGGTTTCTCCACAACACCAGTCGCCGTAGGAATTTGGACCGTCGTGTCTGCATGAAGGGAGGACAGAAGGAAAACATTCTTATTATCCCTCTCCCCCAGCCTAAGATGGGAATCTACAAGCCTCTGGGATTAGTTCACACAGTGCCACATGCGCCAATCTGATGATCATACAAGTGACTAAAAAGTGGCATGCTCATGTAATAATTGTCCTCTTACAAATGGTACCCCTTTCCGAATAAGGGTGACACCAAGTCCCACACAATCTTGCTAGCGCTCCCTATGTAATCTGGGTAGTTCGGCGGCTCTGCGTGACTATCTCTTCCCTCGTAAACCATAAAACTATATGTATAGCCTGTGGCCCTGTCACAGAGCTATTACATCTTTACCCCGTATCTGGCACGCTTGCTGGGAAGATACTGTCTGAATGACAAGTGGCCAGAAAACTTAATCAGGGAGTCATCAATGCAAACAACTTGATGGGGAGTAAACAAGGCTGCAAAACCTTGGTTGAAGTGGTTTATGAGAGGCCGAATTTTGTAGAGCCGATCGTATCCAGGGTCTCCACGAGGATGACAGAGTTCATTGTTGTTGAAATGCATGAACTGCAAGATCTGCTTGTATTGTGCCCTGGCCATGGAGGCAGAGAACAGCGGCATTCGGTAAATTGGGTCAGTGGACCAATATGACTGCAACGTACTCATTTTAACTATGCCCATGTCGAGGGATAGGCCCAGAAAGGTCTTAAATTTGGAAACTGTAGATGGTTTCCAATCTCTGGCAAGGGAGGACTGGGGATTAGTGATGATGAATTGACCAGCATACAAATTACTTTGGTCCACTATAGATCTATAGAGATCTTCCGTGAAAAACAGTGAATAAAAATCAAGTGACGTAAAATAAACTGTTTCCACCTGAATTCCGGGTTGGCCAGTGAATGGGGGAAGTATGGGTGCTGCAGAAGTTGTGGGCTCCCAATTAGGGTTGGCAAATTCTGTAGGAAGGACACTATGGGCACGACGGGCCTGTCTTTGTCTTCTTGGTGGCAGCAGGACACTACTTGTGCTTGCCACCTCGCCATCTTGAACTGCACTTATGGGACTTGCCACGTCACCACGTGATACTGCAGTGCTGGATGTATGACCAGGCAATGTGTTTAGTGTTTTGTAAGTGACAGTGATCGATTGATACTGCACTTGGGTGGGCTGGGCTGGGCGGAGGGGCAAAACGCAGGTGCTAGCAGATATATGGGCTGATCCCGCTAACACTGTGTTTTTGAGAACCCTAAACTGCTGGGGAACGCTAGTATAGATCTGATCAGATCAGATATTGATCCATTCAGACACTATACCACTAAGGGAGGTGTATGCTGCGTGCGTGGGTGTTAGCGGTACTGGCACTAATCTGATGCTGCCTGGGGCGACGCAGACCATAACTGACCCTAAAACCTAACTGATGTCACCCGCGGGGCAATCAGGGGGTTAAACCTTTATTGGGTAATAAACGGCGGGTATAAAAAATAAACTAACTAACCAGCGTCACCCTTAACACTTATACAGTGATCATTGGTGAAAGGGTTAACTAGGGGGCAATCAGGGGGTTAAAACCTTTATTAGGTAGTATATGGGGGTACCTGACACTATAAAAAGCTGATGGTGAACCTAAACAACTAACAGGCTAACTAGCGTCACCCATGACACCAATATGACGATCAGAAAAATAATCGATTAATGACACTGGTGACAGGGGGTGAAAGGGTTAACTTGGGGCGATCAAGGGGTTAAACCTTTATTGGGGGGGTTAGGGAGGTACCCTAGACCTAAAGGGGCCTACCACTAATTGCCCTAATGCTTATAACAGTCACAAAATTACACCAATGCTACCAAGGACAAGTGCTACCATTCTAAAGACATAGCGGATGCCTTCAGCCACTATTATGGATCATTGTACAACCTAAAACCTTATTCACATACATACCAATCCACTCCTGAATTAATAACTTGCTAAAAAAGTCAAGAAGTGCTTCAAGCCACTACTTGTATCAAGTTGTAGTGAGGTTGGAGGGAGGAGCCGGATGTGGGCGGGTTTCAGGTGCCGATGCTGAGCCTGGGAAGCCTGGCGTCCCCTCAACCGTGATGCAGGCTTTGGATCGCTCACGGTCCTGCCTCTAGCCTGCCGCCATACCCCCCCGACGCGCTGTTCTCGGCCCCTTCTTTAGTCCATTTACCCTTGCAGCTCTGGGTATCGGCTCCGGAGTGTGGAGGAGGTGGGAGCGGCGTGCCTGATTCTGCATGCTGAACCTCCCCTGATGCAAGCCGGAGCTCGATGGCCTTTCGTGGAAGCTGAGAGGCTGAAGAGAAAGAGGGAAAAGCAAAGGTCTGCTTAAAGGACCCCCCCCCAAGTAGTGAGAAACAGAAAGCTCGACATGCGATCCGACGGCTGTATGGTGCAGGTGAGAGCCCCAGGAGCTAAAAAGGAGACACACAGCTGGTCCTAACCCATTAGGACATCTGCTTTGTCCTAACCCATTCAGAAGGGTAAGTGAATTCTATGAACTTTTAAAAGAACTGCATGTGAATTTTTTCTGTGCTGGCCACCGCCTTCCGGCCATATTATTTCACCGCATATGGAGTAACATTCAAAGGAGGAGATTTTTGTCTGGCAAAGCCTGGTAATGCTGTAATGTCTGTGGATTGATAACAATGCAGGCAGTGTAATAATTGAGGATCTGAGTAGCTGTGTAGCTGTGTGACATGCTTGGCTAGGGGTCCTTTTGGGAACGGTAGTCACTTCTGAAGCAGCAGTGACAGTCAGAAACAGGCTACACTGCACTCTTTGCAGGAACTGTAAAAAGATTTGTAAAGACCCTGTTGCATGGAACGGGCAGCCTCCCCACTCCCGCTGGAAACGAGGTTCTTTGATTATCACCGGCTTTCATTTTACAGGGTGAAAATTATATACTAAAATAAAGAAGTTCAGTTAAAACGTAGCTGCAGAAAGAAAACTGGAGGGACACAAACTGGCGGGATCAGAGGGTAAAGGGACCCACGTGAATAAATTTATTCCCCCGTTTTTTGTTTTCTATTCTTTTTAGTTCCCCCCCTGCTTGCCCTGTCCAGCTTCGAAGCTGAGGGCCTCCCAGGTGCAGACTCTAGGTGGGCTGCTGACGTTTGGTCGACAGACTAAACCCACAGTCTAAACCCACACTAGAGTAGGGGCGCCTCTGTGTGGTAGAGGGGCGTGCCCCGGGGATCAGGCGTGGACCGGTGGGGTCACAAGGAAAAAAAAAAAAAAGAAGAGGGGAAGACAGGAAGAGGCCAGAGAAGAGGGCAAAATGAGAGGAAAATCAACAAAAGGGGCAAACGCAAACAAGTGCAAGCCCAGGAACGATCAGAAAAATATATGGTAAACGATGGCAGTAAAGAAAGTAGCAATGGCAGTAAAGATAGCCCGGGTAAAACAACAGGGACCAAAAATAAAACCCCAGAAGGTTCATCTAAAATTGGGACAAGAAGACAGCTGGCTGATACCAAAATTCAACCTTCTGGTAGCGAGGTAGTGGAAGAAACGTCAGTAGGACCCCAACAGAAAAAACACCTCCCTACAAAGGGAGAAATGGCAGAAATGTTCGCTAAACTGGAAGTGCCGATTAAAGAGGAGATCAATACCGTACATGAGAACATGAGCCACATTCTAAAAAGAGTGGAGGAGGTAGAAAATATTACGGACAAGCAAGGGGCGGAAATAATAGATCTGAAGCACCAGATGGAAGCACTACAGATAGAACAAAGAAATATTAGGTACAAATTGGAGGACCAAGAGAACCGCATTAGAGGCCTCCCTGATATGCAAGGCGAAAAAGAAAATTTGCAAGAAAAAATGGAAGCAATTTCATTTCGGGCGACTCCCTTCCACACTTCCGGGATGTGAGAGAGAGTGAGTGAGTGAGAGGACGTGTGCGGGCTGAGCTCCGCTCCAACCATTCATCCTGAAAATTTCTCTGGCACTGGCCGGGCGGACTCTCTGACTTCCAGCGACTCTCAGTGCCGATTCTCACCAGATCCGTTCGTATACAGGCACCCTGGGAAAGAAAAAGGCTTTCGGTGCACCGCGAGGTCCCACTATATCTCCGGGTAGGCTCCGGTCCTCCACAGTGCCTGCGGTCTCCACCACCACCTCTGCCGCCTCTGCTGCTGCTGCTCTTGGCTCTGTTAAGCCTGCTAAGCCTGCTGCTGTTGTTGCGCCTGCTGCCGCCGCCGCGATATTACCTCCGAGGCTTCCCATACCAAACATGTCAGTTAGCACGCAGACGCTCCCTGATCCGTCTCCACCTGTAGCCTCTCACGCGGCCTCCCATGCTGAGCTGCTGGCAGCAATTAAAGCTGGAAATGAAAAGGTGATGGGTAAAATAGACCATTTGGCTTCAGATATCAGCTTAATTCGGCATGATATGGACAAATTTAGATCCCGCTTCGTAGAGGCTGAGAGTCGGATCTCACAACTGGAGGACGTTACCAGTGCAGACTCCAGGAACCTTCGCGCTTTGCAGCTGCAGGTAAAAGCCCTACAAGATAAGTCGATAGACACAGAAAATCGCATGAGGAGAAACAATCTAAGGATCATAGGCCTACCGGAAAAAACAGAAGGTAATAAACCAGCTGAGTTTGTGGAATCCTTTCTTATATCATGTGTTTTTTTTTTTTTTTTGTAACATCCTTACTACTATAGTCCATTATAGTGCACCCCTACAGTGTCTAAAATTTTCTTGCTATTCTGTGGTCTCCTAATGAATGCTTAGATAAATGTACTTTATTTGGAGTTGGATTGCTCAGCCCTTTAGACTTGGACTTGGACTTGGACTATATCTCTTACACTAAGAGCCAAGAGTTAGATAATTAGAACCCAACCCCACCTCAATTACTTTCTGTTGCTCCCTTTTTTGTCCCCTTTTTTCTCTTCTTCCTTTTTTTTTTTTTTTTCCCTCCCCCTCCTGCCCTTTTCTCCCCATCCCGTCCCCTTTTTTTTTTTTTTTTTTGGATAGGTATTGGATAGGTTTTTCCTTTTTTCCTTTTTTATATATTTGTTCGGCTATAGGGTGCCTGAACAAATAGTAGTAGTAGTAGTACGATATCCCCTTTTAGGGGTATATCTGCAATATAGTTGCAATACAGTTGCAGCTTGCGTGTGTGTTCTTTTTTTTTTTTTTGGGAGGAAACTAATCCCAACTCTCCTCCTCCTTTTTTTGTTTTTTGAGAGGAGATGGGACTTAGTCGGATAAGCACTTCGTGCTTGGGTATATATTTTTTTTTGTTGTTTTATGTTGGTCTTTGTCATGGTTTGTATAAGCTTGTTTCAAAAATTGCCTTAAAAATTAACATTGCTGGTACATGGTATATTGTAAAAATCTTGCTGCTTGTGAGTTACCCCAAATGGTGTTCCCCTAGTCATTTTACTTGGCCATGGCTTCTTAAACCTATATGGCCACTTCCTTAGCTGAAACCTTTTCGGTCCTTTCATGGAATGTGAGAGGTCTTAATTCTAAATTTAAACGGGCACTGTTGATAAGATATCTAAAAACCCACTCTCCACATTTTATTCTCCTACAGGAAACCCACCTCACAGGCAGCAAGGTTTTAACTCTAAAAAAACCCTGGATTCAGAGGGCCATCCATGCGACTTACTCCTCTTATGCTAGAGGGGTCTCAATCCTAATACACAAGAAATTCCCCTGTGTTATTGAGGACGTGTGCACGGACCCCCAGGGCAAGTTTGCAATGGTGGTGTTTTCACACTGGTCTCAGCGATATATAATCATAAATGTTTATATTCCTCCACCTTTTACACATGATTTATTATATAAGGTTTTGGAAAAAGCAGCTCCTTTTTATCCAGCGAAATTGCTGGTGATGGGGGATTTCAACTCTACTATCTCCCCAGATTTGGACAGACCAGTCCCATCAAAAAACTATAGCTCTGAACTATCTATATGGGCACAGGCAATGGGGCTACAGGAGATATGGAGATGGAAACACCCGGCTATTAGGGCATACTCATGCTTTTCGGCCTCACATAGGACTGCCTCACGGATTGACCTAGCCTTCTCTAATTCAATCCTGTTGACGGATGTAATAGGGGCTAAATACCTACCCAGTGTGTTGTCCGATCATAGCCCACTGGTAATCGAGCTTCGCTCGTCTGCACGCCGAGATGCGGCCCTGTGGAGGCTGGGGGCACAGTGGATTTCCCACCCTGAGGTGGCTGACACTATCCCACCCAGACTAGTTGAGTTTTGGGAACTTAATGAAGGCTCCTCGACCCCACAGACGGTCTGGGACACCTTTAAGGCCTATACAAGAGGGCAATATATCTCTATTATCGCTAGTGTCAAGAAACAGCAGGGCCGGGAAACTTACAGGTTACAACAGATGGTAGAGGATCAAACAGTAATCTATAGTACAGATCCTACAGCAGCTCATTTTGACGCATTAAATGCCGCCCGCAGTTCACTAAATTTACATTTAACGGAAGTTACAAGATTGGATATGCATAAAGGTAGACAGCGACTATTTGAACAGGGGGACAAGAATAGTCATTTCCTGGCCATGTTGGCACAGCATGAATATCCATCCACAGTGGTTTCGGGCCTGCGGTCTTCAACTGGGGATAAGGTGACCTCTCAGGTAGAAATCTTACAAATGTTTAAAGCCTTTTACCAAACTCTTTATACCTCTGCTCTTCCCCCCGACTTCCAGCCAGAGATGTTGCAAAACCTTTTAGATCCACTAGCACTTGGCTGGCTGTCGAATGAGGAACGAGAATCGTTGGTACGCCCTATTTCGGCCTTAGAGGTTTTAAAAATTATACGGTCCTTCCCTTTGGGTAAGGCGCCAGGGCCGGATGGCCTTCCTATAGAATTTTATAGGGCACATGCAGCATTTTTGGCACCCATCCTGGCCCAATTATACACCCTCTGCCTATCCAAGGGTGATCTGCCCCTTTCAATGCACCAGGCCTATCTTACTTTGATCCATAAAGACCTTAAGGACCCAGAGCTATGTGCCTCATATAGGCCAATAGCCCTATTGAATAATGACCTGAAAATCTTAACCAAACTGCTGGCTACCCGTCTATATCCATTATTACCTTCGGTTATTGACTCTGATCAAACAGGATTTATGCCTAAAAGGTCAACCGACGTTAATCTTAGGAGACTCTTTACCAATATTCATGCCCAACACAACAACTCTGGTACCAGAGCTATTGCCCTACTAGATATAGAAAAGGCATTCGACACTGTAGAGTGGCCCTTTTTGTGGGAGACTCTACGTCGAATGGGTTTTCCACTACGGTTTATATCATGGTTGCAGGTGATCTATAGGTGTCCCATCTCATCGATTCGTTTGGGCTCCAGACTCTCAACCCCATTTCAACTGTTTCGGGGAACTAGACAGGGCTGCCCTCTTTCTCCGGCTCTATTTGCTCTAGCTATAGAGCCAGTTGCAGATGCTCTCCGTACATCGCCTCATATTAAGGGGCTTAGGATAGGCATGCTGGAGGAGAGGGTAGCCCTGTATGCTGACGACATGGTTTTTTTTTGGGGGGACGCGGGTCCATCACTTCAGGGTGCTCTGTCACTCCTCAACACTTTCTCCATGGTAACGGGCCTCCGGGTAAACTAGCCAAAATCTACTCTATTTCCAATAGATCAAGCAGCCAAATTGACATCCTCTCCAGATAGCCCATTAAAGTGGGTTGACTCCTTTAAATATCTTGGGGTTTATGTCTCTGCACAAGCCTCAGATTTTCTTAAATTAAACTTGGATCCGGTAGTGGGGGATATGAAAGCTAAACTCAAGGCATGGAATAATCTCCCCCTATCGGTATGGGGAAGGGTCAACTTGCTTAAAATGAAGGTCATCCCCAAATTCATATATTTATTCCGCCATTCCCCGCAGTGGATTCCTAAATCCTTCTTTATTAAACTAAACCAACGCTTTTCAGAGTTTCTCTGGGGCTCCTTACCACCGAGATATAAGTTAACTAGATTAATGAGGCCACTATCGCAGGGTGGCATGGCCTTTCCGGATTGCTATAAGTACTTTTTGGTGACACAGCTGGTGACAGTGGTCTGGTGGCTAAATCCTGATAAAACCAATGTGGCCTCCGCTTTGGAGGCCACCGTGGCAGGCTCCTGGGAATCTCTTCAATACCTAATTTACAGAGGCCCATGTGCCCCACACTTATTAACTCCGTCTATGCTTACTACTTTACGGGCCTGGAAAATGGGCTTGGCTATTGAAAAACACAGCCAGATGGGAATTTCCCCTAATACACCCCTATGGCTAAACCCCAATTTACCACATTTTTACAAATCTATTGACCCCCAGATATGGACTAGATATGGTATAAAATTATTCTCACAAGTGGTGTCTTGCACCTCACTGCTTTCTTTTTGTCAGCTTTCCTCCCAGTATAATCTTCCGCAGCACTATCAGTTCCGTTATCTTCAACTTTTGCATGCTTTCGAAGCCCAATTCCCACGTTCGTCCTGTATATTAATACAGTCTAAACTGGAGACTACTCTTAGATCCGGTTGTACAAAAAAACCTACATCTCACATATATCAGCATTTAATCTATGAGTCCTTGCCTCCGTTGGACGGCCTTTTGTCCCGTTGGCAGCGTGACATTCCAGCTTTGAGTGGTGAAGATTGGGATGGTGTTTGGGACTTCCCTTTTAGTTCGCTAGTCTCTATACGTGACAAGTTAGTCCAATTTAAAATAGTCCACCGGGCGTATTTCACTCCCCACAGACTTCATTTGATAAATCCTGCCCACTCCCCTAAGTGTTGGAGATGTAGCTACACCCCCGGAGATTTTTCCCATATCTTTTGGCATTGTCCAAAGATACAACAATTCTGGGGGGGGGTACTAGGCCTAATCAATAAAATTGCATCCACTAATCTACCACTGTCTATGGAGATTTGTATGTTGGGCCTTATAAAAAAAATTAGTTCCTGCTGTAGCTAAACGCACGATGATTGGTTTGCTTCTATTTTACGCTAGGAAAACCATAACATTTCAATGGAAGAAGCCCTATCCCCCCACAAATGTCCAGTGGAAACGTTTGGTTAACGATAATCTTCCACTATATAAAGATACCTATCTTAATAGAGGCTGCCAATTGAAATTTAATAAGGTTTGGAGTGGGTGGCTGGAGGAAATGAACATTGCTTACTAATGTTGGACTAGCTTCAGTTACGATACCAAGAATCGACGATTAAATGTAATTCCTAGTTAATAGGTATAGGCCTTTATGGGCAGTGGGGGGGCGGCCCAAAAATTCCAAAAATCCCCTTTTCACTTACATGCTAAAACTGTATTGCATGGATGTATTTCTCTCTTTTTCTTTCCCTTTCATTTTTTTTCTTTTACCTGATGTTCTTGCGATATTACCTGTACAAGCTAGACAACCAATTTGTATATGTCTTTGTGTCTTATAAGGAAAATTTGAATAAAAATAAATTAAAAAAAAAAAGATTGCAAATCCAAATGATGCAAGCTATAAACTAAAATTGGATAGAGTGCATAGGATCAGAAAGCCAGCGGAAATCAGGGGAGATGTCCCGCGCAAAGTTATCGTTAGATTTCATAGTTATCAGGACATGGAGCAGATCAACGTTAACCTAAGAAGAAATCAGCAAGCGAAGTATGGAGAAACTAACTTACATATCTTCCAGGATCTGGCTGCAGACACCCTTATTAGGAGAAGAACGTTAAAACCATTACTAGAGGTACTAAAATCGCATGAGGTACAATACTCCTGGGGCTTCCATGCCTGTTTAATTGACCGCAAAGATGGCCGAATGGCAGTGCTGAGATTTCCGGAAGAAACACAAAAATTCTGTCAGCATTTAGATACCCCCCTAACGGAGATCCCGGGATGGTGGAAAAGAACAGCCAACCAGGAGCCAAGAGAGGAGCTAACTACATGGAAGCCTATAATCAAAGCAAAAAGATCTTAGGGGTCAAGATTAATGATGACTTAAAAGGACTCAATACTGGCTACTTGATATTTCCGCAGTTGTTGAAGGACTGGGGCGGGGGGGTGTCGGGGGGGGACAGGGGGGAGGCGGGGGGGACAGAAGGGATGGTTCATTCTCCTATCTAGCGAGGAGGTATCGGCACTTGATACCTCGGGGGGACAACCGGGGGGCTAGGAGGAGTTGGAGGGCCACGGTTTTGTTTTGGGCACATGAGAGGCCCTTTCTTCCCCCCAATGTTTGGAGGGAGAGGTGGGGGGGAGGGTAGGGGGGATTTGGGGAGATGGTTGGGGGTGGGAGTGGCAGGGGGGTCGGGGGGGTGAAGGGAGGGAGGGTCGAGGGCGAGAGGGATGGTAGGTTAAAGAAATGGAGTTGTGGGCCTATCCCAATCAAAAAAAAAAAAGTGAGAGAGGATGTCTAGTTTAAAAATTATTTCTTATAATGTCAGGGGCTTGAACTCCCCCACAAAACGAGCTAATATCTTAGGCGAGCTGAAATTTCTGAATGCCGAGGTGGCAATGCTGCAAGAGACACACTTAAGCACTAGCAAGTGCCAAAAAATCTTCTCTAGAGACTTTCCGGTATGGTTCTATGGTGATTCACCAATGAGGGGGGCAAGGGGAGTGGCCATAGGGTTTGCCAGAGAGGTTAGGTTTGAGCTAGAGGAGAGATTGCCTGACCCCGAGGGCCGATTTCTCTTCTTAAGAGGAAAAATCAATGGCGCAGAGTGCTCTCTGGCAAACATTTATGGGCTAAACAAGAATACACATAGATTTGTAATAAGCACCCTGGTGAAATTCGAAGAATTTAAGAGGGGGGGGCATCATCGCGGGGGACTTTAATCTATGCTTAGACCCCGTAAGGGATTGTACGTCGCATGTCCGGGGGACAGGTGGAGTTTGGGTAGGCAAACTTAAAAAGAAGCTGCACCAACTCCAGCTGGTAGACATATGGAGGATGCAACATGGAAACACAAGAGATTATACATTCTACTCTCCCGTGCATGCAACGTACTCGAGATTAGATCTCTTTTTGGTAGAACACCGGCTACTAGAGGCGGTTACAGGGGTGGTTATTGGTAACATGACATTCTCTGATCATGCACTGGTATGCCTACAAATAAAAATAGGGGAACCCCGTACACAGGGTACAGGTTGGAGACTGAATGAAGACCTGCTCAAAGATAAAGAGATTTTGAAGAGAATTAAAGAAGAATTGGATCTGTACTTTAAAATAAACGTCCCCGGGGAGACCACCGAGGCTACAGTTTGGGAGGCTCATAAAGCATACATTAGGGGAATACTAATGATGGTAGGGTCAGAAAGGAAAAAGAGATTGATAAAAGAAAAGAAAGCACTCTCTAAAGAAATCCAAGAACTAGAACAGCAACACAAAACATCAGGAAAGAGGGAGGTGTGGATAAGTTTACAAAGGAGAAGAGAAGAGATGAGGACCTTAACGGAGCAGGAAACGCGTGAAATTTACAACTTGGTCAAAAAAGATAGATACATTTACGGAAATAAACCGGGCAAATTACTAGCCAGGGCCTTGAAAAAAAAGAAAAAGACTAACTATATTGAAAAAATAAGGTCCAAGTCAGGGGAAATTAAATATAAAACGTGCGTTGTTGTGAGAGCGTTCCAAGAATTTTATGGAGAGTTATATGCGATAAATTTAAATAACCCACACAAGGCTAACAGAAGTAAAAGAGAGGAGAATAAAAACTTCTTAAAAAACGCATGTTTACCCAAGATAGCGGAAAGCGATAAAGCCATCCTAGACTCTCCTATAACAGAACAGGAACTCAAGAAAGCCCTCCAGGACACCCCAATTGGGAAAAGCCCAGGACCAGATGGTCTGACTGTCCTTTATTACAAAAAATTCCAGGAATTATTGATCCCGATCATGTGTTCGTACATGAACGGGATAGGGGAGAACTGGGAGATGAGGAAAGAAGCATTAGAAGCCAGCATTGCCATCATCTGGAAGGAAGGGAAGGACAGTACGTTATGTTCCAGCTATAGGCCCATCTCCCTTTTAAACGCCGACACAAAATTATTTGCGAAGATTTTAGCAGATAGGTTGAAACAGATTATCAATGAGATTATCCACCCAGATCAGGTGGGCTTTGTGCCGGGGAGAGAGGGGAGAGACAATGGTATAAAGACATTAATGGTGGTCCAGAAAATAAAGGATAGCAGAGCCCCAGGTCTACTCCTGTCGATTGATGCTGAAAAAGCTTTCGACAGGGTAGACTGGGGCTTCATGTGGGATACCCTTGAGGAGATCGGCCTAGGTAACAAAATGCTTAGTTGGATAAAGGCCCTATGTACACATCGCACAGCAAGAGTAAAGATTAACGGTACTCTATCAGAACCGTTTACAATGTATAATGGTACCAGACAGGGATGCCCACTCTCCCCATTGCTGTTCGTTTTGACGCTGGAACCCCTACTTGCGAGGATAAGGCGCAATCCCGACATTAGTGGGGTAAAAATAGGGGAAGAAGAGTACAAAATAGCTGCCTTTGCGGATGACATTTTACTCTATGTCACCCGGCCGAGGATTACCCTCCCGAACCTGTTAGAGACTATTAAGGCCTATGGTGGATTATCTAATTTTCGGGTTAACTCAACCAAGTCAGAAATTATGGAAATAGTTGAAGATAAAGAAGGGGAAAAGGCCTACCAAAAGAGTAGTGGATGAAGAGTGGGGGATGAACGAGCTTAATTATCTAGGAGTTAAAATTACTACAGCGATAGAATCATTGTTTCAAGCCAATTTTTTAACACTCCTCAACGAGATTAGCACCGATCTGAACCGATTTCCGCATAACCATCTCTCATGGGGAGGTAGAATAAACCTATTTAAGATGTCGATCCTGCCAAAAATCACTTATAAAATACAAATGCTCCCAATATCAATCCCGCAGAGTTATTTCAATAAATTGCACACTGAGTTTCTAAAGTTTATATGGAGAGGAAAAAAACCCTGAATAAAGTTTGCACAATTAGTTAATGATAAGAGCAATGGGGGGTGGGGGGCACCAGATATTAAAAAATATTACACTGCAATAGCCTTATCACGTATCCTAGATTGGGTAAAAAACAATAAAGAAAAACAATGGGTGAAAATAGAGAAAAAAATGAGTGAAGTCGAGTTGGGTAAGATAGTATGGATCCCACCACAGTATAGAAAATTGAGTACGAAAGCACCGGATATCACTAAACACGCATTAAATATGTGGGACAAACTGCACGAAAAGGAGCATTGGGGATATAATTCACCGCTTACCCTGCTTAAGGACACAGATTACTTTAAACCTGGGAGGGAAGATATGTTCGGAAGGTGGATATTGAAGGATGACGTTCAACTAAAAGATATTATGAGACAGGGTGAGATGTGCACATACCAGGAGCTGAAAGCTAAAGAAGATTGGTTCATTATAGGTACGTGGAGGTACAGGCAGTTGAAGCATTTTGTTGAAACACTCCCGCAGCCAATAAGGTGGATGAAAGAACTACGTTCCCTGGAAAAAGTATTCCTGGAGAAAAAAAGGAGGGGAGGCGTCTCTAGGATATATAGGACACTGATTAAAGCAGGAGAGGGAGGGTGTCCGCCATACCTTAAGAAGTGGGAGGCAGAATTGGGTATCAAGATCACCGAAAGGGAGGTTGGGTTAATTTTTAAAAGGGCAACGGCTACCTCGGCTAGCTTTAAGTTATCCAAGATGAACTTCAGAATCCTTGCAAGAACGTACATCACTCCGGATAAAGCACACAAAATGCAGAAAGAAACATCGCAACTATGTTGGAGGGGCTGCAGCGAGATTGGGACAATGGCGCACATATGGTGGCACTGCCCGGTGATTAAAAAATTGTGGGGGGAGATAAGGAGAATAATTTCCGAGGTCACTAGCATAGCTGTCCCAGACGACCCCTGGGTGTGCTTGCATCACGGGAGTAAAATGCCCACAAAGAGGTACTTAAAATCATTGTTACCACACCTCCTCAACGCAGCTAAAAGCCTCATCCCCAGATATTGGATGGATAGAAGGAGACCTACACTGCGGGAGTGGTTCAATAAGATAAACGAAATTCACTGCCTGGAATATCTGAGATACAGTGAAGGGTTAGATATGGAAACCTATGAGGAGACGTGGAGAGATTGGGTAAAATATAAGTCCTCACTTCAGGCGGCCGAGGCGTGAGGAACTTAGCCCGATGCCCCATTTGAATTTGGGTCTAGGTCTGGACTCGGGTTTGGATTTGGACTTAAATATAAGCTTAAGTTTAAACAGTAACATAAACTAGACGACTCACACTAAATATTGTATAAGTGAAGGATGAGGATAGTGACGGGTTTAAGTCATGACACCAGGGGAGTAGTAAGGGGGGGTGGGAATAGGGGGAAAATAATTCCTATTAGGTTTTTTTGTACTGCTTGCTTTTAGAACCATTTTGTAATAAATGGAAAATAAAGAATGATAAAGCCACAATGATGAGAATATGTTAAGAGATGAGATTGAACTGTTAAGTTGAAACTAAATCTCCCATATAAACACCTCGCTGATGTGGCAAAGAAAAAAAAAAAAAAAAAAGAAGTGCTTCAAGAAATTGATACATTGCCACTAGACAAGTCCCCAGGCACATATGGATACATTGGGGAATACTACAAGACTTTCAAACAAGTACTATCACCCTACTTAGTCAACATTTATAACGCTGCAACTGCCTCTTCCTCTTTCCCCCCAGAAGTGTTGAAAGCATTAATAACCTTATCCAAGCCAGAGAAAGAGCCATCTACTCCTCAGAAATTTAGACCTATATCACTACTTAATAACGTCCTAAAACTATATGCCAAACTAATTGCTCTACGACTAATTGATATTCTCCCTCAACTTATACACCCAGACCAATTGGGGTTTACCAAGGGACGCCAGGCCACTGATGCAACAAGATGTCTAATAAACATCATTCATCATGCAAAAATCAACAAAACACCTTCTCTGCTTCAGGCTCTAGACGGAGAGAAGGCCTTTAACCGGATTCATTGGGGATACTTGGTCAGAGTATTGGAAGCTTTTGGCTTTACAGGTCCAATACACTCAGCAACTATGGCCTTATATACTAAACCTTCCGCCCAGGTTTACACTTCTGGCATCCTTTCCACCCCATTTAACATCACGAATGGAACTTGCCAGGGATGCCTACTTTTACCACTAATCTTTAATTTACTTATGGAACCTCTGGAGAGTTACATTCGCAACCATCCCCACATTACAGTTTTTAAGTTCCACAATTCATCACATACCATCAGCTTGTTTGATGACATCATTCTCATGCTCACAGATATGGAGACTTCCTTGGCTTTGGTACACCAAGTATTAAAAATGTTTAACTGCCTTTCTTACCACAAAGTAAATGAAACCAAATCATACATTCTAGGACTTAATGTCCCTCCTTCTATGCAACATAAATTCACAGAATTGTATCCATAAATGTGGAGTGCCACAGGGACAACCTATTTAGGCATCACACTAACACTAAAAGTAGAAGAGCTGTTCAAAGCGAATTATTCCACATTCCTAGACAAATTACATCCCAAAATTCAAGACCTAGCAAAAACTGAACTCTCATGGTCAGGTCGGCTGGCAGCCTTTAAAATGGTCCTTCTTCCTCAATTGCTGTACCTATTCAGAATGCTCCCTATTCCTGTACCTAACTCCTTTTTTGCTAATGCCCAATCGATAATTAACCACTATCTATGGCAAGCCAGGAAGGCAAGGTGCGTATTCTTTAGACTAACTACAACTAGGAAAGCAGGGGGAGTGGGACTAGCAATACTTAAGGATTACTGCATCGCATCAATCCTAACACAACTAAAAAACATGGTTTCCTCAAAGCAGCAGTACTAGATGGGAAGATCTTGAAAAGACCCAAACGCAGGCAAACAATCTATACCACTTCCTTCTTGCTAGCTAACACAGCTCCCTACAATCTACATCACTGTCCCCTACCATAAGGACCTCTCTTCAGGCTTTGAAAGCACTCCTAAATACTTACTTTCAGAATTCCATACCTACTTCCCTCCCTCTGCTGCCCCTAAGCTTGCCCACCATCATACCTGACTTAAATGTAACTAGATAAGTGGAAAAGGGGATAAAGGGATTAGAGGACCTAATGATAGTCCCAGCTCCCAAAACCTTTAGATCCCTACAGAAAGAATATGGTTTATCCAACTCAGAATTTTATACTTATCTACAGATAAAACACTTTATGCGTTCCAACTCAAATACCACCATAACATTACCATGGAGAGCAACTCAATATTATACTAAGCCTAACACCATGACAAAAGGAATATCATTATTTTACAATCTGCTTAATAATAAAGATATATTTATGAAAACTTCCCACATACAAGCATGGTAAAAAGACTTAGGCACTAATTACTCCTCTGAATAGTGGCAAAGGGCGCTCTACATCACTTATGCAGCGACCAACACAAAAATGTTTACTTTGTTGGTATCTAACACCCTACAGGATTGCTAAAATTTCTCCACCCCTCATACATACCGAAGGAACTGTGGAGCAGTGGGTACATACTTTGGTCCTGTCCTGCTATCGCCACCTTTTGGACAGGGCTATTTTGATTACTCACGCAAATTTTGAAGATAAAGAAACCTCTATCACCAGGTTTCGTACTTTTGTCACTAGACATAGAATCATTACCGTTAGACACCAGAAACATAGCCGTCCACATTCTTTTAATGGAGAGACCAGATGGCCCCTTCAATCCAAGAAGTTATGACAACTAACACTCACGCTGTGTATGAGATGATGTTCGTCTCAGTGGTTAGAATGGTACGAAACAACATCTAGGAACTAAATACAAGTTTTACCAAGACTTACAAGAAATTCAAACACATTGACTGTACTATACTTGTTTAAACTGGTTACTCAGTTAAGTTTTTTCTTTATCTTCATTATTTCTCATCTCTTTCCTAAACATAGCTCAGTCCTGGCTGTTAGTACTAGGACTGATCATGGACATATATAGACTATATAAATAGACCAGTAGCAGTCTCTTGTGACATCTATACTGAACATCTAACTCTGTACTTATATCATTACATATGAATCTAACCAAATCTCTCAAATGTCCTTTTTGCGTTGCTTCTGTAAACCTATAAAGAAATATTGCATTGAAATTGTGCGAGTTCAGCTGAACTCACACAATTTAATTCCCGCATGTCAGTCCAGACTTCGCGGGCAATTTCAGAGACATCTGCGTGGGTTTCTGCACAGATGTCAATGGAAATCGCACCCCCAAATCATTAGTTCCAGGAAAGTAACTTTTCTAAGACCTGGATGATGTCATCAGCCTTATGTCAGAAGGAAGTATTTTTTCTTTACATCAGTGGTAAATCATTGCAACGGTGTAGTTTTATAGTAAGTAAGACAGCATTTTAGCCCAGAAAGTAAATGTTGACCCTGGAAAATCGTTGAACAAGGATGAATCTGTTTTTCTGATAGTAAGAGAACATGAAGGCATTGATGCTGATTTAATAAAATAATTGGTAATATATACATAATAAAATGTGTGAATATTCACTTTATTTATCCAAGCATGACATGAAAATCCCTGTTGGATACGGAAAAGTATTTGACACGGTACACGGAGGCTTTTTGCAAAATGTCCTTGTTAACTTCAGTTTTGGGAGCAATAGCTTATCAGCCATCTTAACGTTTATAACTTTCCTTCAGCCCAGGGCTATACTCATTATATAATTTCTAAAACATTCGACATTTCCCCTTTAGTTTTCACCGCTTCATCCAGACTTCATACAGATATCCATGGAGTAATGGATGGTGAACATCCAAATAAGATTGTTTTATTTGCAGATGATGCCATGTTATCTTTGATGGACCCAGCTTCTTCCCTTACCACAGTATATCAGATACTAACTTCTGTCAATGTCATATACAAGGTCAATTAATCAAATTCTTGAGTTTTTGATTTGGATGTTTACCAGGTTAGAAACTCCATCTGAGAGCCATACTACCATTTTTATTGAATTCTAATTTGCTATCATATCTGGGAATTACCCTTACCACTCCTCTCTCTATTATGCAATAAGCTTCATACCGTTGTTACAAAATATTCAACTGATTTTAAGAGATTTAGCAAATTTCAGATTTCTTTGTTAGGAAAATTGACTTCATTTAATATGCTTGCCTTGCCTAAGTTTGTGTTCTACTTTAGAACTGTACTTAAGCACAAATAAATTGGGGGTTTGAGGAACTATTATCTGGCAACAATAATAGATCAAATGAGATACTGATTCCATGAATCCACAGATAAGTGCTGGTGTTGTATAGAGAAGAAAGCAACACAAAGGAAATAGGCATTTATTGTTTTTCTCCTATTTAAACATTAAACATAAACCTATACATCCAAGCCCTTCTACTCACATTTTGAATGACAATTGCTCAGTCATGCAACACTGTACTCATATGAAATTTTTGCCCTTTTTTTGCACACAAATAGAGCTTTCTTTGGGTGGTATTCAATCACCATTGGGTTTTTTTATTTTTGCGCTATAAATGAAAAAAGATTGAAAATTTTGTAAAATGCATTTTTCTTCATGTCTGTTTATAAAATTTAGCAAATTAGTAAATTTTCTTCATACATTTTGGCCAAAATCTATACTGCTACATATCTTACATAAAAATAACCAAAATCAGTGTATATTATTTGGTCTTTGTGAAAGTTATAGAGTCTACAAGCTATGGTGCCAGTCACTGAAAATTGATCACACCTGATGTACTGATGGCCTATCTAATTTCTTGAGTCACTAACAAGCCAGGACAGTACAGATACCCCCAAATGCCCCCTTTTTTGGAAAGCAGACATCCCAAGGCATTTAGTAAGAGGCATGGTGAGATTTTTAAAGTTGTATTTTTTTCTAACAATTTTTTGCAAAATTAATATTTTTTTTCACAAAATTGTCATATTAACAGGATATTTTTCTCACATGGCATATGTATACTTGCAAATGCACCCCACAACACATTCTGCTACTCCTCCTGAGTATGGCATACCACATGTGTGAGATTTTTTTCACAGCCTGGTCACATACAGAGGGCTAACATGCAGGAAGCACTATCAGGTGTTCTAGGGACATAAATTACACATTTAATTTCTTGACTACCTTTTACATTTTTGAAGGCCCTGGAGCACCAGAACAATGGAAACACCCAAAAAAATTACCTATTTTTGGAAAGCAAACACATAATCTATAAGACATAATGAGTCTTTTGAACATGTCATTTTTCCACAAGTTTTTGGAAAATGTGGAAAGAAAATTAAAACGCATTTTTTTTACACAAAGTTGTCTATGTATAAGATTTTTCTAAAAACAGCATGTACATAGCAAAAATGACACCCCAAAATATATTCTGCTACTCCTCCTGAGAATAGTGATACCACACGTGCAAGACTTTTACACAGCCTGGCCACATACATAGGCCCAACATGCAGGGAGTACCGTTAGATGTTTTAGGGACAACAATTTAAAATTGAATTTCCTGACTACCTATTACACTTTTGTGGGGCACTGTAGGACACTGATGGGCACTGTAGTGGCATGGATGTGGCATGGATAAGCACTAATTTTGGCATGGATGAGGCACGGATGAGAACTGATGTGGCACGGATGAGGCACGGATGTGCACTTGTGTGGCACAGATGAGCACTGATGTGGCACGGATGTGGCATGGATGAGCACTGATGTAGCATGGATGAGGCATGGATGTGGCACGGATGAGTACTGATGTGGCATGGATGTGGCATGGATGAGCACTGATGTGGCATGGATCTGGCATGGATGAGTATTGATGTGGCATGGGTGTGGCACAGATGAGCACATTTGTGGCATGGATGAGGTATGGATGAGCGTGAATGAGACATGGATGAGCATAAATGAGGCATGGATGAGCCATAAATGAGGCATGAATGAGGTATGAATGAGGCATGGATGAGCATAAATGAGGCATGGATGAGCCATAAATGAGGCATAAATGAGGTATGGATGAGCATAAATGAGGCATGGATGAGCCATGAATGAGGCATGGATGAGCATGAATTAGCATGGATGAGGCATGGATGACCCATGGATGAGCATGAATGAGGCATGGATGGACATGGATGATGCATGGATGAGCCATGGATGAGCATGAATGAGGCATGGATGAGCCATGAATGAGACATGGATGGGCATGAATGAGACAAGGGTGGGCATGGATGGGCATTAATGAGTCATGAATGAGGCATGGGTGAGCATTAATGATGCATGGATGGCCATGGATGAGCATGAATGAGGCATGGATGAGCTTGGATGGGCAAGGTTGAGGCATGAATGAGGCATGGATGGGCATGGATGAGCAAGAATGAGGCATGGATGGGCATAAATGAGGCATGGATGAGCCTGAATGGGTACAGATCAGTGCTGTGGGCACTACAGATCCAGCCCACAAGCGCTGCTGCACCGGCTTCCTACTCTCCTCACACACTGTACCGATCACGTGTGAGAAGAGAGCTGAACCTTAAATGCGCCAGTTTGTTGACAAGTGATCACTCCATCATTGGATGGTGTGATCATGTGGTAAAGGCCCGCTGTCATTGTCCCTTTACCCCAAACCAGAGGACCCGGCCATCACAGGCACTTCCATGTGTGCTCCCCAGGAGTACAGGAAGCGCGAGTTTGGGAGGACGTCCCTGGATGCCCTCCCAGAACTAGCCAACCACGAGGTAGCCATCATTCAGCTATGGCATGGTTGGCAAGTGGTTAAAGAGATAATAGACCCAAAGCCAAAAATGTAATATATTGCAGATTACTAATCATTTGATGTGGTGGCTGCATTAGTTTTCTTTTTTTTAGGCTTTTTCCTTCTGTTTTCACCTGGTGATCCTGGTAGTAACAAACCTCCTGTATTAGAGTGCCTCCACTATGGATAAAGGAGCACAGAGACACCTTTGGACAGCAGTATTGTCAGTCTGGGGGGGGGAGTGTTAGATGTACTAGCAGGTTTGGATGTACTAACAAATTGAAGCCAAACTTTACCCACTTTTCAAGAAGTTACAGCAACAGTTTTTTGTTTTCCTTTTGGGATAAAGGTTTTACATAAATGTGAATCATTGTTAGCTCCCATGTCAGAGCTGAATGGTTTGCCCCAAACCTCCAACTGCTACATCTGCAGGACAGCTTGTTCTGTTGAATAGCACCAGACTTACCGGCCACATTACCGGGTGAAAGTAAAAAAAAGGCTTAAAAAAGAAAACAAATGCAGACATCACATCCAAATATTGGTAAGCTGTAGTATAATAAATGTTTGCTTTTAAATTTAATACTGCTTCCATCTTGTATAATATAAGGATATTTCTGTTAAGTCACCATCTATAATTCAGTGGGAGGCTGACCTTGATAAAAACCTTTTCACAAAATTCAAAGGTCATGGGCCATAAGATGAAACCTCAAATATTCTAGGTGCACCAATCATTTGGAGATGTTGCATACATCAATTTTTACTGATGTCTTACCCCATATAGACCAGGTCCAATAGTAATTTATCTTTTAGAGTATGTAGCCAGGTAGGCACCCTCCTGCACACCTTCTGGACATGAATCTGAGAAGATATAGGAACTAATGTACAGTGTTTATATGCGAGAATTATTGCCGTATATAAAATTCCATATAAATGGGAATTATGAATCCTCTATTCTTCGTTTTTTGAACTGACTGTTTTAGCACAATTTATAATAAGAACACCCTCCACTGTTTGATTATACAATATTTTTTCTATGCTATTATTTTGATTATTTCTTTCAATTTTTTCTACCTTTGGTAAATAAAAAAAAATATTGTTGTTGAATATAAAGATAGATTTATGTGCCATGCAATTTACTGTAACTTGCTATTCATTGCGTTTGCTCACATTGAATGTGTATACCTACGATTACTTACTGTGCAAGTGGAATAATTGGTTCTACTATTGTTTTATATGTTTACATACTGCTAAAACTGCAAAAAAAGTTATTAAAAATAGAAAATCCCTGTTAACTTTTTTCTTCTTAACATGATTTAATAATTGAAGTGATTCTTGGTACATTTACTGTGTGTAGATTCTCAAGTCCTTTAGTAAATCGTCCTGATCATGGAGGGGGGGGGGGGGTACTGTGAAATCTTTATGAGGTAATAATGCCCATTACCTGCCATGCAAACCCTTAACATTAAAAAAATACTGTGTATATCAGATAATAGGTCCACTTTAATGACAGATGGATGTAGTCAAGAAAACTATCAAAGGCAATGAAAGGTGCTACCTGAGGTCTTAATAAAGGACAACTATAATAACAACATATTTTCTGAAATAGGCAACCAATATTTTGTTAATGTATATTGACTACTGGTCAGCCTAATACAGATTCTCCCCACCCCACCTTTTCTTTCCTAGTGTACATACACATCCTTTCTAAGAAATTAAGGCGTGCAGGCGGATGCACAGAAATTAACAGTTCTAAAACAGTTTGAAATATGAAGGGCAGCTAAATGGGTTAATGATTCTGCTTGCAAAAGTTACTTCCTTGCTCAGTAAACTTCCATCTTACAAGCTGCCTATTGTAAGATATTGTAAGATAGTTTTTTTAACTAAAGAACGGGTTATCCTTTAAAATTGTTAATATAAAGTACATATTTATGTAAGTAGCATTATATTTTTTTTAATGCTGGAAAGCACAACAAAAATTTGAAAAGTTCTACCATCTGTTTGTGCAGTTGCTCATTATAAAAGAAATACAGACTTTGATGGGTAAAGATCCTTAGCACTCACTTGGATCAACCCCAATTAAAAAGACCAAATTGTTTGATGTTGTATGGTGAGATATTTCTTTTGGGATTGATTAAAGGCAAAGGTAAATAGGTTTACATTCCCACAGTATATTCAGTCATCAAAGATTATTTAAATAGATTTCCTAAGAAGATATCAAGCACTTATGTTTTCTAATGGGCTGAAATTCTTCAAACATATATAACATTTCAAAGTTAAAATAAAATCACATTAATTAACAGAATGGTGACAGTATATGCTAAATATTACTTGGTTTGCTACAGTAACATTACATATCACATTACTTATAATAAATCTCCATATATACAAATCAAAATACATAATAAATCTCCATTACCTTTATAAACAAAAGATGTGAAAAAAAGCATTTTCAGTTGAATAAAAACCCTATAGCTAGTGTTTCATTAATGAGCTGTTTAGTTTTACATAGAAATAATATCACATTAGCATCACATGTTTTATTCCATCAAGATTTTATTTGCTTTACTTCTGCCACTCGGTATCAAGTGGCATTGTTTAGCTTATTGTTTGCCAGCATTACCAAGTATTTTTCCATCTAATTTGCCCATCTGTATTTCATTTAATGTAAGGAGGTTAAGGTATTCCCCAAGCAAATCTGTATAACCTTACATTTTTCAACATTACATTTAATTTGCAATTTGCAATTTAAATGCTGTCATTGTTGTTGATTGTCATTTTGCCAAGATCCTTCTATAATCAATATGTCACTACCATGTATTTTTTTTAACTGTACAAACATTTTTGCTAACCATTTAATCCCCCAGATCATGAGTAGATAGGTTAAAAACTTGGGCCCAGCACCAATCCCTATTATGTAACACTTCTAATTGTAATTCATTGTTTTCTGTCTTTAATCACCTGTCCCGTGGCCTTGACCTGTGGAAGATTTATCCCCTTCATGACCAGGCCACTTTTCGCGATACAGCACTACAATACTTTAACTGACAATTGCGCGATCATGCGACACTGTACCCAAAAGAAAATTGATGTCCTTTTTTTCCCCACAAATAGAGCTTTCTTTTGCTGGTATTTGATCAAGCTGTGTTTTTTTTATTTTTGTGCTATAAACAAAAAAATACCAACAATTTTGAAAAATTTTTTTTTTCAATTTCTGCTATATAACATATACAATATTTAAAAAAAATTCTAATTTGTTCATAAATTTAGGCCAATATGTATTCTGCTAAATTATTTTTTATATACTAGTAATGGGGGTGATAAGTTATTTAAAGTGGACCTGTGATATTGCGGTAGAAAATCGGACACTAACTGATACTTTTGACACTAACCAGGAACCAGTAACACTAATACAGTAATCAGTGCTAAAAATATACACTGTCACTGTAATAATAACTCTGGCTGGGATAGGGTTAAATATCTAGGGCAATCAAAGGGTTAACTGTGTGCCAAGCCAGTGTTTGTGTATACTGTATGTGCTGCTTTTTCTAGGAAAACTTTGCAAAAACACAGAATCCACCCCCCTCCCCTTCAGAATGGCCATCTGCCTTGTTTACCAGAGCACCATTCTGTGTTGTTTACCAATGATCAGCGGGTGCTGGAGAACATTGAGTGCAGAATCACAGCAAAAGCAGCCTGCCGGCGGCGCTCATGCACCCTCTACAGGCAGAAATGCATGATCAAATGTATATACACGTGGTCCTGCACACAGCTGCTGCCCTGTAGCAGTAAAACTGCTATAGGGTGGTCAGCAAGTGGTTTAACTAGTTCTTTGTCTTGTACAAATGTTCTACTTTTTTCCATCCTTAACTTCTGGATTAGGATATTATGAAGAAGAGTATAAATTACTTAGTAAAACCTTCCGGGGCTGAAGTGGTTAAATCATTTGTAATCTGTTTATCAGGTTTAAATTAATAGCCTTTGCAACATCCAGTTTTAAACTAACTTTCTCATAAAAACTGATCATATTAGGTATGACTAGGGATGAGATTTGGGTTTGTAGTTTTGCAAGGTGCTCAGTGAAATGTACCTGTCATGGATTACCAAATGGGAAAGCTAAATGCCTAGTTTTGGCCTGTTGGACTGCATGAACCTCTGACTGCTTTTGCAGTAGGAAGTCATTCATTCATGATTCATAAAGGATAAGCTTCTCATAGTGCATGCTGCAAGGATCTTTGGCTGCTGGGGAGCAAGAGGCCACGCAGTACCATTAGCTGTTGGGATGCAAGTGGCTGACAATATCTTATCAACCAGTGATCCAACAAACCAGTGGGAATCTGGGGTGATATCATTGGCTAAATATTGTCCTGATGTCATGTGTGGGTCAAAGTGTTTGTGGTAAGGGGAAATAGAGTGCCATTCATTGTGAGTTACACTTGATCCACATCACCAAATTATGTGATTGACGATGGATTTACTCCCTGGGGAATAATTTCTTGTTTTTAATACATAATAATACTTTTACAAGGTGTATGCGTGTTTATTTTAATTCTATTTTTTTTTCTTGTGAATGAGTGTTCTGCGGTACAATGCACTCCTTGCCTATTCATGTATGGGGGGCTATCTGGTGGCCCTTTTTTTTAAAGGAGGCTTCCAGCTTCCAATAAATCTCCCTGCAGACCTATGCAACCTTTTTTAATTAAAATAAAAAACATGTTATACTTACCTGCTCTATTCAATAGTTTTGCACAGAGCGTCTCAAAACCTTTCCCCTTGCATCCCCTGCCACCACTCTTGGTTCTTACTCCTCTTTTTGTGCCAATATAGGAAGCCGCTTACTAAGGTGGCACTCCTGCAGGCTCAGTCCCGAGCCAGATTGTGTGCGACTATTGACACACACAACACCACTTAGCCCCACCCCTTTTCTCTGTTCACAGGATTTGATTGACAGCAACAGGTGCCAATTGTTCCCGCTGCTACGTCTGTGAATAGAGAGACAGGAGAGAGCTGATGCAGATGGCCACAGTGCTGGATCAAGATAGGACTCTGGTAAGTGTAAAAGGGGCAATACAAACACTGGGGCTTGTTTTACCTCAATGAAGGTAATGTATTAAGGTAAAAATTTTCAGGCTTTAGGACCGCTTTAAGAGAATCAATTTTTTATTCAATGCAAAAATATTTTATTTTTCATCACTCTATCATGGTGCAGAGGAGTACACAAAAGCACATTGTGAATGACTTTACCTAGCTGATATATATAGTGGCTGACATTTAATATTTCTATATAAATCATGTAGTTTCTTTGAACATTAGTAAGGTGAAAGGCATTTTACATCATCTGTGAGCGTTTTTCCCTATCAGTTAATTTATACCACTGCACCCCCTTTGAAATGATTACCTACTCAACCAAACATTAAAGTTTACAACTTAGACCTTGCTTTCAGGTTCAGTATTGCTCTTTCAAAATAATTTACTGTAAAGTATACTATTATTTTCAGGTAACATTGTATATTTCAAATACATTTATATAAATTGATTTTATCCCTTTAATGCTTTGAAAAAGAAACCAATTTGAAATAGTTTACAATAATTGATTGAAGCAGAGAGGGGGAAAAAAGTATATTATACAGTTAATTTCCTATCATAAATACACACAGAAGGATTAGGATCACCCAATAACTAAAAAACACAGCTGCAAGCAGACCAATATGCAGACAGATTTAGAAAGTGAAAATATTGGAAAATAACTTTGCTTAGCCTCTACATACAGTATAATAAAAAACAAAAAAACCCTGCATTTGCTCAGTGATTTAGCAGCTAACACAACAAATAGAAATTTTGCTCAAAACAACAGGTATAACAAAGTGTAGCGCTGTGATGCTGAATTAAATACCCATAATAAGTAGTGAAATACAATAAAACTTGTATGGTGAGAAAAGTAAAATATAATAGAAATAAAGTCTCTAATATTCTCTAAATGTTAATCCTGTATATTGGTTAATCACAGTCCATTTTGAAATGAAGCAGTTCTGATCACCATGTGAGTAGTCAATATAGTGGATGAAAAGTGAAAATATTGATGTGATAATACCGCCACCAAAGTAAAATGGAGGCTTACCAGAGAGTTTGAACCCAAGAGAGCATATGCTCTATGGGTCAAACCAGCTTATATTGCCCACCAGCAAAGGAGGAGGAGCCTTGGGAGCCGACAATAAATGGGGTCCTGGGAGCCTTCACAGGAGAGTCTTCTCCATATAGGTGGTTATATATCCAAAGAGATGGCCCATAGGAAATAAAAAAGGGGCCACATAGCATAATTTCGTAAACAGGGAAAATATTTAATAAAAGTAAAACACTTACATTTAAGTAGTTTAAAAAAGCGCTTAATGTAAAATCGTGGCGGCAGTGGAGTCCTCCCGATGCGTTTTGTCTCACTAGACTTCGTCTGGGGTGCTCATCCACTGCAGCCACACTCCTTAATAAAGACACTGTGACCCCTATGATGAGAATCCAGCTCATACAGTATCTAATCCAGCACTTCCGGGTCATCCAAAATGACGGACCCGCGTGCGTTCCAAGCCTCTCTATTGGAATCTGCCTTGCGTTCCAGCAGTTTCCTGTTTCATATGAAAAAAAAAGTGGAATACTAAAGTAACCAGAAAAGGGGAAGGTATGCAGATCTGTAGGTTCAGCTGACTGTGCGCCAAACACCTTCCGGTTTTCAAGGTAACGTGCGTTCCACATCAAGACCTCGCGACCTTACATCACAACGTCATAGCCGATAATTGTATTCTAAGTAGTCTGCTGTTGGAACCGCCCCTGAGACGTCTTCCTGGATCTCCTAAGATGGCGTACGTTCCACGTCGCTGAGTGATGGTCCGGCGTGTGTCATGACGTCATGATTGAACTTGCGTTCCGACGCATTGTTAAAGCTGCTGGAAGTGAACTCCCCCATGTGGCAAAAAAAGGGGAATGGACAAATAACCATGTCCATCCTACACATGGATGGTGGAACCAAATTGTACGCAATGTATGGATAGTCGCCCATATTACACCACCCGTCTATACAAACCCTATTTAAAATAGAGGACCGATATGTGTTACGGTCCTAGGACGGAGCCAAAACATAACTCTAATTCATCAAAATTAAGAATGTAAAAATTAGAAGTAGAAATTAGAAAATCTAAATTAGAGAATTCTCGAGCGTTAACCCTATCATATCTCGTACGTAACAAATCCGTAACTAGTGACGATTAAACATGGGCAGGTGTTCTTTTTTATAAAATATATGAAAACTTGTATAGAAAATTATATATCTACGTTATGATGATATACTGAAAAACTATGTTGAGAAATGTATAAAAAGCATAAATGAGTAAAAATATTAATATTAAAATATTAACATTGAAAAGGGGGGGGGGGATTTCATCTAAAAAGGTCTGAGATAGATTCTCGACAGGTCACAGTTTATTTCTACAAGTTTATACATAGATGCAGAATATGGATTACATGTGTTTCAGCAGATACAATTTAAGAGTCATTAATAAAGGCATTGATATCTAATTCTACATTCATGCCCTGTGGAAAATAAGATTGTAGCTCATGTATCCAGAACGTTTCTAGATGAGAAACTCCTCTGGTCATAGCCCCCCCTCCAGGGTGGAATGTACTTGTCTATGACAATGAATTGTGATCCTTCTGGGTCGCTATTGTGAAATTCCTTGTAATGTCTAGGGACACTATGTTTTGAGTCCCTACCTTTAATTAGAGCAATGTGTTCGCCCACTCATATGGAAAATGTCCTGATTGTATGCCCAACGTACTGCTTGCCACAAGAGCAAGTAATAAGATACACTATATATCTCGTACTACATGTACAAAATGGTTTTATAGTATATCTCCTTCCGGTAACAGTAGACGTAAATTCTGTCACTTTACGTCTTACTAGTGTGTTATGCTGGCAGACAACACATTTCCTACATGGAAAGAAACCGGTCCAATCATGAAAAAAAGAAGGGCGGGCTGGTGGGTTAATGACATTGGGAGCTCCTCTGAAGATAACTTTGGCCTCTTCAGGTACTAACATGCCCAAAATGTTATCCTGTCTGAGAACGTCCCAATGTTTCCTCAAAATATCTCTAATTTGTTTGGATTGTATTGAAAAAGAGGTCAACATAGCCCATTTGAACGTCTCATCCAGTTCTTTCTCCGATTTGATCGCAAGCAAACATTTTCTGTCAGTGTTAATAGCTTTTTGGATTTCTAGATCCAAGCTAACACTGTCATATCCTTTATCAATAAACCTTTGCTTGAGGATTACTGCCTGTGTGATGAATACATCAGTGTTAGTGCAGTTCCTACGGAGTCTTAAAAACTGGCTCCGTGGGACCACACTAAGCCAGGACCTATGGTGACAACTATCCATGGGGATAAAACCATTACGGTCTGTTGGTTTAAAATAGGTGTTAAATTTAAACTGTTTATCCACTATTTCTATTTGTAGATCAAGAAAGTGGATTTTGGTTTCACTGGCCTCATACGATAGAGAAATGCCTCTGTCATTGGAATTAAGATGTTCAAAAAATTGTTTAAGCAATACGTTGGGCGTACAATCAGGACATTTTCCATACGAGTGGGCGAACACATTGCTCTAATTAAAGGTAGGGACTCAAAACATAGTGTCCCTAGACATTACAAGGAATTTCACAATAGCGACCCAGAAGGATCACAATTCATTGTCATAGACAAGTACATTCCACCCTGGAGGGGGGGGGGGGCTATGACCAGAGGAGTTTCTTGTCTAGAAACGTTCTGGATACATGAGCTACAATCTTATTTTCCACAGGGCATGAATGTAGAATTGGATATCAATAAGTTTATTAATGACTCTTAAATTGTATCTGCTGAAACACATGTAATCCATATTCTGAATCTATGTATAAACTTGTAGAAATCCACTGTGACCTGTGGAGAATCTATCTCAGACTTTTTTAGATGAAATTTCCCCCCCTTTTCAATGTTAATATTTTAATATTAATATTTTTCCTCATTTATGCTTTTTATACATTTCTCAACATAGTTTTTCAGTATATCATCATAACGTAGATATCTAATTTTCTATACAAGTTTTCATATATATTATAAAAAAGAACACCTGCCCATGTTTAATCAGCACTAGTTACTGATTTGTTACGTACGAGATATTATAGGGTTAACACCCGAGAATTCTCTAATTTAGATTTTCTAATTTCTATTTCTAATTTTTATATTCTTAATTTTGATGAATTATGCCCCATACACAGGGTCGGACTTTGTTCGGACATTCCGACAACAAAATCCTAGGATTTTTTCCGACGGATGTTGGCTCAAACTTGTCTTGCATACACACGGTCACACAAAGTTGTCGGAAAATCTGATCGTTCTAAACGCGGTGGCGTAAAACACATACGTCGGGACTATAAACGGGGCAGTGGCCAATAGCTTTCATCTCTTTATTTATTCTGAGCATGCGTAGCACTTTGTCTGTCGGATTTGTGTACACACGATCAGAATTTCGGACAATGGATTTTGTTGTCGGAAAATTTTATATCCTGCTCTCAAACTTTGTGTGTCGGAAAATCCGATGGAAAATGTCCGATGGAGCCCACACACGGTCGGAATTTCCGACAACACACTCCGATCGGACATTTTCCATCGCAAAATCAGACCGTGTGTACGGGGCATTAGAGTTATGTTTTGGCTCTGTTCTAGGACCACAACACAGATTGGTCCTCTATTTTAAATAGGGGTTGTATAGACGGGTGGTGTAATATGGGCGACTATCCATACATTGCGTACAATTTGGTTCCACCATCCATGTGTAGGATGGACATGGTTATTTGTTCATTTCCCTTTTTTTGCCACACGGGGGTGTTCACTTCCAGCAGCTCTAACAAGGCGTCGGAACGCAAGTTCAATCATGACGTCATGACACACGCCGGACCATCACTCAGTGACGTGGAACTCACGCCATCTTAGGAGATCCAGGAAGACTTCTCAGGGGCGATCCCAACAGCAGAATACTTAGAATACATTCTCGGCTATGACATTGTGACGTAAGGTCGCGAGGTCTTGATGTGGGACACACGTTACCTTGAAAACTGGAAGGTGGCGCACAGTCGGCTTAACCTACAGATCTGCATACCTTCCCCTTTTCTGGTTACTTTAGTATTCCACTTTTTTTATCATATTAAACAGGAAACCTAACAACTTTATATATGGGGACTTATAAGATAAAGTTCATGGTGCTGGAACGCAAGGCAGATTCCAATAGAGAGGCTTGGAATTTTGGATGACCTGGAGGTTCTGGATTAGATACTGTACGAGCTGGATTCTCATCATAGGGGTCACAGTGTCTTTATTAAGGAGCATGGCTGCAGTGGATGAGCACCCCAGACAAAGTCGAGTGAGACGAAACGCATCGGGAGGACTCCACTGCGCCACGATTTTACATTAAGCGCTTTTTTAAACTACTTAAATGTAAGTGTTTTACTTTTATTAAATATTTTCCCTGTTTACGGAATTACGCTATGTGGCCCCTTTTTTATTTCCTTTGGGCCATCTCTTTGGATATATAACCACCTATATGGAGAAGACTCTCCTGTGAAGGCTCCCAGGACCCCATTTATTGTCAGCTCCCAAGGCTCCTCCTCCATTGACGGTGGGCAATATAAGCTGGTTTGACCCATAGAGCATATGCTCTCTTGGGTTCAAACTCTCTGGTAAGCCTCCATTTCACTTTAGTGGTGGTATTATCACATCAATATTTTCACTTTTCATCCACTATATTGACTACTCACATGGTGATCAGAACTGCTTCATTTCAAAATGGACTGTGATTAACCAGTATACAGGATTGACATTTAGAGAATATTAGAGACTTTATTTCTATTATATTTTACTTTTCTCACCATACAAGTTTTATTGTATTTCACTACTTATTATGGGTATTTAATTCAGCATCACAGCGCTACACTTTGTTATACCTGTTGTTTTGAACATACAGTATAATGGCTGATAGCCTATGATGAAAATCTCCACTGTGCATAATACAGTGTCCTGTGCACACCCTGCTGCATCCATGCCATGGTGGAGCCCTTGGAGCAGATGGTGGAGCAGAGATTGGTGGTGCGGTAACAGGAGTGGAGAACCACATGAGAAATTCTTATTTAAGCAATATTAGACCTCTATGAAAATGCTCTGAACATATAGGGAGCATGGGGTTTGTGAGCACACTAAGGTGGAGTGAATTAATTTGAATTAACCACTGACAGAATTGCATGTATTGAAAAATGTATGAAAATTGGAAATTTGATTTGAAGTCTAGTGTATTTTCCTACCTGTATGGACACTTACTGACAACACTTTAATGAATAATATGAACTTCACTGACAGCACTGGGACTATGGTACTGTACCAATTCCCACTTTTGAATGACATTTAGTCAGTATTAGATTACCTATTTGTTTGCACTTGATTTATGGTACCAGAATTGTGGACTCAATTTCCAGCAAAACACATATTGCTATGGGTGCACTTATTGTTGAGTATTGTTTGGTGCACTTTTGCACCTGCACTTTTATGTATGAATTAGAATTAGTTTCATTGTTTTTTTATGAATATGTTTTAGAACCCTTTGTTTATATATGTTTCATTGTTCATATTAACTTTCTAGCTTCCTTAGAATATTAGTCCTTTTGAGAGGGCGCATGTGCGGAGTCTGAGGGAACAGACATGTCTCCTTAGAGCTCTGCTCCGGGGACGGACACACCGGAGAGCCACGGGCTTCAGCGGTCAAACGAACGACACACAATTGTGTCCCTCACATCACAGGACCCTTCGGTACCGATATCATGGTCCTTAAAGGCCAGAAAATCAATTTTAAAGCCGTTTCTAAAAAGGAAACCTTGTCCAGGCCATTATCCAAGATGGCGTTGGCTGCCCCCTCACGGCACACTACACAGCGCAGCCTCAAGCCTCTGTCACTCAGCTTAAAGTCACAGGAATCCGCTGGTGAGTCTGATTCTGACACAGGGAGCTCAAAATCAGTAGTTCAATCGACTATGTTTAAACAATTTGAACGTATGCTGCAAAAAGCTCTTAAACAAACATCTGACCACATACAGTACCTGACCGCGAGATTGTGTTTCCAGCGCGATACCATCGCGCTGGTTCTCGGCGACAGGGTACTGTGCATGTCGCGCTGGCTCACTCATCGGGAAAAGAAAACTTTGTTTTCCTTCCGTGATGAGTGACAGGCAGTGCTGACAACTGTCTGGTATGAATCCTGAGGGGGAACGCTGCGCCAAATTTTAAATGAAAAAAAAGGCGTGGGTCCCCCCCCAGGAGCATACCAGGCCCTTAGGTCTGGTATGGATTGTAAGGGGAACCCCCTACGCCGAAAAATCTGCGTGGGGGTCCCCCCAAAAACCAAGCCGCATGCCCTCAACATGGGGGGTGGGTGCCTTGGGGGAGGGGGGTGCCCTGCGGGGCCCCCACACCCCAAAGCACCTTGTCCCCATGTTGATGAGGACAAGGGCCTCTTCCCGACAACCCTGGCCATTGGTTGTCGGGGTCTGCGGGCAGGGGGCTTATCGGAATCCGGGAGCCCCCTTTAATAAGGGGGGCCCCAGATCCCGCCCCCCCACCATGTGTGAATGAGTATGGGGTACATGGTACCCCTACCCATTCACCTAGGGAAAAGTGTCAATTAAAAAAAAACATAGTACACAGGTTTTAAGAGTAATTTATTAGGCAGCTCCGAGCTCTTCTTCCGACTTCTCCCGGTGTTCTGCCTCTTCTCCCGGTGTTCCGCCTCTTCTCCTGGGCCCCGCCGCTATCTTCTTCCAGCTCTATTGCCAGCGAGGGGCCCGGTCTGCTGCCGCTGTCTTGTCACCGCTGTCTCGCCGCCGCCGCTGTCTCGCCTCTTCTTCTCTTCTTCCGTTGTTGACACGACGCTCTCTCCGGCTGGAATGCTTTGTGCGAGCTGCGGAGCCATTTATATAGGTGGTGACCCCGCCCCCTTGTGATGTCATGTTCCCAGCATGCGCAGGGACTCTGGCGTCATAAGGGGACGTGACGCCAGAGTCCCTGTGCATGCTGGGAACATGACGTCACAAGGGGGCGGGGTCACCGCCTATATAAATGGCTCCGCAGCTCGCACAAAGCATTCCAGCCGGAGAGAGCGTCGTGTCCACATTGGAAGAAGAGAAGAAGAGAAGAAGAGGCGAGACAGCGGCAGCGGCGACAAGACAGCGGCAGCAGACCGGGCCCCTCGCTGGCAATAGAGCTGGAAGAAGATAGCGGCAGGGCCCGGGAGAAGAGGCGGAACACCGGGAGAAGAGGCGGAACACCGGGAGAAGTCGGAAGGAGACCCCCCGAAGTTGGAAGAAGAGCCCGGAGCTGCCTAATAAATTACTCTTAAAACCAGTGTACTGTGTTTTTTTTTTAATTGACACTTTTCCCTAGGTGAATGGGTAGGGGTACCATGTACCCCATACTCATTCACACATGGTGGGGGGCCGGGATCTGGGGCCCCCCTTATTAAAGGGGGCTCCCAGATTCCGATAAGCCCCCTGCCCGCAGACCCCGACAACCAATGGCCAGGGTTGTCGGGAAGAGGCCCTTGTCCTCATCAACATGGGGACAAGGTGCTTTGGGGTAGGGGGGGGCCCCGCAGGGTGCCCCCCTCCCCCAAGGCACCCACCCCCCATGTTGAGGGCATGCGGCCTGGTACGGCTCAGGAGGGGGGGGGCGCTGTCTCCTGCGACGGAGCTCGCAGGTGTCAAATCTCGGCGAGATTGACACAATATCGCGGTCACCTACTGTAACTGACAAACAGAACAGCTGAATTAGAAGTGCGGGTAGATGAAATTGAAAATCATACTCGACAATATACTTCTGAACTAGATAACCTTAAAGATGAGAATTTGTTATTACAGTCCCGTTTAGAGGACCAGGAGAACAGAGACCGTTGTTCTAATTTGAGAATCAGTGGGATTCCTGAGTCTATTGTGGACTTACAGGCTACTATAATAGCTCTCTTACAGGAACTGCAACCTGGCTTCCCTGTTGAAAGACTAGAGATGGACAGAGTACATAGAGCTCTAGCCCCTCGCAAGACAAACGGTCCTCTCAGGGACATAATTGCTAAATTTCACTTCTTCCGCACTAAAGAGCAATTACTTTCAGCAGCCAGAGGTAATAACAATCTTAATTTTCAAGGACACCAATATCAGCTATTCGCAGACCTTTCTCCACTCACTGTTGCCAAGAGACGCGCGCTAAAACCCCAATTGCAAGTATGTATTAGCAATCAAATTACGTACAGTTGGGGATTCCCATTTTCGCTACGCTTCACTCATCTTCAGCACAAATATGTGTGTCACTCTTCTGAGGAATTGCAAACAGCATTGCTTAAAATGGGCCTTGCGGATCACATTTCATCTAGGGACCTCCCTCACAGACGCTCTGCTTCTAGATCCCCACAGCAACAACAGTCATCAGCTGGATCTGAAAAGCCTGCTTCATCACATCAAAATCTTCACAAACGTGGTAGATATGACAATTCAATATCGATTGCTACTGATTCTATGGACTGAGTGTATTTTACCATTTCATCCTATTTCTTGTCATTTTCCTCAATAGCCTTCTGAAATTATGGCTAGAGGTAACATCAGTTAACAATTACTCACCTGGACTCTGGCTTATTGCTATGACTCCACTTTCATTGCTTTCTTCCATGAAAATATTTATATATTTTTTTTCTCATATATATTATCTTTTTGTTTTTTGTTTTGTTTTTTTCCTTCCCATAATCTTTACTTGCACAGGACTTTAGAGTCTCTGCTCTTACATTAAAGTTCCTGTTTCTTCTTTTAATTTATGAGTTTCAGCCTGGTTCAGTGTTCTCTTTATGTTTTAAGGGACTTTTCACGGAAGCTCCCAGGAAAGTAATAGGAAATGGGACTCATCAAAATTAATATGGTTCATATATTACATATTGGATAGTCTATGCGGTCCTGATGTACTAAAGTTGATTCTAGACTACTCTTTTTTTTTACATAATTTTTTTTTTATTTAAACTTGTTTGTTTTTCCCTGCAGGTTTTTCATTATGTTATTTTTGGCCACAAGTGGCCCTGATGAATTCATAGCGGTTTTGTTGTTATTTTGATGCTTTTTCTTTTTCTGGTCCTCAATGCACTATTACTTTTTGATTAGATATAGTGGTTCTCCGGTGCTGTCCTTCCTTTTTGTACATCTTGCAGCCCCTTACGTCACCCCCAGACCCCCACTTAAATTATGTGGGACTCTGATGGTGGCATTGGAGACTCTCTGGGATTTTTTGAATTTCCTCAGAGACGCTCCTGTACCCTATTGATAGCGTTTTATATGTTAACATTTTTTGCATCTAATAGGGTTGTTCATTTGGATTTTGTTTTTTCTCCCTCTCTCTCTTTCCTCTCTTTTCCTTCTCTCGGGGTGGTGGTTGCAGCTCACGGTTCGGGTTGTGTATTCCCTGACATAACGATTGTCTTTGACATGTTATGGCCCTCATAAATATGATTCAATATTCCACATAAGCGCACTAAGGCTCTGCGCTCCCTTGCCACCAAAAAAGTGCATATTATTTGTTTACAGGAAACTCATTTCATCGATAAGGTCTCTCCTAAATTTTTATCTGCCACATACCCACAATTCTATACAGCCTCAGCTACTGTTAAGCAACGTGGTACACTTATCGGGTTTCATAGAACTATGCCATTTACTCTTGTATCCCAACTAAACGACCCTGAGGGTAGATATCTTCTACTTACGGGATATATTTCAGATACACCAGTAACAATTGTATCGTACTATGCCCCCAATAAACGCCCGGAGGCTTTTCTATCACATCTTTTCCAAATTATTGATACACACAAGTTTGGGACGATCAATTTATGTGGGGACTCGAATACTACTGTTTTTCCATATTTAGATAAATCTCCGCCATCAGTTATTACAAATTCTAACAAATTATCCCCCCAAGGCTTTCTAAGTATCCATGGTTTGGTAGACTCTTGGAGAGAACTTAACCCCACTAGTAGGCGCTTTACTCACTACTACTACTATCCACACAATTCTTTTTCGCGTATAGACCATATTTTGATCCTAGCTAGTATACTCCCAGAGATTATTTCCTCTAAAATTATTCCCTTTTCTTGGACTGATCATTGTGCGATTGTCACCACCATAGCTTCTCCAATACCCAGGTCACAAGATACAACTTGGTGTATCAATGATTCGACACTAACCCACCCATCCCATCGCTTAGAGATAGAGGCAGCACTTACAGATTACCTTTCATTTAATGATAATGAAGATATATCAGCCCTTAGTCAATGGGAAGACCATAAAACTGTCATCCGTGGCAAACTTATACAACAGGCCACATCTCTTATAAGAGAACGTAAGATTTTATTTGCAAAGTTGGAAGCTAATTTTAATGCTAGTCATATGGCTTTTCAGTCTAATCCTAATGCTACTACAAATGCAAATTTAGATAAAGCACGTCTTGATTTGGCCCTATTTTTAACTGACTCAGCAGATAAAGTCTTACGCAAAAAATATCACATTCAATATCTTAAGGCTAACAAACCTGACACCTTAATGGCATGTATTCTTCGAAAAATACAACATACACAGACATCTATAAGACTGAAAACTTCTTGCAATGTTTACACGAGTAATCCAGTTAAAATTTTGGACATTTTCCATTCTAACCTGGCTAAACTGTATTCCTCTAACATTGACTTTGACAAAACTAAGGCAGACGACCTGTTCTCTGGTATTAATCTCCCTACTTTAGAACGAAAGCAATATGATCTTCTTGAAAAACCTATTACAACTTTAGAAGTTCAAAATGCCATCAAATCCTTGAAATCCCATAAGAGACCAGGTCCAGATGGATTTTCAGCAACTTATTTTAAACAATTTTTGTCTATTCTATCTCCAATCTTAACTAGAGCTTTCAACACTTTGTTATCCGGAAATTCGTTTAGAACCAAAACTCTGACCTCTATAATAACCATGCTTCCCAAACCTCGTTCTGATCTCACCTCCTGGACTAATTATCGCCCCATTTCCCTCCTAAATTTAGATATCAAATTATTAGCCAAGATCATAGCGACACGATTGAATGCGATTATAGGTCAATTAATACATTGTGATCAAACAGGTTTCATGCCCATGCGACAGGCGGGCGACAATATAAGACGAGCTCTCTTGCTTATCCATACTGCTAAAAAAAAGAAAAATTCCGACATGCCTTATATCTTTAGATATTAGAAAAGCTTTCAATTCAGTTTCCTGGCCATACGTGCAATATATTCAGCAAAAATGGGGGTTTAAAAATCACTTTCTAACATGGGTTTCCTCTCTTTATGCTAATCCACAGGCCTACGTTAAATACGCTGGTTATAAGTCAGCAAGATTCAACATTAGTAGAGGAACTAGGCAAGGCTATCCTTTATCCCCATTGCTCTTTGCCTTACTTATAGAGCCCTTGGCACAATTAATCCGTTCTAATCCGAATGTCAAAGGCTTAGAGTTGGGTGGTTGCAAACACAAATTATGTCTCTTCACCGATGACATCCTTATTTTCTTAACTCATCCACATGTCGGCCCCTAACTTAATAGACCTATTAGATAAATTTGCAGTAGTCTCTGGACTTTTTGTTAATCATAACAAATCTAACGCGCTAAACGTTTCTTTAACACAAGCGGAATTTCTCCAAGCTAAGTCCTCATTACCATTCAACTGGGTATCGCATCATCTTCCATATTTGGGAATACAAATCACAAACTCATTAACAGATCTTTTTTCAACCAACTACTTACCACTTCTAAAATCAATTACCGGTTTGTTGAAGCAATGGCCTTCTCTTTCCTTGTCTTGGTTTGGGCGGTTTAATGCCATTAAGATGTCAATTCTACCAAAATTCCTTTACCTATTTAGGGTACTCCCCATTCCAAAAGCTTCATACTTCTTACGTCTTACACAGCACAGAATTATGTCATTTATTTGGGGCACCAATAAACCCTGTATCCCTAAATCTACATTGTTCCTTACTAAATTGAAGGGCGGATTAGGGTTACCAAATTTTTCTTCCTACTATTACGCAGCACAACTATCCCAATTGCCTAAATACCATTCCAATATGGAAACTCCTCTATGGGTTGCTGTCGAATCTGTTGATATTGACCCCATCTCTGTGGCTAACATGTTATGGCTCCAGCCTAAGGATAGAGTACATATATCTAATCCTATTACCAAGCATTGCTTGGCTATCTGGGACAAATTTAAAAGTTTGCGCAAGCTTCAGTCCTCACATAACCCCCTCCTTTCCTTCATTAAAAACCCAGCTTTCTACCCAGCTTGGAAATTCCCGATGTCATTCACAGCTTGGTCTTCTGCTAACTTAATCAGATTGCATAATTTAGTTTCTAACAACTCATTATACACATTTTCCGAATTATGTGAAACCTTTGGACTTTCCAGAACTGAACTATTTCGATACCTACAAATTAAAAATTTTTTATACACCCTTCATTAGGACAGGTTCTCCACTCAACCAGATGTCGCAATTTGAGCGCATTTGTAAGAGCGACCCACACATCAGAGGCCTGATTTCACTCCTATATCGACACATTAATATTATCTCTAATGAAACACTACCCTAATATACTGTCAAATGGTCGAAAGATATGGATCGCACCTTTGACATAGAAGAGTGGTCTAATATCTGGTTAGCTACTACAACTTCTTCCCCAAATTGCTTTGCGTTAGAAACCAACTTTAAAGTTTTCGCACGATGGTATTTAGTACCGGCCAGAATAGCAAAATTTGTTCCATCCTATTCAGATTCATGTTTCCGGGGATGTCCAACGCCTGGTACACACTTTCATATCTGGTGGCTATGCCCGATAGCCCAAGAATTTTGAAAGAAAATATTTGAGATGGCCCCCAAAGCTCTGGGCACCTCTATTCTTCCAGACCCGGCAATGGCTCTTTTGAATCTCAAACCATCGGACCTAACGCAAACTCAATTCAAATTATTCATTCACCTTGCCACTGCAGCTAAACAAACTATAGCCAAAGCATGGAAATCCCAAACTTTGGTAGTGACTGAGGCTAAACATAGGATGAACAGAGCCCTTATCTTTGCCAAAATGACGGCTATAGAAAATAATAATATAAATAAATTTTGCAAGATTTGGCAACCTTGGGTCAAATATTACTTACCAACTGACTTTGACCAATCCTTACTATTACCTTGCTAAGTTTACTCTTCTTCCTTCCACTTCATGTCATTAGACATATGCACTGCCCCGGTGGGGGCCGCACCACCACCACGAGAGACTTTCTTTCTTTCTTTCTTTCTTTCTTTCTTTCTTTCTTTCTTTCTTTCTTTCTTTCTTTCTTTCTTTCTTTCTTTCTTTCTTTCTTTCTTTCTTCTTTCTCCACATGTTGACTTACTGACATTGAATTAGAGGTGAATGATACTTACTTTCATTTTTTTCTCAGATGTAGATTAAAGCTTGTGTTGCTCAATTTTGGTTCTATTAATAGTATCTTTCCCTTGTTTCTCCTTTCTTTTTTTTCTTATTTTTTCTTTCCATCCTATTATCCTCATACATGAGATCATTTACCGGTATTGATACTTCAGTCATACATTGTTCATTTTTCTTATAATATCACTTTTTTTGTGTATAGACTATATTTACTCTATACGTGAAGAAAACACGAGTTATTGTTTATTTACCTTGATCACTCTAAGATTCGTCAAACATTCCCTCTATTCTGTAACTTTATAATTCATTATCTTAAGATCATGCCCCCATTCGTCCACAGTTTGATCCCATTTGGGGTGGTCGGGTGGTCTGGAGGCATGACTCAACTGATGTGCAGATAACTGAGGGAATTTTATTCATTTTTTTTTTCTTCATTTTTATTTTTATATTTCTTAGAGTCTTATACTCTCTAATATTAGGATTGCGTTTTTTCTTGATTCTTTTTCAACTTCTTTTACATATATTTAAGCTCTTTCTTGTATTATCTAAATGAGATGGTATCATCAATTGTATGACAATGTTTCTTAATTTCCGAATCTTATGTATATGTCAATATAATGTTATATTCTTCCTTTTATTGTAAATTCAATGAACATATTGAACAAGAATATTAGTCCTTTTATTACATATTGTTAGACCTTTTAAATAGAAATAATAATATCCTTTGAATTTTTATGTCATTAGCCCCATGAGAGGAAGGTGATGGAAGGGTCACAATGATTTCATCTGTTTCCCAACCCTTAATGAATCACCTATCCTTAAATACTATAAACAAACTATTTGCAAAGCAGAAACCAAAGAACCAAATATATTTACATGTACTGGGTTGTTAAATAGAAGGACCTGATACCTCAATAAATGTTGACAACACATATACTTGACTGAACTGTTCTCAAGGAGAAATCACACATCTCTAACAGAACCTATTGTGAAGACTCAAGAACGCGGTGACGTACAACATGTACCACTGGAAAAGGAAAGTTCAATACCAAGTGCGCCACCCTTTGGGCTCCTTCTGCTAATCTTGTGTTAGCAGAAGTTTGCTGAGAGACGATTCGCGCTTTTCAGCCTCGTGCTTTTCTGATCGTTACTGCTCTTCACTTTGTGCTTGTGGGTTCGTATCTGTTTTTCAGTGCTTGCCCCCCCAAAGCGCACGCGAGATCCGTATAAAATATATGGGGTATTTTGCGGGTAGGGGGGCCATTAATATGCCAGAAAATGTCGTGGGTCTGCTACACACACATACCTTGTTTTTGTTGTTAATGTATATAATGCATTACTGTTAAAAATATACATCATTTTCAGCACCATGAATGAATTTTGTAGAGTCACGAAAAATGGCATGATTGTGGCAAATTATAAAGCACTGTGGGAGTTATTTACTAAAGGAAAATCCACTTTGCACTACAAGTGCACTGCAAAAGTGCACTTGAAACTGCACTGAAAGTTCACTTGTAGTGCAAAGTGGATTTGCCTTTATTAACCATCTTAATACAGTGCAATTTCACCCCTTTCCTGCCCAAGCCATTTTTCAGCTTTCAGCGCTGTCACACTTTGAATGACAATTGCGCTATCATGCAACACTGTACCCAAATGAAATTTTTATTATTTTTTCCCCACAAATAGAGCTTTCTTTTGGTGGTATTTGATCACCTCTGCGGTTTTTATTTTTTGCGCTATAAACAAAAGAAGAGTGACAAGTTTGAAAAAAACGCATTATTTTTTACTTTTTGCTATAATAAATATCCAATATTTTTTTTTTAAACAAATTTTCTCCTCAGTTTAGGCTGATACGTATTCTTCTACATATTTTTGGTAAAAAAATCGCAATAAGCGTATATTGATTGGTTTGCACAAAAGTTATAACGTCTACAAAATAGGGGATAGATTTATAGCATTTTTATCTATTTATTTATTTTTTACTAGTAATGGCGGTGATCTGCGATTTTTATCATGACTGCGATATTGCGGCGGACACTTCAGACACTTTTGACACTATTTTGGGACCATCCACATTTATACAGCGATCCGTGCTATAAAAATGCACTGATTACTGTATAAATGTGACTGGCAGGGAAGGGGTTAACACTAGGGGGTGATCGAGGGGTTAATCATGTTGCTAGGGAGTGTTTCTAACTGAAGGGGGAGGAGACTCACAAGGGGAGGAGACCGATCGGTGTTGCTCTATACTGAGAACACACATCAGTCTCCTCTCCTCTGACAGGACGTGGATCTGTGTGTTTACACCTATATACAGTCACAATCACCTATGTCATAGCATTCACTGTCAATATTGCATCCGGCACTTTCGCACTGGTTCTCACTATGGATTTAAGTGCATCTTTGCCTGCATGTGCGTCACCAGGTATCTCCAACAAGGTAGATAGCCTTAATACTATGTTTTCTTCCACTATTTCTTCACAATCAGATCCTAAACTTGCACCTATTTTTTTAGGGAAGGCGCAAGAGATGGGCCTGAGCCCACTTCTGGATGCCCTGCCTCAACAACTGGGAGAACAACCCAACTTGAAATTATAAACCTGTCCTCACATCAGCTGTCCGAGGTGGAGGATCAGGTTCTTAAATTGGGTCTGACCCTCTGTCCGGACTCTGATGTGGACAGCTTTACATTAATAAAAGATATCCACTTTTGCACATAAACTTATGTTTAAAATTTTCTATGACACATCCACACAATCATCTGAACCCACTAGTTCCAGTGGTTCAGATCTTGATACCTATAGTCTACAGGAACTCTGTGCACTTGATGATCTTATGAGGCTATGGGAGGAGGGCCACACTGAACCGGACATCCTTTCTGAGGATCAATCGTTGGATGCCCTGGGGGGAGTGACCTTCCCCCCTCCCTCCTCCAATAAACCAAAGTCGCATAATTTTTCATTATAAACAATAACCCAAACATTTGGGCTTTTGTACAACAGACTACACAGGAAATTGAAAAAACCATTTGGCACAAGACCAAACCCAATAATCTTTCAAACAAACGAAAACGGGCATTAACCTCCCTACAAAGTACTGTAATTCATCAATAATAATAAAACCAGCTGATAAGGGTGGCAATTTGGTAATAATGGATGTTGAATTTTATGAAACTACGTGTTTAGAGATTTTGCAAAATAAAGATTGGTACAGACCTATTACCAAAACTGTAGTATTATCTTAAAAGCTCACCATCAAGGCTTTACTGATGAAAATACTTGGAAATTTCTTCATGTAAAAAATCCAAAAATTCCAACTTTTTATGCCCTTCCCAAAACTCATAAATCTTTAACATCACCACCGGGTAGATCCATTGTCTCAGGATGTAAATGTTTAACCGAAAATGCTAGCAGTATTATAGACCAATATCTTAACCTGCATGTGATGTCACTCACTTCATATGTTAAGGATACCATGGATCTGCTTAAAAATCTTGAAGGTATTACTCTCCCCCCTAATACATGGTTGGTAATTATTGACATTGAAAGCTTATACAATACTATTCCTCATGAAAAAGGCCTATCGGTTATTCAAAGTCATCTGAAAGAGAGGGGTAAACTAGCTAACGACTACAATCAATTTATGGTTGACCTCCAGAGATTAATTCTTACTTGTAACATGTTTGTTTTTGGAGCCTCCCACTACCTCCAGGTGCAGAGGGGTTGCGATGGGGACATGTTGTGCCCCATTGTATGCCAACCTGTACCTGGGGGGTGGGAGAAGGAACTCTTTGCCAGGGAAGACATGCCAGCCCTGCTTGGGCACGTCGCCCCATATATTGACGATGTACTGATGTTCTGGACCGGCACTAAGGATGAATTGGATATATTTATGACCACAATCGGAAACAATCAGTACAACCTTAAGTTTACCATGAACTGTGACCTCACAGACCCCTAAAAAAGAGCATACCATACAGCCAATACCTTTGTATACGAAGGAATTGCTCAAATGATGGGGACTTTCATAGAGCAGCATATGATCTATACTCTAGACTACGTGGCAGAGGCTATACACATAGCTGCTTGAAGAATGCCTAAAAAAAAACACTAAAACAGGAGAGAAGTTCTTTGATTTACTGAACCAAAAATAGAGAAACCAAAGAATGTATTAGGATTATCACTCCGTATTGTAAGCAACACCAACAAATTCTTGAAATTCTTAAAAAATTCTGGCCATTAATTTTAGCAGATCCTGTGATTAACAAATATATCAAACCACACCCTGTAATCACCTATAAGAGAGCAAAATCTATAAAAGACTGCATAGTGCACAGTCACCATAACATAGTGCCCACCCCAGTCCATAAAAAAACAGGGACCTTTGCATATGGTGGATGTGATGTATGTCATTGTATTAGTAACAGCATTGACATATCCCTTCCCAATGGACAAACACACTCCATTGGACACAAGGTGACTTGCCAAACCCCTGGAGTAGTCTACATCATGCAATGCCGATGTGGTTGTTACTACATCAGTAAAACCATTCTTTAAAAGGATCTGTGACCATGTAGGCCCCATTGCCAAAAGAAAAATGGAAACAGCTGTTAGCACACATGTGGGTCTGTACCACAACGTTGACGCCCAAATGATCAAATTTTCTGCCCTTGACCATCTATCTTTGAATACTAGAGGTGGTAGTGTGGACCGTGCCCTACTACAGCTTGAGACCAGATGGATACACGGCCTCAAGGCCACGGTATACCCTGGCCTTAATGAGACTGTAAGTTTCAATCCTTTCCTGTAATCAGGCCATTCATTAATTCTTCCAACGGCCCGCTTACTTACCATTAACCCCTCTCCCAATATCCACCCTTCCCAACCCCTACCCATTCCTTTCTGTGTTTATAACTTCAATATTTAGACACAAATGTGGCATACATGTCTGCTATCCCTTATATTAGTGCGCGCCCACTGATTGGGGCATATCAGCTCCTCTTGCATCTCCACTTTCTCCGCCTCTAAGCCGCAGGGTTTCATGGGAATCGTAGTCCCCACTGAGCACTCGATTCCTTGACGCTGGGTGTTTGTGCCGCACTGTCCACACCCCTGCATCATGTGATGTCAGATGCTACGTGCATGGCATGTGCACACATAAAAACATCCCCCTCACCACACCACACTGTCAGACACTGCAAGGGCTGCCATTCTGTGACATCTCCCTCTATGAGGTAAATTACATAACAAAACGTTTTCTCCCCCTTTATCTCTGAATCTCTTCAGTGCTGCTGCCACTGATAATCCTGTTTTGACTACCATGCACTTTTTGCTTGGTTTATTATTATTTTTACCTGTTGCCGTCTGTGTTCCCGACCTTTTTTCTAAGCGGGGATAGATGATTTGCATACAGGAATTTAGTATTCTATATACAAGATGACCTTATATATTTGTATGAATTCCAGTGTAAAACCCCCCTGGTCAGCTTAATTTCATTGCTTCAAAATGATTTATGCAGCAATCATTCCATCTTGACCCCCTTTCTATTATCTCCTAGTCTAAGACAGATATTCACATTATAAAAAAACGGTGATCAAGTGTCGCGCAAAAATAAACTTGATGAACCACCACTGCGCTATGGTATAGATTAAACTGTGATACCTGTAGCTGCCAACTTAAAAAATATAATGTGAAAACGTATTTTAAATAAATAAAATAGTGGCGCTATAAACACCATAAAGATCAAATAATGTTGAATAACATACTTATAAGTGATAACCAGTGATGTAAAAAAATAATATTTGAAAGTACTATAGCTGTACCAAACAACCATATACTATGTAATCGTGGTAAGTGCTATATCTCTACCAAACAGCTCTATAATGTGTAATCATAATCCTTGAATAAATAAAAGATACATAAACATTTCTCTTAGTGACAAAATAAATATATATATATATATATATATATATATATATATATATATATATATATATATATATATAAAAGGTCAAAACATCTGTAAACAGTTCATGCAATGTTAAAGATGAAATACTGAAATAAAGTCTGTGCACAAAGGTGGGTATTAGAAAGTGAATCTGAAACATAAATCTTCCTGTGTCATAGACAACTGCTTCATCACACCGGCTGTGATTGTGATCCACTCATATGGAGCCGCACTCACCAGAAAATAATGCCTTGCACTCTCATGCTCGGCATATATGCAGTGATAAAGTACCCAAAAGGGCTACTCAAACTGGATGGAGCTGTGTCCACAGCAGATGGAGTTCTCTAGTTAGCAGCACTCCTCACCAGGCAAAAGGTATGTTTCCATGAAAAAAAAATAATACTTCCAATATTGTAATACCGTTTAAGAACATTTATTGAATTATATAAAAGATCTTCTATCATTGTACTCACATTTCTAAAAAAACTTTTTTAAATGTTCATTGAGTCTGTCCAAAGTTCATTTCCTTGTCAAAAGAAGTTTATTGAGTATACAATATTATAAAGATACATAAAGTAAGTTTACAAGGATCTATAAAGTAAGCTCATTGTTTTACAGTAGGGTTTATATAGGTAAATATCATGAAATTTCAAATATTAAACCTTGGGTTCACGTAAACCTAAATTAAAGATATATATTATTTCCTTAGTTACTTTTGTAGGTATTTAAATGATTTATACCTACTATACATATTGTTTACAGGTAGAGTGTATATAGGTCAAATAAATTCTGATAATGAGCTTTAATCGTAAGGTGGAGAAAAGGAAAGAGAAAGAAGAAAAAGGGTAGAAAGGCAGAGGTATGGTCCACAAGGTTGTCCCGCTCGTCAGTTTATCATTCTTTTTAGTTCTCTTCGAAGGTCCAAAGTTCATTTCAAACACTACACTTTTGTTGAGAAAAAAATCATTCCCCCCCCTGGGTGATCTATGCACATTGCAAGGATTATAACAACGTTTGTTGCAGATTCCTACCTTTTGTTATTCTGGAGAAATCCATGTGTGTTTGGCTGTGTCTTTGTGGGTCTAATGGGCGTGGTTTCATAATTAACTGTCAGGTGTGGCAGCTGAAGAGCGCTAATGAGGAAAGCTGCTGGGCCTGCATTCCTTTATACATTACTATTGAAAATATCTCACCAAAAATTACATTTTTGTTTCAGGGGATGCCTGAAATCTGACTTGTATTTTAGGCAGACTTCTGTGAAAATTGGTGAGCCTATCATACAAGCAGGAAATTATGTTTCTGGGGAGTGGTCAGTACACACTCTGTGTACAGAACAACTCCAGGTAGCCATATTGCACTGCATTTACAGAAAATTACAGCGGCTACAGATTAAAATGGAAAGGTCATTTTTAATAACATTCAATTACAATATGATTTGTATCACAATTGTACATGCTATATTATTTTTTCTTCGACTCGAACATCGGCTGTTCGCTAGTTTGCCGAACAGCGAACAATTTGGGGTGTTCGCGGCAAATTCGAAAGCCGCGGAACACCCTTTAAAAGTCTATGGGAGAAACCAAAAGTGCTCATTTTAAAGGCTTAGATTCATGGTATTGTCAAAAAGTGTTTGGGGACCTGGGTCCTGCCCTAGGGACATGGATCAATGCAAAAAAAGTTTTAAAAACGGCCGCTTTTTCGGGAACAGTGATTTTAATAATGCTGTGAAACAATAAAAGTGTAATATTCCTTTAAATTTCATACCTGGGGGGTGTCTATAGTATGCCTGTAAAGGGGCGCATGTTTCCCGTGTTTAGAACAGTCTGACAGCAAAATGACATTTCAAAGGAAAAAAAGTAATTTAAAACTACTCGCGGCTATTAATGAATTGCCGGTCCGACAATACAGATAAAAGTTCATTGATAAAAATGGCATGGGAATTCCCCACAGGGGAACCCCAAACCAAAATTTAAAAAAAAATGACGTGGGGGGTCCCCCTAAATTCCATACCAGGCCCTTCAGGTCTATTATGGATATTAAGGGGAACCCCGGCCAAAAAAAAAAAATGGTGTGGGGTTCCCCTCAAAATCTATACCAGACCCTTATCCGAGCACGCAACCTGGCAGGCCGCAGGAAAAGAGGGGGGACAAGAGAGCACCCCCCTCCTGAACCGTACCAGGCCACATGCCCTCAACATTGGGAGGGTGCTTTGGGGAAGCCCCCCAAAACACCTTGTCCCCATGTTGATGGGGACAAGGGCCTCATCCCCACAACCCTTGCCCGGTGGTTGTGGGGGTCTGCGGGCAGGGGGCTTATCGGAATCTGGAAGCCCCCTTTAACAAGGGGACCCCCAGATCCCGGCCCTCCCCCCTGTGTGAAATGGTAAGGTTACCCCTACCATTTCACAAAAAAAGTGTCAAAAATGTTAAAAATGACAAGAGACAGTTTTTGACAATTCCTTTATTTAAATGCCTCTTCTTTCTTCTATCTTCTTTCTTTTATCTTCTATCTTCTATCTTCCTTCGGTTTCTTCCTCCATCTTTTTCTTCTTCTGGTTCTTCCTCCGGTGTTCTCGTCCGGCATCTTCCTCCACTGCGTCTTCTTCCCTTCTTATCCTTGGGCCGCTCCACATACATGATGGCATGATGTGAGGCTCCTGCTGTGTGTCACTTCTCCTCTTCTGACGGTTCTTAAATAACGGGGGCGGGGCCACCCGATGACCCCACCCCCCGCTGATGCACGGGGACTTGACAGGGACTTCCCTGTGGCATTCCCCATGATGTCAGAAGGGGGCGGGGTTACGTAATGGGTGACCCCGCCCCCTAAGGTTTCCCCATAAAATCCATACCAAGGCCCTTCAGGTCTGGTATGGATATTAAGGTGAACCCCGCACCAAAATAAAGAAAAGGCGTGCGGATCCCCCCAAATCCATACCAGGCCCTCCAGCTCTGGTATGGATTTTAAGGGGAACCCCGCACCAAAAAAATAAATGGCGTGAGGGTTCCCCCAAAATCCATACCAGACCCTTATCCGAGCATGCAACCTGGTATACACATACCAGACCCGAAGGGCCTGGTAATTGACTGATGGAGTAATCCATGCTGTTTTTTTCAATGATTTTTATCTATATTGCTGGGATCTGACAATACATTCCAGTCGCAAGCAGTTTTAAATTACATTTTTTTCCTTTAGAAATGTTATTTTGCTGTGGTACTGTTATGAACATGGGAAAGATGCATAATTACTGTATTTATCGGCATATAACACGCGCCGGTGTATAACACGCACCCCAAGTTTAGGAGGGAATTTTAAGGAAAAAAACTTTTAGGAGGGAAGTTTAAGGAAAAAAACTTAAAATTAATTAAATTAAAATGCCCATCAATGCAGCCTTATCGTGTCCATCTGCAGCCTTGCCCAGTGTCCATTGCAGCCTTGTCAGTAAAGCTTTGCCCCAGTGCAGAATTGTCAGTGCAGCTTTGCCCCAGTGCAGCCTTGTCAGTGCAGCCATGTCAGTGCAGCCTTGCCCCAGTGGTCAGTGCAGCCTTGCCCCAGTGGTCAGTGCAGCCTTGCCCCAGTGGTCAGTGCAGCCTTAAAGCCCAGTGTCCATTACATGCTTGGACAGATCGCTTGAAAGATCGCCGCCGACATAGACATAGCATGTCGTTTTAAATATGGCGCCGCGGAGTTCGGAGGGACTCGGCGGAGCTGAACGAGCGCCGCCGAGATACACATAGTCGAGTGTACTCGGCTCTTTCCGGCGCCGCTCACAGTCCCGCCCAGTCCCGCCCTATGATGGACATAACACAGGTCCAATGGCGGGACTGGGCGTGACTGTGAGCGGCGCCGGAAAGAGCCGAGAACACTCGACTATGTGTATCTCGGCGGCGCTCGTTTAGCTCCGCCGAGTCACTCCGAACTCCGCGGCGCCATATTTAAAACTACATGCTTTGTGAATGTCGGCTGCGATCGCGGCGATCACTCCGATAGATCACAGATAACGGGGATCGGCGTATAACACGCACCCATGATTTTCCCCTGATTTTAAGGGGAAAAAAGTGCGTGTTATACACCGATAAATACGGTAATTACATAGTTACATAGTTAGTAAGGTTGAATAAAGACACCAGTCCATCCAGTTCAACCTGAGTGAGTGTCTACAATTATCCCTATCTTATTTAAGGTACCCATATAGTGCCATCAATTTACAAAGTGCTCCACACATACATCGCACACTCACAGCGGTCCCTACCATCAAGGAGCCCACAATTCAAGGTCCCCAACTCACATTCATATACTAGGGCAGTGGTTCTCAACTCCAGTCCTCGGGACCCACCAACAGGCCAGATTTTAAGTATTACCTTGGGGAGTTGCAGACTAGAATACTGCAATCACTGAGCAGCAAGTGATATCACCTGTGATGTATTTCAGCTATCTTGCAAACCTGGCCTGTTGGTGGGTCCTGAGGACTGGAGTTGAGAACCACTGTACTAGGGCCAATTTTGGACAGAAGGCAATTAACCTACCAGCATGTCTGTGGAGTGTTGGAGGAAACCGGAGTACCCGGAGGAAACCCACGCAGGCACAGGAAGAACATGCAAACTCCAGGCACGTAGTGTTGTGGTTGGGATTCGAACCAGTGACCCTTTTTACTGCTAGGTGAGAGTGCTACCCACTACACCACTATGCTGATGCATAACTTTACAGGCAGAATAAGGAGATTCCCCAGGCACAATATTTAAAGGAATATATCATTTTTATTGTTTCACTTTAAGCATTATTAACCACTTGAGCCCCGGACCATTATACTGCCTAAGGACCAGAGGTCTTTTTCCAATTTGGCACTGCGTCACTTTAACTGCTAATTGCGCGGTCATGCAATGCTGTACCCAAACAAAATTTGCGTCCTTTTCTTCCCACAAATAGAGCTTTCTTTTGATGGTATTTGATCACCTCTGCGGTTTTTATTTTTTGCGCTATAAACGGAAAAAGACCGAAAATTTTGAAAAAAATTATATTTTCTACTTTTTGTTATAAAAAAATCCAATAAACTCAATTTTAGTCATACATTTAGGCCAAAATGTATTCGGCCACATGTCTTTGGTAAAAAAAATGTCAATAAGCGTATATTTATTGGTTTGCGCAAAAGTTATAGCGTCTACAAACTAGGGTACATTTTCTGTAATTTACACAGCTTTTAGTTTATGACTGCCTATGTCATTTATTGAGGTGCTAAAATGGCAGGGCAGTACAAAACCCCCCCAAATGACCCCATTTTGGAAAGTAGACACCCCAAGGAAATTGCTGAGAGGCATGTTGAACCCATTGAATATTTTTTTTTTGTCCCAAGTGATTGAATAATGACAAAAAAAAAAATATTTACAAAAAGTTGTCACTAAATGATATATTGCTCACACAGGCCATGGGCCTATGTGGAATTGCACCCCAAAATACATTCTGCTGCTTCTCCTGAGTATGGGGATACCACATGTGTGGGACTTTTTGGGAGCCTAGCCGCGTACGGGGCCCCGAAAACCAATCACCGCCTTCAGGATTTCTAGGGGTGTAAATTTATGATTTCACTCTTCACTGCCTATCACAGTTTCGGAGGCCATGGAATGCCCAGGTGGCACAAACCCCCCCAAATGAACCCATTTTGGAAAGTAGACACCCCAAGCTATTTGCTGAGAGGCATATTGAGTCCATGGAATATTTTATATTTTGACACAAGTTGCGGGAAAGTGACACATTTTTTTTTTTTTTTGCACAAAGTTGTCACTAAATGATATATTGCTCACACAGGCCATGGGCATATGTGGAATTGCACCCCAAAATACATTTAACTACTTCTCCTGAGTACGGGGATACCACATGTGTGGGACTTTTTGGGAGCCTACCCGTGCACGGGACCCCGAAAACCAATCACCGCCTTCAGGATTTCTAAGGGTGAAAATTTTTGATTTCACTCTTCACTGCCTATCACAGTTTCGGAGGCCATGGAATGCCCAGGTGGCACAAAACCACCCCAAATGACCCCATTTTGGAAAGTAGACACCCCAAGCTATTTTCTGAGAGGCATGGTGAGTATTTTGCAGCTCTCATTTGTTTTTGAAAATGAAGAAAGACAAGAAAAAAATTTTTTTTTTTTCTTTTTTTAATTTTCAATACTTTGTGACAAAAAGTGAGGTCTGCAAAATACTCACTATACCTCTCAGCAAATAGCTTTGGGTGTCTACTTTCCAAAATGGGGTCATTTGGGGGGGTTTTGTGCCATCTGGGCATTCCATGGCCTCCGAAACTGTGATAGGCAGTCAAGAGAGAAATCAAAAATTCATGCCCTTAGAAAGCCTGAAGGCGGTGCTTGGTTTTCGGGGTTCCGTACGCGGCTAGGCTCCCAAAAAGTCTCACACATGTGGTATCCCCGTACTCAGGAGAAGCAGCAGAATGTATTTTGGGGTGTAATTTCACATATTCCCATGGCATGTTTGAGCAATATATCATTTAGTGACAATTTTGTGCAAAAAAAAAAAAATTTGTCTCTTTCCCGCAACTTGTGTCGCAATATAAAATATTCCATGGACTCGACATGCCTCTCAGCAAATAGCTTGGGGTGTCTACTTTCCAAAATGGGGTCATTTGGGGGGGTTTGGAACTGTCCTGGCATTTTATGCACAACATTTAGAAGCTTATGTCACACATCACCCACTCTTCTAACCACTTGAAGACAAAGCCCTTTCTGACACTTATTGTTTACATGAAAAAGTTATTTTTTTTTGCAAGAAAATTACTTTGAACCCCCAAACATTATATATTTTTTTAAAGCAATTGCCCTACAGATTAAAATGGTGGGTGTTTCATTTTTTTTTCACACAGTATTTGCGCAGCGATTTTTCAAACGCATTTTTTGGGGAAAAAAACACACTTTTTTAAATTTTAATGCACTAAAACACACTATATTGCCCAAATGTTTGATGAAATAAAAAAGATGATCTTAGGCCGAGTACATGGATACCAAACATGACATGCTTGACAATTGCGCACAAACGTGCAGTGGCAACAAAATAAATACATTTTTAAAAGCCTTTAAAAGCCTTTACAGGTTACCACTTTAGATTTACAGAGGAGGTCTACTGCAAAAATTACTGCCCTCGATCTAACCTTCGCGGTGATACCTCACATGCATGGTGCAATTGCTGTTTACGTTTGACGACAGACTGCCGCTTGCGTTCGCCTTAGCGCGAGAGCAGGGGGCGACAGGAGTGCTTTTTTTTTTTTTTTTTCTTTATTATTTTTTTGCTTTTTTATCTTATTTTTAAACTGTTCCTTTCATTTTTTTTTTTTTTTTAATCATTTTTATTGTTATCTCGGGGAATGTAAATATCCCCTATGATAGCAATGGGTAGTGACAGGTACTCTTTTTTGAAAAAATTAGGGTCTATTAGACCCTTGATCTCTCCTCTGCCCTCAAAGCATCTGACCACACCAAGATCGGTGTGATAAAATGCTTCCCCAATTTCCCAATGGCGCTATTTACATCCGGCGAAATCTAAGTCATAAAATGCTCGTAGCTTCCGGTTTCTTAGGCCATAGAGATGTTTGGAGCCACTCTGGTCTCTGATCAGCTCTATGGTCAGCTGGCTGAATCACCGGCTGCATTTTCAGGTTCCCTGTTGAGACAGGAGAGCCAGAGAAAAACATGGAAGACGGTGGGGGGGTGGCATTCCCTCCCACGGCTTTTAAAAGCAGTCTAGAGGCTAATTAGCCGCTAGGATTGCTTTTACATGAAAGCCGACCGCTGGCTGAAAAGAATGATACCAAGATGATACCTAAACCTGCAGGCATCATTCTGGTATAACCACTCAAAGTTGTGAATGGCGTACCTGAAGACAAAAAAATGGTTAACAATAAAGCACAGTAAACGGTAAAGTATACAAAATTGCATACCTGAAAAGCAAACATGATAAAACATAATAACAATAAAACATTGCAGAATAGAATACAGTAAAAAAGAGCAGAACAATAGAGAGAATAGAAAGAGAGAGAACAATAAAACGACAACTATTTTTTTTTATTTTATATATATATATAGATATATTTTTTTTACACTTTTTTTGTAACTAACTTTTATAACTGTAACCGGTTCCAGGTTCGGGTCTCTCAAAATGCGATGGCATCTTGGGAGACCCTGTGAAAGTGTGCCTAGTCTGTGGAATGCTGTACCCTACGCTAATACTCAACTAGTGCATAGTAGCTTTCAAAACATTCACCAATGCAAAGACCAGGATTGTCAGGACAGGAGGGACAATAATAGTGGGTGTCACGCCTATATCCGCGCTTGCTGCAGACACAACATCTTTTTTGGGTGGGTTCGCTGGGTAGGGGTACTCGGGAGGACATAAAGAAAATGCCTCTCATGCAGCCGACTGCATTTGGTTGGGGATGTGAATGGGGAAAGTACGGGCGCTGCAGAAGCGGTGGGTTCCCAATTAGGATTGGCGAATGCAGCAGGAAGGGCATTATGGGCACGACGGGCCTGTTTGTCTTCTTGGTGGCAGCGGGACACTACTTGTGCTTGCCACCTCACCAGCTTGAACTGCACTTATGGGACTCGCCTAGGGTGCCCACGTGTCCCGGATTGCCCGGAATTATCCCGTAATTGACATCTTTGTCCCCGGTCCCGGGCAGCTTCATTCCGGGACAATACAGTGTCCCGGAATGAAACTGACAATCTGGGAACAGGGGTGGACCGAGCCTCCATAGCGCTGGCTCTGGCTCCACTTCCACCTCCTCCACCTCCTCCTGATCACTGGTTGCTATAGCCGCCTGGCATCAGGCAACCAGTGACGTCACTGCCCAGCGTTGAAAGCGGAGGAAGATTTCACTTCCTCCTCCACGCTAGTGCTGCTGGGAGTCACTGCTGGTTCTTTCAGCTCCGCACTTGGCTCCAGTGACTGGCCTGCAGCTTGTGTGGGGTGTTTCTGTTCCCATAGGCTGCCTGCAATTACAGTGTGTACGGCATCTCTCTCTTCCTCCCCCTCCTGCCCACCTCACACTAACACATGGACTGAAGTCCCCTCCCCCTTTTCCTCGGCTCGGATGTCACAGACAGGAGAAGGAGGGGGATGAGAATGGACACAGGACTCAACAGGACAGGATGTGCTGATCTGAGGTTAGTACACAATATTAATGCTTGGCACTTGCAGGAGAAGGAGACACAGAGACAGGGGGCAAGTTGTCAAAAAAATAATACTTGCAGTGATTTTGGGGGATAAGAGCATGCTGTATGTGCTAGGGGGCACTTTAGGAGGGGAGATATATTGTGCTGGGGGGGGGCAGATTTTTTATTTAACCCCCCTTCCAGCACAATTTCTCTCCCCTCCTAAAGTGTGCCCCCTAGCACATACAGAATGCTCTTATCCCCCAAAATCACCGCAAGTATTCTTCTTTGACAACTTGCACCCTTCCCCATCTTCAAAGACAAACTGGCTGCTATTGAGGGGACAATTGTACTGTCTGGAATCCTGGGAACTTTGCTAGAGATTCAGGGCAATTCTGGAGGAGGATGTAAGGAGGCACTAAGGGGGCACCCCGGAGGACGTAAGGGGGCTCTGACTAAGTTAGTACCGCCAGAGTGCCCCATTACATCCCCCCTTACAACCTCCAGGGTGCCCCCTTACATCCTTCGGAGTGCCCCACCACCAAAGTGGATTAGCAGTGGCTGACAGACTATCAGGAGGTGATATTGCACTCCTCTTCCTCCTCTCTCCGCTAACTACCCCCCGCCATACACTCCATACTCCTCTCCTGTACATATTACCCACCATTATACATTCCGCACTCCTCTCCTGTACATATTACCCACCATTAAACATTCCGCACTCCTCTCCTGTACATATTACCCCCCGCCATACACTCCGCACTCCTCTCCTGTACATATTACCCCCCGCCATACACTCCGCACTCCTCTCCTGTACATATTACCCCCCGCCATACACTCCATACTCCTCTCCTGTACATATTACCCACCGCCATACATTCCACATTCCTCTCCTGTACATATTACCCCCCGCCATACACTCCATACTCCTTTCCTGTACATATTACCCACCGCCATACATTCCGCACTCCTCTCCTGTACATATTACCCACCGCCATACATTCCGCACTCCTCTCCTGTAAATATTACCCACCGCCATACATTCCGCACTCCTCTCCTGTACATATTACCCACGCCATACATTCTGCACTCCTCTCCTGTACATATTACCCACCGCCATACATTCCGCACTCCTCTCCTGTACATATTACCCACCGCCATACATTCCGCACTCCTCTCCTGTACATATTACCCCCCGCCATACACTCCATACTCCTCTCCTGTACATATTACCCACCACCATACATTCCGCACTCCTCTCCTGTACATATTACCCACCGCCATACATTCCGCACTCCTCTCCTGTACATATTACCCACCGCCATACATTCCGCACTCCTCTCCTGTACATATTACCCACCGCCATACATTCCGCACTCCTCTCCTGTACATATTACCCACCGCCATACATTCCGCACTCCTCTCCTGTACATATTACCCACCGCCATACATTCTGCACTCCTCTCCTGTACATATTACCCACCGCCATACATTCCGCACTCCTCTCCTGTACATATTACCCACCGCCATACATTCCGCACTCCTCTCCTGTACATATTACCCACCGCCATACATTCCGCACTCCTCTGCTGTACATATTACCCACCGCCATACATTCCACACTCCTCTCCTGTACATATTACCCCCCTCCATACACTCTGCATTCCCTATTTAACATTACCACATTCTGCACTATACAAGTCATCTCAGACTCTCTTTAAGAACACCCCCTTTAAGCCAATATTTAGTGCAATTTAAGACATGTCCACAGTTCATTACGACACGCTTTGCGCACCATATTGTTGTTGTTCTTGATGCCTAGGGCCCACTTTTGATCTTGCACACGGGCCCGCTGATTTTGTACGCCCTGCCCCAAAAATCGGCAAAAAAATTTGTCAAAAATCATCTTTTTTTGGGGGGGGGGGGTGTCCCTGAATGTCAGTTTGGAAATGTGGTCACCCTAGACTCGCCACATCACCAAGTGTTACTGCAGTGCTGGTTTGACTACGACCGGTGTGTACTAGGCCGCTGGCGCTTGCCAGTTCACCAAAACGCTACCAAAAAAACTGTTAGCGATCGCAGGGATCAGGCCTGACTCTGCGAACGCTGCAGTTATGCGTTTAGTGTTTTGTAAGTGACAGTGATCGATCGATACTGCACTTGGGTGGGCTGGGCGGAGGGGCAAAACGCAGGTGCTAGCAGGTATCTGGGCTGATCCCACTAACACTGCGTTTTTGGGAACCCTAAACTGCTGGGGACGCTAGTATAGATCTGATCGGATCAGATATTGATCCGTTCAGATACTATACCACTAAGGGAGATGTACGGTGCGTGCGTGGGTGTTAGTGCTACTGGCGCTAACCTGACGCTGCCTGGGGCTGGTGCTTGCCAGTTCACCAAAATACTACCAAAAAAACTGTTAGCGATCGCAGGGATCAGGCCTGACTCTGCGAACGCTGCAGTTATGCGTTTAGTGTTTTGTAAGTGTCAGTGATCGATCGATACTGCACTTGGGTGGGCTGGGCTGGGCCGGGCGGAGGGGCAAAACGCAGGTGCTAGCGGGTATCTGGGCTGATTCCGCTAACACTGCGTTTTTGGGAACCCTAAACTGCTGGGGACGCTAGTATAGATCTGATCAGATCAGATATTGATCCGTACAGATACTATACCACTAAGGGAGGCGTATGCTGCGTGCGTGGGTGTTAGCACTACTGGCGCTAACCTGACGCTGCCTGGGGCTGGTGCTTGCCAGTTCACCAAAATACTACCAAAAAAACTGTTAGCGATCGCAGGGATCAGGCCTGACTCTGCAAACGCTGCAGTTATGCGTTTAGTGTTTTGTAAGTGACAGTGATCGATCGATACTGCACTTGGGTGGGCTGGGCGGAGGGGCAAAACGCAGGTGCTAGCAGGTATCTGGGCTGATCCCGCTAACACTGCGTTTTTGGGAACCCTAAACTGCTGGGGACGCTAGTATAGATCTGATCGGATCAGATATTGATCCGTACAGATACTATACCACTAAGGGAGGTGTATGCTGCGTGCGTGGGTGTTAGCGGTACTGGCGCTAATCTGACGCTGCCTGGGGCGACGCATATCACCGCCGGGCGATCAGGGGGCTAAACCTTTATTCAGTAATAAACGACGGGTGCCCTGACACTATAAAAAATAAACGAACTAACCAGCGTCACCCGTAACACTTATACGGTGATCAGTGGTGAAAGGGTTAACTAGGGGGCCATCAAGGGGTTAAAACATTTATTCGGTAGTATATGGGGGTCCCTGACGCTATAAAACGCTGACGGCGGACCTAAATATTTACCTCCCTAACTAGCGTCACCAGCGACACTAATACAGCGATCAGAAAAATGATCGCTTAGCGACACTGGTGACAGGGGGTGATCAAGGGGTTAAAATTTTATTAGGGGGGGTTAGGGGGGTACCCTAGACCTAAAGGGGGGTAACAGTAACTGTCCCAACACTTTAACTGTCACAAACTGACACTATGCAGTAATCAGAAAAAAAAAAAACTGCTTGGTGTCAGTTTGTGACGGGGGGGTGATCGGGGGGCGATCGGGGGGGGATCGGGGTGTTTTGTGTGCCTGGCATGTTCTACTGTGTGTGTGTAGTGTTGTGCACTCACTCACATGTCTTCCCTCCTCGGGCCGGAACGGAAATTACCGAGCCGAGGAGAGATGACATCATTTCCTTTGCTGCTGTTTAGCATACAGCAGCAAAGGAATGATTCGATTGGCCGGCGGCGATCGCGAGGGGGGGGCCACGAACGGATGGTCTCCCCCTCACCTCTGATCGCCGCTGGACAAAAGACGACCGCCTCGGGCACCGGGGGGGGGTCCGATCGGACCCCCCACCCGCGGAAGGCAAATCACGTACATGTACGTGATTTTGCCTGTCCGTGCCACCTTGCCGACGTACATCGACGTGAGGCGGTCGTCAAGTGCTTAAAATCACTGCTCCTGAAAAAACTTTTTTTGCATTGATACATGTTCCCTGGGGCAGAACCCAGGTCCCCATAAACTTTTTATGGAAATAACTTGCATATAAGCCTTTAAAATTAGCACTTTTGGTTTTTTATGTTCGTGTCCCATAGACTTTAATGGTGTTCGCACAAATTTTTTGCCTGTTCGCATGTTCTGCTGCAAACTGAACTGGGGGGTGTTTGCCTCATCTCTATGAGTAAGATTATACGCTACATTGTACCGGTTACCATAATTCCTGAATAATATATATATACAGTGGCTTGCGAAAGTATTCGGCCCCCTTGAACTTTTCAACCTTTTGCCACATTTCAGGCTTCAAACATAAAGATATAAAATTTTTATTTTTTGTGAAGAATCACCAACAAGTGGGACACAATTGTGAAGTGGAACGAAATCTATTGGATATTTTAAACTTTTTTAGCAATTAAAAAACTAAAAAGTGGTGCGTGCAAAATTATTCGGCCCCTTTACTTTCAGTGCTGCAAACTCACTCCAGAAGTTCAGCGAGGATCTCTGATTGATCCAATGTTGTCCTAAATGACTGATGGTGATAAATAGAATCCACCTGTGTGTAATCAAGTCTCTGTATAAATGCACCTGCTCTGTGATAGTCTCAGGGTTCTGTTGAAAGCGCAAAGAGCATCATGAAGACCAAGGGACACACCAGGCAGGTCCGTAATACTGTTGTGGAGAAGTTTAAAGCCGGATTTGGATACACAAAGATTTCCCAAGCTTTAAACATCCCAAGGAGCACTGTGCAAGCGATCATTTTGAAATGGAAGGAGTATCAGACCACTGCAAATCTACCAAGACCTGGCTGTCCCTCTAAACTTTCAGCTCAGACAAGGAGAAGACTGAGCAGAGATGCAGCCAAGAGGCCCATGATCACTCTGGATTAACTGCAGAGAACTATAGCTGAGGTAGGAGAGTCTGTCCATAGGACAACAATCAGTCGTACACTGCACAAATCTGGCCTTTATGGAAGAGTGGCAAGAAGAAAGTAATTTCTCAAAGATATCCATAAAAAGTCTTGTCTAAAGTTTGCCACAGGCCACCTGGGAGACACACCAAACATGTGGAAGAAGGTGCTCTGGTCCGATGAAACCAAAATCGAACTTTTTGGCCACAATGCAAAACGATATGTTTGGCGTAAAAGCAACACAGCTCATCACACTCAACACACCATCCCCACTGTCAAACATGGTGGTGGCAGCATCATGGTTTGGGCCTGCTTTTCTTCAGCAGGGACAGGGAAGATGGTTAAAATTGAGGGGAAGATGGATGCAGCCAAATACAGGACCATTCTGGATGAAAACCTGTTGGAGTCTGCAAAAGACCTGAAACTGGGACGGAGATTTATCTTCCAACAAGACAATGATCCCAAACATACAGCAAAATCTACAAAGGAATGGTTCACAAATAAACGTATCCAGGTGTTAGAATGGCCAAGTCAAAGTCCAGACCTGAATCCAATCGAGAATCTGTGGAAAGAGCTGAAAACTGCTGTTCACAAACGCTCTCCATCCAACCTCACTGAGCTCGAGCTGTTTTGCAAGGAAGAATGGGCAAGAATTTCAGTCTCTTGGTGTGCAAAACTGATAGAGACATACCCCAAGCGACTTGCAGCTGTAGTCGCAGCAAAAGGTGGCTCTACAAAGATTTGTTTCATCAGTCTATCAATTAAGGGTGTGGTTAATTGCTCCCAGGTGACTATTTAACTTGTTGTAGGACTCAGTTGAGCGTGCTCAGTTTGAAGCTGTGGAGCTTGGTGTAAGTGGAGCTTTTTTAAGTGGGAGTTATAAACAAGAGTTTAAAACAGGAGGTTATAACAGGGGTCATAGTACCTGTGTAGTGTGAGTATCTGAGTGTTGTCTGAGTAGTGTGTGTGGATCGTTAGTACTTGTGTATTGTGTACCTGTGTATTGTCTTGAGTATTAGTGCCAGGAAGCTAGATGTTAGGTAATTTGGACAGGGTAAAATCCCCAAATCCTCACTAAATTTAATAGGTACGATGCCCGGCGGGTGTGGAGAGGCGACTCTTTGTACATCTTGCCGCATGTATGCGTTCCTTGATCATCCGATCGAGGGCGAATACTGCTGTGTAAAATGTAAGCACATTGTTTCCCTGGAAGCCCAGGTTCTGAATCTGGGGAAGCAACTGTCAGCACTGAGAAGTCCCTCCATACTAAAGGTGAGCCAGGAACGTACACGGCAGGTGCCGGCAGGGGCCAGCACAGAGGCGGGTGGAGACAAAGAGGTGCAGGCACTAGCAAAGAGTAGATGGGTGACAGTCAGGAGGGGTAGAGGGGGAAGTGCCAGGGAGGCCGATCCAGGACTGGAGCATCCCAATAAGTACGCTCCATTGAGTGACATTGGTGTAACCAGTCAGGGACCAGCACTGCTGGAGTTGAGGGACTCTCCTAGCTGCCAGGGGAAGAACTCCTCCAGTGAGAGTGGGGGGGCAGCAAAGGGAAAGGAAAGACAGATTCTGGTGGTAGGGGACTCAATTCTTAGAAGGACAGAGAGGGCAATCTGTAACCAAGACCTGAAGCGCCGAACAGTATGTTGTATACCGGGCGCTCGGGTTCGGCACATCACGGATCTTGTGGATAGATTACTGGGAGGGGCTGGGGAAGACCCGGCTGTCATGGTGCACGTTGGCACCAATGACAAAGTCAAAGGCAGATGGAGTGTCCTAAAGAACGATTTTAGGAACTTAGGAGCTAAATTGAGGAAAAGGACCTCCAAGGTAGTGTTCTCAGGAATACTACCGGTACATCGAGCCACACCAGAGAGGCAGAGGGAGATTAGGGAAGTAAACAAGTGGCTGAAGAGCTGGTGTAGTAAGGAGGGGTTTGGGTTCCTGGAGGACTGGGCCGACTTCTCAGTCGGTAACCGGTACTATAGAAGGGACGGACTGCACCTAAATGAGGAGGGTGCAGATCTGCTGGGAATGAAGATGGCCAAAAAGTTAGAGGGGTTTTTAAACTAGGCGATGGGGGGGAGGGTCCAGAGACAGTGATAGCCAGCGCGGAAGATATTCCAGAGGGTAGTATTGGGGGCATTAGTGGTAGGTTAACCAAAGCACAAAAACACAAGGTGAGTATAGTAGCAAGTCCAAGTTGCAATCTTGAAACACCCAATACGAGGACAATATGCGACCGGTCTAAACTATGTGGCATGTTCACCAATGCCAGGAGCCTGGCGGACAAGATGGGTGAACTAGAGATAGTGTTGTACAAGGAGGATTTGGATTTTGTGGGAATTTCAGAGACCTGGTTCAACAGCTCTCATGATTGGCTGGCAAACATTCAAGGGTATACCCTATACCGCAAGGATAGAGAGGGTAAAAAAGGGGGAGGGGTATGCCTATATATCAAGAATAATGTACAAGTGAATGTGAGAGATGACATCACTGAGGGGGCTAGGGAGGAGGTGGAATCTTTATGGGTAGAGCTCCAAAGGGATGAAGCTAAGGGGAAAATAATACTGGGAGTATGCTATAGGCCCCCTAACCTGAGGGAGGAAGTGGAGACGGATCTCCTATCACAAATTGGATTAGCAGCAAGGATGGGAAGTGTTATCATAATAGGGGATTTTAATTATCCAGACATAGACTGGGCGGAGGGAACCGCGCATTCATTTAAGGCTCGCCAGTTCCTTAATGTCTTGCAGGACAATTTTATGGGTCAGATGGTAGACGCACCAACTAGAAATAAAACATTACTAGATCTACTGATTACCAACAATACAGACCTGATAACAGATGTGGAAATACGGGGCAATTTAGGTAACAGCGATCACAGGTCAATTAGTCTCAGTATAAATCACACAAATAGGAGACATGAAGGGAACACAAAGACACTGAATTTCAAAAGAGCCAACTTCCCTAAACTACAAACCTTGCTAAAAGGCATAAATTGGGATAAAATATTAGGAACAAAGAATACAGAGGAGAGATGGGTTTGCTTTAAGAGCATATTAAATAAGGGCATTAGCCAATGTATCCCATTGGGTAATAAATTTAAAAGAGCGAACAAACATCCTGGATGGCTTAACTCCAATGTAAAAATGCATATAAAAGCAAAGGAGAAGGCCTTCAAAAAATACAAGGTTGAGGGATCATCCACAGCATTCAGAATTTATAAAGAATGCAATAAGAAATGTAAGGGTGCAATTAGGATGGCTAAGATAGAACATGAAAGACACATAGCGGAGGAGAGCAAAAAAAATCCCAAGAAATTCTTTAAGTATGTAAACAGTAAAAAAGGGAGGACAGACCATATTGGCCCCATAAAGAATGAGGAAGGACATCTGGTTACAAAGGATGGGGAGATGGCAGAGGTATTGAATTTATTCTTCTCCTCAGTATTCACGAGTGAATCGGGGGCTTCAGTAACCAAAACTGCAGTGTTTATCCTCATGACACAACACAGGAAGCACCTACATGGTTAACAGAGGACGGAATTAAAATTAGACTTGAGAAACTTAACATTAATAAATCACCGGGACCAGATGGCTTGCATCCGAGGGTACTTAGGGAACTCAGTCAGGTGATTGCCAGACCGTTGTTCCTAATTTTTGCAGACAGTCTATTGACTGGAATGGTACCAGCTGATTGGAGAAAAGCCAATGTAGCACCAATATTTAAAAAGGGCCCAAAAAACATCCCTGGGAATTACAGACCAGTTAGCCTAACATCAATAGTATGTAAACTCTTGGAGGGGATGATAAGGGACTATATACAAGATTTTAGTAATAAGAATGATATCATTAGCAGTAATCAACATGGATTTATGAAGAATCGTTCTTGCCAAACCAATCTATTAACCTTCTATGAGGAGGTGAGTTGCCATCTAGATAAAGGAAGGCCCGTAGACGTGGTGTATCTGGATTTTGCAAAAGCATTTGACACAGTTCCCCATAAACGTTTACTGTACAAAATAAGGTGCGTTGGCATGGACCATAGGGTGAGTACATGGATTGAAAACTGGCTACAAGGGCGTGTTCAGAGGGTGGTGATAAATGGGGAGTACTCAGAATGGTCAGGGGTGGGCAGTGGGGTCCCCCAGGGTTCTGTGCTGGGACCAATCCTATTTAATTTGTTCATAAATGACCTGGAGGATGGGATAAACAGTTCCATCTCTGTATTTGCAGACGATACTAAGCTAAGCAGGGCAATAACTTCTCCGCAGGATGTGGAAATCTTGCAAAAAGACCTGAACAAATTAATGGGGTGGGCGACTACATGGCAAATGAGGTTCAATGTAGAAAAATGTAAAATAATGCATTTGGGTGTCAAAAATATGAATGCAATCTATACACTGGGGGGAGATCCTCTGGGGGAATCTAGGATGGAAAAGGACTTGGGGGTCCTAGTGGATGATAGGCTCAGCAACGGCATGCAATGCCAAGCTGCTGCTAATAAAGCAAACAGAATATTGCCATACATTAAAAGGGGGATCAACTGCAGAGATAAAACTATAATTCTCCCGCTCTACAAGACTCTGGTCCGCCCGCACCTGGAGTATGCTGTCCAGTTCTGGGCACCAGTCCTCAGGAGGGACGTACTGGAAATGGAGCGAGTACAAAGAAGGGCAACAAAGCTAATAAAGGGTCTGGAGGATCTTAGTTATGAGGAAAGGTTGCGAGCACTGAACTTATTCTCTCTGGAGAAGAGACGCTTGAGAGGGGATATGATTTCAATTTACAAATACTGTACTGGTGACCCCACAATAGGGATAAAACTTTTTCGCAGAAGAGAGTTTAATAAGACTCGTGGCCACTCATTACAATTAGAAGAAAAGAGGTTTAACCTTAAACTACGTAGAGGGTTCTTTACTGTAAGAGCGGCAAGGATGTGGAATTCCCTTCCACAGGCGGTGGTCTCAGCGGGGAGCATTGATAGCTTCAAGAAACTATTAGATAATCACCTGAATGACCGCAATATACAGGGATATGTAATGTAATACTGACACATAATCACACACATAGGTTGGACTTGATGGACTTGTGTCTTTTTTCAACCTCACCTACTATGTAAAACTATGTACAAAGTATTAACGCAAGGGGGCCGAATAATTTTGCACGCCCCACTTTTCATTTTTTTATTAGTTAAAAAAGTTTCAAAAATCCAAATTTCGTTCCACTTCACAATTGTGTCCCACTTGTTGGTGATTCTTCACAAAAAGCCTGAAATGTGGCAAAAGGTTGAAAAGTTCAAGGGGGCTGAATACTTTCGCAAGCCACTGTGTATATATATATATATATATATATATATATATATATATATATAGCCCTCAAAAATTCCACTTGCCTGCTCGCATTTTGCGAGTGGATTTTGAGGGCTGGCGAGGAAGGGATACCTGGGAGTGGGGGGGCGAGCCCCAAACGCAAGTGGGATGTATGGGAGTCCTTCTCCCAGAGCTCGCAGAGAGGAAGAGAGGAGAGCAGGCAGCCGGATCATCAGAGCGCACCCCCTGGTCCCGGGACTTTGATAGACAGATCACCTGGGATGAGTGACGTGTATCAAAGTTTCCCGGCCAGGGGGCAGGGCTACATGTGACGCCCCCCAGCGGTGGAAACACAGTGCTACTGAAATGAAAGCTGTTCCAGCGGTGTTCCTCTGTGCTCTGATCATCCAGCCGGCAGTCCTTTTCCTCTCCTCTGTTCCACTGCATGTTGGACAAAGGGAGGCTGCATGGTGGACAAGGGGAGGCTGCATGGTGGACAAGGGGAGGCTGCATGGTGGACAAAGGGAGGCTGCATGGTGGACACAGGTAGGCTGCATGGTGGACACAGGTAGGCAGCATGATGGACACAGGTAGGCAGCATAATGGACACAGGTAGGCAGCATGATGGACACAGGCAGGCTGCATAGTGGACACATGTAGGCTGCATTGGTGGACACAGATAGGCTGAATTGGTGGACACAGGTAGGCTGCATTGGTGGACACAGGTAGGCTGCATTGGTGGACACAGTCTGCATGGTGGACACAGGTAGGCTGCATTGATGGGCACAGGTGAGGCTGCATTGATGGGCACAGGTGAGGCTGCATTGGTGAGCACAGATGAGGCTGCATTGATGAGCACAGGTGAGGCTGCACTGATGGGCTTGGATAAAGTTGTTGTTAATATTTATGTTTATAACTTAATTCTGCATAAAACATTTAAGGCCGTGTTTAGAGGCGGAATTAGGGGTGGGGCAACTGGTGGCAAGTAACCCTTGAGGCCTGGCTAGTAGCTCAGGACTTGAAATTCTGAGCCCTATATATATATATATATATATATATATATATATATATATATATACAGTATCTAACAAAAGTGAGTACACCCCTCACATTTTTGTAAATATTTTATTATATCTTTTCATGTGACAACACTGAAGACATTACACTTTGCTACAAAGTAGTGAGTGTACAGCTTCTATAACAGTGTAAATTTGCTGTACCCTCAAAATAACTCAACACACAGCCATTAATATCAAAACCGCTGGCAACAAAAGTGAGTACACCCCTAAGTAAAAATGTCCAAATTGGGCCCAAAGTGTCAATATTTTGAGTGCCTACCATTATTTTCCAGCACTGCCTTAACCCTCTTGGGCATGGAGTTCACCAGAGCTTCACAGGTTGCCACTGGAGTCTTCTTCCACTCCTCCATGACGACGTCACGGAGCTGGTGGATGTTAGAGACCTTGCGCTCCTCCACCTTCCATTTGAGGATGCCCCACAGATGCTCAATAGGGTTTTGGTCTGGAGACATGCTTGGCCAGTCGATCACCTTTACCCTCAGCTTCTTTAGCAAGGCAGTGGCCATCTTGGAGGTGTGTTTGGGGTCATTATCATGTTGGAATACTGCTCTGCAGCCCAGTCTCCAAAGGGAGAGGATCATGCTCTGCTTCAGTATGTCACAGTACATTTTGGCATTCATGGTTCCCTCAATGAACTGTAGCTCCCCAGTGCCGGCAGCACTCATGTAGCCCCAGACCATGACACTCCCACCACCATGCTTGACTGTAGGCAAGACACACTTGTCTTTGTACTCCTCACCTGATTGCCACCACACACGCTTGACACCATCTGAACCAAATACGTTTATCTTGGTCTCATCAGACCACAGGACATGGTTCCAGTAATCCATGTCCATAGTCTGCTTGTCTTCAGCAAACTGTTTGAGGGCTTTCTTGTGCATCATCTTTAGAAGAGGCTTCCTTCTGGGACGACAGCCATGCAGACCAATTTAATGCAGTGGCGTATGGTCTGAGCACAGGTGACAGGCTGACCCCCCCCACCACTTCAACCTCTACAGCAATGCTGGCAGCACTCATCCGTCTATTTCCCAAAGACAACCTCTGGATATGACGCTGAGCACGTGCACTCAATTTCTTTGGTCGACCATGGCGAGGCCTGTTCTGAGTGGAACCTGCCCTGTTAAACCGCTGTATGGTCTTGGGTACCGTGCTGCAGCTCAGTTTCAGGGTCTTGACAATCTTCTTATAGCCTAGGCCATCTTTATGTAGAGCAAACATTTTTTTTCAGATCCTCAGAGAGTTCTTTGCCATGAGGTTCCATTTTGAACTTCCAGTGACCAGTATGAGAGAGTGAGAGCGATAACACCAAATTTAACACACCTGCTCCCTATTCACACCTGAGACCGTGTAGACATGCTTAGTGGTTGGAATTGGTAATACCTAAATCTACAAAAAAGATAATCAATAGACATTTCAAACAATAGAAAATAAGTTACACCTTCTAGGCTAGGCTTAATATAATTTATATGAGCCTATTGTCTAAAATGGTATATAGAATCAAGATAGATGCCATGGAGGCACACTCAATCAAACACACAGACACAACCACTACATTCATCAACTCATATCTTCACATTCATGAAGGTTCCTTGACTCCTGATACTTTGAAACTCTCAGGTCCCAAGAAGTAATTCCTCTTTAAGCAAAAGCCATCTTGGAAGCCAGGGCAGCCATTTTTAAACTGTAGTAACCAGCATTTCAGACCAGTAGCCATTTTGGAAAGGGTAATTATGTCAAATTGATGTTTACCTTATATTCATTTGTGTCATTTTAAATATTTACTTATTGATTATTATACAGTTGGATAATTATTTCTCTTGAATCAATCACCACCTTCTACATTTTTCTCTAAACTTTATTTTTTCATTATAATTTTTATAGTTCTCATTCTATTGACATAGCAATTTTATTTCATTTATTAATCACTTACTTACCTGTAGTACAGTAACGGTTGGATTTGTGAAATATGGACGTTCTGTATAATCGTCATATTTACTTGGTTACTGATTCTACAGGGAAGTTTTATCATTTCTGTGTCATTTAAAAAGTTACAACACTGCCATTAACAGGTGTTTTACTTAGTCTTCTTGATTTTGTGTAGCACAATTGGTATTCTTAATTTTATGTAACATTGTTTTTGTCAACCAATATAAATATACAGTAACAATTTTGTATGAATGCATGTCTGGTGAATAAATCTCCTATTTTTAGTATTCATATTGATTGATCCTGTATCTTAACCCTTTCATGACTAAGCCTATTTTTGAAATTTGGTGTTTACAAGTAAAATCTGTATTTTTTGCTAGAAAATTACTTAGAACCCCAAACATTATATATATATTTTTAGCAGAGAATCTAGAGAATAAAATGGAGATTGTTGCAATATTTTATATCACACGGTAGTTGTGCAGCAGTGTTTTAAACGCAATTTTTTGGGAAAAGGGACACTTTCTTGAATTTTAAAAAACCAAACAGTAAAGTTTCGCCGAGTAAATAGATACCAAACATGTCACGCTTTATAATTGCACGCACTCGTGGAACGGCGACAAACTATGGTACCTAAGAATTTTCATAGGTGACGCTTTCAATTTTTTTACGGTTACCAGGTTAGAGTTACAGAAGAGGTCTAGTGCTAGAATTATTGCTCTCGCTCTGACGATTGCGGCGATACCTCACATGTGTGATTTGAACACCGTTTACATATGTGGGCATGACTTCCGTATGCGTTTTCTTTTGCTGCGCGAGCTCGCGGGGACGGGGACACTTTAAAAAAATTTTTTTTCCTTATTTATTTTATTTATTTTTATATTTATAAATTGTGTTAAAAAAAAAAAAATTGATGACTTTTATTGCTGTCACAAGGAATGTAAACATCCCTTGTGACAGTAATAGGTGGTGACATGTACTCTTTTTGGAGGGATCGGGGGTCTGAAAGACCCCCGATCCCTCCTTTGCACTTTAAAGTATTCAGATTGCCGTTTTCGGCAATTCTGAATACTGTGTATTTTTTTAAAACCGGCGTCATTGGCAGCCGAGTAAACGGGAATTGACGTCATGACGTTGCTTCCGTGTTTACGACTAGGAGGCTGGAACAAAGCCACCCACGGCTTCATTCCAGTCTGCCCCCAGCTTCCGGAGGTGTCTGATTGGTCATCGGACCACCTAATGGAACGGGAGGCCCGGTAAGAGCGACGTGAGGCGACACGGGGGGGAACGTCCCCTCCTGCTCCTGCTGCTTTAAGCCACATCGCTTGTTTTACCAGGAAAGCCGATCTCCCACTGTAAAAAACTGTACCGGGATGATGCCTGCAGCTGCGGGCATCATCCCGGTATAACCCCGGAAAGCCGAGTACGCACATCTGCGTATGCTCAGCGGGAAGGGGTTAAAAATGTTATCATTTAAAATGACTCATTCATAAATACCGTGCAGGAAAATTATCCTCTAAAGCACGACAAAATGGTGTATGGTTAACTTGTAGAGCAAGCCCTGCATTATTTTTGCATTTATATTTGTGTTAATGTGGGGCCACATACCTTTAGGGTGAGAAGCTGCTCACCTTTCACAATTTCCTATTTTTATTCCTGATTTGTTTTTTAAGTGTAAGTGGTAGCGTATAGGAATATCCCTTGCCTATATTTTGAAATAAAAGAATCTAGAGTGGCCTGTATTTCCACAAAAGTGCCTTAGGAGACACAAATCTGGAGTTTTACATTATGCAAAGAACAGTAAGACTGACTCTGGTCTCTAGCTATCCTTTGTTTCCTATTGGTTCCTCAGTGTAACAATTCATGTCTTCAAAAGTGAAGTTGCTATCTGCATAACTTATCACCCAAGGTTTTGGAGTGCTCTGGAAGATATTTTAAGGTATGTTTAGTTACCTGTTAGTACCTAATTATCACCTTGCTCAAAGTTTGCTGATTTAAAGTAATATTAAGTTTGAAAATGATACAGATAGTACAGTAAGCCCTTGTGCGTCTACGCGTTTCGCCGTAAGGCTTTTTCAGGACACAATCAAGGTTCAGAGATGTAACAAAAAAGAATGAAAAGAGAGCAAGTCTCACTGTCTGAAATGAGATACATTCCAATTAAAATCATAAGTGTTGCATAAACGCATTACAACATATTACATTAAAAAGCATGTGCTAAACCATCCAGGAAGAATCTGAAGGAACAGTAAGATGGCAATAAAAAGGTACCTTGAATTTGGTTAGGCCTCGTGTACAAAATCCCCGTAGTAGGAAATTCTCCAAAATTATGGAATATTTAATGCAGACTATGGAGAAGTAGAGAAACGCAAGAAGCTCTAACACACAGAGTATAGTGCAGCGGATAGTTTATATACCATAAAAAACTAACAAAAACCATGATACCTACTAGTTTGAATACTTCAAAACATTTCTATAGGAGGGGCAAGTGTGTATCTTGTATCCAGACAAGGAGAGACCATCAGGACAATGATACTGAAAGGTCCAGCATCACAAAAAAGGAAGGAATAAGCCTTAGTAAGGTTGAGCACTGCTAGCGGCATGTAATAGAGCCCTTGCTAGCACGCAGTACCTATGGACACAAAGACAAAAGGGGGGAGGGTGCATTACATAGCCAGAAGTGATAGCCAGGATGGTGCCCATAGAAGTCGCAGGTAAAAACTTACATGGAAATGAAGATACAATGATATGCCCCTGGGAGACAGCCGGGTGCTGTACACAAAGCCCATGTTCAAAACATGGGCTATTTATATAGCCCGGCCGCGTCACACCCAATGGAAGTAGCAGCGTCACATGAGGCAATCACGTCTAAGCATTGTGGTGAAAAGAATTATGGGCAATGTAGGCAGCGAGGGGACGTGTCCTTAGGTTTGCGCATGTGCGAGGTACATGGGACCAGACAGCTGAATTATGGGGATTGTAGGCAGAATGGTAGGCAGAACTCCGCTAGATCTTAACCAGCACACAAGTCAGCGAGACATAGGAGCCCACCCAGACATTTTGCATTGGATGTAGTGACAGAACGGGGAATGGCACTGCTAAGAATACCTCTGTGGGGAAAAAAGATGAAGATATACAATACCATCATGTAAATAGGGGCCAAATATTGTCATCACAGAGTCCCATGGATGGAAAAGCGTACGCTAAATAAAAACAGCAATAATGCACATGAACAATTGTGGATTGGTTACACAAATATTTTGATTGATTACATCTTATTCCATTGTATAAGGGTAAACTCAGTATAATTGGCTTACAATACAGCCGAGTAACAAACTCAAAATATATGAGCTATACATCATGAGATAACCCGTTGATCCCTTTGTAGGATCCTTAAGTTATTGACTATGCAATCACTGCAAATAAAACAGACAAGTGGTTATCAAACTAAAAAAAGGGAATGGGAAAACAAGAAAAAAAGGGAGAGAATATGCAAAGGGCAAATTTCAATTATAAAGAAAACAGTAACATGATCACTTTACAGAAAAGGTCTAAAGCTCATCATATCATTAAGGCCCGGTAATGTGGTGGCCTGCAAACTGTACATCCATTGGGTCTCTCTCTGGAGAACTCTACGGTCAAAATTGCCCCCTCGGGGGTCTTCATAAATAACATCAAGAGCAGCAAATTTGAAAACCATAGGTTCGTATTTATGTTTAAAGGCTATATGATAGCCCATAGTGGTGTTCAAAAGGCCACTGGTGGCGTAGTAAACATGGTCTTTAGTCCTCCTCCAAAATGGCCTAATGGTCTTGCCAACGTAGAAAGCTCCACATTGGCAAAGTATATTATATATCACTCCTTTAGTTTGACAAGTAATGTGATGTCGTAAGGAGTGAATTTGGCCATTTGGAAGAGGAACAGAGGGTCCCACCAGTAATAGGTCACAGAAATCACAGGCATCACAACAAAAAAGACCCTGTGGGTCTCAAACTTTATTTTCACTTTCGCAGTAGTGACTCCGCACTAAACGGTCTCTTACAGAACCTGCACGATGATAATTGATTTCTGGTTTGGGCCATATGTACTTGGTTAGGATGGGATCCGCCAGAAAAATATGCCAGTGTTTTTGATTCACTGACCGTATTCTTGAATGTTGGTCAGAGTAAGCGTGGTATTAAGCTCACTCTCTGAGAATCTGTTTGCTTGGGTCCTGGGAAAAGAATGGTATTCCTAGGTTTGGCCACAAGTTTTCTAAAGGCCTTTTTAAGGCTGGTTTTGCTGTATCCCCTGGCCAATAACTGTTCATATAGTCGGTCTGCTTCCTGTCTGAAACGGAGATCACTGGAGCAATTGCGTTTGAGGCGCAAATATTGGCCAAAGGGAATGCTGGGGGATATTCACTGCGTGCGTGTAAGATTGTATTACCCGCAGTGGGTTTCCGATAAAGTGACGTGCTAACCAGGCCCTCCTCAGTGATGTTGATAGTAATGTCAAGAAATGCAATAGTGGTAAGACTAGATTGCATAGTAAATTTTAAATTGTAGTCATTGTGACTCAGCATGGCCATAAACTCTTCAAGCGCTGTTGGTGATCCTGCCCATAGTAAGAAAATGTCGTCTATGTAGCGGAACCACCGTAGCACAAATGAAAAAAGGTTGGAGTGCTCTTCATTGGTGAACAAATCACGTTCCCACCCCCCCAGGTACAGGTTCGCATATGAAGGTGCGCAACACGTACCCATAGTGACCCCCTGCACCTGGAGGAAGTGAGACTCATCAAATGAGAAAACATTCTTGGTAAGAATGTGAGATAGTAGCTGCAGTACAAAACCATTGAGGCCTGCGGATTTAGGTCCCCTTTCATTGAGGAACCTAGCAATAACCTCCATCCTGAGTTCATGTGGAATTGATGAATATAGGGCCTCCACATCTATAGCTACCAAGGAGCAGCCAGGAGGCACTGTGAGGCCATCCAGGCTTCTCAGTAGATCCGGGGTATCCTTGATAAATGACGGTAGTGTGACGATGTGTGGACGCAAATATTCCTCCACAAATTTACTCGCTCTTTCCATCTTAGAACCTACACCCAAGACTATAGGGCGTCCTGGTGGGTTTATAGGGTTTTTATGTATTTTGGGGGACGAGTAAAAGGTTGGGATTCTTGGATGGGGGACTTGAATGCCCTCAAAAATCTCCCTGGTGATCAAGCCGTCGGCAAAGGCGGACTGTATAGTATCATCATATTGTTGATTAAATTTGGTAATGATATTGACGGATATTGGTTTGTACCATAATCTGTTTCTGAGGATGTCCCAGCACATATTTCTATATTGAAGTTCGTTCATTACTACTACATTTCCGCCTTTGTCTGAGGGATTGATCACCAGGTCAGAATTGCCACTCAAATTCTCCAGTGCGGCTTTGTGTGCTTCACTCAAGTTGTGATTGGTCGGTTTATGAAATAATAGTGATTGAATGTCTTTAGTGGTCTGCGTGAGAAGAGTCCACACATTAGAATTAATGTGTAAGGATGGAAACTGGGTGGATCTTTTCTTGACCGCCTCGCCCAATGATTTGATGTCATTTTGATAAACTGTCATTTGAGTCCGAAGGGCGAGGGCCTCATTGGATTGTGATTTCTGCAATCTTTTACTGGTGGGACCCTCTGTTCCTTATCCAAATGGCCGAATTTACTCCTTACGACATCACATTACTTGTCAAACTAAAGGAGTGATATATATTATACTTTGCCAATGTGGAGCTTTCTACGTTGGCAAGACCATCAGGCCAGTTTGGAGGAGATTTGAAGACCATGTTTACTACGCCACCAGTGGCCTTTTGAATACCATTATGGGCTATCATATAGCCTTTAAACATAAATACGAACCTATGGTTTTCAAATTTGCTGCTCTTGATGTTATTTATGAAGACCCCCGAGGGGGCAATTTTGGCCGTAGAGATCTCCAGAGAGAGACCCAATGATATACAGTTTGCAGGCCACCACATACCCGGACCTTAATGATATGATGAGCTTTAGACCTTTTCTCTAAAGTGATCTTGTTACTGTTTTCTTTATAATTGATATTTGCCCTCTGCATATTCTCTCCCTTTCTTCCTTGTTTTCCCATTTCCTTTTTTTAGTTTGATAACCGCTTGTCCGTTTTATTTGCAGTGATTGCATAGTCAACAACTTAAGGATCCTACAAATGGATCACCGGGTTATCTCATGATGTATAGCTCATATATTTTGAGTTTGTTACTCGGCTGTATTGTAAGCCAATTATACTGACTTTACCCTTATACAATGGAATAAGATGTAATCAATCAAAATATTTGTGTAACCAATCCACAATTGTTTATGTGCAATATTGCTGTTTTTATTTAGCGTATGCTTTTCCATCCATGTGACTCTGTGCTTACAGTATTTGGCCCCTATTTAGATGATGGTATTGTATATCTTCTTTTTTCCCCACAGAGGTATTCTTAGCAGCGCCATTCCCCATTCTGTCGCTACATCCAATGCGCAATGTCTGGGCGGGCTTCTATGTCTCACTGACTTGTGTGCTGGTTAAGTGCGAGCGGAGTTCTGCCTACCATTCTGCCTACAAGCCCCATAATTCAGCTGTCCGGTCCCATGTACCTTGCACATGCGCAAACCTAATGACATGTCCACTCGCCGCGCTGCCTACATTGCCCATAATTCTTTTCACCACAATGCTTAGATGTGATTGCCTCATGTGATGCTGCTACTTCCATTGGGTGCGACGTGGCCGGGCTATATAAATAGCCCATGTTTTGAACATGGGCTTTGTGTACAGCACCTGGCTGTCTCCCAGGGGCATATCCTTGTATCTTCATTTCCATGTAAGTTTTTACCTGCGACTTCTATGGGCACCATCCTGGCTATCATTTATGGCTATCTAATGCACCCTCCCCCATTTGTCTTTGTGTCCATAGGTATTGCGTGCTAGCAAGGGCTTTATTACATGCCGCTAGCAGTGCTCAACCTTACTAAGGCTTATTTCTTCCTTGGCTACTTTAGTAGCACCTTTCCCTGTGTCCCTATATTTTCGGATGTGGCATTCCTATTTCCTAATATTAAGTTTGCTTTAAGTTTTATAAGGTGTCTAAGTTTATATTTAAGTGGAATTAAAGCCTAAAAGAAAATAAATAGGATAAGCAGATTCTTTATTGTGAAAGAGATGTGTAATGTCTTTTCTGCAATAAAATCAACCTTAAACATTAAAGTGATATCACTGTATATACTATAAGCATACAAGCCCACAAACACATATCAATAATTAAATCAAGGTGTTAAATTAAATTAATATCACTGTGTACAAACATAAAAGCCTGCAAGTGCATATTGATGATTAAATAAAAATCCAACAAGACTTGTGAGTAAATCTTATTATTACATACCACCACTGTATACCAGCCACCAATGATCCAGACTTCTGGTTTCCAGAGGGCTAGACCTCAGATGCAATAAGGTTTAACCACTTGAGTTCTGGGCCATAGCCGAATGACGGCTACAGCGCGGACCTCAATCTCCGGGAGGCCGTCATGGGACGTCCTCCCCTTTCCTCGTTCCCTGTGCGCGCTCACGTGCGCGCATCAGGGAAATTCTGTGCTGGCCGTGTCCCTTGGACACAGCCAGTCACAGATCGCAGTAAACGGCCAATCACAGCGGCCGTTTAAAGCGCGATTGCCAGTGCCAATGAGAGATGATCTCAAATGTAAACATATGAGATCATCTCTCATTGCCGTCTCTCTCTCCTCACACAGAGACCGCGTGTGAGGAGAGAGAGGATAGCTGCAGCGATCTGTGCCTTCAGTGAGTGTTACAACATATTTTACTGTGATAAAAGTGCCCAAACAGTGCCCAAACAGTACAGTGGGATCTGTGCCAATCAGTGCCCACCTGTGCCAATCGGCGACCACCTGTGCCAATCGGTGCCCACCTGCACCCACCTGTGCCAACCTGCGCCCACCTGTGCCCACCTGTGCCCATCTGTGCCATTGGTGATCAGTGTCCAGACATCTGTGCACATCTGCCATCAGTGCCCACCTGTGCCACCTCATTAGTGCCCACCTGTGCCACCTTATCGGTGCCCACCTGTGCCACCTCATCGGTGCCCACCTGTGCCAATCAGTGCCCATCTGTGCCGCCTCATCAGTGCACATCTGTGCAATCAGTGCACATCTGTGCCGCCTCATCAGTGGCCATCTGTGCCGACTCATCAGTGCCCATCTGTGCCACCTCATCAGTGCCCATCTGTGCCACCTCATCTGTGCCCACCTGTTCCACCTCATTGGTGCCCACCTGTGCCAATCAGTGCCCATCTGTGCCGCCTCATCAGTGCACATCTGTGCCACCTCATCAGTGCACATCTGTACCACCTCATCAGTGCAATCAATCAGTGCACAACTGTTCCGCCTCATCAGTGCCCATCTGTTCCACCTCATCAGTGCCCATCTGTGCCCCCTCAGTGCCCATCTGTGCCATCTCATCAGTGCCACCTCATCAGTGCATATCTGTGCCATAAATCAGTCCCCATCTGTGCCGCCTCAGTGCACATTTGTGCAAT